>OX402532.1:14633247-15833247 GCA_948098885.1 Drepanosiphum platanoidis | reverse complement strand
GTACACGACTCACCCGAAGCTGATTGTAACGAGACAGTTTTAACTTTTAAAACCGAACATTTACCGTTGAAACGAAAAGCCGAAACGTTTTCAGAAACACACAGTTCAAGTCTCGTCAGAGATCGAGAACCCGAATATATTTGTTCGTCTCCTATATAAAAACAAGAGAAACGCAACTCGTGTTTGCTTGAAAGTAGCATTTTTTCGGTTTCCCCGGTCTCGTAATATTTCATTTTAGCGATATTATTTACTTTGCCTATTACAAAATGAATTCAAACGGCAACAAAGCCTAGCGTTAAAAAGAGAATTTTAAACAATATTATTGTTATTATTACGGTAAATTATTAATCTTACAGTTCCCGCGTTTCGTCGTTTCTTTTATTGGTTGTACAATAACGCTCCATTTTGTTTTCTACAAACATCCTACGGGGTAGTAAAATAAACACCTAAACTTACACGTACTAACTCTTTATGTCGGAAATTCGACATAGAATAAGTACTTTTACAAAGATAATTTCTTTATTTTTCTCAGTAGTTTTTTTCTTAAACGCGAGGAAAAACTAAAAAAAAAAAAAAAAAAAAACCTAAAACATTTTTATTCCGTTCGGGTAAGTGGGTTTTTGTTTTTATTTCTTTTAATAAAATATGTAATGTTTTTAAATACGTGAAATTTTAATGCGAGATTAATTCTATCGTGTACAAGCTATTTTGAAAATATCTTAAATATTCTTACATTTTTTTTTTCACTCGAACTGACTTATTGTTTTGTCGTAAAAATGTAATATTACTTTCAAATTTAATCAAACGGATAAAATGTCCTCCGCATTAATGAGATCTACCCAACTCACCGAACCAATTTTTATGAATTATTTACAAACTTTAATTATTATATAGTTGTTAATAACAATCGATCGTTGTTCTGGTTTACTAAAAAAGTATCGCGCCGAAACGAAGCTGCTAACTACGTTTCATAAAAATGATAAAATTAGAGAGGTAAAAAAAAAAAACGATTATTAAATGTGTACATTTTTTTCATTTTGAAAACGAGTTATGCTTAGTTATTTTAAACTTGAGATTTGATCTAAATTGACGAATCAATATTTTTTACACTCGGAAATTTATCATATTGTTACATGTAGGACAAAAGGACTTGCGTGTTTATTAATAGGTAATTATTATGAAACCTGACGCACGGACCAAACATTCACCGGCAATGGTCGCTTACGTTTGTTTTTATTTATCATCAAAGTTTGCTATTTTTTCATTTTTATTCTGAAATTGTATTCAATGCGCCAACGTAACTGAATGCATTCGATTATAAATGAACGTTCTATTATTTTCGTCGACACGTTAAAGAAAACTACGTTGTACACAGAAACGTCAAAATACGTTTACATTTATTCAATGTTCGGTTTCGTGTATTTAAATCGCATTCGCTATTATAAAATATAGTGTTTAATACTTTTAAACGCGTGTGTTTATCTCAGTCGGACCGATAGAACACTAAATATCGTACAGGTTTGTGCAATGTCCCGTTCACACGGACAATAACACTGTGTGTTGTGCAACCAACCCTGTTCGATTTCTTCAATACATTATATAATCTTTCGATATATTTTCTACGCCGTCAATAATAGTGTGCGATATTATTGATCAAACACAGGTGACTTAATTCTAAATTTCGGACGCGAGATTGTGATAAACTACGTAATAAACCCATTCGATCTCGTCCAATCGTATTTAAACGTTGCCTAACTGTCTATAAGTTTTATAAAAATAATTTAAATTTTTTTCGAGTGTTTCCCCCCCCCCCCATTATTATTATCGTTATTAATTAGTGTTCATCAATAATTATCGGTATAGGTGCATTAGATTTTTATTTTTTAATTTTATCGAGAAAATTACAATATGGGTTTTAGTAGTGTTTTTACCGTCTGATTGATGTTTAATCGATTGAGTTCAAGGTCAATTGTCAATTCCGGAACTCCGAGATGAATTTACTTTCAGCCGACGAAAATGTATAATTTACGAATAATCAAATGTATCCACATATCCAAGTTGTACGAGTACAAGTCGACTTTGATATTTAATGAGTAAAAATAAATAAATAAATAAATATTTGTATTATATTGCCTAAGAAAATACTCGGAAACTTGGCAAGGATTGTTTTATAAAAAAAAAAAAATGTAGTGTTGATTAAATAACTTATGAATTCTTCGTTTGACGTCAGACGACGACGATTATTAGAACAGAAGAGTAAACTAAAAACTAACACATTTATTGACACTTGAGGTTTTCAACATTTTCCAATTGTTTTCGTGATTTCCACGAATATCACTGATGGTAAATAATATTCGAAAAAACTTTAGCGAACTCTAATAATATAGATCTCGGTATAAGAGAGAAAAAACCGCCTCCGCGCCGCCGTTACTATAATATATTTGTATACAACAAATATAACGTCTTAGTTTCGTCAACTGTACTTCGAATGAAGTTACAATTAGATGGTCTCTATACGGTTTCGAAACGTCCCGACATATAGAGTATTAGAATACAAAAGGTTTCAAAAAGTTTGCCAGCTCATTTCGAATTCTGTACTTGTTACATTTTTTTTTTTTAAATATTCACAAGCTCCAAAAATACATAAATACGATACGTTTTATGTAACGTTTTTTTTTTTTCACCAAACCGAACCCTTTTCTCACGCACATTAAAAAAGATCCGGCTTTACATTCGTGCGCTATAGTGCGCTGTTAATAATTTTTTTTTTTACTTTTTATATCCATACTTAACGGGCCATTGCCTACGGTACGCCTAAAATACACATACTCGTAAATCGTTTGCAAACCACCACTTAGTGTAAACACGTAATGCTTAAAAAAAAAACATGATTTTTTTTTTTTTGAAAATCATATGAATTATGAACACAGTGGCGGATTGGCATACCGGTATCCCGGGGATTTTTTTGGCGAGCTCGGGTCAGTATTTAATCACGAGCCGCCCCGTTTTCGACATTTTATTTTTATGTTTTAAACCGCAATAATAATTACAGGACGGACTATATAATAAGGAACTGTAAATAGAAGAAATTTTTAACTTTTCGTCGACTTTGAATCGATGAAATTAAACGAATCTGTTTTTTATTTTCTCGTATATTGTAAACATTTTCTATAATATTGAAAATAAAAACCCCCTTGAGCTATTTTATGACTCGATAGTTATTCCTTGACAATTTACTATAGTTTTTAAAGTATTGTCCCAAAGATTTTATAATTTATAAGTTTTATGTCTAAGATAAACGACTAAATTGTAATATTTATAATTAATACTATAACAACAAAGTCCAACAACTTCGTGAATAAAACGTGAGCGAAACGAACTATACGTTTGTTTTTGAGGAGGCGCTTTCGTATGAGGGCCTTCGAATTCAATCGTGTCTGCCACATAAAGAACTCGTTTTATTCATCAAACTTAATACCAAAATGATTTATCCAATCGCCATGGACATAGAAATCGCACGTAAATTATAACATCACAACTGACATCTTCTCAAATCATATAATGTTCGCAAATGTATTAGATGTTTTTAGTTTTGAGTGTAAGTATTTTATTTTTTTAAATTTTTTTTACGTATTTTGGTCTTTTCAAATTTGACAAAGCTCCAGTGTAACGCAGCTTAAATAACGACTTTTCTTTCTTAACAAATATTTATACGTTAACTTTAGAAAAGTTTCAATAAAGACTTTATAGAGTGTTTCTCGAGCGGGAATTGAACACCAGTATCCGTGTTGTTCCGAGACAAGTATTTTGTCACTAAATTACCGAGCGGATGGCCGCACAACTTTCTCGAGTATCAGTTATATAATCGATTCGCAACTACATGGGTCTTATGAAAATATAAAGCCAAGACGTAATTCAACGCGTCGGCTGCTGTATTCTGTTCGTCATCATTGAAAATGTACGTTCTATTATATAAACTATAATAATAACAATAATGTTCTCGTCTTTAAATTCAAAACGGAAGCGTATTTGCAAGTTTTTCTTAAAAGGTTAAGGTTAAGGTCGTACATAAAAAAAAAAAAAAAAAAAAAATGGGAAAAAATGCTTTCATTCGACTTGAAATCGGAACAATCTATAAATACAAACATTCCATAACAAATAAATACGTTTAATATTCATATACTATTTTCATTTGATAAGCTATTATATTATTATTTATTTGATTTTGTTAAACAGTATAGTATATATTATATTATATTGTTATGAATTAATAAGCAGTAGGTAATATAATATGTAAATACATTTCGAACAAAACAAACCGATTTAAACGAAACATTGGAATATTCGAAAAATTCTGAAGGTCTGTTGGGAGAGACACATTCTCCCGCATCACATTCGTATATGTACGCTATTGATTATATTCCAGGAGTACGATGGAAAAAAAAAAAAAATTACCAAACAAAAAAAACGCATACTAAATCTACATCGTGTCTAAAGGTCGTACAGAGAGGACAAGTCGGCGTGCAATATAAACCGTGACTATTATTATTACGTAAAATGTTTTAGGCTATTTACAAAGTGCATGTGCATTTATTTAGGTACGTGTACTTAAATCTATAGAAAAAGCGTTCGCCGACGAACCGTGTTTGTTTCTCGTCTCGTACGAGTTTGCAACAAATGTTGTACTTTTACTGCACTCGCGATACGCATGGAATACCTTGATCGAGCTAAAGCCAAAGTGAAAACTATTCAATATGAAAACCACATCATTGATATTTCCGTGTCGATTAGTAGTCATAGTAGTCGGGAAAGACAGTCAGAACGAGACTTTGCAAAACATTCACTCGTTTTATTATTCAGTTGACATTTTACAGGAACTCTAGACAAGACCAGTTATAATTATTTCTATACATTTCGGAAACTCAATAGAATGGTTTTGTCTTTAATTGTACACGCCCCGAGTATTGTATAATATTATTTATTGTATTATATATAACCATTGATTGAAATAAATAACGTTGTTTTAAAACAAGAATCCGTTTATGAATCGCTATTTAAAACCTAATTTTAATGAGCCTGGTATCATCACTGAATATAATAAAAATGTATTGATATAAAATTATTAAATATTTGAAAAAAAATCGAATCCGATAATAAAAAAAAATAATCCAGATCGTTCGCCCTCTACACAGATACAATTAATTGAGTTCTATTAATTTGATTTGCAAATATAATTATTGAGAAAAGTTTATAAAACTATAGATCTATATACACTATTGTTTCGATTCGATTTAAACATGAAAGCAAAGATCACTTACATTTTCATATACATACATACAAATTCTTAAAATACATTGTCTTCTTTCGAGTTGTAATCGATTTACCGTTGCTTATTGATTCGAAAGACTTTCGATGGGAAAAGTGATTATTTTTTATTTTTTTTTCCGATTCTTTTTAAACGTTTGGTACCAAACTTTCTTCGCCGCGTCCTGATAAACATTTTCAAGAGGAACAAATATGTTTTACGTTTCAACGAATATCATTGGCAGAAGACCACTTTGATCGAGTTACTCTACAATGTAGAGTCTACGTCATGTTATTTCCATAGAAATGAATGTGGATCGAAATTTATGGCTATAAACAATAAAATGCCATAATGTATTAATACTCGTATTTTCTACTTTTTCTATATCGACATTCATATACTTTAACTATTATACTAAAAAGACGTATTAAGCTACCGATATTACCACGTACATTCGAACAATTATTAATTAAATGGTTTAATTGAAAACGAAACATATATATATCAGAAACGTTGTGTAATTAGTCGATATTGGACGGTATTTAATGCCTTTCAATATTATGTAATTGTAACCATAATTTAAACACTTAAAATACACCGATCGAAACTCTATGTCGAATATTATCGAACTCTAGACCAGAATTAAACACGTCGAGAATAATATAAAAAGAATTTTATATTTTTCGAACAAATAAAAAAACATGTACCACCCATACGTCTAACCCGAAATTAATTCTTTGTAATCGTTTAAAAATATATTGTTTTATTTTTTTATTTTTATTTAACAGCCGTCAGTCCGTTCGAGTAATAACACCGAATATGTCAGTTACACAATGGAACGATCAGCTACAATCCTGTGACCAGTCTATTTTACTGGCTATGAGGTAATTTACCTATAACATTTTAGCAATCACGTCATCATTTCATTACCGCCGGGGTTGAAAAACGTTCATTATTTTAAGCCATACCATGATATACCACCCCGTGATATAATTAAACGCATAGGTATATTGATCGCAACTAATAAACAATAGTCTTATCGATGCAAACAAACGTTCTCTTCGTTGAAAAACAAGTTTCGATTCTCTATTGAAACCCATAATAATTATGTTATACCTATAGGTCTGCTCTTCTAGATTTTACTCGAGATAAAAACTGAATAATCTCGCTCGACCAACGATTTTCAAATCTTTAATTTCGAGAACCGCGGTACTTTTGTGGAAAATTTCACCGCTGATGTTGAAAATATTTGTGAAAACCACACTGGACTTTTCAATTAAAAAAGTGACCGTTTTGTAGAAAGTTTGTAATATTTTATTTTCCTGAAACAAAAAAAAAGAAAAGCTAAAAGTTAGCGACGTGGTTTAGTCATTATTAAAAACTCGATCTATGATAAGATTTGCTACTCGTAATTAAAACCAACAACTCAACCACGCATCGTAGTTTTGTTTTTAATTCAGTTTATTTCGTCGATAATATACCTATTCGATTTTTAACGAGTTAGTGAGTTTATATGTTTAATAATAGCTAACGAGTGTCGACGCATAAATACTGATTTTATTTAGGTAACTAATTGCATAATATGTATTTGTTTGGTCGTATGATGCTCATATTTTAACGTTTATATACGCTTTAATATCAAATTTAAAAATATATTTTGTAGAATTTAATATCGTGTGTTTTTCATAATCAATAAATATTTTAAATCATTGAACATGTTTCATCTTTCACTCATCACATATTTGGATTAAAACGTTTGTCATTGCATGCCTTCGGTTACTGTTAAAAAAAAAATCAATGTTACTTTTTAAGTAAAATATTAGATTAGCAACGTGCAATTTGGTTAATTTCTATAAAACCATTCATTTCAAACGTACAATAAATTTCCATAAGCCAACGACGGTAGTCGTAAATTATGTAAACGGAACTTGTCACCTGATCATTCACCAATGTCAAAATCAAATTTGACTAATTTATTTCTAGATAAAAAAAAAAAAAAAAAAACTAATAATTTTACAATGTCGGTTCGTTTTCATCGACGAATACGGTCAAGGCAAAATCTCACGCTGTGCGTTTGACACTTGTATAGTGTTCTATGGCCTACGTTTATCATATTTATGCGTTTGGCATTTTCCGGAACGTACACGGTTTAGTTTTTCTCTCGAGTATATATTGTAATCGCAAATCATACAAAATAGACGTATCACCCTATGCGAATGTATTTATATTGTATAACAACTAGAGTATTGGACGGAAATTGGTATAAAAATATAACGAGCTATGTAGAACATTTAAATATGTTTTCTTCGTATACCCGAATCGTGAACTACAGCCAGGCATTATCAAATTTACAACACTCGGATTGTTTTTAATTGGCAGTATCAAAACTAAACACGATAATTACGAAATCTGTAGATGTCTAGTATACAAACTAAAAAACAAGGTCAACGTATTATTATTTTTTTTTTTTTTGATTTGGTAAATAAAATATATACACCAAAGGATAGTGGAGTTTTTCAAATTCCCGAAAAATAACCGCCTACCGAGCGATTGTATTCAGATAACATATTGTGATAATTACAATCGAGCCAATTATCAAACGCCCCAAAAATGATTTTCCTAGTATATTCCGTGTCGTATTGATCGACGCGAGTACAAAAAATTTTTACGCATCAGAGCTCCCATAATTTGAAGACTCGTCGAAAAGCGAGTAGAAATAACACTGATCTAAATTATTCACCGGGACGCGTTATAAATCACAGAATAATGGAAATGAGCACACCTAATAAAACACAAGAAAATCTCTGTACATATTTTGCGTGAGATAGATAAGTTTTTACATTTTAAAACATTACCGCGTATTTTGTTATTTATATGCCAGTGTGTTTTACAGTTTTATGTTATAAAATGTAACACACGCATGTCTAGTAAAATAGTTCGAGTTATTTCTTTGAATTTATCGAGTAAAAATAACTCTACTCGCAGCATCTCGTATGGCAAAAAAATCATTTCATCAATTTTAATAGCATTATTATTTGTCGCCGACTTTCTCGGAATCGTTGGAAAACTCGGGTGTCGAGTAAAATATAGAATCCGCATTCGATTTTTCGATTCACGAGGGCGTGAAGTTTGTTGAAAAACAAAACGTTTTGAGTTCATAATGAAATTATTTCCGAAGACAACGCATTTTATGACAAATATTATGTGATATATTGCGCGTGAAAACGGAATTCGGACGGAATTGGGTCAGACGACGATAAAGTGAGTTTACCCGGCCCCACGGCGGCGGGCTATATTATAATTTTGGGTGGACGAAATTATTTATTTTTTTTTTTTGCACGACTTTAAATCGAGTCGTCTAATGAGGTGTACTCGCGGGTCTGTAGGTCGTTTGTTTTTCGGAAATTTCAAACGTTCAATCCACTTTGGATTTACTTCGGATATTTTGCATCGTTTCGACTAGACACAAATCGACATGTGAAAAGTAACGGTGAAATTAAAAATTACAAGCTTTACAAGCTCGTCATTTTCCTACAAAGATGTGCCCTCGGAAACACGTTGAACACATGGCTTACGATATTGTTTTACAAATTTAGCCGCAGAGTAATGACGTACACTGTGATTACATTAAACAGACTAATAATTATTATAATATGAACTAATAATCGTACGCTATAATCACACTGCCGGGTCGTCTGGTTTTTTTTTCTCGGCAAAACAATGAGAATCTCTTTCATAACCGTATCCCGTTTGTACCGTTTACAAAGTTGAAACTTTGTTAATTTTTTGCTTTCGTTTGTTTTTTTGTTTTTTCAATTATACAAATTGGACCCGGTTTCGTTGGCCGTAGTAATATTATAATTTCATTTTCCCTACAACGGTTTTCGCGTTAATACTACTTGCACGACACACATTTTTTTTTCCGTCTGATTAAAAAGCCCAAAGTCTGGTCCTAAATCGGCTGTTTCAAAAACGCTCCGTTTGAACGGCCTAATAAAGTCTGCTCGTTTAATCTGCTTGAGTGTATGACACACGCTTATAAAAACGCTGTACGTATCACACAACACCCCCGTCAAACCATTGCGTTGCGATTATATTGAAATATCGCCGAACGTCCTCGTCGGTGTGTTATAAAACGTTTTTTCATACGGTTTAATATTAACACTTAGATTATACCAAAAGCCACGTGGTTATTGATCTATTTTTCTACACACACACACACACACACGACAATTTTTCGAAGCGATCCGTTGATAAAACTAATAACGTTGTAAGTAATGAGATATGTAACTCAAAACCAATATGAAAATCTACGAATCTCGAGCCTTGGGGTTATTTTACAGAAAGAAATATTTGTCTTATCTTTTTTGTACGGTAAACTTTTGATCCTTAAAAGTTTGTGGGAAATTTTAAACAGTTGCTGTAGTAACTCGGGGTCCAGTTTAATACGAAACGTTATTTTCGGCGGAGCCGAGTTTAAATCCAAATAAGGCAGTCGATTACTAAACCGAGAGCCGGGCGTTCCCGAATAATCCATATCGCAGGTGATTTTAATTTATAACCTAATTTAACGAGTAACCCAAAGGAATCTAAAACCGTCCCCGCCTGCCGCGAGAAACAGAGAGCGGTGGATGTTTATAGTAATATCGCCCGTAGTTAAAATCTGCTCTCAACGTTAAGGTTGCCAGATTAAATTTATCAAAATCCAACAAGACCCGATTTTTATTTTTTTTTTTTTTTTAAACGAGCATTATCGTGAGCACTATCGAAATGAACGCAAATAAAATACACGATTTTAATGCTTATTTATACGCGTGCGAAATGTGATTAAATTAATTTTCGTCGTATAAATTAAAACGAAATATTTAAATCGTAAAAAAACAACTAGTGTAACTTGATTTTAACTATTTATAATGAAACATCGAATCCGGCGAACCTAACCTACTCCTCCCGCCAGAGTAAATTTCCCGAAACGCTCTCTCAATGTCGATCCTGGTAAACCATCATTATGCGCGCGTCCCTTCCTCCAGTCAAAATTATCCTCGATGTTCTTCGAACGTCAAAAAATTACTCATTTCTTTCGTCTCCCAGACATTACATCGATCATAAAACCTAAACCGTCTCTTCTTACGACGTGATTTAATAAACGTTAATTATAATTTATTACCGCGCTATCTATACCTACCTACGATATCAGTAATGCAAATTTGTTTATCACTATTCGATCGACATTTTCGCTCGGCCTAATTAACGCCGACGTATTATTTCTACTCGTCGTATGCTTACATCACATATTATTATTTAATATTATTGTCGCGATTACGTACCTAAATATTATATTAACGTCGATGATTATCAATAAAACTTACGTTTATTTTCATTATTTTCATAATTGTACGGTATTAATTGTCGAGCTTAATTGTCTGTCTATAAAAATAAAATAAATAATACTATTTGTATTGAAATCGTGGCTTCGTGTAATAAGTATACCCGTGATTATATCATCATTAAGGCCGTATAGGTACTCATTACGATGTAATTTTTTCCACTTTAAAAAGTTTTATCCTATTTAAAAAGTGTATCGGTATTACTCAAATCATATTTATTTTGTAAGAAGAAAAATAATTCTCGTAAAAAAGTATCATTGATTTGTCTCTTCCAATATTACATCCAATCAATTTTGAATAACGATTGAATTGTTGAATCTAAAATCATTAACAATTGAAAAAAAAAAAACCGTCCAATCCAGAGTTTCCTGTTTGTTTCGTGTAAAGAACGGATTGCAAATTCTACGGCGAAACATTGTTTTCTGTATTATTTTCGTGCGGTATTCTAACGGTTTCCTGGTCGTACGTCTTCGTTGTCGTCGCCAAACACTCTTAGTTCTTTCTCGTTTATAATTTATTACTCGATTTCGAGTACGACGATTCGCCAAAAAGAAAAAGAAACACTGACATTCGTTTTAGCCGATCCTCCGCGTGTCTCCGGGCCTCGCATGTCTCGCACGTCTATCTTGTGGGCAGACTCGACGACAATCTCCGCAAAAATCCCAAACCGTTAATTCGTTTCGAAATCGCACTGTCCGATCGCAATAACAATAGTCTCGGGATTCGACGTTTTTTCAATCATTCCATGCGGCCCGTCGAATTCACCGTACTTACCGACCTTAGTTCGTTTATTATTCTTCAAAGTCGCTCGCGAAGTCTAATCATTTTTACAGTAAAGGTTAAAAAAAAACTATTTCCAACGTCACGGACCTAAAAAACAAACTCGAACTCGTCGTATAAAAACTTTATACGCTTTTCTCGATACGTGTGTCGTCGTCGACACCTTATACGTTATTTGTCACTCCGTCCAGTTCACCAGAGATGCTCGATGACCGGAGCGTGCATATTATACAACTACTGTACCGCCGTAGTATTTATACCGGGAAAAAGCACGCGTTTTCCGAGATCGTTTCTGAACTTCTGAGGTTTTTTTTTTTTTTCGAAAACTCTGTCCGCGAAACGTCTAGCGACGTTCTAGACAAATACGACCGACATTATATTATGTGATCAAATATTTATAACGCGTCGGAGGCGAAAAAAAAAAAAGTTCTGGACGGCACTTGTAAAATTGATGCCGGATCGAATCGGAATAATTAAATAATGAATCGAGACTCAGGACGTTTGCGAGTAAATAAGTTTAAGTCGATTCTCGAAGAGTTCGATACATTCGAAAACTCGGTGACTTTTACCGCGCTCGGGTTTGTGTTTTTCATCGACTCTATATTTTCACCAACGTTGATTAAAAATGTGACGCAATATTTTTTCAATCGTCTCGACTAGGTCAAGTCTGCGGAATTTCAACTGCCGACGAATACCAATGAGTTTCTTTTCCATTTGTTTTAATTGATTATAATCTATAGACCGGGTCTATCTTGAAAAAAATCCAATAAACATGATTGTTTTGAACATCGTTATAACTTGCCCGGGACTTATATAGTTAATACTTACGAGTATTAACTATATTTTCGTGATCGAGTAAAAACTAATTATAATCGTTGTACCTAGATGATATGCCAGAAACAAAGAAATTTATTTATATATATATTATATTGAAAACATTATCATCGAAGGGTAAATACTAAATAGAGACGCCAACGCGTTGTACGAGACCGAGCGACAAAGTTGAATCGGTCGACTTACACTATCGAATATTATTATTATCATAACACTCGACGAAAAGTACTCGGGTATACAACCGTATGGCAGACGTACGGATAAGCTGTTAATAATATTATCGAGTACCGGCGGCGGCGGCGGCAGGATCAACACCGAACGTCTATTCAAATTCACAAATTAACCGAAATCATGACATTAAAACTTGGAGACGTTCGAGTACGATCGAGCCACCTACGCACGCGTCATGTTATACGATATGTTCAAAAGTGCATATCGGATAAAGCTCGACGCCCACTCATAAGTGGGGTTTTCGCGTGCGTTAATGAACCGAAATAATTCCTAAAATATAATTGGGATTATTGCCCGAGTGTCGACAACAAATACGCGAATCGAATCCTAACGTGATACTGTTCTCCTTCAAAGGCCGTAGTAAAATTATTGTTATTATCGAGTTCACTGCGATTTCCCCATAAAACAGAATAGTTAAATGTATATCGAGTACGTATGTCGTATAATGTTTAAACACATACGAAACTATTGAAAACGATAAAAATTACACTGTTATTATTTACTTATGAAGAAAACTAAAATGAAAATATTAGGACTGAAATTACGATAAATAATTATCTAAACATTTAATTTATTTTCGGTTTGACCAGATACCAGCCTTAATGTTAATTTGTTAAAATCTATAAATTATGTTCTTTGAGTAGCCAAATTAAAAAAAAAATCTCTAACATAATGTAAACATTGTCATTTATTACGAATTTAATGTCTCGCAGGAACATGTTTTATATTTTTGAACCTATTTCAAATAATATTTAGTATTATATTCATTTTTCGTACTGGAAATGAATTTATTTAAAAATTTTGAAGCGATTCGAGGAATTTATTGATTTTATAACATTGTGTTTTTTTATCGTTTCTGTCATCGCGTTTTTGATTAGAATAATATTTTATATTTTCAAATTTTACGAATGCGTAAATGTAGCAAATTTTAGAAATAAAAGCTGACTTATCCGCCCTCTTTCTTTCGTTTTTCTAAATTCGACAATTCATCGATTTCAAATATGACAACAATTCGCCAATAATCTGTATGTGTTTTTAAAACAATACTTTAACTTATACAATTTTTTTTTTTTGACGGATTTATAATCGGAACAGTAACGAAATAGTTAATAATAGTAAACATTTTATTTAAAAAAATAAAGAAAATAGATAGTACTAATACTGGATTCAACACTGTTGTTGTAATTCTCTTATGTTTTAATACGTCAGTTTGGTTTTTAAAAGTCCACGCGTGATTTTCCTTGGTTTGTCCATAAATAACATTTTATATTAATTTAAGATCGTGGCATGTTTCCATTCCTCGGATACTTGCAGCAAGTTCCGATTTAAACACACATTATCGGTGTAAACACGATTCTGTTAAATTCGCAGCATTAAAGTTAATGTTTATAATGTGGTAAAATGTTACACACATTTTATATATACTCGTACATATATATATTTATATTCGCAATATAATAATTATTATAACGAAACTCCGATCAACCGTGAAATCGGTCCTGTAAAAGCAGACGGAACCGAGCCACTGAAAATCAGGTGGCTGTATATTGCCCGGGTTAAATTTCTACGGTAAATTTATCGGTGCGAAACTAATATCTATAACCCTCGGAGCAATATTCGTGTTTACATTATTCGGTTTGATCGGTTTAACGTCAACACTATGATAATTCATAATAATGTAGTCTTTAGATATAAAGACGCGAGAATATGTTATTGGAAAAATCGTAACGAGATCTCTCTCTGAGACTGCGGGCGCTGTATGTATAGATTTAGCAATATCGCATATTATAATATAATATTATAACGTCGCCGAAGCTAAACAATATCGTTTGTACATCACATGTGCACAAATAATAATCACTATACCATAATATTAACATGCCGAAATACGGTTGTTATTTTCGATCCCATTGTTAGGGCCATCGATTTTGAACGCGAACAGGTGCAATAATTATTATCGTCGCGCAGTCGATTTCGCCCGTATCGCGTATTTTTATTCTTTATAGCGTAAATTGCGACACCGCCCGACGTCGTGTTGGCGAAAATAAAATTTAACGATAAAAACAAGTTACAACAAAACCGAACGGTTTAATAATTTATATACGTAAACCGTACGCGCGAAATACACGTTTCAATCTCGTATAGGTCACTATAGAATGATTTTTTTTTTCTAGTCTCATAACGAGTATAAATTTCAAAGGAAACGACGAGTTATTGAATTTGAAAAACGATTGAAAAAGCTTGTCCATTCTCTCGTATTGCCTCCGACTGATAAGGTGGTTTCAAAGAGGTTGTGCCACTTATAAGATATTATAGTTGTAATTTGAAATTTAGTTGAATTTCCTTTGATCCTTGTATTAAATATGATATTGAATTAATCGGAACTATAAATTCTATTAGAACAACCCTCTAAGTCTGAATAATTAAAATATTTTCAACACCCGTTACCTACTCGAAAACCGGTCCCCCACTCGATTTCGCGTACGCGGTATACGGCTTTGGTGCACTAGGTGGAAGAAAATATTTATTATCTATGGTTACGACGCATTTCATTATTGGTATTCGACTTATTTACTATTTGTTTGATGTTTCTTTAGCGACCATCGTCGTGGTATTTCGTAGCGCGTACAGTTAAGAAAATTGTATCAAAGAAAAATCATACTTCATATGACACGAGAATGCTTCATTATAATGCTATTTTATAATGGAAATGTCTACACTAGTAGAAATAATTTCTTGCCGAGTAAATTAATAGTTATTGATTGGAAATAAGTGTACTTTAATTCGATTTACTTGGCATTTAATCACGATATCACACATCTCCATAGTGCTTGAAGATCAGTTTTGTTTTTTTTTACTTAGTTATTTTTTACACGGAGTTCGACCAAGTGTTTTTGTTGAACATAATATATATTTACTATTTTATCCAGAGATCCTATACCTAGGTAGAACAACTTCCCAGCCTAAATAATTAATTTGTACGGTCGCGTCTATTTTGTGTAAATTTCCGCACAACGTTTATAATAATATGTAACTATGAGAGATTTTGATCCTCGCAAATGTCGGTAGATAGTTTTTAATCGTTCCATAATGACTCGTTCGGGGTTTTTTTAAAATAGATCCTTCGGACACGGCCGTGCCTGCGTAATATTTTATTTTTAGTAAAACGTGCCGCGTATGCGCTTTTGAAGATTCACACCGTGAGCCGATGTGTTTATTTTTTTTTTTCGTTTTTCGAAAATGTGCGAATATCATCGCTGCACTTAATTTAATCTAAATGCAATACACTCGTACACGCGCGCATCGAGACGTGTATGGAACTATTTCCGTACGCGATCGTTGATTGCCGGAAAAATAAATGTACGATCGTTAAGGTGTGATCCTTGAAAGTTGAATTTAATAAAGGAAATACAGAACAGAACTCCGAGGGTTTCGCGAACTCGTTCCGCTTCACTCCACTCGGCAGCACAAGTCGATGAATTTTATATTACTATTCGTAAGTAATGATAAATCGTCGCGTTCCCGAAACCGTGTCCTCGGCATATAGACAAGCCCAAAAAAAAATAGCCAAATCGAGAGCTGATTTTTTTTTTTGGCGATTGAAAAACAAAAATATCGATCCCGTCGTTTTTTGCAGCTGTTCGTGTATAAGAGCCAATAGAACTTGCCGTGAACGAGTTGATTAGTCGAAGTCAAATAAGTGCGTTATGCTTACGTCCAGCAATTTAATCGGTCTTGATGATAATATATTCGGCGAATAAACGTTTAAGACGATATTTTGAAACGTAACCGCGACGACCGAAATTTAAAATGTTCATCTTATTAATTGCACTCTCTTTCTAGCGACGTACATTATTATCGATTAGATTCGTAAATAACATTACGCTACTAGCTCGATTTCTAGTTGAAAGTATGAACACCGACCGTTTGAATAAGACTGTTTAATTAATAGGAAAATAAAACGCGACGATGTGATCTTTAAAGTGCTTATAAAGATCTGATTTTTTTTTATTTTTACTTTGCCAATGTTTACACAAAGTTCGACAAAGTGTTTTTATTGTGATTGAGAAATTATTGAGAAAATTACTTATTTTACATAATGACGATCGCGCGACACAAAATTTGGACGAATTTTATATAAACATGTATGTACAATGGATATAAAAAACAATCCTAAACTCGTTTTATTCGAAATCTCTTGAAACCAATTCAACACTTGTCAGAGTTGGTGATTGTATACTTGAAAAACATATGCATTGCATTAACATATAAATCCGAGCTCTCCACCTATATATTATAGAAAAAAAAATCGGTATTTTAGATTAGACGTAGACACGACGAACATTTTCACAAAACTAATCTCTTTTTGGATTTGAAATCTAAATTTTAGGTCGCTGTTTGAGAGTTGACAATCATCGATACCGTTCTTACAACAATTACACTGCTACGAGCATATAACGTATCTTTAACCACGTGATAAAATTAGTACGAAACATTTTGTACATGTCGAAAACAAAAGAAAACAAAACAAGCTATAATTTATATTTTTAATAGTTTGCTTTGAAATTACTCTTTATGCGTCCGCGTTTCGGAATGTACCGGCGAAGATTAATATTTATCTGCAAACTTAGATTCCATATGGTATTATTTCGATAGTTCAGTCCGAATTCTTTGGTGGTTTTTTTTTTTTTTCCGTTTCGTTTAATCCGCGTTCCGTTTTCGGAAGTAGGAAAAACTTTTACAACTAAAATTTGATTTACTCGCACATCCCGCTTATTCTCAAGACCGAAGAAAGTTGTTTCGAAGTGTGTCGGAAGTATATTTCGTTGAACGTGAATCGTAAAATAAAAATATACATACAGCAGTTGTACAGCAGAGTCTCGAAGAATATATTGTTTCATATAATATTTTATTATGACATCTATAGTAGTCGATATACGTATACATGTTTGTCGACGAGTCTACAATTTTATTAAAACGGCGCAAAAATGTTAATAAGTTTTCTTTATTTGTAATACCTATTGAACGATCGATGAGAATTATTACTGTCGTACTGCGCCTTTTCGTCAGTTTCGAGAGAATATTGTTTTTCACATCACTAAGCCGGGCGAACAAAATTCTTCGGCAAATAAACATTTCTCCTACCCGTAAAACGTAATTTTCGTTTGCGTCAAAGTGCTCGTGAAAAAAAGAGAAACAGCAAAACGATAACGATTACAATAACAATTAATACGAATCGCATCGGTAACGGATTGCTCGAAATAGTAAACGACGCCTTAGCAACGTGTTACGAACAGGTGGGCGGGCAAGTAGTGTTTTGTAAAGAACGATAGCGTGATCAATATTTCACGAAATATTCGAATAAAATACGCGTGAACAATAATTTGTTTACGTTTATTACAAAACGATTAAAACGAACGAAACACTACTAGCATAACACAGTTGTACGTACTTTCGGAGAACCAAAGAGATGATGAACAATAACATAGTTTGAAATCGACAACACAAAAAAATAAGATGTTTAGAATAATCTCGCTGAAGAACGTTTGTGTTTATTACGAACTACGACAGTAAGGAATGTTGTTTTTATTCGCGATATCAAAATAAACACGCTTGAATCGATTAATTGTTTAGACAGATATTGTAGAGAAGGAATGCCGACAGGGTGCTTTTGTGTTAAACCGTCGAGCTATAGTTATTACAAGAATCGATTTATTATTTCGGATAGTTGTCGCGTGGATTTACAGTGTTAATTCTTTCGTTCGGATGAGTAAAATCGTTAAAAGTTGTCACTTGCAGAGTTATTTTCGTCTAAAATATCGGTTCCGAGTTGAATTTACAATTGTGCTCAAATATAGTAATATATACTAAATACTTATATAAAAGTTTGTTTTAGATATCCTTCGTTGAAATTTTTTTCCGAGCTCGGGGGTATGATTATCCGAATTTTCCGTCGCGCATTACACCGACGCCCTACAGTTGCCCATAGAAAGCTCCGCCGTTCAGTATGACGGCCGTGTTAAATATTCGTTTTCAGAGGGCAAAAAACGTACATGTAAAACCGTATAATAATATTATATGCCACAGAATCAATGTACACGTATATTTAACGATAAATACATTTTAAATCCTCACTCGATGATGGTAAAAAAAAAGTGCGATAACGAAATTTGTGAAGAAATAATTAATGAAAAGTATATAGTTTGGACATTTTTCGTGTCGATTCTTCAAATTAAACGAATAATTTCTATTATCGATGTACACTTTATGGTCTTCTTGTTGGCCAAATGAAAACGAGATATATATATCTGTTCGAAATAAATGGTAAAAATTAAATGTTATTCCGTTTAAGACGAGCAATTATTACAACGATACGGCGTTGAAATGTTTGATTTCGCTTCGTCGGTGGCCCCCACGCGACCCGCAAAAGAACAAAGGTTGGTCATCGCTGATGTATCGGAGTAATCCGACTCCGTTCGGAAATACACCGCGCAGTTGTGGCTTTCGTAGATAGAAAATGACAAAAATATAACGCAGGACCCCGCGTATTTATTTGAACTGAATTGTCGGTGAATCGTGGGGAAAAAGAGTTTGCGACAAACACCGCTGTTGCAGATCATCGAACTCGTCGATGATTCTCAACGCCGAAATCAGTACTTTTATAGGTGTAAGGGACGGCTCATCCGGACAGTAATCGTCGTCCTATTATTCGCGCGCACGTCGCCTATACAAATCCGGTCGTCGATAACATCTTATCGTCGCGAAACCGATCGACGCCGATATTTTTTCGGCTTTCGCGGCAGAACCGTCCGGGATTCCTGCGAGCTAAATCTTACAAATCGATTCTGTTTGTCGGTGCCGCGCGTGCGCAGAGACGGTCACGTGCGTTTTACGCGTGTTTTCGGTCGAACTCAAAGTCGTTTGAGGTATTAGACGTGTTTATTTTCACCCTTTGTTTTACAATACATGTGGACGATAAATTATTTATACGGCGGCGTGACATAATATGCGCATGGTAAAATAGTACGACTAGTCGCCGTCGCAAAGCCGAATGATTCGTATTTGATTTATGCAAAATTACTGTGTAGAAATGTAATTTAATTTACTACTTTTTTTTTTCGATCACATTTCAGCACACGTGCTGTCCAATTACGAAACTATACTTACAATCGTCCTGTAAACAAAGTGATCTTGTTAGTTTAACTCCGGCGAAATCGATTCCTAAGAGAAGGGGTCACGAGTTGAAAAGTTCGCGTCTATTAAATTCTTATCGTCGACATTAATAATACAATAAATTTACGATACTCGCCGTACGCCCTTGTTAAAGACGTTTTTATAATTGGTAAAAATATAAAAATATCGTACGTGTTAGGCAAATTTTAACGACACGATAAAAATATAATTGTTCGTCGGTGCTTTTGATTACCTACTTTGGACGTAAGTTTGATAAAAAAAAATCAACGTAGTTACAGTCGCGAGTATTATAATACGAGCTTACTAATTTAAAACGGAAAAAAAAATTAGTAACACCCACAATAGTTTGGAAAGCGTGTTCACAGTTTTTTACAGCTTTTCCCTCCGATTTTAATAATAAAATACTATAAGACTCAATAAATAACTTTCGAAAAATGCCTTTTATGTTCCATTTCAGATCTGACATAACACCGCACGAAACTCGGTGTATTTTTACTGTCAGACAAATGTTTACGAGAAAAAAAATTATCAAAAAAACCAGCATCACTATATTTGTTTAAAATCATAAACTTTTTAAAATGTATTTAAAATTACATTTAGTGAGATTTTTTTAGAAAGTTAGACTTATTGATTTATAGTTATAAATACACACCTAATCGTTTAATCGATAATTAAATTATTAACAATAATAGAATAATAAATTGTATTTATAAAAGTATCAACCTTAAACATTTATGTATTATAATACATAAAAAACATTTCGCTCAGTTATAGGTTGTTAAAAAAAAAAAAAATTTAGCATTAAAAAATACAATATACATATTATAGGCTTCTAACAATGTCACATAAATGAGGTTCATAATGATTTGTTAAAATACTCGGTCGGGACTAAAAAATCGCGTTTTTATATTTTAGAATTTAGATTTATTAGGTGTAGTACATTTTAAGGGATTTGAAATATATTTCCAAGATCTTTTAAACGGCCATTTTTAATGGATCAAATTCAGAGCGTCATATAGTATTTGTACATACTTTTTCGGTCGTAACCAAATCGTACTGGAGAACTGCAAATAGTTGTACGAACGAACCGCGGAGTTATTATCAAATTTATAGACGCCCAACTCTCGTCCTGTATTTTATTTTTTATTTTTTTTGCCATATATCCTCTTGTCCAATATCTCAGCTGCTCGGACACGGCTTTGGCCGTAGATTGTCGAGTTTCTAAAACGTATTTTCCATCTCCGGTCGGCTCCCGTTACGTAGGTGGCTATCGATCGAACGTAATCAATCGCATTAATCCCTCGTTCCGAAAGCGTCACTTCTAGAAGTCGACGCCTCGCGTTTGATGTATGATTATTTTGTTATGAATAATTTACAACGCGCTTGTGTTTACACACATGTATATGTGTGCACGCACGTGCGATCGAGGGAAGTTGTTCGCAGGCTCTATTATATGCGACACGTTTCGAAGGCAATATAGTATACGTCCACGCACCTCTATGCCGGTACGCGCGTAACCGTGTCTAATGCCGAAATCACGATTTCCATAATTATTATTCTGGTTCAACACGGCGGCTGATGAATCATGTTACGCACTGGGTACTCTGTGAAACGACGAGATCGCCCGAAACCCTTGTCGACTAGATCGACTAAACTTTTCAACGGCAGCTGTTGTTCCGCCGAACCGTATGGTATGCCGAGTCTTATTACGCGACTTTTCGCTTACGTTTCGTTCCGTTACTCCTCCCCACCCCCCCAAGAGGACGGCTAAATATTCTAATCGGAGTTCAAACTCTGAGGTTGGTTTAGTATTTCCGAAGGCTAACCGTTTTTGGAGTACAGTCGTACCGAAACCGGTGAGATTCGTAAACACGTGTTTTACCGTCGACCATAGAATAGAGACTGCGGCGACGAGAATTTAAATGACAACCTCGAAGCACGAGAATGTCCACTGTCGTCAGGTCCGCCAAAAATTGTTAAGTGCGTAGTTTATATAATTTTAGAATTCATTCGAGAAAATCAAATCCAACGTCTTCTTTTAGTAATACATTTTTTACTTTTTTTCGTAATTAACTTAAAAAAATCGAATAGTTTAAAAAGGTTTTTCAAGATGTTATTACAAAATGTATTTTCATTTTGAGTATTGAAATCGCTTTCAGAATTCAAAACGTTCCAAACGTCTAATTTTGGAATTATTTTTTACCCGTATAAATGAGTATTTATAGGTTTGACTAGAAATTAATAATAAATAACCATTTAATTTTACACCTACACTATCACATATTCATTTTTGGTCGGGTTCATGCTTCAAAAAATATTTCACATCAAGTTACTAGAATAGACTATTCAATGATCAACGTAACACCCAAGTTTTCTTTAGTATTTTGACGATTTGAAATTTAATTGTTCCGTAGGGTCGTGACGATTTTAAGTCAAACTCATCTGTATCGTATGGTCTTAGTAGTTTTGGCGAAAAACAGCATTCGGAGGGCTACTCGAATTGCGTTGAATCGTTTATTAAAGTGAAAAAAAAGTTAAATCGCTCAAGGTAGCTTTTCTTGACTAGATATTAAAAAACACTCAAATACACATTTCATTTTTTAAAGTATGAAAAAAAATATAAATAGTTTTCGAACGATTTTATATAGGAATCATATATGTTCACGTTTATTTCTGTTTAAGCGTCATAATATCTATTTGAAAACGTTCTGCTACAGGCATGTAACATATTGATCGCAGAATAATACGACGCAGTATTTTATCTAAAATAAATTTCAATAGAAAATTCTTCATAGAAATGTCTTGATTCGGTACTTTCGTTTGAGCTTTCCGCGTTTTTCGAAATCGTTTTTAAAATTGTATTTCGAACGTTACGTATAAATTATAAAAAAAAAAAAAAACACTAGTGTATTGAACAATTATTATAAACGTTAAAAAAAAAATGATATGTCTATGTGTGTACGTAATAATTGTCAATCAATCGATTATTTTTGGATTAGTGAAGAATAAAACTAATAGAAATCTAACCATATCGTAAATCGTTTTAAATTTGCGATTTAGTTCCGAAAACACCATTTCGTAAAGAAAACAAAATAATTGTAAACGTCACAGCGGCGGACCTTCTGAGTTCGTAAGTCTATAGAATGTCACTCGTCTCGGACGAATGCGGCTCGCGAATCGGTTAGTCGCGACGGAAATTCGCGGCGCGGCCCGGCCGTTCGAGACTTGGTGGGGGCGGTAAACGAGAGAGCAATGCGTAATATATTATTAAAAATCTCTTTGATCCGTAACAATGTCCATAATGTTAATACGGACCAAAGTTTAAAACCGCTGTGTACGCGAGTTATCCGGGCGCAGACCGCGAATTTTCAGCTCGACGATAGAAACGCATTGTATACGGCCCGCGACAAGCTAAGTTTCGGCTCGTAAGTATAGAACAGCGGCTATGATGAAGACGGCGGCGGCGGCTCTTTCTACACTTTATCGTTTTTCAGCGAGGTAAATTTCCGGCACTTTTGCAGCAGCAGCTGCGGTATTTACGAAACTTTGAGTAATTCAGAAAATGTAATTTTCTACCGATCGACTGGATATCTGAAAAGTTGTTTTGAAAATCTTTTGATCGTTTTTACTCAGCTTCAAAAAAATACAAATAAGCTCGAGTTATACAAAAAATATATATATTACACGACCGTAAAACAAATGCTTGTTTCCAAAGTCCTATCGGAATTTCAACGTTCTACTCGACTATGGTAAAACTATTTACTAGGTATACTTTATTAATTTTCACAAAGTTTTTCACGATTTTATCGGAATCGTACTCGAGCGGGAAAGACATTTTTTTCCGTTTTTGAGTGGCAAACGTGCACCAAAACTTTTATACGGCATCTTGTTGGATCGAAAAACTGTCTGGTACTTTATAATGGGACAGGCTATTTTCAACATTTATGGCCGTTTTTCCGATACGACTTGTAGTATACTCGAAAACAATAATGTTCGTCCGGATCGCTTCTATATTAATATTTCGATAAAACAAGTTTTTACTTTTACGGCCTGACAAATGTAATCCTTATTCATTATAAGTACTTGCCTAAACGTGGATTTTATTTGTTTTCAAAAATATTGAAGATTTTTTTTAATATTTTAAATGTTGAACTATATCTACAGTTTATACAAAATAAGAGTTGAATTTTGTCTTTAGGATTTGTGATTTTACGGAAATACACAAATTATTTTCGACGGAACGTGATATGGCTGAGCCTCAATGTACGTAATATATTATATTTCAATGAAAATCGTCCAGAATTGTATTTTGAACACAACGATTTATCAAGTCTTTCAAACGTATACAAATAAATACGTCTTACGCAACAAAGGATTTATACCCGGAACTAGTATGTTTTATCTTACCTATTTTTTTTTTATTTTTTTTTTCCGTACTTTGGATATAATTTAAACTACTCGCACTAGACACGCGTGGAATGGTATCAATATTAAATTCGTTTTAATGATTTTATTAAAATCGCTCGTCTCCCGTTCGCGTACGAGCACTAAAGGCTATTGCGCATTACAGCATATTTGAAAGGATCGCGCGGTGTTTGAAACAGAGAAATTTAAACTAAAAACCAAAAGTCTTTAGTTGGAATTTCGCATTTTAATCGGAATTCCGAGCTGCTCGTATTTTGTTGACAGCTGTCATAAAAATATGTAATCTAAAATATTTGACAGAAATCTCTCGCGGGGCATACTTCGTACTCTAATTTTATCCACTTTGTCTCGGGACAATCGAACTGCGTGTTATATTACTAACTTGGTATACCGTAAACTTAGCACTCGCGCAGCGGTGCTAGAACATTGCACGGCGATAGCCGTTAGGTGAAAATATAAGTTCTCGCGCAACGATTACAAAAGTTTTATTATTTCTCGTACGACGTTTTGTGTCTGCCGGGTGAAACTTTCCGCCCCCTTCGGCTGCTTATCTTAAATTACATCGCGCAAAGACTATAATCTAGTATAGTTTGTGAAAAATCAACCGAGTTGATGGTATCGTCTGAAAGGGCGCAAAGCAATACCGCCCTAAACGTCGGACCAGGCCGGGATCCGATTTAAAGTGACCATTAAACTGTTGGTTAAACGGTGCACGTCGGTGATGTGTAACACATCGCATTCGAGTAAAAACGAATACGACTAATTCATCCGAATTTTTCGTACTGTACGGACGACGATCTGAAAAGAATAACCCAGATATTCGAATGCGGAAACGGTTTTTATTCGATTGAGATATCGCCGTCGGATAAATTTGCAACAGTGAGAACGCGCACAACTGCCGTGCCGTTTTAACGGGACAAACGGGAGAGAGGACCTTGGACCCGATTTCTGTTTCTTTTTAATTTTACGATAAAACAAAGAGTCTTCGAATGATTTACAAACGTCGACATTTAAATACCTACTGCTACTTCTTGTTTGTCACAATAATTGCGTTCAAATATTTAATTTTTCCGTCGAGTGCAACGACAAACGGCGGCGTTTCGTACAAGTAAAGACGTCCTTCGGGCGTTTTCATTCCGACCGCGTAACTCTGCTTTCTAATTAAATAAACTATTATACGGTACAACTATTATAGTTTAATTTGTTTGAACAATCGCTATGACTGACAGATTCTATATTATAATATCGTTTAATTATCATAATAACTGGGTATTTATTTTATTTCTTTTTACTGATTATAAAAAATATACGAATAATTAAACATGTTAAACGAAATAATAGATAATCGTAACTGTAACAAATGAATAAATTAGGATATTTTCCGCACGAAGAATATCATTTTAAAATACCGACATTATTTTAACAACGCGGTACAAAGATTGAAAACAAACATTTTCTATCGCGGTTTTCTTCGAAAACTTAATCTTTATTAAGAGATGCAGCATTATATACCGATATTAATACTGCCCCCTCTAATACTTGTTTGTTGTTTGTATACATTTTTCTTTTGGAAATTTTACAAAACATTTTAACAACCGCAAGTAATCCGTATTATAGTACTGTAGGTATAGAGTTCGGGCGACAAAATGTTTTTCTCTTTATACCTAGGTACCTAACTGCTGAATAATAAAAAAAAAAAAATTAAAAATCAACTTTATCGTATAAAAACTGATAGAGTGTTCTTAAATTTATTTTTATTTTTTGTCGTTGTTATAATTCTAAGTAGAACCAGAAGTCTATTACAACAATGGTTTTTTTCTCCGAAAAACACTGTTTGGAGTAGGCACCTATCAACTATAAAGTGTACTTTAGAAATGTAATATAGTCTTCGTATCGATTGGGAAACGTATAAAGTTGCAGATGGTGGTATACTTTGCACACGAGCCCATTGTTGCGAATTCTCAATAGTTTATTTTTATTTGCGAGAAAATAATCACGAAAACCATTACATTTCTCTATATATTATTAGTCGTATAAATTCTCTGAAATTTCACATTTGAAAAACCTTCTCAGCTCATTTAAACAACATATTATTCACGGTAAAAATACACTCGTGTTTGACGAGGAAAAATTGTATTACACTTGGATAAGCGATACTGTATTTATTCGTAGTCGCATAGACGCAATACCTATCAGTTCAATATGTGCAGACTTCCGCCAATTTATGGCCGTAGCAGTAACACATTTCAAATGTACGTATACAATATAACCATTCGAATAATTTATAGTGTTCACTTAAGTGTGTTAAATGCCGTTGAATTTAATACGTTCCGAACATAAAAACACAAAAACGAAATTGATAATGGTGTTTAAAACTGTTTAGGACCGAGCGAAAAACATTGTAAAATATACGATTTTATTATTTGAACAGGTCGTGAAAAAAAAATTGTGTATGCGACGAGGAGTATAATAAACGCGTAGAAATTGAATTATTTTAACAATCTCAATGCGTACCATACGAACTGATGTCAGCCTACCGCCGCGCCGCCGCCGCCGCCGTGTGTGAAAAATATGACTGCGTTTTTCTTCGCACTCGAAAACTCTGAGCGATTAATTCGAACGCGTAAGATTATAATAATAATTCTCGGATGATATATTGTCCAGACGTTTTCTCGTACGTAATATTCTACAGATGGAAATGTGACGGGCCGTGTAAATAACAAATGCAAATAATATCGCTCGAAGAGAACGTTTGACTCGCATAAATCATAATACTCGTATATTTATAGCTTAAACGCAAAGGCTTGTTGGTCCTGCGAGTATAGTGAATAATTATTGTAAAGCTTGAGCTCTTCTCGTCTTACCGTTAAAATGGAAAAGAAATCGTAATTATTCGCGTGGTATTCTTCGAAATTTCTCCGGAAATTATATTTATCTTCGGTCTCGTTTTATTTCGCCGTCTCAAATTGTGTTCTGATACAAATGTAAGAGGGCAAATTACATAATAATACAACGCGACAAATTCAATCGGACGCTTGATTCGTTTTTGGTATTTAAATTGTATTTAAGTAATTTGACTACTAGCGTACAATTTAAAATTTTAAAAAAGTTTGGTTTTCATTTTTTTTTTTTTTTTTTTCTTTAAACGTCTTCGAGTAGTTGTTGAAAAAATACATTTTAAATTCTGCTCGAAAATGTGTTCGGAGTACTTGTGTGAAAAAAATTATTTTATTTTGATATTTTCACAAAATATCGAATTTCCTTTTTAATCTGAAGGATTTTCATTAACTCTTCACTATGGTCTATGATTCATTATTTGTCGAATACGATTATTTGTCATTGGTTGCAAGTATGAACAAATTTAAACGCGACTGACACGACGAAACAACAAGAACTTGTGCACTCGGAATCAGTGACACCCAAAAAACTAAGATATACTCTTATCTATGTTTATTTTTGAATGAAATAAAAAAATTATTTCGAAAGCGAATCTCGATATAATTTTTAGAACTCGGTAAACACGATGTGTTATTGTCAATTATTAACCTCCTCCCTCCGAAATGTTTTTGACATTGTAAAAAAATAAAATTAATAACTCAAAAGAATGATGCATAACTTGTACTGTAGTTTATACATTCAGTGTCACGGTTCCGCATATTTCAAATAATATTGAATTAACGTTTAATTAATAATTTTCGGCTTTACTCTTTAATACTATTTATAATAATTTAAATGACGACGACAATACATAATAGTAACATTGAACAAACATTTAAGACCGCGAGAGCTAGTGACACTTTCGTCCTGGGCAAGATCCATTTTATATATTATTATGATTAAAACGTTTATTTTAGAACCACGCGCCCACGAAAAAACATGCTATATGTAGTTATGTACCCAGGCCGATATGCGAGTGGATTCGTGAGAGATTTGAAAACTATTGTACTCTCACAATACAATCAAATACTTATTACGTCCAATCAGCGTGTTTGGAATTAAATCCGAGTTAATGAAAAAATTCCCGTTGACGAATACAATCGTTTTTCTTTTAATAATCAATGGAACTTTCAGAGTAGTCGCGGCGATAAATACGTTTTAAGTAGTGGTTCGAAATGTATGTACGTCATCCGATCTTTTCGTAGCGAGCACGTCGTTACTAACCAATGATTAGCAATCGTAATAATTGATGGAAATGTTTTTAAACGAGACCATACGTACCTTGTTTAAAAAGAAATAACACATCTCGAGTTTTCTTACAACAAGACATGGTTACTCGTATTTCACATTTTCGAGAACTCGTGTTTTCATTAAAATGCGAATACTTCCGCATAAAATAATTGGAACCTCGCCGTAATTGATGCTTTTAACTTTGAAAAGTAATAGTGTGTGATAGGACAAAAAAAAATTACGTTTGATAATGAATATCATAATGATAAGGAAAATAATTGTCTTAAAAATAAATATGTAAACGTTTTTTTTTTTTTTTTTTGAAATTCCGAGTAGGAATTTTGATAATTTATCAACACGTTAATATTATTAAACGCACAAACGCATCCTATAGGTATAAAATACATATTTTGACGGTTCTATTTAGAAACGAGAAACTATACAAATTTTTAATACAAACATATTTTCTACGGCGATGCACAGATGGATGATCTGTTAGAGAATTTCATTTTAGGATATGTAAGTACAAGCCACCGCGGATAATAAATTTTTATCAAGAATATTTTGTATTTCGTAGGGTTAATATTAAAGTACTCGTAGAATTAATACTCATACGGTTTTAAAATTTATCCTTAACATCTCATCTCGGATATTAAATTAATATTAATAAATAATATTTCTCGGAATTTCAACTTCAAACGCTAAAAAAAAATTACGATAACACATTTACGAAATTTTTTTCTCAAACAAATAAGAACTATGATGAACGTTGTATTAAATTTCGAGCTTTGAAAATGTATCAAAAAATGTTCGTTGACGTTTTACAATAGAAAATGAAAAAACTCTACAATTTTAAATGTTTTTTCATATTATCTTTATTATTTTATCGAACGGAAAAAAGTCAGAATATATTGTATTTTCAAAAATTATAAATATTGTCAAGTCTAACGAATTTCGTCGTTTCGACCTATATAATTATCGATTCAGAACTCTGCGATTGTTTGAAAATATTAAAGAAGAATTTCTTTTAACAATGACGATCTGTTTTAGATTGACAAGCTTTTGAAGCCACGATGATCCGCTTTATAAATCATAATTTTCAAAACTCTACCACGGTTTGTGAAAAAAAAATCTTGTCGACATGGCAATTTTGAACATTTGAAAACAGTCGTGACTCAAAATGAAAAACGTATACTCAATGTTCGGGAATCGAACTTTTACCAAAATAAAAGCCGGAAGCTTTCGCGTAATAACTTACTGTAACAAATTGCAAGTATACATACAAGTCGAGATAGGTCCTAACATTATACGTCAATATAAATTAAAAGAAATGTTGTTTTTTTCCCTCCGGGGAATCGATAGATATTTCGGGGCACTTTGCGAAAATACGACGATGGGCTGGAAGTTACGATAAAAAGTATTAGGTGTGACGTCACCGAACATAAAGATATAGTAAGGGATTTCGATTCCTTTTTATTTCGGTCGTAAAATGGTAATAAGGTATATGGAAAAATGAGAATCGGTCGTGTAAATAAAAATCGAAAATGGACAGAAAAAAAAACCCCCTCTCCCGAATTGTCCGAAATACCGAACAATACAATGGCGGGATAAACATGTATAATATATATCTATGTTGAAAATGTATCTGTACGTATGTATAATGCACACGCCGATCTAGGATTTTCGGTTCTATGTGTTTCTTTTCTATGTGGAAATAATAAATAAAATGATCTCGGCAAGCCGCTTAACGTTGTCCTTTTTCGGGTCTCAAACAAAAATAAACCGGAGAACGCGTTTTTTTCATTCGTTTTTGAATCCATTTCGCGCGCAACACCGCCGCATTACGACCGCGACGACGACGACATCTAGAATATTGCATTCGATTAATATACGACCGAAATGCACGCGTTTAAAATGCATTTACCGCTTCGCGCCTCGTCGAAACGTAAGGTTTCACGCCGTCTCGTCGCTCTTGTACACGTCGTCGTTTCGTCAATTATTTCATGCTTACTATGGTTGTTCGAAACGAACGTTAACGTACGCGGGATCCAAATTTATATGGAGGTACTCGATATTGGTTAACGACTCTGGTGTCTCTAGATTCTGTCCGCGCGCTTAATCCGCATAACAAGAGGACGACGGTTTTTCAGAAACCCGAGATCGCATGCGGTCATTTCGTTTCGGTTGTGGAATAATTTTTATGTTCACTTTATTATTTTGCACGTTTTCATGGTCGCGCGGCCAGGTTTTCTTCCATAAAAAGTCGATTGAATTAAATTTTTCGCTATACAAAACCCGAACGTTTTATGACGCCGAGATAGAATGAAAAAACGTATTTTGACTCTCGCGTTATATATCAAGTTTTTTTGTACATCACTTGGCGACTCGGTGTAGAGGTCGTAAGAAATATAATATTATGTTACTAAAGCGTCCGTTATTGTGAAATTCAGCATGTCCCGGATACGTATTTTTCATAATAAGGCATTCTCCGCGCGGGTCGTACCATTACAATATTCGATTACAATAATCACAGTCTTGTCACGTTTATAATATAATACTATATATTTTGGGTATTTTTCTAATTGTCAATGTATATATTGTACTACACTACGCGTATACGCCATACACAATACTCAATTATATTATCGAAATTATTTATACAAAACACAAATAATATTATTTGCTCGGAATACTTCTATGAAAATTACGATGGTTTTTTAATAAAAAAAATAAATACGCACATTTTTATATGCGACGACTGTATAAAAGACAAAAAGCCTCTCATACTTGAATCTACTTAGACCCAAGAGCCTATCGCACAGCCCTTAGAATAAAACTTAAGGAAAGTAATAGACATAAATTCAGAAAGAGTAGTACATTTTCTAGATAACGTCACGTACTTCCTGTCGGTCGATTCGTATATATTATAACTTATTTCGTGCATTTTTTCCAAAGATAAATCAATTGTTCATTTCACATGACACCGAATGCCGCTCTGCGTCAATGTATGTTTGCATATATTTTATTTTAATATGGACTGCGGTTATTTACGGTTATCGATAACAATAATAGCAGATGATAATGTTCGGATAAAATAGAGACACGGAGGGTTGAGAAGGTACTCTCCTGTACCCAAAAAAATGGGTACCCACAAAATAATGTATAATATGCATTTAAACGAGATAAATATTAAAAATTCAATTCTGAGTATTTCAATGAATATTTCAATATTTTTCTCAAAATATCAGTCGTTTTATTTCCGTTTCTTTTTACTTAACTTTATATGAACAACTTGTGATTCGTAAACCAATATATATTTATATATATACGTATAAAAATGCAATGTACGTACTATGTATATTTGATTCCCATTTTGTTAAACTCTCCAAATTTAATGATCGCGATAGGATAGAATCTCATTCAGTGATTCATATTATTATCTTATTCCCTGAAATCCGAGTACTCTGATGAATGCTCCGGAATAAATCCTCAAGCGGAAAACCTTTTATATACGACACAATTTATAATTTTATATACATATATATATACGTATATATATTATACACGTTAAATCGATACGAAATAAAATACGATTTTTATATTTGCGTATACAGTTAAAATATACTCGTTCGGTGTCGGTCGTAATGATGTAGCGATCGCGGTCAAGTATAACTCCGGTGGACATTTTAATTTCCATTTTCCCTCCGCGTATCGGTATATTGCGAAAGAAAGTTATTGCTAAATTAAAAATGAAACGTATTGTATGGATTCTCAATTATTGACTTTCCAGAAGAACGTACGATAAAATAATTTCCTGGAAATAAAAAACCCTTTGTTTTGCCGTTTGCAATAATTTAGCGATGGCACAGCCGAATACAAACCACTAAACTAGTAAAAACTATCTTATTATTAACTATAATATGTATATATAAAAGAGACCGCTCCTATTCACTCATCAACGCCAAACAGACCAATCCGCCGGGTCTAGAGACTTGAAATTTTCTTTTTCACGCGGGGCAATGGCCTCTTTAAAGCTCCGAATCCGACGGGGCCTTGCCCGGCACACTGGCAAATAGAACTTGAAAGTCGTTCACTAATAAACTCTCTTGCGTTTTACAGAGAGAGAAAAACGATGCCGGGCCAACAACAGGAACGCATACGGCTGTCTTCGATGGGCGGCGAGTCGACTTGCAGTAACAGTAGCAGCGGGGCCAGTGGCAGCACGACGATGAAAATCCGGAGGCGCGTGGTAATGATGGGCGCGGCCAGGGTGGGAAAAACATCCATTATCAAACAGTTCCTGTACGACCAGTTCCCCGACCGGTACAAGGAGACCATCGAGGAATTGCATAGAGGTGAGCGAGCGTATATTATGATAATATGTAATGTAACGTCTACGGCATCGACAAGACGGTGTATTATAGCGTTCGGGTAAAAGTGTTCGATCGTAGAGCCTATTGTATAGAATATTAATTATTAATATACTTGTTTGAAATCATTTTCAAAAGTAACGTTTGTATCTGAAATCGTATACTTTTTGAAAAATATTCAACTGTATACACATACATACTACGTACTACTGATGTCCGGGTATGTCGTCCGTCTTCCAAAATAATATTTGCCTATTTCTAATGATAATAATAAATTATAGCTCGAACTGTATTACACTAAAATGTGATTAAAATCGATTGCAGTATTATTTTTCTGAGAATTCTTTAAAATCGCCCTGAAAATTTCTTTAAAATTTGACGAAAAAAGTCCTAATCGGTGTTTGTAAAAGTCCGATATTAAATTTTTAATTTATTAAATTGGCAGATTTTTATTCTTTTATTTCATTTTTAATAATACATCATTGACAATGTTGATCGTCGAATAGTGTAGTATAGGCTATGCTAAAAACAGTACTATATTCGTCAACGATTTATATTAAGTGATGAGTTTGGCGTACCGATATCGCACAATTGAGTGAAAATGTAAGTCAATACAGAACAGAATGTGACAACCGCGAATGTAAATAGTTTTTAAATGTGATTTTCAACGGTTTTTACATTTTTAATGACATTTTGCACTGTAATTACACGTTGATTACCGTTTTTAAATGTATAATTTAAATTTCTTCATCGATCACTCTTTGAAAAATGAAAATCAATAAGTAACAGTACCTACATACCCGCGACAAAAATGCATGCTGCGAGCGAGCGCTCGTATTCCATCAGCTTATTCCCGGGTTTAGTGGAAGTACGATAGACATGTCATTCTCAGATGTAAAATGAAATATAAACGGCAATCAATACTTCAATGTATATAATCAAATTCGATATGCTCTAATTAACATGTCACTATAAAATGTCTCGACAGTATAGAACGTAGAAAAAAAAATGTAATTACTTCAATATCAACAACACGTTGTTTTAGACAATGACGTTAATACCTTACGCCTCCACTCGTATCTTGTATGCGGACATTTTTGATTATATAACTATCATAGAATTGACAATTTTATACGTAACATCCACGAGTCATCAAGGGAACCGAATAATTCGATAAATCATCGATTAATATAATATATATCTAATATTTATAACAGACCACTCCTATTCACTCATCTGGAGACTTGAAATTTTCCATAGAGGTTCCTTGAGCGACGTAGGCTTTATATATTTTCCCCGAAAATGTTACCAATAAATCTAATAGTGCTAATTAACACACACACACACACACACACACACACAATTAAATTGTGAATTCCACGTAATATTAGCACAATCAATACAATTAAATTAAACACTAACACACGGCCTACGAAAATGACAAAAAAGAAACTTATACGCGGACAACGCCGTGTCGGGACAGCTAGTATAATACGTATATACTATCTACGCCATAGTTGTTACTGTGGTTAAAATACCAACTCGTATACATCCAAATCGCTCGAATTTCATCTCTTTTATCTCAACTCGTTAATTTACTCAACTCCGTATTATTTATTTCTTTTCTTTTAAATAACAACATTTCAGTTATGAGAATAATTGATTAATTTTACATTTTTGATCATTATTGAGCTATAATAATTTTATAAACTTTAAGTTGACAAAAAAAATTTAAAAAAAAAAAACCACACAATTAAATGCATCTCTCTAGAAGCGTGGGGGGAAATACAATCGTTAAATAATAATAATAATAATGTAGTAATACAATCGAAAATAATATCGGTAACCATGGAAACGAAAGTCATCGCGGACGATCGGGCACGACGAACGTATTAATATACGTATACATATTATATACGTCAAGAATATACGAAATCCTTAAATTATTTATTCTCCAAAAATAAAGCTTCTTATGTCATTACGAGTTCGATTTTCGATAGTTTTTCCACTCGTATTACTATCCGTTGTGTCTTCTCTGCACAACACTTAATAAACTGACAACAGCGCTTCAACTACTTACCTATATACATATATATACGTATTCCTAACAGTAACTCGCTTCGTTAAAAAAATAACACGATAGATTATAGGACTCGTGTTACCGAACACATAATATATATTTGAGAGTTCGCAAACTTGACCTATGCTTGAACCTTAATAATTAATTTCGCATACCTTATAGTTCAGCGTTTTAAAACTATGTGCTCTCGGGTTGTTACACTACATTCTTGTATAGTTTTTTATACTGGTATTACGCACCGGTGCTAATCGAATGAGTTCGCGGGCCCCACGCGTTCCCACATTGTTTTTTTTGAAAAATAACGAGTAGTTTTCACGCTGTTTTTCTCACGATCGAATTCCCGTTTACCGGCCGGTATAGTGTATGTATACGGGTGAATGTGTCTAGTTACGTTGAACGAATATACACCGCTGTAATGCGTTTTCGATGATTGCTTACAGGAGACTACGAACTGCCAGACGGCGCGAGATTGACACTGGATATTCTGGACACGTCGGGGGCTTATCAGTTTCCAGCCATGCGAGAACTGTCTATATCCACCGCGGACGCGTTTATTTTAGTCTTCTGCGTGGACAGAGAAGACACCTGGGATCAAGTTAAACACTTCAAAGAACAAGTAAACATGGATCTCGTTACTATAATATATTAATTGATTAATACGATTTCGCGCACGTTATAATAATACCCACGAGTGTTGGCCATAGGCGGACTTAGGGGTGGGCACATGGGGCATAAGCCCCTACAATATGCGAATGAGCGCCCCCTCCCCCCGAATAATACTTTGTTTTTTACCGTCATTATTGGTGTTTTTAATATGTCAAATGGGAATACAAATACTAACCCTCACCAACTCAATCTTGAAGATTTTTTCCGAAAAAACAAATGGAAAAAATGCGCGTAGTAAAACATTTAGTGCTTGGAAATTGTTCGGAGCCGAGGCCTCTCCAAAATCTAATCCCAAGTCCGCCTATGGTCTTGGCTAACGTTTTCGTGCGATTTTACGTCTGTGACTTTTATTAGATAATCGAAAGACGAGGACCGAAAATTCCAATCGTCATCGTGGGCAACAAGTGTGATCTCCCCGAAAGATTTTTATCTATGGAAATCACCGAAGCGATATCCAGATATGATTGGGAATGCGGCTACGTCGAATGTTCAGCCAAGGACAACAGTAACATAGTACAGGTGTTTAAAGAGCTCCTGACTCAAGCAAAGGTAAATCGATCAATCATTCGGTTCGTCTCCGTAATAAAATACGTACTTGCGTCTGTTTTCCCTTTTCTCTTTATTCGGCCCCGTACGTTTTTCCCGAGCCCGAGTTGAGCGCGTGAGATTTAGATGCTGTTTTGGTTTCGAAATTCTCTCGTTAATCCCCGAAAGTAGAATATTTAAATGTACTAAATCTTCGAGTTCATAAATACTTATAAGCTTGTGGATACTCAATGTTACGTATTTCATTTTTACTTAGTTGTGTTTACACTGCCGGTTCATCGATATAGAAATGTAAATTAACCAATTGAAACTCAAACAATATACACTCTACAGCGGAATTATTCGTTTAATGAATAAAATAGAACTAATAATATTAATGTATTGTTTGTAAAATTTAATTATTATTTATCGTACAATTTTCGAGAACATTCGTTTTTACATTTTTTAATTGGATTTATCTTCTGTACCTATAAAATGTTTTGGTTTTGACGAATGTATGATGAAATATAAACTACAAAACCTTGGATATTTCATTTTCACCTTAAATTGCTTAAATCGTACAAAATAAATTATAATCATTAGTGATTCAAGTTTGAATACTTAAATTTAGTACTTTTTTTAATACAAAAAAAAAAGTGTATTATATAGTTAATTAATTAATATTATTAATAAATATTTTCTCTTCAATAAGATTGAAAATCTACGATATTCATAAATAATCATCAGCGAATAAAAATTACGATTTAGACACTACTTTGTATATTAATATTGTATACTTACCCGGTTATTGTGGAATTAAATGTCAGATTATCATTAACAAAATGTCGGTCAATAGAAAAAAAACAGAGACTAAATACAGCCGTTATTTGTTTTAAATGACATGTAATTCCTAGTGATCGCAGGGGCTTTATTTATATACAGTTTTAAGATATGCTTCACCTCCATTTAGAGCTGGATCAAAAATGCCCAAATTTTCTGATTTTTCAAATTCGACACCGAAGTCATTTGATTGTTCATTAACTATACGTGGGGTTATAAGGAAAAAAATTAAAAATACACTTACTTACTTACGATTTTTAAATACTAAAGTATTTATCTAGGTAATATACAATAACTATACACGTGTATTACACCATACACCGGTTGTAATGTTTAAATACATTGAAAAATGTAATCGTCGTGTCTGTTCGGTTCGATTTGAAAATACATTTTTAATGTTTTCAGGTTCAATACAACTTGAGTCCGGCTGTAAAACGCAGACGCATGTCTCTGCCAAGCTATGTGGAAAATCGTTCTGGATCGGCTAAAGGACGATACATGCTCAAAAGAAATTCGTGCACTGTGGCCTAAATCGAAGAAGATCTACAATTTATCATTCGTAATTTAAAACCAATAATCTTATTTCGATTATTTTAGATTTTGGTGTAAACTGGAAATGAGTGTAAAACTTATTTTAAAGTTATTAAATGTTTCACATAATAAAATTTATGGACACGAAACTTTCGAGAAACCAAACATTATTATCAGGCATATAATAATATAACGTTACATAAAATCAGCCGCAAGAAACGTTCGCTTTTCATAATGGTTTTTATATGGTGATTTCAAAACATACGCGATAGTATTAGCTTCAAAACAATATAAATCATAAAACTTACGGATTCGACGTTAAAAACAGAACCAAAATTATTTTCGCTTATAATAATAATGTTTATCAACAATTTCATATACAATATCAAAGTGTGGGAACGAATGGGATGTTGGTGAGGCAATTTCAAAGCGAGTTTGCATGATAACCAGTTGATTGAAAACCCCGAATCGATATTGTTCACAGAAATAATATTTATTCGACAAACATTTGCAAAATTGTGGTGTACACGAGACCTTGATACAGTTCTGGAAACAAAATTACAGTAAACACAATATATTTTACTATCTCTAATAAATTAGGCACGTACAATCGAGGTGGAAATGAAAATCTTTTAAAAATATGTGAACCGTTAACCGACGCATGATTTATTTACTAGACATTATAATAACGTGTATACATTTTAAAAAATAACGCATAATTAGTTGCCTACACTACGTTTAATACATAGGTAAATTAAATTATAAACCTAATGATTTTTACATTCGTGTTTAAATATTATAATGATTTTTGTGGACCACCATAATTTTTATCAAAACATGCTTTAAGATACGTCAACTAAGAAAAAAAAAAAAGAAAAAAAAACATACAGTTTTTTCATTTGAAAACTGAATAATTTGTAAGTCTAATATTTATTTCAACGATAATTTTTTTAATATAAACATAAATACCTATATAAAGATAATTTAGAATAGTTTATCATTGTTTTCCGGTCTATTAAAAAATCATTTACAAACAACTCGATAAATTAAGTAATTTATGAAATATAAATTTATGTAACTCCAATGATTGTTGATTAATAGTAATTTTGTAAACTCTAAAAAATAATTTACCTATTTTTTATGAATCATTATTACAACAGTAGATATATATTCATTATAGCTGTATCCTTCGTAGACGTTAGACGTAGGTATATGTACTTATTATAGGTATTACGTATTATAGGACCCATTTATTAGAAATCGATGTTTTCTTTTTATAATCTTAAGACTAGATAAGAAAAACAAAAAAAAAAAAAACCTCTTAAATCGACTTTAATCTTCACTAAACAATCGGTAGATAATATTAGTGATGTAGGTACATTTTGATTCGGTGGCATATTTTATGAGCGATTGGAATCCGTGATATTTGACTTCACACTTCCTCTGAATGAAAAAAAAAAAAGAAGGGCATTAAATTCACGGAACATTTACTTTTTCTATACGACCAAATACAAAACATAGGACTAAAATACATATTTTATTCGTTTAATTATATTTTATATTTTGAACTATAACTTTTTTCTGTTTCGAATTCTGCGCGTACAGTATAGAACTTGTAATTCAATAACGTGTGCATTTTCGAAAGGTTTAATATCCTCTCCCCATCTGGAGAAAAATAAAAATACGCCTCAGTGTATGTATAAATGTAACCCAACCAATACGATATACGAGTACATCAGTAAAATACTAAAATCTCAAATAATTTTCATTAGTAATACATTTTATATTTTTTTGCGTTTGAATAAAACCAAACTTTTCTATAGTAACGTTTTCGTAACAAGGACACAAAGTTATAAATTTCGATATAATTTTAATGGTAGAAATTAGATTGCAAAATCGTGTGCGAACAATTTATAACAATTTTTTTTTAAATTTATAACCTCATCAGTGTCTGGGTGTATTTGAAAATAATATTACTAATATTATAAAATGCTAACATTAAAATACAACCATGGTAAATAAAGAATTTTAATATCTATTGTATTTTAAGAATTTTATAATAAATTGTATCATTATTTATAAACTATTAAATTATTTTATTAAATGTAATAATAATTTGTGACGTTTTTTTTTTGTTTTATTTTTTTTTTGTTTTATAACATCGTTTGAATTAAAATTTTTAATATTATAATACAAAGTACCTTAAATGTAATAAATTATTGTGGTTTAACTTCACGAGCAATTTGTACACATTTTTGCTCAGAAGTTAGTTTTATACTATTGAATTTATACAATATTGTAAACATGTATTATTTTATTTTTAAATTTATATACAAACCCTGTGATTAGTCTCATTGTTTCAAAAAATCAAACATTATCATAAAATTGTACACTTATATTGTTTGAGCCGAAAAACATCACAATACCGTTAATAATGGAAACATAAGTACCTACTCATTTATCATTATAATGTTATTATACTAATGTTATTATAACTTGTGAGATTTTCACATTATAATAATGAAATTATACGACATTTCTAAAATATTAATATATTTATTAAAATTGAATATTTTTAATAATCGAGTTGTGATGCATGTTTTTGCAATTCTATAATTTTGAAAAAAATTATTTTTATAGAATAATTATTGGATTTAGTCGTAGTCATTTTAAACTTACCAATCATTTATCGGTGTAATATTACTGAAATTATTATTATTTCATATTTTCCAATACATTATACATATACCTAATAAGTTATAACAATGATAAAACTGTCTTATAAACAAAATACAAAATATATAAATATTAAACTTGAAGAATGTGTTTTCTTTTCTCGGGCTACATGATCATATTTATGTGCATATAAACCAGCGGGAATCCCGGGAAAGAAATCGGAAATCGGTGCATGTTATAACGTTTTGTGTGGCACATCCACATCCTAAATGAGTTGCCGTCGCGTTTTCCATGTTCGTTATCAATACGTGGCAACGTTCTATAGTAATAGCTATAGTCTATTATAATTTATAGTACAATCGCAGATATATAAAAACAACTAGATAGACGACTTTGTATACCGTAACAACTGTAGTAACTATAAGTATCTATAGTAACTATAAGTAACTATAGTAGTAATTGAGTAACTATAGTAACCGTAACTAGTGAAACTGGTCAACAAGGCAATGTATATTTCCGAATTTTTTCTCTTCTTTTAATATAGTTTAAATGCCTATAGATGTTATTAGGTTGTTTAAATTTGACATGAAATAGATGTTCTAAATCACCATATCCTTCTTAGTGCGCGTCTACGTCATAATAGCTATCTTCATGCCAAATTTCAACCAGATCTGTCAACGGTTTGAGCTGTGGGAGGATTTCAAGAAAAAGCACGTTACAGTTATATACGTATAAGAGATATAGAGATTATATTTAAATAAAAATAAAACCACGGCAGTTTCATGCGTGCATGTGCATGTCCGGACCGGTACTGACGCTTTGACATGGCGTTCAAATGCGAGCAGAGAAGCCGGCGGTAGAGAATTCACATACTATAATGCATAATCCGGGGTCGCGGCGCGGCGTTCGGGCGCAGCAGGGAAACCGTACTTTTATTCTACGAGATGTGCATCGCGTTGACAATCGATTTCACCGCGATAATATACGTGTTCATTGTAAAATGACATGGGAAAACGTCATCATAATATCATACTTGAAGAACAAATGAAATGTGTTGGTAGTTGATTTTCGTAAAAACACGTTTTTCTCGAAAACCGTTGTCCGGTCGTTACGCTTGCGGCATTTGAACTTACGAGGGCAGTATATTATCAAAAAATCGTTATCACTATTGGCGTGTTCTCTTATCAATTCCGGCAGAGGGAGACTTTCGAAATATCCCCGTGCACATTATAATATCATCCAAGGGGTTCTATTATACGATATGCGACGACGACGTATCGTCCGCGTCGTTGTAAACACGGTTGGCGTGTTATCATCGGCAACATCGTATTATCAAATTTACGATTATAATAATAATTATCACAAGTTTTCCGATCCGTATTCCGCGGCAGTAGATCGCCTCGACGAACGTTTTTTAAATATAATATCCTCGCGATCGCGACGATCGTCAAGTATGCGGCGTTGAATAGCAGTAACTGTGTCGTGTGGACGGAGTGCTCGACGACGACGACTCGGTGTCGTACTTGTTTTTTCCGTTTCCTTCGCGCGACGAGCTGGTTTTTTTTTCCTTCTCTCCGCGACGACTAGTAGTGGTGGAACGGCGGCCGGCCGACACGCACAGCTGAAACCGCGTCGGACGGACGCACCACGGTCGAGCGTGCGATAATTATTCTCGTATCGGCCGCACGTCCGCGTCGATCTCCTCTCTCGTACGGCAATAATAATAATAATTACGTAGTACGGTCGCCGCAATTGTACCCGCGGGCCGCGAGTAGTACCAACTACCGATCACTCCGCGTCGTCGTCGTCGTCGTCTCGTTCTCGCTCGCTCGGTGTTTTATCATTTTCATTTCCTCCCCCACCCGCTCTCCCCCCACGTTCGGTTCGTCTGTTATTCCGGGTCCTTTTGTTTCTCGTATTCTCCTTTCGTTCATGGCGTTCCACGTCCCTTCGGTCTCGCTGTAAGACATTTCCGTACGTAGCGAGAGCGCGCGCGCGCCCGTGTGTCTGTGTGAACGCGCGATCGTGCCATCATGGCACCCGTCCTGAGCAAGTACGTGTCCCGGAAAAATGCCCTGATCGGCGGCGCGGTGGCCGGAGCGCCTCTGCTCGTCTACCTGTTGAAGAAATACGCTTTGCCCAACAGAAACACCGCCAAGAGGTATTATATCTACTCCCGTCGACGTTTTCAATGCGTTCGTTTATGGATACGTGACTGATAATAATACCTTGTTGTCGTTTGATTTTGTGTTCGTAGGAAGGCTCCTGAGCACGACATTAAATACCTGATAGTCGACGTAAGTTATTTCGATTTATCACCGTCGTGTCGGTATCTCAGTTGATGGCACCAAATTAATTGGGCCAACTTTATTCTATTCGTTTTTGATTAAAACCAACCAGGAGCGTAATAAGCCTTCCAGTCTATGCTGTAGTGTAGTCTTAGGAAATAATGATGTTATTATGTTTGGTGAACTGATTTTATTTTTTGCATAAAACATTTTTACCATTATTGTATTGATAAGATAATCAAAAGTAACTAATTCACATATTGGTCGGGGAAAGCAAACACCTCTTGTATTCGTCTATTGTATTTATCCTTAGGCCGTCCATAAAGTTCATCAATCATTTATTTTTAGTAAAAAAAACAATTCCAATTTACCTCGTTTTTTACCAACTTTCCAAGTTAGATTCGTGGGCCATGACAAAAAAATATCAATCGGTTATGAACAATAAATAATCTTATACCTGCTGCCTATAAACTATACATTTTTTATTTTATCAAAGTACCTAATTATTTTCTATAATTCACTCAATAAGTTTTAAATTTCAAGAATTAAAGTATTTTGCTTCATTTGCATTTTTAGCAAAAGAATAATATTATATATCTACTCACTACAATGCTATTTCAAATGTTAATGTATTCATGTTTCACTGAATTCACTAATACATTGAATTCATTAACAAAGGTGGCTTATAAGGTCATATATATATTGTTGTTTTCAATTTTAAATAATTACTAAAATTATACATATTCACTGACTAATAAAAACAATGACATTTTGTTCAGCCACATCACCAAACATATATAAAATATGAGGTTTAAAACTGAATAGTATTTTCATTATAACTAAAATTTATCAAAATTAAAATTTTTTTTTTAGAACAAATACCTATATTTTTTGCTCTATTAGTTGATTCTCTGTTTTATAAAATTGTTAATTGTCTGTTGTTAAAATTTTTCTGTTTTCTTACAATAATATTCAAAAAGTAGCAACTCTATTGTATATGAATTCAACTTGTTAATATGTTTGATATTTTTCTTTTGCTTAAAATCTATGATGCATATAACTAGTACATCACATAAAAGCATAAAACCTATACAACTTGAAATATCTTTCCAATAAATTATTTTATATATAATCTGTTTATGGGGATCATCTCAATATTATAGTAAAATAAATGTAATAGAATTAATGAGTTTTAACCTCTGGTTATTATATCAAATATTTGTAACATACTTATTATTTAAAAACCAATTTAATTTTATGCCTAATTGGTTTTCTTTTTCTCAATTCTTGAAAAAACTGATTTATTAGCTTAATTAACTATTTTAAAACGATCACAAATCATTTATTTTTTTCAATTCTTGACAAAACTAATTTATTGGCTTGATTAACTATTTTTAAATGATCACAAATCATTTTCCCTTTATTTTCAACTAATGACAGTAAAATTAACTAAATAAATGTCTTTTTTATTTAATCAATATAACTTTTATATTTTAATTCATTTAAATGCTGATAATCTGTTAATTTTTTTTTCCATTGAAAATATTTTCATTATTACTCCTTGATATAATATATCAAGTGTTTAATATCTGATGATTAAATAATGTTTAATACGAAATATAAAATATGAATAAAGGAAATGAAGGTTTAACCTAGTGACCTAACAAAGAATATAGTTAGTAGTAGACTAATTTTCAATACAATAATGTACATGTGTTAATGGGTTATGAAAAGTGATGTTTTAAATCATCGCTACGTTTTCTTCTATTGGTAGTCTTAGAGAAAAAAAAAATTTGCAAGTAAAGGTAAAAATTTAAGAAACATTTATTCGTTATCCTCAATCAGTAGATACAGAGAGACTAGCCATACTTTAAACCTTCTATAGATCACCAAGACTGATTTTTTCTTTTGTTTTATAGTTAATATACATCTATTATCTATTATATTATGTATAAAATAGAAGCCCTTTTTTTGTATGTACGCGCATATCTCGAAAAGTACTCGGTGGACTTAAGTACGGTTTTTTTTAATGGATGGGCCAAGTCTCGGGAAAGGTTTTAATATATAATACGTCTTAGAAAAATTAATTAGATTGCTGAAAATACTAAAAATGTAAATTATGTTATAATAAAATGTGATAAATAATCATACTTATTATAGGGAATACAGAGTAATTAGAGTAAAGAATTTTTAGGATCGAATTATTTCAACAATTTTAAATATAAATTTGTATTACATAATGTTGTGCATAATTATGTATGTGACATAGAGGTTTACCTATTTTTAAATAGTTAAATAATCATTAAAATGAACTGGTCTTGTGGTCTATATAGACTCACTTTGTAGTAACATTGTCATTAGTTTTTTCCTGTTGACTTCTGTTTTTATAATTTTTAACTTTGCCAAACCAGTCTGAGTGTTAATATCGCAATATATTTTACTTGTTTATTTAACATAGTATTAAATATTATATTGACTGATTTTAGTAATTAATAGTCACTTGTGGTATACTTAATTAAAAAAATATCAACAAAATATTATATGAGTATTATACCTTTAAACATATTTATTTTTATTTTTATTTTTTATAAAAAACTATTTTTTTAAATAATTATTCATCAACACACATTTTTAAAGATTACAGGTATTGCATAATTATGGTTTTTATATTGTTGATAGTATTTATTAAATTAATAATTATTGATTTACACATAACAGGCTTAACCTGTTTCTTTTTCTCACAACACATGAAAATTGAAAACAAAAGAAGTTGAAATGTTGATACTATCTCTCTGTAAGTGCATAAACCTTGAAGACTTAAGTGGACTTAACAGCATAAAATACTATGGATATTCAGTTAAAATTCACCATGTAGCACCATGCAACATATATTGCAAAATAAATATTTTTACCCTATAAACATAGAATTATTTTTACAATGGTACAATTTATTGAACAAACCTTTAAAAACGAATAAAAATTAATTTTTTACTCCCGTAAAAGCCACTAAGCTCTATTGAACTTAAATTTGTAAAAAAACTCGTTATTTATATTTTAATCAATTTTGAAAAAAAAAAATTAATATTTTTAATTGAAGTTAGTTTTTTAAATTTTTTTTTATACATTAAACACTAAAAATAAAAATAAAAATATTTTAGGTTTTAACAAGGTCAATTACCATGTTTCTCGTGTGTTTTTGGTACATTAAATAAAATGTTATTAAGTTAACATTTACATTTTATATATGAAAAAAAGAAATAATACATTTATAAAGTATGTGTGTGTATGTGTGTTTAATTGCCTAATTACTAAAAAATGCTTTGTTATATAATTTCATCTAGATACACGGGTTAAAATTAATTGTATGAATCATAAACAATTTTCACACCACTAAGTCAATTTGCTGGACTAATTTTTTACTGTAAAATTTTAATCAAAAATGAGAAAGAATTTTCGCCCGGAACTGAATTTTAATTGATGTACTAAATGCAAATGTTTGTGGTTAAACACTCTAATAAATATATTTCAATTGTTTCTTACAGAAAACGGCAGAAGCAAAAAATTCCAGCCGAGCTCATGTCAACAGTCGTTTCTTTAAACAACTCTTTCATATTTTAAAAATCATTATTCCTGGCTTAACATCTCCAGAATTTGGGTTCCTCTTGCTTGTTGCTGCGTCCCTAGTAGCCAGATCTTACAGTGACATATGGATGATACAGACTGGAACAGTTGTTGAAACAGCAATTATAAGTATGAATACAGATTTGTTTAAAAAACAACTGTTATACTTTTTTGCTGGAATGCCAGTTGTAAGTAAACATTATGGTTTATTTAAATTTCAGATTGTGAATATTTTATGGTGATTAATAATTGCAATATTTCTTTTACAGATCTCCTTAGTTAACAATGTGTTGAAGGTAAATATAAAAACTGTAAACATGTAATTTACAGTTAAAATAACTATAACTTAACTGCTTACAGTGGAGCATTGGTGAATTGAAATTGCGCCTTCGAACAAGGCTATCGCATCATTTATATAATGATTATTTAAAGTAATTATTAATAAAAAATATGATATACATATATATATATATATATATATCACAACTTAATTAAGTGAACTGCCCACCTCGTGAGTTACAAATTATCAACTTGAAATGTTTAGGGGATACACTTATTACAAGATAAACAATTTGGACAATCGGATATCAAACCCTGACCAATTATTAACCGCTGATGTTGATAAGTTTTGTGATATGTTTACCGATTTGTATTCTAATGTTTGCAAACCGTTTTTGGACATTGTGATATATGTTTACCAACTAACGACTACGTTGGGATTCGAGGTAAATTAAATTAATTAATATTATATTCTGTACTTAACTATATAAGCTGTGTAACAATAAATATTTTCAGACGCCATCTGTAATGTTGGGTTATTTGATGGTATCTGGATTCATTCTTACGTATCTCCGTAGACCAACTGGAAAAATGACTGTTATAGAACAAAAATTAGAAGGTGAATACCGTTATATTAATTCGAGATTAATCACTAACGCTGAAGAAATAGCCTTTTACAATGGTAATAACAGGGAAAAGCTTACAATGTTTGCTTCGTTCAACAAATTAGTAAGTTTTATATGATTATCATTTATGGTAAGAGTAGTTTTGTAATTTTTTATTTTTTATTTATGAATTAATAATTTCTAATGTAAAAACTTTAATATTTCCAGTACTATAGCAATCGGCTTTTATCAACTAATATGTCTTCATAGTGGTTAAAACTCGATTGCCATGTCTTGCACTATTTTCAAACTTAAATCTTTAGTAGCAAATATAAATTTTTATCAGTTAGAATTAATTTCAAAATTATATTTGCCTAATTATTGAAACTTCAATCAAACTTTCATTATTGTCCACACACTCAAATCATATTTACCAACAATGGAATAATTATAATTATAATTAATACTATCATATTAATTGATTTCATTGAAGTGTAAGCTTCTTAGAGTTGCTGGTGTAATATTTTCTATCTTGTTTTCCAATTATAATGTACTGAATAATTATAATATTATTACTTTGTTGTGTAAATATAACTTTTCTACAATGAATATATATACCTGTAGTCGATTTTAATATAATATTTTAAATTTTAATTAAATAAATTCATTGTTTTTTAGACAAATCACTTAAGAAAATTCCTTGAATTCAGAGTGTACATGGGTTTTGTTGATAATATTGTTGGAAAATGTAAGTCAATATTACTCATGATATCTAAATAGTAAAATCGTGTTGTAATTCTCTAATTTTTTTTTTCTAGATATTGCCACGGTTGTAGGATTTTATGCTGTTAGTATACCTTTTATGAATACGAAATCAAATTTGTCCAATCTGTCACAGAACGAGCGTTTTCGAGTGAGTATAATAATAAAACAATAATTTAGTCAAAGAAGTGTTATTAAAACTCTCTGTACTTTACATTTGTCATCAAACTATTATGTGAACATTCATAAATTAATATCAATAAATAAATTACAGAATTACTATACAATGGGCCGCATGTTAGTTAAGTTAGCCGAAGCCATTGGCCGCTTGGTGTTGGCTGGTCGTGACATGACACGTTTAGCTGGATTCACTGCCAGAGTTACTGAGATTATGACTGTACTAAACGATCTTAACAAAGGGCATTATGTACGGACCATGTTAACTGATAGTAACACGCTGAAAGAAAAGAAGCTCGTACCAAACTCTGGTCGTATTATCACTAAAGATAATATAATAAAGTTTGACAAAGTACCACTCGTGACACCAAACGGTGATATACTAGTTGAGGAATTGTCATTTGAGGTAAAATCGGGCATGAATGTGCTCGTATGTGGGCCAAATGGTTGCGGTAAATCTTCTTTATTTAGAATTCTTGGCGAATTGTGGCCTCTGTTCGGTGGAACGTTAACGAAACCTCCAAAAGGCAAACTCTTTTACATTCCACAAAAACCATATATGACATTAGGAACACTGAGGGACCAAGTCACATATCCTCACACTAAGTACGTGTTTATAGTTGTTATGAAATATTGATTTTTAATTCTGTTTATTTTTTTCAGGGAAGAAATGCAACGTCGAAGAAAAACTGATTCAGACATCGCTCAACATTTAGAACGTGTGCAATTATCTTATTTACTACAAAGAGATCAAGGGTGGGATACCGTTGCAGATTGGATGGATGTGTTGTCTGGTGGAGAAAAACAACGTATCGCCATGGCCAGATTGTTCTATCATCAACCACAATTTGCTATACTAGATGAATGTACTAGTGCAGTTAGTGTTGATGTTGAAGGCTCTATGTATCAATATTGTCGCGATGCTGGTATTTCACTTTTCACCGTTAGCCATCGTAAATCTTTGTGGAAACATCACGACGTAAGTGTTGTTTTAAATTTTTAATTTTTAAATCAAAATGAGTATTGTAACTTACAAAATAATAACATTTATACTCCATTAAAACCAGTATTTAAATTATTTGTTTTACATTCTACTTGAATAAATGCTTTATATTCTCAACTTCTCATTCATATTTTGATATTAATAATTACAATTGGTTCTTGATAAGTCTGAAATTGTCCTTGAAAATTTCTGCGCACTTAATGCACAATATATCGATAGTCTTAAGTTGAAAATAACTGTATATAGATAGCTTGAAGTCGACTATAACAAGTATATTTAACATTATATTATTATAATCATTATAAAGCTGCTTAAACATAAAATATATACATAAATAAAAAAAAACACCCATTAGTTATTTCTCATAGAGAAGCTATGAGATCACTTGATGATGTTAAAATGATTAATGAGAAAATTTTAAGGACTAAAAAAAAAAAATTAAAGTTACCGAAACTACTGTACTAATAATTAATGAATAAATAATGATTCAATATAATATAAACTTTTTACTTATAAAAATACTTTCAATACATTTAGTTAACTACTTATTTGATTTAAGTCTTTAAAATTTTATTGAAATAGTATTATTAGTGTTATTCATGTAACACTGTATACTTAATCACCTAATATTTGATAAACTTGTTATTTATGTTATTCTAATTATGTTTCAGTATTACTTGCAAATGGACGGCAGAGGATCTTTCCAATTTAATCCAATTGATTCGGATACTGAAGAATTTGGTTCATAAATTCATGGGTGATATTATAGTTTGGTATTAAAACGTAATTTTGTAAATACATTTATTGTATAAGTTATTACATTCTTGCCTGATACTAATTTCCCTTACCAATTTGTTTTTTTTTTTTTGTTTTTTTTTTTTTTTTGGTGTTTATTGATCAAATTTTAATTTATCTTTTTAATTATTATTATATTGTCAAGGTATTTTTTGATATAGTTTTTATAATGCTGATTTTTTACCAATGTTTATGGTTTTAGTTTAATTTGTTAAATTGTACAAAATAGACCATTTTTTTGTGCTTGTGCTATTACTAAATTTTATAGTTTATTAAAATTCTATACAATTTGTTTAATACATGATTATGGTTAATAAATGAAAAGTCTTGATCTGTTTCTGGTAAAAAAAAGAAAAGAAAAGTGTACGACATTTTAATCTAAAGTGTTCTTAAATATTTGGAACATCAAAGTAAGTCATAGTTGACTATAATGATAGTAGGGCTATGTTAACTCGACATTAAATTGCACAACGTTTTTAATCAATAATATTACTTATTATGAGATTATATTTTAATGCTAGATTATTAACATAATCTTGAGTTTATAAGTGTACAATAAATCACTTCAACTTACAAGTTAGTCCTGTCCCAGTATTAAATTAAAACAAATATATATATATAAATTATTTTTACATTACATAAAAGAAAAAATAGTTATGTAAATAAACTTGTTCATAAAGTCTTTTTATTATAATTATTATTACTATAATGTAATGGTGGACTAAAATATTTACATAACTCCATTAGGCTCTTTTTAAAACATTTATTGCCCCCAAGCGCATTAAATATACACGAGTATATTTTTTCGGTCCAATGACCTAAAGAGTTTTATACAATTATATCACAATTTCACATTGAGTACTCTTAAAATTATGTTTTAAGTCCTTAAAAACAATAAAGGTAGTAATGATAATATAATATATAATATATATGTAATTTTAATTAACTACATTTTTTTTTTTTTTTTTTCGTTTTTGAGTATAAATACATTTTTTAACAATATACTTTAATGTGGGCGTACAGATTGCCTTTTAAGTTTTGCAATATTATTATACCTGGCTTACTATGTCGAATCTAATATTGGAACGTGTTATTTGAAATGTTTGATATCATACGAGTAATGGTTCAAACGCGTGCCAAACGTGTATTGATATCTTCATGGAGAATATTCCGAAAAAAAATAAAGCCGTTTTTCATGATTAATATTATTTTGTGTTTTCTAGTCGCAAAACTCAAAAGGCTTAACCTATCGTATTACATAATATTATATAATATAATGTAAATTAAAATGCATCGTAGCATATTATTATAAAAAAAAAATACCCCAAATGGTAAATATCAATGTTATCTTAACATAAATCAAGTATTCGTTTTACTCCTAGTTGGGTCGGGGTTGACAATGGTGCGATGAAAAGAAGATCAGGATCTGCAGGACGAGCGAGAGAGAAAGAATAAAACCGAAAACGCACGTTGTACTTGATGCGATTTAAAATATATATAAATTTATATAAAAATAATAATAGTTTTTAAGGATCACAGTGTTACTTATGTGCGCGATCGACATTCGCGCCTACCGCTTATTCTTGGCGCCCTTAATGGTGAAACGTCTCCAAAAGCTCGGCTTGCGTATCGAAGGTTCGTCGTCGTCCAGTTCTCTGGTCGGAGATCCGTGTCCCGAGTCGCTTTCGTCGGCATTGTAACGTCGACCGGTCATCGCCGAATCGTTGCCGCCGCGTAGGAAGTCCAGAAAATTTGATTCGGACTTCATTTTACCTGGAAATAAACAGAAACATTAGAAACTATAAAAACATAGTTCCCCGCGTATAAAGTACCCTTTCGTGTTTTTTTTTTCAAATGACTTTGCATTACTTTTCTAATATTACTAGATGCAATGCTAAGAACGGTACTGTCGAGATACTTTTTAACATACCTACGAGATGTTTTTTATCACATTGCTTAAAACGATTTGAAAAAAACGCTTTGACAAAATGATAGCAATATAGTATATAGTCTTTGTAATCATTGGCGCAACTAGAGGAGTACTTGGAGGCTTTTAGCATCCCCGAAATCTGATCGTTGCAAATTTGACGGGACGTTAGATTTTTGGACATTTTTTTTATCGTGTATAGCAATCGATAAATTTTTACTGTCTGGGCAAACGGACGAACTTTTTGGTTGACAATATAATTTCTTCATAAATATTCAATAATATAAAAATAATCAAAATAAAAATTTAAAAAAGTACTAAACCAGTTTTATGAATTATCGATAATGAATACATTATAGCTTGTATACCATCTAACTTATTTAGAACACTATCATATCACATGACTTGTAATTAAAATATAATTTTTTTCGTTTAGCGAAAAGTAATATAATTTATTAATTATTGTGTCGTCGTCGTCATCGAACAAGTTTATTACAGATCAAGTCTTTCTCAAGACTAAAAGTCTGAAAGCCTTGAGAAACGCTAAATTTTAACAATTTGCTTGAGTCGCTCTTCTTATTTGTTTCAAATTCAAGCCACTGTGTACTCTAGTCGCGTGTTAGAAATGGTATGCCTACACGGTAGATATTTTTCTTGAACGTCGAACGGAAATTTCACAACATATAACTCGTTTGTATTTTTTATTGTTCGACAAATCTTTCCGTACAACGGTGCCGAAACGCTTGAGAATAATGAAATGTCGATTATTATTATAGTCGTATCGATACGAGATTCGCCTAGTTCATCGTCGGTCGGACGTTCTAAAACAACTCGAACAACTTTGCTCGTGCAGTCGTGCTAAACAAAATCTGCGATATATATATATATATATGTATACGTATATTGAAATCGATTATAATTGAAAATTGTTTGTACATAATAATTGTGCGGAGAGAGAAAAAAAAAAACGGAACGATTTAACGGATAACGAGAAACACACGTTTTTTAATGAAGTTTCGGCACACCTACGATCAACGAACGATCGCGAAACAAGTCTTATTAAATCGCATTCGATAATAGCAATATTAATGAGTCTTAACTGCAGGTTAACGATAGCGTGGATTTACGTGTATTTTATGATAAAACGTTCATGTGGTTTCGTCCGGACGTCGTCGTCGCAATCAGGAGAAGAGAGATTAAAAACGACAACGCAATTTACTGGAAACGTCGGAGATATAAAATACGCCCACCCTGCAGGGCAAAGAAATAAGGTTCGGTAAAATTAATTCGAATGACTATTGTGCCTGGACCATATCGTTGTGGCGATCGGCGATCAATCTCCCGGTGTCGTTCCTAAAGAAAATCCACACGCGTAAGTTTTCTAAATTACAAAATCACAATCGCGTACTACATAATACCTGGGTACTGTTATAGAGCTCATTTTACTCACGCTTCGATGAGACGCTGCCGCCGAACGGTTTCCCCACTTCATCGCGTCCGTCAAAGTTATCGTTGGTAACATTATATAGTTATAGGTATCTCACGTTTATGACGTGTCGTGCGTCACGTATTGATTGTAAATAAAGTTATTTGAAAAAAAAAAAACTAAATATATATAGCTACACCGATACAATTATCAATTTATTTGTGGGGGGGGAGGGACAGACACACCTTCTCGTTAAAAAAAAGACGTCGCTGTGGTTTTTCGTTAGTACTCGCGACCGATTTGCATTGACTATAACGATAGTTTATTTCTAAACTATTAAACATAAGAAAATAAGTTGTTGGAATATTCTATAAGTTGCAGGTAAAAGTATAAAAAATAAAACGGCTGAGCGCATCCTAGCACCTCCCTGCCTATATAGCTCACCGGCAGGTGTTAGGCGAACCTACGAGTTAAAAAAAGAGTCTTTTTAATTTTACCATTGGATTTGTCACGGGGCCTAAAATTTTGCGCAGCCATTTTGTTCGGTTTTCATAACAATTTGTACGTATCTACAATGTTGTTATAGAAACGGCATGTCGTTTTAAATGTCCACGGGTCACACTTTATGCAGTGCAAGATTAAGTGGCAATTTTGGTACATACTATACACTACCAATGGAAAGTTGTGTTTGTATAGAAAAATCAATTCGTATTGGTTTGTTATTTGCATTATGATAAACGTTACTGTACTGCTAAGAAGGTCACCTTAGATTGTATTTGCTATAATTAATTTTTAATAAATACCAAAAACAATCGAACAATAGTAATTCATATGCACGCTACACTAGGTCCGTTATTTTAATATATTCCAGCGAGTGGAATTATAATATGTGTGCAGTGGCAAAATATGTAAATTTTAGGGCACTGATTTGTCATTAATGTAAACTACTTGTTTTGATTTTTCGATACGAGTTGCGCGCGCCGTCGTAAATTCGTGATGAACCCACGACGATAAAAATAGACGCGTATATATTTTTTGTAAAACCATACGACTACTTTCGCCTCATTATTATTTAAATTTCGACCGTTTGGTTATATACTATTTCGATATTTCATTTAAAAAAAAAGAAAAGAAAGAGCGTTGCGTATAATTCACTAAAATTCTATATCGTACTTTAAATTTCGATTTTCGAGACCCTATAATACATAATATATTATATTTCCTATTAACCTATTAATGTTTTAACGACGATAGTATCACTACGTTATTTATAGTTGTTCTCGTTACGATATTATAATGAGTGTTCCGAACGTTTCTATCGTCTATAAGTGTAGAATAATAATGACGTCATATAGTATTGTAACGGTAATCCAGTAGTATGACCAGTAGATTGGCTGTCGACAAGGGCGCGATCGCCCGAAAGTGACGGTCGATTTTTTTTTTCTTTTTCTAAACAGTTATTATACGAGTATGCGTGTATAATAATTATCGAAAGAAGGACTTTGCGCGTCGACGAGACGGACAACGAGAACGGAGTTCGATGGTCTCATTCGCGGCGGTAGGTAGAACACATAGATACCTACGCATCAAAGATCGGGGTGGTTGCAGAAATAGAACGCACGCGATTGTTTTAACGGAGCAAGACGCCGCCGCTGTGTCTTCGGCAAACACGCTAATAGTCATTATTATCGCGTATATTATTGTTATTATTGTTGTTGTTGTTGTTGAGTGGCGTGTCGGTCAAACACTAGAAAATTGATTTGGAAAAAGAAATAGTTATACGCGTATAACGATAATAATAGGAACTATATCCGTGTTGCGGCCTATTAGCGTGGCGGTATACAGTATACGATTATCGTATTGCGGTTCGCAGACTTTACATATTGACGGGCAGGCGTAGTTATAAGTACGCTAAGCCAGTGGCGCCCAAGTCCTAAAAATGTAGCAGGGCGAAAAGCATTTTAAGAGGCCCAAAATTCAGTTTTTTTTATTTACAAAGTAACCCGCGACCGAGCATTAACCCTGCAGATATCCTCTTAGCAATATCGATAGGACACTATTTCCGGGGAGTATTATTTATACACTAGACAATATATTAATTTCATGAAATCACCGACTACTACACCGTATAGGTACGATTTTCCAATCCAAAGTGAGAGAAAGTTCATGTTTTGAAAGTTAATGGTTTTCAAATCACTCCCATTACAACTTGAAAACAATAACACCGCGTAGGATATCCTGCGGTATACGGTCACTGATCGCGTTTCGTATACATTATTTTGTTCTGTTACTTGTATGCTATCGTTGCAATTGTACCTTTTTTTTTGCCGGGCGTGCCGAAACTCAGGCTCCTGCAATTGAGCTCGGCCTTGAGCTGCTCCGGCGGTATGTCTTCCACCTTGAACTCGTCCGGGTCCTCGACGAACGCCTGTTGCAGGTCTCGCATGATCTTCTTCCTGATGGTCTTTTTCATAGACAGATGCCGTTCCAGATGCTTCACGTCGTCCTCGAAGGTGGACGCACCTTTGGTCTGCCGGCCGCCGCCGTTCTTCTGCCGTTTCTTCTTGGGCACCTTGGCCGGCAACAGGTCCTCCTCGCTGGCCGAGCCCACCGATATGGCGCTGTCCGTGCCGCCCGCGCTCACGCCTCCCAACGAATTCCGGTCATCGCTCTTCACATCCAATCGCTGCAGCTCGTCCGGCAAACCGTCGTCATCACCGCCGCCGAATATGTCTCTCAGGTGAGGTATGTTCCTTTCGCTCGTCATTTTCTGAAGCAAAGGAATAAAAAAATAAATAAAATTACGATATAACCTCGTGTCCAAAACTATATATTACAAATGCTCCTACATGATTACCATTTGCCATATATTTCTAGTGAATTTTCTAGTATAAAAAATAACTAACTTATTGTAAGTATTTGAGGATGGCCGTCTATGATTGAAAGAGGAACGGAGCGCGCACGCACGCAATTTCGGTTAAAGTTATGTAATAATATATGACGTTGCAAAATCCATACCTTTTGGTAAACATTGTCGGGTTTTCGCTTTAATTGTATACGCCTATCGAGCTTATCGACCAATGACTATAGATTTGCCTGCGATCGTATTCGACCGTCCAATGAAAAAAGTTCTATTGTATTCGTTCTGTTGTTCATCGCACGCACGCAATTTTGATAAAAGTTGTGTAATAATATGATATTGCAAAATCAATACCTTTTGGTAAAGATCGTCGGGTTTTTTTGATGACATAATAATCTATTTACATAAAATGCAAATTACCACGCACTAGCTGCATCTCAAAATCTAGCCCGTGAAAAGTTTTCCCAGGTATAACGTACTTCATTTACAACCCCTTAACCCCCCTTAGGGGTTGAATTTTGGAAAATCCTTTCTTAAGGGGCCTCTGCTAAATAAAACGAAACTTTTGACCAAATTTAATACCACAAAGCTCCAGTGGCTCCGGATTTTTTCAATTTTTACCCCTTTTAACGGTGTAATAATATGTGAAAATAATAAATTACAAAATGTTGAATGTGGCCAAAATATTAATCCAATAAGCAACGATAGTAAACAGCAGATGGCCTATTTTTCTTCGACGCCATATTTTACTATGAAAATATGTAGATAATAGTTGAGATTTCGGATTTTTTTTCGATCAGTTCAACTTTGAAAATAATTACCAACTAAATTATCATATAATAATATCGCCAGTATGCTGCCCTGTGATTGCGTTACGTTTGTTCAAGCGTCACGCACATGCAGTAAATAGACGCTCGACCGTGTTTCGACGACTGTAATTAAACTGACTTTTGAATAGGATAAACACCCGGTAATCGGTACATTACGCAGGAGAGAGCACCAGCATCCGCGTGGTTTGTCGGCATCTGCAGTGACCACGACGTTTTTCGGCGCGGTCCAAAAACGTCTGGTTCGGCGCGCGTGCAATAAGAAATATAACGCGAAATAAACTCGTTCGATCGTCAAACGATGCACGACGGAAGAAGGTCTCTTTGTTTGTTCAGTACTGTTCAATACTGTAATAACGGTAATTCACCGCAGCCCGACGACGACGACGTGAACCGTAAAGACTCGCAGAACCACAGCCGATGAGTGGTGTCTTTTTCGCGATTGCTAATCCGAGTTCGTTTTCGGTACCTATTCATATACGCGCGCGCGTCTGACGTGTCGATAAAAAAAAAAAACAATACAATATAATATATCATTGTCGTCGCCGTTTATTGCCGTCTGACAATTATATAATATTCGGAGACCTAATTGTATATATAGAGTTCCTGTATAATAAATCGGTGTCGCGGCGCATTCGGATTCGATCGCTTCGTAACATACATTGTACATATTATTGTGAAATGTGTCGATCGGTCAACGTGGTACTTATGTTCCTTATTGGATTTGTCTTCGATGACGATTATTATTTAAAGGGTCAGCCTCAAATTTTCGTATGTTTCGACGAACGATCGACGATCAAAATACGCCTAGAACACCTATAACAAGTATGAAATTATCGCAATCGCTTCGGATACACCGTACAGCAGTACGGTATAGTTGTTTTATGATTATCGGTGCAAAGAGACAAACGGAAGGGAAGTGCGCGCCGATTTTTTTCGCGCGAGCACGTCATACCATTGCTACTTTGAGGAGAGGGTAGGAGAATAAGAGAAAAAAAAATCCCAAATATTATCGCACAGACTTAACGTTACGGATCAATGGTAATGACGTGCTCACGGTCGGAGACGAAAAATACTAGAAATATAAAAATAAAAAACCAACCAACGTTTTTTTTCCCCCCTCTTTTTACGGACCGAAGCACAACGATCCGGGACACGATATATCCCGCGTTAAAGGATCGCTCGCGTATAGACTACAAACAGCACTATAGCATACACGTATAGTCTGCTAGAATAGGTATTCGCGATACGGTTGCGAGCACGAATTCTCGTGGTATTATGTTGTTTTTTTTCCCCGTCGTCGACTATCAGCACTCGCGGCGGAGACAAAAACTATCTCTCGACTTATACCATAAAGTATATAATAATATACATAATATTACATACGGATTATTATTATTATTATTCGTTAACGAATTGCAGTATACTTCGGGGCCGAGAAAATGTCCAAAAAAGAGAAAAAGACAGAAGAAAATCCAACGAAACAATAGCCCGTCGCGCGTACATCATAATATTACATTGTATGATTAGTTCGTTTGGTTCAGCGATCGTCTTCGTCACCTCCGCTACAATGGTTCGCGCCATCCGGTACAGATCTATACCGTACGCGGTAAATAGGTACGAGTCCGCCGGTGCGTGTCATTATAATAACGTGTGCAACGCGTAATATTATACTATTATAGTGTGTAAAATGGAATGTGTGTGTGTGTGTACAGTGTACAGCCGGACGAACGACTGTTGCGGAAAAGCTCGCGACGATGTCGTAACGTACGTTTATTTTAGTGAGTGGAAACAGTTATACGCGACGCGCGATCTCACGGAAGTCGAGAGGGCGTACCCGAAATAAACGGGGCAACTAACCTTCCTATTATTACGATTTTTATTGTTGTTATTATACATTTCGATTTCTCGCGTTTTGCCGAGATTTAATTTTCGTAATAATTGTTTCCCCCCGACAACAGAGACTATTGGATAAACGAATAGCGTAAATGCTCTTCCGAAGCGTGATAGTGTAGAATTCAGTGGAGCGGGTAAAACGACGACGAAAGGACTCTTATTGGAGAGAAAAAAAAAACGTTATCGAGGAGGCGACGAAAGGTCATTGGAATCCCGAATACAACAACGTACAAAACGTACGAGAACGGTGGTGTACGTATAGAGGTGCAGTTTTGTTCGCCTACTGTTTTCGATTAAACTCTCTCGTCCGTTGCGATATTATCGCGTCGGCTATATCACGTGGCATTAATCTTTTTTCCCATAAGTCCGAGTGTGTGTGTGTTTTTTCAACGACGTTTCGCGCGATTCACTCTGTATAAACTGTATACTATTTATTATTCTCCATCTACCCGCCTTCATATGACACGATTTATAACGCCTATAGTACATTTTCGCATTACACGTTTTCAATCGGTTAGAACCGATTTACACAGCTACTTTAGTCCACGCAGTATGTATATATATTATGTAACACCCAAGTATATTTAGTCATTAGTAAATGTATTTGTAAAAGACTTATGCGTATATACTCGGATGGATTTAAAAAGATGTTTTTTCTTTTTCTTTTTCTTTAATCCGACAACGGCGTAATACAACTCTGTCGATAAATAACCGTACGAACACACTGATGAATTTTCATTATTTTATGTCGTGATAACGATGACGTGCAGCGGCTCGTCTATGGGAATTACATCCCCCCTCCCCATCTCTAGTTTTTTTTTCAACAAACGTAATTCTCACGACAATGTGAATGCACAACAAATTACAATCCCACCCTATAGAAATAGAACGAATTCCTAATTACGCCACTGTTAGTATTTATAATGATGTTGCCGAGTACATAAAATGATCACCTCTCTCATCGACAACAAAAAAGCCAAAGTATTTTAAAAAAATAATAATATTGAAAACAAAGAATCTTCAATTATTTCGAATATAAACCAAAATCTATATGTCATATTGTTATAATAGACTATAGTTCGTAAATTACATTCCTATATCTTTCGTCAACGCGTCGAATATTCCGTATTAAATTGTTATAAAAAAAAGAAAAGAAACTTCAAATGACTGTACGACTTCTATTCATTATTATCTCGAAAGATAACATAATTTGGTTGTGTAATTGCTAAACAAATAATATTATATTTCGCAATGTTATATCCATTATTATAAGAGTGAGAAGCGTTATTTTCCACATAACCAATACCTCTAAGTAGTTATTATGGTCTTATGTTATCGATTATTTATTTGTGTTTCGCAAAACGAAAACATTTAATAATAGTTTACATATATTTTATTTCTAAAAACACTTGGGTATAAAATATCCAATAGAATAGTATAATATTTATATGTATATTACCTTTTTTGTTATTTGTTTTATTCTCGTGTTTGTCTTTATAGTTGGACTAGTTTGTGTACATTTTACGTGAGTTTAAAATGGTTTTTGAAACAGAACTCTCGTGGTAGGTAGCTATTGGTGAATTATAAACAATAATTTTGTATTTAGATTTTGAATTTGCTTTATTCAATTTAATAAAATCTATTGTTATTATTCACAACAAAATGTACTTATTTGCCGACTTGGTAAGTCTTATCGACGATTATTCGCGCGATTTATTGAAATCATTTTTATACAAAATTTTTTTAGGATGTACAGAATTGCACACACGCTATACTATATTATAATAGTTTATATTATACACTTTTAACGAACAATTGGATTACATTTTTTTTTTTTTCCATTAAATCAGCCGAATAACGTAATACTCGTCGACAATAACTGTTGTATTGTTTAAATTGCACATCATTGCAACGCTCTGATTAACTGTAAGTTTTTTCGACATGAATTATTTTTAATGATTAAAACGTATTCCATCATGGAATCCATCAACGCTTTTAATCTATAAGAAAAAGGCCTTGGACTACTGATTACAGAACGCTCACGATTTCATCCAAACTCCACCGTAATGTATAATAATAATTAATGCGTGTAAGTACACGATGTGTATAATATGTGTGTGTGTTCAATCGCAAATTATAAATTTAAAATGATACGTAGAAGACGGTCGAAAAATCATGGATATGGTTCATCGAACCATATGTATGTATCCTATACATCAAACAGCTATTTTTTATCCGATAAATATTTCCCAAGTAGTTAATGTATGGAGCAAAAAAAAAAAAATGTATCGATTTGTTTTTTTCTCTATAGTACGTGTATATAACTGCAGAACACATTCGTATTGTTGTGGCTCATTACCGGCTTATGAATTTATATATTTATAACTCGGCCTACTTCGATCTCAATTTTCGGACAGGCACGCATAACATAATCGCTAGGGCAGAGGACTTGTAGCATTTGCATATTTGTTTCGCACAGTCACAAAAACAGCTGAGTACGAAACAAATACGTTGTCTCGTGCTTTCACGAAACTAGTTTTGAAATTTTATTTTGCATATATAAATGCATAATATGTTGAGTCTTTTTCTTTTTTTTTTTTCTTTTTTTCGGGCATATTTTACACTTTTATACGCAGTTTTATACTTTTTGAGACATAAATATTTAACTCGAATCAATTTTTTCCACACCGACGTTTTTATTTCAAACAATACAGTCAAAATGTTTGGATAAAGATTTTTTGTTTTCAGTGCCAGAAGAAGAAATATATTTAATTTTATAAAATTAACAAAAGTAAATCGATAGAAATAAAAGTACGGTTCGATTAAGAAAAAAATGTATTCTGTTTATTTGGCAATGGTCTAAAATATATTTAAATTAGGTAATAATAAATTGTTTCGACTTATTTTAAATGCTATTTATTTTATTAATACTTTTATATTAAATCGTTACAAAAAAAGTATACTTCAAGTGCATATAATAGGGTTTTTTAAGTGCATATTTAGAGCTACAAGTCCTCTGCCCCAATAATCATCAATTTATTCGTGTCAGTAAGCGAAACAATCGACAGACGTAAACCAAAGAGTACTAATATAATACCTATACCTACATATATATTATGTTATCGCGATGAAGTCACTTGCGCGAATATACGTTGATGACATCAACTACGTACCTATAGTATGTTTTGTAATATTTCTTCAACTGCGAGCAAATTAACTATCTTTTTTCCCATAAAACATTACGTCATTACTTGGACTGTGCCCAAAACAAATTCTGTTAAAATTATAAAAGAAAAACATCCTCATTAAAATTATTTAAATATATATATTTATATTATGTCTCACGAGGATTTATTGTTTTACTTCGACTGAAAGTGGAAGGGTTAACTATAACGGAAATTTACTCGCCCACGCCACGCCGCTTCGGAAAAGTAAATTTTTGCCGGATCACTCTCGTCTTCCAGTGAATTCTTTCCATTGTATACAATCGAAGAATCGTATTAAAAGTAAAAAGCTACATCTATATGGATAATTGCTTTTCGATCCGTCAAAATATCGAATTGGAATTAATATTTCTTAATATCGTATTTCGTGCTCCGACGCGTTACCTTAAACAATTCAATAATACACCAGCGCAGGTACAACGGGTGATTTAAATTATTGCATTTCAGCACGGAAATGTTCGTTTTTTTTCTTTTTTTCATTCGAATCATAAAAAATATAGACATGAATATCACGTTAGTTTAAAAGTCAATTGTATACGAAATAAATAGATGCGGTAATTTTTAAATTATTACAAACTCATAAGGTCGACAGATCGAATGTTCTAAAGGCACGTTATTATATTATTATGGCGCTGAATGTTAATAAATAATAACCTTTAATAATAGTCACTCGCGGCAAGGCGATTTCTGTTGTCGGATTTTCATTTTCTCAACGTACGAGTTAAACACACGCGGCGGCGGCGTTATGTATATTTATTCAGATATAACGTTTGATTGCAACAACGCTTGCTCGTAATCGTAAGGTACGTAATTAACGGGTTAATTAGATTGTAGCAATGACTGTTGAAAATCATATTATCAGCTGCCATTCATGAATTGCATACAATGTGCGAATCAAATTTTGACAGGAAGCCTATGCATAATGCATTTTATTGTTCTCGGCGTTATCACCGGCGCGTTGACGTGCGAGTACGTACAGCACGCACGTATGTTATTATTGTATTCGATCGGTACTGGCAGAGCCATTGCATTTAAAACGAATCTTATTTCGATTTCGACCGAACGAAGGCCACATAATATACACACTGATTCAAGGATCGACCGAAAGAAAAACAGATCTACATTTTTCGAAACGTTATTGCATTCGGTAGAGAAGCCTTGAAAGACGAAAACAGTCTAAGACTTTTCGTAGATTCAAAACGCGGGATCGAACGACGTTCCACACGAAAAACATCATATTATAATAATAATAGGTATATACTTATAAATAATTGAACAAACGCATTTTAAATTTACCACAACAGCAACTGGTGGAGTTGATTTTTAGATTTTTAAAGTGCACGTTATCTTTTTTTAATAACTATACTTATTTGAAAGTTTTACTGACAAAATCGTTTAAAATTAGTGGTAATTGCAGTTTTAAATATTTACGAATAAGAAGGATTATTCAGTTGTCACTTTGTTAGTACTAATAATTAATATACAAAATGATAGCAAAATATATGTTACAAATAATAAAGATAATACAATTGACATTTAAGTGTCTTCGCGTGTGACCCAGGACCCATTTCTGCTCCCTCCTCTCCGACCGGCGAAAGCTCTATTAATTTTTTTCATGATACCATATTATTTCTAAAGTATACGGCGCGTTTAAAAGAAAATAATAACGTTCGACGAACGTCAAACTGATAAAAAAATTAAAAAAAACTCCCGATTCCTTAATTACAAACTAGATTAAAAATATATGTTATAAAAAACCGCGTGTGTGTTTCTAATTAAAACCGCACCGAGAAGTGCGGAAAACGTGTCCAAACGTACATTTAAATAACTCTCGGTGTTTCGCAGCGGTCCTAAACCATCGCACGTCGGTGATTTAAATTCGCGGCTATTCGACGTCACTGTGTATACCATGACTTTCGCGCACGAGAGACGATTTCTTAACTTTTATCGCGTGCGGAATAACGTGTAGGTATGCGAGTGCGCCGCCGTACACCGTAATCTAGTAGTTTTCGTGGCGCAGAGTCTGCGGCGCGACCCACGCGCGGTCGGTTTTTGATGTAATGCGCGCGCGTACAACGAAGAGGCGTCCTGTACATACATAATATAATCATAAGGACCCGAAATAGTGGGAAGAGAAAAAAACACTATGGAATCGAAACGCTAATCAACGATAAAGTCGAGTTGTGTTCGCTATGAGAACGGAATAATCCACTCGAACGCGCGCGCGCACACTATAGAGTTTCAAAATCGTTCCGTGATTTCAATCGCGTTATTATTATATCGAACACGGCGTTTCGAATTTTTAACGGAGAAAATCGAAAGACGATGTACACCAAACGCGTGTACGACGGATCGGTCGCAATCACAATATTATTTATCAGTCTATTACGCAACGCACAAAATATATTATAATACGAACTGTGTATATTTTTTTTCTTTCTCGCTTCGCAGTGGACATTACAATTATTTACGACCGCTCGTTTACCTTATTAGTTAAGCGTATCGATCGATATATTATTATCTGCGGAAGTATAATTGTTTACGTTTAATCGAATAACACCGTTTCGGCGCGTGTAAACGCGTTCGCCAATCCGTAAACAACGAGCGTTTTTTCTTTTCCTCGGCCGCGGATTATTACGTTGTAAACTTGTAAATGTCCAAGTCACGTCGTGGGATCGATGCTGATGTGGGTTGTTTGAAACGTAATAACAAACGAATATCGATTATTCTCACGTTCGTATATCAAGGCGAAAATATCACGAAAACGCTGTAGAAAACAATCATTTTTTTTTCCATCTAAATAGTTGTTGGCCGCGGATTTATCTGTAGTGTACGACAGACCGTATAAAAAGTATACGAGTATTATGTAGATGACGTAATTCAAAACGAGCAAAAATATAATATATATTATGTAAAAGCGTAGATCGACTAACAGATTGTTATTAAATTTAATTATATTCTTCTGGGGAATAAGGAAATAAACCTTCGAACGAAACAAAAACAAAAAATACTGCGATTAACATCGGACATTTGTGAACGTTATGATCTGAACGGGTGGGTTTTTATTTTGCAACGAGATAAACTATTTGTGCGCGTACGAAAATGCGTCATTAAACTTTTTTCCAAAGACTTGTTTAAAAATGTTACCGTAAAAATGAAAATTATCGAACGAGGAGTTTTTATACTTGTAAAAAAAATAATGTTTAGTGCCACGACAAATTTTTGAATGCTTAACATCGGAACCCCGGAGTTCAAATGGGGCCCGGGATTTAAATGTGTCCCATTCCCCCGCATTACACGTCCCTTTCTTCAACAATGAGAATAGATGAAAAATATTTTAATATTTTAGATTATTCTTAAATAATATTTTACATTTGCATGATTATCAAATCATCGTATACATAATGACTATAAATCATAAATAAAAATACTACTGGCAAACACGTTATAGACTTGCGATCAGGGACGTCCGTAGAAGATTATTCCAGTAGGTGTAAACATAATAATTAGCGTAAACACAAGTCGTAACTTCCCTCCAATGGTAAATGTATTTCACGGAGAAATATTAATTTATTCTTTCCTTATTAATAATATTAATTATAATGATATAACAATTTAATTAACTCGTACAATACCGACTTTCCTAAATATGTATCAATAAGATCGGCTGCCCTATAGCTATAGTTGCAGGTTATCATCCTGTGGAATTATCGGAAAACGGGGAAATGTGGAACGTGTCGCGCGATTGCTCGACTTCTCTTCCGTACAGTGACATTTAAAAGCACAATTATTCAGTAGGACACACTACACGCTGTCGTATTCATTGTACCTCGCGCTGTTGGGCGTCTGTTGTTCGTACAAAACGATATTTTCAGAATGTGTTTCGCCGCGTCTTGCAAATCCGTCAGATATACACACCACCTGATATTATATTATTATTCGCCGTAGCGCGGTAAATTCTTGCGATGAAATCCGGAGAAACGCGCTCGTAATATAATATAGGAGACGCGTGGATCCACCGGACCGTCGTCGTCCTCGACGGTCTCGTGACTGTTGTACGCGACGATAACGCGTCTCGTATCTAATCTCGCACTTGATCCAGTGCCGGATTGAGGTTTCTAGGGCCGTAGCCCACGCGTGCACACGCCCAAACGGCCTTTAAACGATCTAATTATACCTTTTCGACAGTTAACTTCCCAAAACGTTTTGTTGTGCGCAAAATAATATTTACGATTTTGAATTTTATTCGTAAGAATGTCGTCGGGAAAACGTTGTTTTTTTTTTCAAAATTTCGGACCATCGCTTAATATTGGCAAACCCGTTGATTTTTTTCACTCTGTCTATGCCGCTGCTTATCGTCCGCACGTTGTAAAAATGCACCCGATAGTGACGAGATAAATCCTCTCTTCGCGGAGGAGAAAGGTTTTACAATAACAATTAAACGCAGCTATTGTAATGACAGCGTTTTATTATGCTATACTCGCCTATTACTTATTAGCATAAACCACACGAGTATCGGCGAAATATTGTTTATAATATATTATATACGTATATATATATATTACACTAGTTTTAAATACGTATACGCCGTGTAGCACACGGGATCGAATTGATATGAATATTTATCCGATTCCATTGTTACGGCGACGGCGACGGCGACGGATGGACTACAAGAGGAATGATATATTCACGCGATGTGCATTGTACGTCCGAGAGTGATGGCGGGCACATTATTTTTATAAATAATGAACATAAATATATTGTTTTAAAGTGACGTGCCGCTGACCGTTTTAACGTTTAATAACTTCGCCGGCAGTAAATCATTTTTTTTTCCAGGTCTTTTAAGCATGATAATGCGCAAGTATACGGCGTTTCGTCGTACACAGCGTGTATATAGTGTGTACCTTTCTGTACTGTCTAGTTCCAGTATTTTGATAGCCATCCAAGAAATCCGAACCATATTGTTGCAATGAAGTGCACGAACCACTGCGCCGCGGCCTCATTCTAAAACAACCTTGAAGAGTGTATACGCGGCCGGAGTCTTACAATAAAACAGTCTACATGTCGTTAAAAAACATAATAAGAAAACCTTGGACATAAACGCAGTTCTTAACGATCGAAATTCAAAATTCGAAAAAAAAAACATATATATTATAAATAATGTCCGTTATAGCGTATTACTAAAACGAAACGGCGCGGCGGTGGTGTATCTTCGGCGTGTTAATTATTGTATACGGTCTTATCGCCACTGAGTTTTCTTCAAGGTCTCGTGCGCGAGGACGAGCAACAAAATTTCGCGTTTCTTTTTGAAACGAGAAAAAAAAATTTAACGCGATTTAAGTCGATGCGTATACCGATTTACAATTATTTAACCGTACGCCGCGATTAGTAGTTACATATGTGTTAGTCACTTCTATTTTATAGTTCTATTATACTTTTAGATATTATATTATATACTAATACGCGAGTTTACGTTTATAGATTCATTCCGTCGAAAAAAGAAGTAAATCATTTCACTTATTTATCTGACCTTCGAAAATGATACGGCTTCAGATACTTGAAAAAACATTTAATATAATAATATGTACTATGGCCATGCGTTTTTCGCGTGCGTTTACATATTCCGCATCCTATCGGAACGGCTATAAAGATAATAATATAATACAATAGGACTATTATTTCCTTGAAAACGTAATTTTTGGAAACGAGCGCGATAATCCGCGGAGTTTGCATATTATAATGTGCGCGTCGAGCCAAAGAATACACGGGCGAAAGGTTAGTTATACACGTCGCGGTAACAATTATTATTTGCGTCTGAGTAATACGTTTTTAAAAAAACGCGTGTACACGTATTTCCTGGAATCGTGTAATGTATGAGCGTTACGCAATATCATTATAAATAACATTGAATTAAAGGAGACACCGTGAATTTTAATAATGTTTATGCCGCTTATGCTGTTTTGTCACCGACCAATAAATATTGGTTTGAAATCGGATAGTTTCAAGTTATATATTAAAAGTTTGAACGGAAGTTATAATTGTTTTAGGAAGAATTTTGAACGTGTCAGTGCATCACAGTAAAATCCTATGATATAGTTAATTACAACAGAATTTTTTTTTAAAAATTAAAAATTATATTTATATAATATATTTAATAATAATGATTAAAACATGTCTTGAAATATGTATGTTTAAAACGTACCTAATTGTACTGCGGTCTTGTTAAGTGTTTGAATTAAAGTATTCGAGTGCATTATGTAAGTGCATATTTGTAATTGATATCGAATACTTTTTTCCCCAAAGACTTATAGAAAAGTATTGAAATAAAGTCGGTACCCTTCTCCAATTCGAACCCCTAGTAAAGTCGTGAGTAATTAGAAGTTAGCAATATTAATTACAAACTAGGTGATTCATTGAACCTAAGGCGTTCGTCAGTGTATTATTAAGCGTCTCATTTTTATGTTAAATGAATCACTCCGTATAGGATATACCTGGATTCATATTGAATATTATTTACATATTATAAAATACATTTGAAATTATTTATAAATATTTTTTAACAGGTGTCTATTACAAAACCGGCTCATAGCAGTAATAGATCTTGTACTATTATAATATGTAAATAATAATAAAAAAAACAAAAAGCATATTCAATTTTAGTTATAAATATATACCATATCAGTTATTAATCTAACTATTAAAATTACACCATCCAGCACTCGCATAAAGTGTGAAGTGTCCCAAATGAAATCTAACATCAAACACTTCAGACAACACTTCATATTTGGACATTTTGTTTCCGAGAAAGTGATAATTATTTATCTCGCGTCTTCTGAATAGTTGATTACACCGAGAATTGTTCTAAGACTGTCTGTTCCGCGATTTCTACGACTTATTCCGTTTTGAATTCAAATCAGGCCATTCAAAAAAATTTCACTAAATCGACGGTGTGCGCCTGGACTAGTTACAACAGAACATAAAATGCTAATGTCCGCGAGGGTATACGTAGTGTAATCCCACACAGACGCGGACGACGTTTTACGACCGTATTCGAATTTGACGAGTGAAAATGCAATGAAATCTCTTTGGACCTATAAAACAGAAATCTTTGTTTTCTTCGATTTTTACGATCCATATATAATACGATTATTATGTATTTTAAGGTTTTTGTGGAACAGGCACACACGCGTAACGCAATGATAATAATATTATATAGACCTTTCTGACACGTTAAAGACATACTTATAAAAAAATATATGCGTCACTTTTAAGTTCTTAGAACCTGCCGGGATAAAAGTTGCACGCCTTGAATTCAATAATATAATACAGTCGTTGGCGAATTAGCTATTATTATCATATGTGGAAAAAATCGTATCGAGAAATTATTATCATCGACGACATTTCACTTTTACGAGAGAAAACGTCAAATTAATTACCACGACAAGTACAAGATATTTTATAGGCGTTACTTTTTTTACGGATGTGTCCGTGTCTCTGGTACAGTGCACTTGCTGACGTCTCGAGTTCGGACCCTGTTCGAGGAACGTTCAGTACCGAATCGCGTCGGAATCTGTACGAGCTATTGTATTGGCACCGATAACAAGAATATTATAGAACTGTACGATATCGAACCGGACATCGCGGTGGACGACAAACGCGCTCATAATAATATTATTAAATTATGTTATATTATTGCGTTTTTATTTGTTTTCGTACCGCTCGACCCTCTCGTTCAGTCGCACGCTTTCACTCGGTGACAGCTAGTGCGTCGGTTTTTTATTTTTCGTTTTCGACGAGAGCCCCGCGTGAGACGCGACACGTTAATAAATAAAAGGGAAGAAACCGCCGCCGCTGACCGTATGTTCAAATATTTCAAGCGGGTACAATAACGCGTTCCCAGAGACCGAAAATCGAGAAGAGGAAAAAAAAACACTATACACGCGCGTAACATTAGCCCGTTCCGCCTGCGCCCGCTCTGCCCGTAACGACGACGGACATGGCTGCAGGACGACGAGGACAATATTTACGCGCGTATCCAATATACGCCGGTTTCGTTTTACAAGCTCCTCCGGGAGACCGTGTCATATTAATATAGGTTACGGTTAACGGAAGCGTTCGCAGAAACGGCAAAGTCAAAAATCATGCTAAAGACTAATTTGGAAACAAATTTTTGTTAATCCGTCGAAAAAAAAATCATCTTTTAAAGAGTTCTTTTACGAGGATAACATTTAAACTTGAAAACAAGAAATCGTAAACGGGCTTTGATAAGAGATGCACTGAAAAATAGAATCAGGTCCGTTTAAAAATGTTTGAATCCACTCGCTCTTCAAAATCGAAAATTGTACTCGCTTTATTTTTCGATTTCGTGATTTCAATGGTTTTCGAACTTCGTAGTTTTTCAAACCATGCGTTCCCTAGTCGTTTTTTTGTCGTTTCGATGCATATATAGTCGTCGTCGAAATCGTCCGAGTTGGGATTCATGGGCTCGCTCACGCACCGTTATCGCAGCAGTCGCTGCGTCTGTGCATCTCTCAATACCGACCTACAATGTGTGCAATGTCACGAGAGCGTGTGTGCCCGCACCACAAGACTCGCAGAACTACGGTACGATGTACATACTCGTATATAATATACATTATATGCATTATACATTATATACCCGGTACACCAGTAGTCGAGTGTGTGCCGCGAGTGCAACTGCATTCGCGCTCGTGATTCCGCGAAAAACGCATAGGTACCGCTTATTCGACCACTGCCGGAGTATGCGAGAGACGGACAGTAGACAGACGACACTGTACGACACGAATAAAACGGTATTGTTTCTAGGTCAATGAAGAGACGATTAAGTCCGTCGTCATCGTGTAATTGACACTCTTCGATCGACTTACGCGCACCGTGCGCGTGTTTCTCTCGTACGAGTATATCCTATCATTTTCATACGCACGCACACTTGTATATCATATATATTTATGTCATCTGTATGTGTTTATATTCAACGTTATATATATATATATATATACATATATACGCACGCACTGGGGCATTTACGGCATGACATTGCGTTCAGACAAATGACCCGTTTCCGCACTGTCGGATACACACACTCACATTTATTATACGTTTGTTGCGATGGATAATTATAATTACGATGCGTATTAAATGAGCTCCTGAAACTGTTTTCGATTCTGTCGTAGCTCGGAACGTTTCGAGCTTCGGTATCGAAACCAATTTCTAATAGAATTCCCAGCCGTCGAAACACTGTTAATCACTTAGACGCACTGGTTTTAACAATCTCGTCCTATTATCATATGTATATGCTTCGAATACGGTTTCTCGGAACTTGCCGATACTGTTTTTTTTTTTTCATCTACGATCCTTTAGACGTCTACTTAAGTAGCATAAATCCTGTCTCGAAGAGAACGGGCAGCGAATAAATTATCCCATGTCCTGGTCTTGCATGTATATATACTTTATACATACATAATATTCAACTCGTGTGCACGCACATCTCTCGAACTATTATTACAATATTACCCATATTCTATTTTCGTTTTATTCCTATTTGTCTAAATCTCGAAAATTACGATTCTACTTTCTTATTGTAGTTGTTGTAATCATGATCTGTTCTCATGATATGTTTATGTAGATTGTTATGAACTGTTCTTCTCTGCTAGCCAACGCATTTTATAATCTAGACATTAATCAATGTCAAGGTCAACTCTATAATAGACTCTCTATTATATAATTAGTGATGATATTTTCGAAGTAGCGATTCATTTGTTTTTCCTCGTCTCTGGCATCTACAGAGTCATAAACTATCTGTGGTTTATTATACTGTTGATCAATTAATCGACCAACAGTTTTATTTTTATCAACGTAGCCGGTTTGATTTTTTTCAATATTCAAAGAAGCCAAAATATAGGTACAATTAAACATAATAATTAGGAACTTCAATGTATCTGCTTACATTTTCAAAATGTTTTAAAACAAGTGTACTATTTAAATGAAAATACTCATGATCCATGTCGATCGTTAATATCGTCATATTTTTATAGAGATTAGAAAGCGATGATAAATATGAAAAACGCGTGTTTTCATAGAAATATATTAATTACGTGATAATTGTTAATCAATTAATTACTTTGAAAATGCATACATCATATGCTAGTATATATATATATATATATATATATATATATATATATATATATATATATATATTTATGTTCAGTAAACTACCTATTACTATGTATAGAATATTAATTGAACGGCATAAATTCACAAGTATTTTATATTTTATTTGTACTGTATATTTTTTATTGCGTTTGTCAATAACTAGATGCTGTACGTTTTCCTATTCGTCGTCTCGAACAGGAAAAGTTCTTGAAATATGAAAACAATACAAATACCTATTGGTTATTGTTGTGATTTGCAATGTGACATTTTTATCTTTAAAAAAATAATATTGTACTTTTAAGTTTACATTCGATTTACCAACTGAAATATGTTTACTCGTATATATCTTTACGGGGAAAAATTCTTGAATTATTACGGACCTATTGCAATCAATTGTAGGGGTATCTGTGTTTTGCAAACTCTACAGTTTGTTTTTATTGGAGAATACGACAATTGCACGACTAGATTTTATAATAGTTTTATTTCGACTTTAGTGTTGGCTGATAATTATCTAAAATATTCGTTTCTAAATTCGTTTTAGTGACATTTTGAATTTTTTATCGTCGATATAATAATATAATGTCAACTTTCTCATACATTCTAGTTAAATATTTAATTGTTGCATTATTGTCAGTACAATTATTAATAGTTTCGACAATATTGTTATTACCTATAGCATCATCGATAACCGATTATAATCATGAATGATTTACTTTCGGTCCGACGCGATTGTTCACACCGTATTGAAGACGTCTGTTATTCCTTAAAACTGGTTATACTTAAATGTTAAGATCCCGCCGCCGTACAATTTACACATTATAACAGTATATTATTGCCGAAAAACAAAACAATTCAAACGTTTCAATTTAATAAATTCACAGGCCGCAGTGTGGATAGACCGGTAGGAGAGGCACAGCACATACATACATTTACATATATGTATATATACCTGACAACATACACACCGGCGTTGATCGTGCCGGGCGGTAAATAATACCCATGCGGTCATGTATAATGTGTATATAAAATATCCGTTATCCGATGCGGATTTTGTGAATAGATATTGCCCTGGAGAGGTTTCGGATTCTCAACGCGGCTACAAAGCGCCCGGGCATTATTATTATTTGAAAAATGAAAAACAATTTGGACGGGCCGCCCAAGGTGACCGCGAAATCTTCTATTACAAAACGCACTAATATACGCGTCCAAGTGTCGAGTATGTGTATAATAATAATGAATATATATATGTGCACAGTATATACAATGTTTTTAGATACACGCGTCGCCTTCGTCCGCGCTCTGTATGGAGCATAAAAGGGAGCTATCGCCATGAGTCATCGTGTGTTTGACCTTTATCACAATATATAAGAAATAAAATATGAAAAAGCATAGACCGAAATCCTTTTTCACTCGTTTCGTTTTGGTCTTTATGCGTTTAATGAACGGCCTACCGAGCCGTTGTATACATATAACATACTGCCACAGAGCAGCGGCGTTGAATGTCATTATTTATTTTCTCTCCCTCTCTCTCCTCTTCTCCAAAATCGTAGTTACATAACAAGTAGTAGTATACTTCGTGGGCCCGTGTTATCCTCATTAGCCGCAATGGAAACTCATTCTTTCCGCGCACAATGCCATAAGTCGCTGTGTGTACAGCTTCTCGCCCCACGAAGACGCATACTACAACGGCGTGGCTGTCACTGATTTTCATGATTTTATTTTTCGTCCACGTTTATTATTAATAATTCTCGTTAATATACGGTGTACTTGAAGTTTCAATTTCAGACAAATCGTCCGTCCACCGCAAACTACAATTTTAAACTGGATTTATTTTCAACTGAAAATAGCTTGAGGTGTACGTTGTACGTACTATAAAAAAAATATAGTATATAAACCGGTATCAACTTCAATGTGTAAACCGAAATAAAAATACGAACATATTAAATTGCGTTTGAAACTGCAGTTTGCCCGATTCTGTTGGTAAACACGAACTACGCGTACTTTTTTAAACTCGAATTTTCGTTATACACACTTTACAGAGTAAATTACGCTGTAAAACTGACGTGTTTACTCGAACAAATCGCGGTACGTATAATGTGTAATATTTTGTGAATTGTATTTTATATCCTGCGCCACGGTAGTGACTCAGAGCAAAGTAAAGGAAAAGAACGCGGACGTCGACGTAGTTTACGTGTGGAAACCTACAAAACTGTATTGATTCCGTATAATTGTATGAAAAGCCGTCTAGTACACCTACATTTATAGTCCCATAATTGAGTAATAAATATGAAATTTGCGCGGAATAAGTAGTATATTATTATATAAATCGTGTTTTTATACATTTTAAGTTGATCAATACGTATCTTATTTATAGTCTATGACATATTACATATATGCAAAAGTATGAACACGGAATTGCACGTTATAGGTTTAAAATAACAAAAACGAAAAAATAGTTAACTACTGTTACGACGCGTCATCGGACGATATCGATTGCGATTGTCGTTTATTACAATACGCGTGAGATGGAGGACAGACGATCGCCGCGTCGTCTACGCGACTAGAAGAAAATAAACAAATATAAAACTCAGAGAATGTACAAAAACAGAAATGCAGTACTTAGTTAAAAGGCATAAGAATACAAAAAAATATAACAGACAAAAATTTGGAAAATATTCTGAAAAAACGTATACATAACAATACGTAGAATATATTTATGTATTGATACATACATATATGACATTAGATCCTCTTAATTATGTGATATCACAGCTTTTCTAATCTGAATAATTTGTTGGCGAAATTTTACACGAAAACGTTTAATCGGTGAAATAAGTTTCGGCGAGGATAAGATTAATCGAAAAAATGTTAAAAACTTTTTGAGTACATCGACCTCGATGAGTTAATATAGTAAAGTTTATGTATACAATATAGTTATGTATACAATCTAGTTTTTAAGAACGATGCCTTATACTCGTTGAACGTATACACATAATGTGAACCACGAAAACGTCGTCAAAAATATTTAAATCGAATTTTTAAAAAAAATACCTACTACTATATTGCAAATCGAGGGTAACGTCCTTATAGCTCGTTACCTCGCGCTTTGTATTAACGTTATAATATAGTCGTATCATTATTTGCTGACCATTGTTGTCGCATTGTCATAGAGATACTGCAGATAGGTGCCTGTTAAAAGAAAAACCGTCCGAACCGCGGCGGCCGAACGTTTGTTTATCTTGTACACTTTTGTTTTGAAAATTTCTCAACATTGTATTGGTTCGTATACTTTTGGGCAATATACGTTACAATGGTCGCAAGTCCGCCAAACATTGTTGTATAATAATAATATGCGATATTCTTCGAGAACACGCGACGCGACATGCTCCGCGTCTTAAACGTATATAAATAGCTGTGAGTGCGAGGTGCCCCGAAGCTATACAGTATAATAATATTACTATTATTATAATACACATTATTCTACAACACCCCACACGTACGCAACCGCTGCAGCGCCCACTTATCCGACGATATACTGCAGTGGACACAATGGCGCAAATTTGGTTTCATGGCCAATTTATTGAACGTTATACGTCGTATGACTCAATGCGCGCGAGTACCTACGCGCGCGCGTGCACATTATGCTGTTCGATACGAACAATGTAATAATAATTTTGGTATTTATCGACGACGTCGGGAAAATTGTTCAAACAATCTTCATAAGTGGGCGGTGAAAGCGAATCACGGCGATTATTGTGTATACTGTATAGTGTATACACCTCGCGCATGTAAATTCTCGATCGCTAGTGCTTCGCAACAGCCTACCTATCTCAACTGGAAAATCGTTATCGAACACGTGCGCGCGCGTGTTTTACTTTTCGATTTGTCAAATATTTCGACTTTTCCAATTATAGTTTTCACAACGTCCGTAATCTCGTGTGAAATTGTGCAGGCGTGTTGTTACTGCACTATGCTACATATTATGTACATTAATGTATGCGCGTGCATGTGGTCTAGGCGTCCGAGTGGTGTATATATCTAATAATATACGAGGTGGGTGCGCGTTCAAATAATACAATCGATGTGAAACCGTTTAATAAATCCGTTACCGTCCAATTAGTAGCGCGATATTGGCAAAATCGCTAATGCCAAACCCGCGGTTTTACGATTGTCGACGTTATGAAACCGCGTTCGATAAAACGTGATAACGACATCTGGGAGACATTATTTATTTTTTTTCGTTCGGCGTGAACAATAGCCGCGGACGCGATTTCACGAGTGTTTTAAAACGTCAAGACAATATTGCACGTCGGACGATAATTCGACGCATAGATTATTTCGAAACGTACGTTGAATAGGTATAATTTCATTTGGATAGATACACATTCGTCGGTCGAAACGCTGTGATGGATTATGTGATACTCAGAGTTCCAGAACTCCATTACCGCAAATCGCAACAATCCCGGCGCACAATAATAATTCTGGATTATCGCACGTCGAGTTTTCGTTGCATAAAAAATAACACACATTCTACTCGCCTCGGATGCGGTCGCATTATGCTGCACAATCTCAAAGATTTTCATAATTTTATTTACATTTGTCTCGCAATTCACGTATTACGCAATCCCGTCGTAGGCAATCCATCAAGATAATATACTTCTTTATTACAATATACAATTCGTACAAGATGTTTATTGCTCTGTGTTCAAGTAATTACCATGTATTATGTACGATATATATATATATATATAATGTGTTAGGATTACAATGATTTTCATTTGGTACAAAAAGCATGATTTTTTCTTTCTTTCTTTTTTGTTTTTTTTTTTTTTAATTCGAAAAACTGTCCTCGACTTGTTACAGGATGCAGACACATGTCCGGAAATACACATCCGGCTATCGAACGCGAAAATTTCGATCCGAACAGCACGAAATTATGTTTTATATTCGACTAATAGGATATAGCTTTTTAATATGTTACAGCCAATAAGTAAATTAACCAAAACGCTCTTCTCGTCTAAAACTGTAACGAACAGTAATGTGTCATTTATCTCCGATGAGAAACGATTTCTCAAGTAAAAAATGTGGATATTTATAGTTTAAACGATTTTTCTATAAAAACAAAACAGGAACTCATAATATTATAAAAACAAAAGTATTTGTCAAGTTATCATTACGGATTAAATTTGGTATTTAAAATATAATATTTCTATATTTAAAAACATATCGACCTGTTGTAATATTTAATTCGGTGATTAATTTTTAGTCGTTAAGTAACGGCGCACAGTTGATGATGATTAAACGCAATGCTTATTATAAGTCATACTTATACGCATAAACATGATAATAAATGTGCATTTTGTCTAATTATGTGTCTATTGTGTCAGATAAAAATGAGACGGCAAAATAACCACATCGACGTACTTATAGGGTTCCATCTTATAGAACCGAATACATTAGTGTGGATAGTGGTTTAAATAATATAAAACTAGTTTAATTAATTAACTTTTTTTGTTGTTTTCGTCGAGACTGTTAAAAATATTCCCATGCTTTAAACTAGCATCGAGTCATGAAATAAAAAAATTCAAATCATGTTACCTACGATAAAAAAAAAACGACACAACCATATTATCTAGATGTTATGCTTTTGTATTAAACTATTTGAATAATGCTCGAAAAATAATTACCGTAATATTTTACTACCTATGTATTATATTATTTATTCCAACTTTCAAATAATATCAACAAAAATAGTTTTTATGAGACCCAGAATGATAATTTTGATCAAAACTTTAAAAAAATGAGGTTTTTGACCCAACAACAGTTAATAAAGTTCTAATTACATACACACATCTCATTAACAACGAAATTAGGAAATATTTGCACCTTGTTAAGAACAAATATGTAATTTATTTGGCCAAGTATATAACGCGTGAACAATTAACTTGATTTTTACTTTATACACGTGTCAATGTATAAAGAAAAAAATGTACGAACAATATCTTTGACTTTATTTTAAGTTTTACTTGCCTACAAGAACAATGCTTTAAAAATTGTATAAAGTATTTTCATCAAAATGAGATCGCTCGTCGCTCGTGAATAGTATAAAATATAAATTTGATTTTTAATAAAGCCATGAGTATAATTTGGTTTCAATAAAAACGACAAATTAAAATATTCATACTTGGTGTGCTGGTGTATTATTAACAGAGTTCCTCGATATTTTTAACAAATCAAAAAATCTATCGTCTACCAAAGTACACGTATCGATTCGGAAATTGTACCCACTCCGGTTAATTATAGCTTATTCTGTACAAGTTATTAATTTTGTAATAATGTTTATTCTCTCAGTCTACTATATCTCTGTTGAGCGACTGAAACTCTGCGTCCACTTCTAGCCAAAACGGAACGAAAAATCGAACGACGTGCCGGTCGACATACGAAGTTCGTGCTCTGGCTGGCGCATCGTTAAAGTCTTCGCCGCAGCCGTTACGTCACGGAAATCGTAAATTAACATCGTCGAATTTTACGCGCACAATGTCACCATCTCTCCGACGTCCAACGGGATTTAGGTCCATTGTTGCCAAACGGTTGCCCGTCATGTACACAGTCCTCATTCACATCTTTGTCAGATCAGTCACACTATATTGCGCTCTTGCTCACACAGCGGTCAGATAGGAGCAGTGCCCGAGGGGGGCCGCGGCCGAATCACGACCCAGACAACCGGTTCCCAGAGAGACAAACGACCGGTTTTTTTGTCCATTATTTTATTTTTTATGATTATTACTATTATTATTATTATCGGGTTAACGTATATTATATATAGGTACACGCCGGAAACTGTCAAAGTTCAAATTCCCTCCCCCGCCTCACGTGTTGTCTGGCCGCGAAAAATAAAAACATATAACTACCTACATATATATATATATAATATACTTATAGTCAAAATACATGCATTTACTCGTAGGTACTCACCTCGGCAGGTTTGTGTTTTTTCTTTGTCTTTCTTTCTCTCTCTCTCTCTTTATTTCTGCAGTCTCGGGCAAGATACGTGTCTCGTGCGTGTGTGCGTGATTTATATTATACAACAATAATAATAAACGTGCGGTTTGACGCGGTTCGATCACAGTTCATCACGTGGGACTCGTAAATTGATTGCAAATATTCCGATGCATTTTATTGCCGATTGCAGCGTGTGTGATGGTAGACTGTGCGCGAAAAAATATTAAAAACGAAAAAAAAAAAAACAAATCCCGTGCGTAAATCAGTATGTGTGTAACGACAATGCGACGACGATGCCGTCCACCGTGCGGACTAATGAAAGGTATACTGTTTGGTTTGCAGACCTAACGTACCCGTACGCCGTACAACAAGTGAACGGTTGAACGCCGCTGCAGGTGAAAGCCGGAGTGGGGCCGATCGACCGCGACTGTTTCAGGTCTATTCGTGCGCACAATAGCGTCATCTTGTGGTGTCAAAAAGTTCTTATTTTCCTTTTTCGTCTATATAATATTCTCTAAACGTATATTATAACACACGCGCGCGACTTTGAGCGGAGGTGGTTTACGAATAAACGTGTATACTGTATATTCACTGCGACCGCATAGAAGAACAAAGATCCCGCGGGAATCCGTGATGCGTAATATTTCTAATCGTCCTTTCCACAATTTAGTTTTCGATTGATTTTCTTTTTTTCGTTTTATTTCATTTCGATCGTCCGCATAACACATTGATATCTCCTCGATAAGCCGATAAAAATATTTCATTGTGTACGGACGGAGTAGTTATTTTTTATTTTTCGAGACCTTCGTCCTAAACTGCAGGTCCACATTCACAATTACTTAATTTCCGCTGTAGTTGTTCTCGACAAATATAATATATTTTCAAACTTTGCGTTTTACTTTATGAGTGTTATAATTCTTAAAATGCACACACACATATGTATGTATGTACATTAGTATATTACACAAGCAATCGTTTTATATATTATAATAAATAAACAAAGGGAACGGTCACAAATCGGTAAGTTTCGTTTCAATACTTACCTACATAACGTTCCCTCGTAGTATTGTTCAAATTGTTAGTTAAATTAATGGTCTGTGTATACCCACTACTCTCACCGACAATCTGAATATCCGATGGTGTTATATTGCATATTTGTACGTAAGTATTTCAAAAATGATACGATTTCCCGGTGAAAGGATCTTAGTGCCATTTTATTATTGTGTAATATTCATTAGAAAAACATGTATGTGTTGTGTGTATTGTTGAAACAATAGAACAGTGATGATAAAGACGTGTTTTGTCACGGGGGTAAAAACTTATTAGAATTATATATATATATACGATGATAAAAATAACAATATTCTGTTAGTAATATACGTAAATTATTTATTAAGGTTATTTCTCAGACCTGCGTTTTCTAAGACGCAGGAGGTCAAGTTATAAGTTCAAGGGCAATCGTTTTATATTATTTAGATCATAAAATGTTTAATATTAAATAATGTTAACAGGTAAATAAAAAATAAATCTAATACATAATGCACAAGATGGGAACTCATGTACCCTTCAAAGCTTTTGGAAAACTTTCTAAAAAATTCTAAAAAATTCTATATATTTTATGTATATTTATTACTAAACTTTAGTTTTTCGTCAGCTATAAATTAAAGTGACTTAGATATTACAGATTTAATAAACAATGTATTTTAATTGTCTTAAAGTAATAACCAAGCAATCGGTGAGTCTACAATCGATTTATAATATGTAAATAATAAACTTACCTGAACTGTATTAAAGCTGGTATAAAATGTTGTAACTGAGTACGAAAGTGTATTTATCTGACAATGACTTTAGATAAGTATCTATCTAAATTCAATGGAGACATGTATTTCATAAATTTACAGTATTTAAAATGAAAACAAATTAGAAGAGGAACACAAACATTGTATACGATTTTATACTATTATTTTAGTTTTGACAAAACAATTTCAAAAACTTTTTCAAATTAAATATGATTTTAAGTAGGTAATGTGAATAAACGTCTCGTAGATGATCGTGTAATAAGTGTCCCGAACCTACATACATACGTTTCTTAACGTTCCGTCAAGACAAATTAGAAGATTCTTTTAGTCTTTTTTCTACAAATTAAATAGAAAAACGAAATTTTTGTTGTGTTTATTATTGTCAGGAGAAGGATCTTACAGAAAAAAAGTTAAGAAAATTAACCCTAAAGGGGGTTAAAAGGGGTAAAAATGGAAAAAATCCGGAGCCACTGGAGCTTTGTGATATTAAATTTAGTCAATAGTTTTGTTTTATATAGCAGAGGCCCCTTAAGAAAGGATTTTCCAAAGTTCAACCCCTAAGGGGGATGAAGGGGTAAAATGTGTCGATCGGATTTTTTTGAAACTGAGCAGTTAGCATACATAGTGATGAAAAAACTATTAACTTATTTTTCAAAATTCAACCCCTAAGGGGGTTAAGGGGATGTAAATGAAGTACGTTATTTCTTCCTCATAACGAGAAAAACTTTTCACGGGCTAGATTTTGAGATGCAGCGTGGTAATTTGCATTTTATACAAATAGATTATTATGTCATCAAAAAAACCCGACGATCTTTACCAAAAGGTATTGATTTTGCAATAATATCATATTATTACAAAACTTTTATCGAAATCGCGTGCGTGCGATGAACAACAGAACGAATACAATAGAACTTTTTTCATTGGACGGTCGAATACGATCGCAGGCAAATCTATCGTCATTGGTCGATAAGCTCGATCGATTGGCCGTGACGTATACGATTAAAAGCGAAAACCCGACGATGTTTACCAAAAGGTATGAATTTTGCAACGTCATATATTATTACATAACTTTTACCGAAATTTCGTGCTTGCGCGCTCCGTTCCTTTTTCAATCATAGACGTATTTGCGCAAAAATACGTAACGTCTCGCACTTTTTCCCGGCCAGATGTGGAAGTGGAGCGTGGCGGGTCGTATCGGGTCGCCAACCTATGGCCGAGGCGTCTGCCGAACTACAAGGGATTTAGAAATAATCAAATAAATAAAAACAAGGATAAAATAAAATAATAAAAAGATCACGAAAACATTGTAATGTAGAAGATTGTAATTCAGTGCCGAGCAAACTCTTTCTGGCGTAAAGCTTCGGTCTTAGCAAAAAAAAAATGAACATTAATAATAACATTGATTATTGATGTTATATAATAATATATAATCAACGGTAATAGTCAATAATGTTGTCGATTGTTATTATTTGTCTCGTCGACGACTAATCAAACTTTTAATCGTGATGTACCTATCGTTTAATACTTTAATAAAAAGTAAATTATTCATATGCTTTGTACTTATATTGAGAAAAATATGAAATGTAACAAGTGTTTTCATAACTCAATAATATATCTATCTATCAATAATATATATATTAATATTCTAATAAATCGATGTACATTTGAATAAATTTTATAGCTCAAGATCCGCCAGACCGATTTCGATAAAAATTTCAGGGCATATTAAGATTGATATGTAGATGGTTTCTGTGAAGTTTGTACGCTGTGCGATAAGTGGTTCCGGCATTATGGCCTCTTAAGTGCAAAATATTAATCACACATTGTTATTGTTTTGCCATGGAGATATATTATATAAACTCTATGTGGTTATGTTTTATTATTTGTTTCCGTGGTATGTGCGTCTATGACATTTTCTATTAATTAGTTTGAGATTAAATGAGTTTGTTTTTTGTGTTCCCAAATTAAATGACCATCAAAAAAGTGTGTACGATACCATCACGCAAGCTGAAAAAAATCAAAATTCGACCCCTAAGGGGGTTAAAAGGGGTAAAAGGGGTAAAAATTAAAAAAAACTGATAAAATAAAAAGTTATACTGCACACGGGCGAAGCCGGGTTATTCAGCTAGTTGTTAATAAATTGAAACGCATATTGTTGCATATTTGCAGCACGTTTTATAAATGATATACTATTATATTTATCGAAATGGAATATGTGGAGCCATCTATGAGGTTATAAACAAACTAATCAATCATTTTTACCATAGATTTTAAATTGATTAATAAAAATTTTTTTATTATTTTTTTTAGATTCTACGCCTCAAAATTTGTTTTTCTTGTAATTTAAGAAAGTCATGCATATAAAGGTTAAACAAATTTTTCAAATATAATTATGGACTTTCTCAAGTCGGTTATCTAACATATTGCTTTTGTTTTGAGATTTTTAGGAATTTGATGAAATATTAAAAGTAAAATGAAACGAAAAAAATATTTAACTGGCAAGCCATAAAGATATACAGTAGGAGACAGCTTATTAATGAACACTTTTGAACCAAGGTAAAATGTATGAATTAACCGATTGTTTCTAACAAGCGATTGGTTACGGTATAAATTTTATTTCAAATCGTCCAGACCTTTTGTTTCAATAACCCGATTGTAACGATTATCCGTGTTTCCAATAAGCGGATTCCACTGTATTTGCAATTCATAACGAAATTTTGAAATTTTTCGTCTGGTATATTTATTTGAGATATTAAAATTATATTACGAAATGTTTTCGAGATGTCATCACAGTACATAAACCGGGTAGATAATAATTTGATCAAAACTATTATATTTTTTTTCCAAAGTACAGTAACAATTCAGTAAATAATCACCGAAATAACAAGTGCCGATCATATTTCTATGAAGTACAAACATATTAATGCATTATAGTCAATATATTAGAATGTAAACTATCCGCTTTCCGCACAATTGTCTAATATAGAGTACCTGACTAATGGAACTTACATAATTATGTACAATGTATTTAACTCGTATATTAAATTAATAAATAAAAATATATTCAAATAATATGCATAAACGTTGTCGAATAAAAAAAACCTAGTAGTGCAAAATGACTAGTCTATTATCTAGCCTCCAATAGATACGATATCTTATATAAAAAACCAACTTAAATTCATAATTATTGATTTGTACAAATGAATCCGATGAAAAAACAAACGGGGGATATTTATTATATTATAAAAAAAAAAAAAAAAAGGAATTCTGTAAAATTTTAACAGATTATATGATTTCATTGATATCACACGCTTAACACAATAAAACGCACCGCTTTTACGGGTGAAAAAAAAAAAAGGAGAAAACAATACACGTTATTGATTTTTTTTTTTTATCCTATCAATTTTATTTTATACACAAATTTTTTATAAAATAGTATAAACCTTAAGTAGTGTGGTTTTCTTCTGTTACAGTAGAACTACAAACGTACAAGCCATACATATGTTATTGTTGAAAAACAAGTATTATGTAGATAAGATATAAGAAGATCGTTTTTAACATATTTAATTTCAAGAAGTAAAGTAAGTAGGATGAATTCAACTAAGGAATAAATTACACATGTATACAATATTACAGGTAAAAATAAAACCTGTTATTTTTATGATTTTGCACAAAATTTGTAGTCATAACAAACAAATTTATGAAAAGTTGATGAAAAAAAGACGTAGGGGTTAGGGAACAAAATGAACATTAATCAATAACCGCACACTGTTAAATAAAAAAATAGGTGTGAGTGAGTGCTTAATGGAAAACAATACGTGGCAGTCCTAAACTGGTCGGATAAAATTTATAATAAATAATACAGTAAAATTATAATCATATATCAACTTAAACAATGACATTATATACAGTCTTTTTTTACAATTCATCGTGGCCTTCGTCAGATTTAGACGCAAGTTCTTCATCATCTTCTTCATCCTCATCTTCAGGTTGGGCATCCTCAGATTTCTTGGCTTCTTGTTCTTCTTTCTTTCTTTCTTCTTCATCTAATGCTTCTTTCATCTTCTTTTCACCTTCCTAAATAGTGAATTAACCATGTTAAAATTCATTCAATATAAACTGACGACATTTCACACGGGTACTTACAAATCTAGGTTTCCAGATGGCATCGGCCTTTTCTTTGGCAAGTTCAATATCATCAGTGATCAAAACATTATTGAAAATGGTACCAGATTTCACTTGCCATAAGTCAAAACCAATAGCGCAAATTTCTTTCCTTGCGTACAATTTATCGTCAGGTTTGTATTCTGGATTGTCGATTTCTGGGTGTACCCAAACTCCCTGTAAATATTTATTAATTATTCACAGTTAAATGTCTTTACAAAAAATAAAAAATAAATAATAATAATTGCAACAACATTATTACCTTGTAATTGGGGTTATCGATTTGTTTTGGCTTCCATTCGCCCTTGAAATCAGGATTATCAATCATTGCTGGTTCCCATTCACCGTCCATTTCATCGTCCCAATCTTCGGGTTTAGTAGCAGCTGGGTCTGGGATGTGTTCTGGCTTATCCCAATCTTCTGGTTTCTCATCATTGGGGTCATCAATAGTTGCCCTCTCGTCCCAGTCTTCTGGTTTCTTAGCTTCCGGGTCCTTGATTTTCTTAGGCGCTAAAAAGTCCCAATCGGCCTCCAATTCTCCAGATTCAACTTTCTCGTTATCGATCAAAACCTCATAAGAATTATCGGACTTAGCAATAAGAGTGTACACGTGAGTGTAGACGTCATCGCGACAACGAATGTCTTTGTTGATCAACAGATTCTTGCCATTATAACTGAAGATAACATGTACTTTCTTTGTACCTGGGCCACAGATGTCAGGTCCTAGAAAAAAACAAGACATATGTTTAAAAATTAGAAATCTAGAATATTAAAATTAGTTCAAAAATATTCCAAAAAGTAATTTAGAATATTGTACCTATTAAATAGAATACGTGCACATAATTAGGACTGTAAATCTAGGGTCATTATAATAAACATAATATACTTAAATTACAATAAAATATTAATTCACAAGACCTATTTAAAAACTCATTAAATAACTATAACAAAATTAATAAGCGTAACATCTAGTAAACTCAAGTAGATACTTATAAATTGAATACTCTAAATGGTTTTAAATATATAGGAATTGTTAAATAATTGTTTGAAATAATATTTCAACACCGAAATCAAAAAAAATTGTGCTTTTAAAATATAGTTATTTGTATACACTATTATGGATAAAGGAATTCAAATAAAATATTTAAAGTTAAATTTTAAATTGAAATTAGATAGGTTGTATTTAAAAATGTTAACTACCGTTAAACAAAAGAATGTAAAAATAATTAAGATTTTGTTTGAATAAACTCTAACAAAATAATAACTGTTTATAAATTTAATAATAATAAAACTAACAACCTGGGCTACTTTTTTTTTTTACATAACCGTATGGTCATATATTATATATTAAATTAAATCGATTTAACAATTAATTTAAGTTATTGTTGTAAAGATGATCTAATACAAATATCTAATGCTATTACTTTCAAGTTCAATAAATTATAAACTTTTTTTAATAAGTACCCATTTTCTTATTTCAAATACTACTTTCATTTTCTCAAGTTTACTTTCACTTGTCTATTCATCAGTAACACAGAAACATTAAAAAACAATTGCATCTTTGACATAGGTATCCGGGAAAACGCCCAACCCTGCTCACTTGTATCCATTCAAGAATCAATATTGTAACTTATTATATTGGAATTTATAAAACAGAATTTTCTTCCTACATTATTCAAATTAATTGTTGTCGCATTAAGTATGTGAAAATGTTCATTGCCGTACAGACAGTCCAAGTGAGTAATTTTACCGTATCAGTATTGTACTTATAATATGCTCATGTACGTATAACACTCATTCATATATTAATGCTAGAAAAAATAGTAAATTCAGTCTCTAATGAAGCCACAACAATTGACAAATGCCTCTTAAAACTAACAAGTTCAGTCTTCAACCGTGGATAATGAGTCACAAAGTCCATTACGGAGATAAATATAACGACGATAATTTATTTGTCAACTTACCGAACATGATTTCGTACGGGGTCTCGCCGTGCATTTTCTTTGGCTCCAAGTCGCAGTTGAACAGCTTAACATAGCCGCCGCCGCAGTCAATGTTCTGCTCGTGCTTGACGGTGTACTGGATGACTAGGTCTTTGCCGTCGTTGCTGAACGGAGTGAACTTCTTGGACAGCGCATAGAACCTGGCGTCCTGCGACGTCTGAATACCCTTGTCGGCTTCGACGTCATTGTAGAAAGCGCCCGAGCTGTGCACGAACTTACCAAACTCTTTGCCCGGGTGTTCAGAATACGTCCATTCGGTTTCCCACGAACCTGTGACAAAACCACCAACGTTACAGGTTACGGATTACAGTAAAAAAACATGTCGAGTAAGGGTTCTCGTCGTTTAAAACACACACGCAATCGATATTCGCCGTCCGATTCCAATGGGTTTCCCACATTGTTCGGAGATTAACGGGAAAAGAAAGGCGGACCGGTGAACACGGAACGACGTGGCTCTCGATGATTCATTCCACTCCGTTTCGTTTCCAACGCGAAGGCTGTTTTAGACTTTAAGAGATACCCTACGTGGCGACACGAAACGATTGAGTAGGTATGACGACATACACACGAAATCGTATTTTTCGCTACGACACTCGAGCCGTTTTCGCAGTCGCCATAGTCGATTCGAAACGACGACGATAGAAGCCGCGAACACTTACCGTCGTCAAAGTTCTCTTCGAAGTATACCTCCGCGTTGACGGACAGGGCGGCGGCGGACAGACAGAACAGCGCGCACAGCGCGAGTTTCGTCGACGGTGCTATCATCGCGGTGTGGTGTGTGTCGGTGGTGATGCGCAGAGTCGGCGACGTCGGGTGTGATCACGGGGCGGCACGGGGACAGCGGAGACGACAAGACGACGAGACACCACCTGGGACGGCAGACGTGCAGCACACTCGGTTGACGGAAACGTAATGTAAACGCGTAGACGACGCGTACGCGGGACACTGGTGAGTGGTGACGACGACGGCGGCCCGGAGTTATCGCGCTTGGGAATTTTGAAGTCAAGACAGATGGACCGCGACGATTGGCCGGGCCGCTCGGCCAACCGGCGCACAACACGCCGTGTCGGTCAGCCGCCGTCGCGGTACGTACGTTGTGGTCGCCGTGCATAACCTACAAAACCGAAGTTCCCGCCGTGGCGCTGACGACGCGGCGAATTGGACGCGACGAATGGCGCCGGAATTCAAACGGACGACGACACCACTGCTCCGGTACTGCTGCGCGACATTTCACAGCGATCGTTATGAATTTTCGACATATTTTGGTTTTTTTATGCGTCCGAAGACGAAATTCTAATACAATAGGTTCGAAAGAATTCGGTTCTTTATTATAAATGTTGGAGATTCAAACTATAAACGTGTAATATTTGGAGAGTCGTTTCTTTGAAACTTGGAAAATCGCGTAACGTTCTCTAATTTATTATATTAAAAAAGTATATCACTATATTATGAAAACAACGTATAAAATAACTACGAACGCTGCGACACGTCTTGGAAACAGACGACTTGTCGCTGCGACAGGTCAGTATACCTCAAGCCCGGGTCCTAGAAAACTCGTCGTCGGTCCATCGCGTTCGTGCTCTTAATTTTTCCTCGATAATTTTAGAATAGGTAATAATTTCTACTTATTTATCTATATATTTTATATAAAAGATAGGCACCCTCGCCCCCACTCGTGAACGAAACACGCGTCGCTGCCAAAAGTCGCGGCGGCGGCATTCGGCCAAAACAAAGCTATGGCTGGCCGGTCGCGCCGCTGCAAAACACAAACGACGAGAGCGGAAAAAAACCGCGGCGGCGACAGTCTAGTGTGCCCACGACAACGCGACAATGTCCGTTGTGTTGTATTTCGACGACGACGCGGGCGCGTAGAAACGAACGTCGCCCGTTCGCGCGGAAAAACCGTAGTTAAACGATAGAAAAAAAACCGATAAAAAGAACCCGTCGGTCCGCGCGCGCGATGTCTGCCGGGAACAACAAGATGTGGTGCGCGTTGACTCGCGCCGCGGCGTACGCGTTGGACAGACACCTGTTCGCGGTGAACACGATCACCGGCTCGGCGATCATGACTCTGGGCGACGCGGCGCAACAGCGCCTGGAACGTTACCACGGGCTGTCGGACGGCCACGACTGGACGAGAACGGGCAAGTGCGCCTGGAACGGCTACCCCCACCCACCCCCCGCCCGCCCCCATACGCGAGGGGTGCAAGCGAACTGCTGAGGCTGTCGGCGGCGGGTTCTCTCGACCCCCGTCGGTGTTTTTAAATTTCCGAAATTTTCAATAAATATAATATAATAATTCATGGGTAAATTTGAAAACGCGAGGAATTCGGGAAAAACGAGTGAAAAAATTCTAAATGTTGCATTTTAGTTACACCGGCCAAAGCCCGAAAGGTTAATCGCTATCGAGATTTGGTAGGTATTGGCCGATCAGTTTGGCGCTCTTGTTATTATATATTAATTATTAAGCTAGCTCAACATTTAAACGGTATGCTACTCAATTTTAGGGTGAATAATAAACATGTTTGAAAAAAATTATAATTCATAAAATATATTTAAATAAAAAAAATTAAATTAAACAAATGACACGTTAATTAATAATTTGAATAAAAATTCATAACATTTTACAATTTTATAGGCTATGATAAATAAATGTTAATAAATGTGCTGCATAACTTATTAGCTACTACACTGGAGTAAAATACATCATAAATATAATAATAGGCATTGTACAAATTTTCATGTAAATCATTGAAATTAATTTTCAAAAATAGATCTACAATTGCCTCAGAAAAGTATTTCTTTTATAATGAAATTGCACGTTTATTTTATGTAGTAATATTTCATTGTTTAAGGTGAATTTATACCGATTGAGAGCAATTATTACACTTTAGGGCTTCAGAAATATTTTATTGTAGACACCTTAATTTTTGCAAAAAAATGTAAAAAAGATATTAAACAATATTCTGGTTTCATTTTGAATTACATTTAAGTTTTTAACAAATTTTACTAAATATTGTCCAACTATTTCTCATTTCTTAATACCAATTCCTATAATATTACGCAGTATCGTGTGTTTGTGTGTTTATCTCTTTTGGTTTTGATTAATGGTTGAGTGGAGTAAACAATCAAATAAGTTAAGTCAACCTCCAAGAATGTCAAGTATCAATTAAGAGGTTAGGTGCTAAATAATATTTTTTGAATTTTTTGAGTTTAAATTTAATAACAAATATTACATTGCACACAAAATATTGATTCAACTTGGTAAAATCTTAGTTTTTTTAATTAACACCTAAGTCATATAAAACATGATCGAGTTATATTTAAATTTTTGAAAAACAATTATCTATTTCATATAAATACACTTATTATAATAATTAAAAAAGTTTAAAAAAATTGAACTCTTTGATTAAACATTTAAGTTTCTAGCTAGTTATTGCTCATTTCTGATGTTCTGGTGTTAGTGAATGTGTGTGAATATGTTTAGTGCGGATTGCTGTTGTGGGCTGTGCTTTGGGATCAATGCAGCATTTGTTTTATCAGTTGTTGGACAAACAGTATCCAGCTAAAGATACACGGACTGTAATTAAAAAGATACTCATTGACCAAACTGTATGCACGCCTGTCAACATTGTGGTGTTTATTTATGGACTTGGTGTTTTAGAAAAGGAATCATTGGCTAAAATGAATGAAGAATTTAAAAGCAAATCTCTAATGATATTTTTGGTAAGCCAGATAAACACAATTCTTCAGACACGGTCAGATTTAAATTAAAACTTCTAATATGTTTATTTATAATCATAAATCAACGATTGTTTTTGATCAAAATGAAATCAAATAATTACCACTTGATAATAATTTTATTGTTGTAAAATGTTTGAAGAATGTACAGCCGATTTAATTAATAATAGCTATAAATGATTTAATGATTTATTATCAATAAAACAATTTGAAAAAAATTGCTTAATATAATATTGAAATCAAATAATTTAAGATATTATGAAATATGAACAATTTGTTAAGAAATTTACATGTTTTCATAAGTGTGCTTAGGTTATACCATCTATTTGGCTAACATTCAAGTATTCTAAAATAGTTTTAAAAATTGTAGTTCTATTTTACAAATAAGTGCCAAAAAAACAAATTATTAAATCTTAATTTAACAACAAAATAATTTGAAAATCAATTGCTAAAAAAATTAAATATACTTTTTTGTTTTTGATACATTCTTAAAAAATTAAAAAAAGATTTTGTGAACAATTTGTACAAAAAATTAATATTTTACAATCAATACAATAGTAATCGGGTATTATTAATACTTTCCAACACATTTCTTAAAAAATGTACATTTTTTTATTGTCAGAAGATAATTTACTTTTAGGTCGATTGTGCTGTTTTTGTTCCATCACAATACATCAACTTCAAATTTTTAGCTCCAAAGTATAGACTTTTATTCACAAATACGGTTTCTATTATGTACGATACTTTTCTCTCTTATATTAAGTATACAGTAAGTAGTTCATTGGTATAATTAAAATTCCATTTAATTTGTATCATAGCATGAAATATTAATTAATGAAAACAATTTTTTCAACATTTTTCAGCACGATATTCTCATATCAATGGAATTACAAAAGAAAAAATAAAAATAATAAACCCTAATCATAAGCAAAATCAACAATAACATCATATTTATAAACTTTACATAAATAATTGGATTCGTAGAACGGAAATAGCTACCTAATTTATTACATTCGAATACATTTTTAATTTTGCAAAAAATACTTTAAACAAATTATATTAGTTGAGATCATGAACACCTGAAGCAACCAGCTGTCTAGCAAGCCAATCTAATCCATCATGAAGACCAGCACCACTCTGAGCGTCACAAGCTTGTATATGCCAACTGCGTCCGCAGCATAATTTATATAATCCAAATAGTTCAGTAATTGTTTCAATAGTCACACAACCATGTATGTCCTTGAAAAACAAACAATAAAGGTAAATATTATTTATTAGAGTTCAAAATTTTAAACAATAAATAATGTTAAAATTAAATTAAATCATACTTGTTTGTTGGCTAAAATCAATAATGCAGCATCTTTTAATTCTTTTTCTGTCATTAGCTTAGATAATTCGTTGGAAGATTCCAATAGTCTCTGTTGGTCACTTGAATCGATGACAAAAACGACAGCCTAAACATAAAATCAGAACCATAAATAAGTATAATGCGTATGTTTTATATAAATACATTTAAACTAGAACTTTTTTAATTAAATTAAGTACTAATTTATCAACAAACGTGTACTATTTGTATTATTATTTTTGATCCATATTTTATAAATTAACTTCTATCTAAATACATCGAACCTGTGTATTAAGATAATAATGTTTCCACAATGGTCTCAATTTAGGTTGGCCACCAACATCCCATATGGTAAACTTCATGTTTTTATAATCAACAGTTTCAACATTAAACCCAAGAGTAGGAATCATAGTCATAAATTCATTTTGTTTTAATTTGAAAAGAACACTGGTTTTGCCTGCTCCGTCTAATCCTAAAGTGACAACACGAATTTCCATTTTTGGACCAATATGCACTCTATTATCCTGCAAAATTTAACAGAAAATCAAATTAGTTACTAAAAAATCAAATAATTGATAAACTTACCTTGGTAAAAGTGATGGGAATACTAGCATCTGGTTGTAATTGTTCTGGTCCAAGTTCAGTAAACATTTGCTTATGTTTCTCAATGACATTTAAAGCTTGATTGATATCTATACTAGCAGATATGACACGCGCATCATCCTGTCGAACAGCTTGCTCACATTGTACGCATATTACAGCTACTTGAGATAATGATGAAGCTAAGTCTTCCTGTAAGCTTCTTAGTGAACCTAATCTTTCTCTTACATGTGTATCAACAGCACTTAAGGCAGCAGCTTCTTGAACTTCTAATGTTTCCCGTAGATGTTGAAAATACAACTGAACTCTAGCACGGGCCAAATAGCCTGTGCCAGGATTAGAAGCTTCTTCGTCAACTATGCTATTTGCATCTACACCTACCAAACGTAACATTACTTGATCTAAAAAAAATAAAAAAATACTAGAATTATATTATACTAATAAGTTATGTTTAAAATTTTTAATGATACTGAAAATAAGTTATTTTTAATTAAGATTCTCACCAATTAAACATAATAAAAGTTTTGCATATTTTTACCTAATCTTTGAATGGTATCATTTATTTCTTCCATCAAATTACGCATCAATGGCCCAGCATTTTTCACTTTTGATCTGATACTTTCTGCTTCTGTTTCAACTAAACTGTGCTGAAATATAAAAAAAAATATATATTTTAAAACATTACAATTATATTTCATCAAACTTAGATAATTTCTAAATATATTAATACCTTATGATTTTTATGAGTACCATAATCTTTACACACAAAACACATGAGTGGAGGTGATGGCTGTCGACAGTTATCCTGCAAGCAAGTGAACTCAGCCACATGAGATGGATGTAAGGGACATCGAGGTCGTTCTTGAGGTTTTTCTGATAGAGGAACTCTGCGATGTTTTGCCAATGTCCGTGTACTATGAGTTTGTTCAGAACAATAGAAACATAAATTTGTACAGCATGTAGTGCAATAAAGAACAGCTATATGATTATCATTTTCATCGCAAGTTATGTGTAACTGTGAATTATAAAAGATAAAAAATAAACAGTTATAGAGTAACAATTTTTACTAGTTTATTACTTGTTCTTCTTTTTCCATTGTTTCAGCATTCAAATATGAGTTAATATTCATTTCTGCTTTGTTGGTCCGCTGTAAACGTTCTAGCAATTCTAATAATGCAAAATTCTTTTTCAAACCCCAAACTCCTGAAGGCCCTATTGGTGTTGTTTGTCTGTCGAATGGACACTGAACCGAAGAACATCGCTGGTACAAACGTAATAAACAGGAATGACAAATAGTATGACCACAATAGAGTAAACGAGGAACTTTGTCCCCTTGAAGAGTGAATATGTCTTCACAAACACGACATTCCAAAACCTAAAAGCAATCAAGTAGATACTTAATATATTACATAATAATTGTTAAATACCATTTGTTTACTAATAACATTAAAAAAATAATGTTTTTCTTTCATTTTGCTTTAGTAAGTGCAATGCGGTTTCAATATTACAATCAGATATATATTTAAAAATAAACCAATGTTTAGTATTGAATTAAAAATCATTAAATGCACAAATTAGCACAGGTAACAATTTGATCAGTTAATAGTTTCAAGTTTTAATACGCTATGGGTTGTACTCTTATATAATATATATTTTCATACATAAGAAATGAAATTATCAGCATATAGCTTCACATCTATAGTATCTATAGTTTTAAATACACACGAATACATATAGTTTTCTAAATAACAATAAATAAATTATTTAGCAACTGAATAACCAATTGTTTCTTACGTCTGATTTGTCTGGTACTGACGATATACGTCCAAATGACAGCGAATTATAATCAAATGAACTACCACTCATTGTGTTAAACTAAATATTTCAATTAAAAGAGTTAAAAAGAAACCTCAATACAAAAGAGTCTATGGTAGAAAATCTGAATAAACTATTGTAATTGTTTTTGATTATCATTTATCAATTACTATTTACTAATAACGCAGAAGCCAAAACCCATAATATAAACTGTTGATAATATCATATATACCAGCTGTTTTCTGTGATAGTGCGGTCTTCAGTTTGAGAAATTGCAAGCACATAATAAACATGTTTATTATACATATCTGTGGCCTCGAGACTAGCACGATTATAGGATAGAATCTATCATAGACTACCATAGAGTGGAGAGACAATAATTCAAAAAATAATGACCGTTGGGAACTGAAATTTTAACCGAATACTTATATTAACATTCTCTAGAGTTGGTATGATTATCAAAAGATATGTATGTGTGTATGTGTGTATATATGTATATATATTTTACCCCTTACGGTTTTTTACAAAAATAAGCAAAATCGCAACCCCTTACTATCCCAAAATTTTAGGCTACTGTCCAAAATAGCTACTCTTGTGGCATAGAAGGATATTTTTTATTATTTAGTTGATTAATAATATTTTTATGTTATTTAGTTGTTTGTTGAGCAAGGATACGATTTCTATTTTGGATACAGTATATTATGAAAATTAATGAACAAAAAATTGTCTTAGGATATTGAAAGTATGAGTATATTAAGGTTTTAAAATCGTTAAAGGGGCTTGGGAACTATTTGAGAGGACAAAGCCCCAGTAAGCAGCCGTCAATCTACGATAATGCCTGTATCATTTATAGAAGTTTGGGTGATTTGAGACAGGACTTCTCGATTATTTTAATTTTGCATTTTTTTCTTTTGAAAAAAAAAACGGTTGTCTATAAAACGGTAATTCTAGCGGGAAAAACTTACCATCTTCATTATTAATTCGTGTGAACATTAAATCATAAATAATAGCAATGAGAGGTAAAAAATTTAAACATTAATCGTTCACCTCACGGGTTACATACAGCCAAATAAAATAAATAATTAAAATTTGAATTAAGTATACATTTTGTTTATTTGTCAAGTCATGGAATGTGGATAAATATTAAAAAATACATTCCATGCTTCCATGGAGTATGATAATATATCGTATGTATTATATATATACTGTTCGAATCAAAATGGCGATGTTATCAATTCAATTTATCAGTATTTTCAACATTTGTTTGTATCTATTGGAAAATTTTATCTGTAGGTACTACGAAATCTATTCTGTGCTATACAACTATTATAGTACTATTATTAGGTTTTTATATATTTCTAAGACTGTTGACGATATCTACTGATATTTGTTTATATTTTTTTTGTTTTTCCTTACGCATTTTTTTTCGATTGGTTGATGTTACTTGACGATTTGTGATGACATCAATTGTTTTTCCAACTTTTAATTCATAGTTGTAGTAGACAGTAAGTTAACATTAAGTTATTTACCTTTTCGTTTTCTCAAAAAAAAATAAATATGTATTTAGTTTAAATAAAAATATTGATTGGTGAAAAATATCTAATCTAATTGTAAATATAATTTTCCTGTGGTGGGAAATCATGAACTCTACAACTGTTTAATTTACACTTATGGTTTATTTAGCTCAAGAAAATGTCTTCTGATTCTGAAAAAGTTGATCGTGCGACTCATATCGATGAAAATGCTGTTTATGACGAATTGGACAAACTCATCAACTCCGTGGATGCTGAAGAAAAAGAATTAAAGGTTAGTATCTTCTTATTTACATATTTTTATTTTTCTAAATTTAAATTATTAATGAATAACGAGTATATCTTATTTACATAAAAAATATATCTTGTTATATCTTGTAGATTTAAAATTAGTTTAACTTAATACGTTGCTTGTTACATGTTTGTCGGTAACTCAAGTCAGTTCAATTTATGTAACGCCATACATTTTTGTAGCAGTCTACGTATTCATTGAAAGGGTAAATAAATTGATGTCTTATGAGCCTATTAGTAAACATGTAGTATGTATGTTTATTCATATGAAAGTACATACTATAATTTCTTGTTTTTCATAAATTAACTTATTTGTTAGGATGAGTTCCTTAAAACAATTTTTGATTTATTAATTTAATAATTTAATCTCACTAATTTTACCTGTTAATTTTAAACTTTTATATGTACAATGTTTACATACTTTACTTGATGGATTTGATTAATAATATGTATCTAAATTCTGGCTTGTACTAAACTTTCCATGTGATACTTTCAGTGATTATTTTTATGCTTATCAAATTAAAAAAAATACTGTTGTATAATATTGTAATAGTATGTTATATGATTTATAATATTTAAGCTATTTTGACATAGCAGTTAAATTTTGTAATAAGAACTATACTGTATATTTTTTTAGAGCAAATATGTTCTGTATTAAATATTAATAATGATTTAATATATTACGTGTATAAGTTGTATTTAAAAGCGTAACACAACCTGAGAGTTTATCTTCTTGTCATGGATCATTATAGTTAACACTATATTTATTAAGATTTATCATTTTAACAAGAAAAAACTATATAAAATATATCTGGGTTACTATTCATATAAATTATAACTAATCGAGATTTTAATAAATGTTTACATTTTACAACTTTGATTATATTTTTATTTTATTTTTTCAGAAAAAAATGGAAGAAAATAGTTTGAACGGAGTAGAAGAAAAAACTAATGAATCCAATGGCTTAGATGATCTAAAACATGTAAGTGAGGTAACTAACTTTTACGACCATGGTACATTTAGAAAATAGTGCTTCATTGTTTCATGGAACGCCAATGTCCCCTAATTCAACCTTAATATTTTAATTATTTACCAAACATACACAATAGTCAGAGATATTATTCATTATTATTCTTGTGTTACAACTCATTATGTATTTGAGTGTTTCAACTGTAAAATATCTTATCAGGTATCTAATGATAACATATAATAATATTACATTGAAAAAAAAACATCAATTTTAATTCTAAATTTTAATTATTTAAATAAAAAAATGTTATATCTTTAGAATTAAATAATTTTACTTTTTATCTTAAAAGCATTTATTTTGAAGAATTTATTATCAATAAAATCTTATATGTTTTTTTTTCTTAATGAAATATCGAATAACATGGAAAAACTTTCTTTATAGTATTTTTTAATCAACCTTAATAAGTACAGTAAACATGCTCTTAGCGCATTACAAATTTACTCAAAATCAAAACTGTATTACTCCGTATCTAAAAAATAACTAGAAGTTCACAACAGCAATAGTTTATTGACCTAATTTAATCAAATTGTTACAAATTTCAATTAATACAGTTAAACAATTTGTATAAAATATTTAAAAAAAATAAGATATTATGAATTAACTAATTTACAGTCAGTGTTGAACGTTTAAAATTTGATTGTAACTAATTAAATATGTGTACGTTTGAATGTAAATGTAAATAATCTTTAAACTTATATCCAAACTTTAAAATTCATTATTTGTATTATAACGTATAGTTATAATGTATAGTTAGTTAATGTTCTATTTAGAGACTTTTTATGTTATGTCTATAAGATTCATACATTTTGATAATCTAAGCATAGTTTTTTTATAGTTCATAAACTTGATTATATAATTGAGTCATTTGCGTTGAAACGGATTTTAAAAGAAAACATTACATGTTAAATACCCTAATGAAAACAAAAATACAGTATGGTCTACCATAATATTCTGATAGGAATATCTTCATAAATATTCATTTTTAAAAATAATTTTTTGTTATTGTACAATTCTTTAAGATGGGGTCACATGGTCACAATATATATATATATATATGTTTATTGTGTGTGACTCAAAAGATTGACACTATCATAGGTTATAGGTTGAGAACCGCTGTTTTAGATAATTGATAATTGAAAAAATTTTATATTGTGTTCTAAAATGGTTTTTAAATGTTTTAGGTAAAACAAAAATATACTGGAAATGAGTTTGAAGATAAGTCAGTAGAAGTTAAAAATGAAAATGAAGATAACAATCATTCTGAAAGTAAAGACAGTCAAAATAACTCTGAAGATGGTAAAGAAGAGCTGGAATTATCAGAAATGATTGTCTGTGATGAAGTAGCTGGCGATAGTGATGAAGTATATTTACTGTTAATTTCATTTGATTTTATTATATTATTTATTTTATTTAATATATATTTATCTATAGGATGATAGTAAAATAGAAGTTGAACCAACTGTACCAAATGATAAAGATAAGCATGAAAGAGATCCAAAAAAAACAAAAAAAGAATCTAAAGAAAAAGAAAGCACAAAGAAAAAATATGAAAAGAAATCAGGTAAATAAATGAAATAATCATGAGTAGAATCAGAAAAATTTGTATACTGTAGCAGTCTAAGTAGATCTATGGCGAGGGAAAAGGGGTTTATGTTTACCTCCAATGAATTTCAAAATAAATACTAAAATTGTTATCATAAAAACGAATAGTTAAAATATTCTCTGAAGTTGAAAACCTGACGATTTTCTTTGTCTTAATTGTGATTACATTCACAAAAATAAAAATTTTTAAAATTTAAATTCTTCATGGTTTAAATTTTGATTTATCGAATGGCATTCTATAAATATACTTTTTACTCTCAACAAAATTATTTGCCAATAAAGGGTAGTGTTATAAATCTAATAAAAAATAGCAATTCATTTTTTACTTCAAATTATTTATTTATTTTTATAAGAGTAGTTAATAAAAATACATTTTTTTTTAGTAATTCTTTAGTATTCATAAATCTTAAAAAAGTAGTAAAGGTTAATGTTTAAAATTGTTTTCCCAATTAATAATTATATGGAGACTAGATACCCAAACATATTTAAGGTTTAATATGATTGGCTCTTGAGTTTCCAACATAAACAAACTAGTCAAATGAATAACCGATGCAAGTATTAAGTGAATTACTTGATGTCTTAAATGTTTGTCTACATTTAGAAAGATAATTATTATCCTCATAATTTACCATAAATTATAAATTATAATAAAATAAATCATATAATCAATGATTTTATGGATAACATATCATTTTATAAAAATGTATGGAAATGGTAATTTATGTAAGAATTGCAAATTAAAAGAATTGTAAATAATGTATGATTTTTCATTATACCTATTGAAATATCTTATATTATGTTAAATTTGTTTACTTATAGAAATTTCTCTCTTTAATTATTGATTAAATAATAACTAACATTTAGATTGAATACATCATTTTGAAACTATGCTGTTTATATTTGGTATATAATCCCTTTTTTTTATTTGTTATGATATTTATAATTCATATGTGTTATGTCGTTATGTGTAATGGGCCTTATTTTGATTTTTCATTTTTTTGTTTGAAATATTAGTTTTATTTATCAATTAAGTTAATTTATTTGATTAACTTTTATTACTTAACATTGAAATTAAACTACAAATTTTAAATAATTTTAATTTAATCCATTCTGTATATTTTATGAATTATTTGGTAGTTAAATTATGTATAGTATAATAATTGTTAGTAAAGTAAAATGTCATGGATAAATAAAAAAAATAAAAATAGTTAATCAAATAAATCTGATTATATAATTTTAATTAATTGAATTGGGTATTTTTTTGTATTTCTAATTTCAACACGAATGATTACTTATTTTAGATTCTAAATCAAAAGATCGTTCAAGAAAAGAAGATTCCAAAAGGAGTGATAAAAAGCGTTCACGAACACCAAGTAAAGAGAGATCAAGCAAGGATGGTTCATTGAAGAAAAGAACAAAAACTGTAAATATACATTTAAATTAATTTAATTTTGAATTGTTTTATTGTATTATTATAAATGTTATTATTCTACTATAGGTTGATAAAGAAAAAGAATCTAAAAAACTTAGGGAACTTGATAAGTTTTGGCAAACTGTTCGTGATGATCCGTCGGATTTTATTGGTTGGACATATTTATTACAATATGTTGATGGAGCGGTAAAATTAATGCAATTCAATTAAGAATAATTATTTATATTGACTTTTAATTGTTTTTTGTTTTATGTATTTCAGAAAAATATTGATGCTGCACGTGAAGCTTATGATGCATTTTTAGAATTATATCCATATTGTTATGGTTATTGGAGGAAATATGCAGATTATGAAAGAAAAAATGGAACTAAAGAAAATTGCGAAAAAGTGAGTAAAAGTTTATAAATTTATATCTAATATTTTAACACTTGTATTTAATTAATAAAAGATATACAAATCCTTACTTTATTTCTTTGTTCGAATGCAAAAAGAATACTTAATTGAATGAATAGTAGTTTATGTTTTTCATTTTATTTGGAAATTGCTAAATTAGATTTTATTAAATTAAATTTTATTTTTAGATTTTGTGCAAAAAATAAACATATATATATATTATATACATATATAATACATGGGAAATATAATGTATTTATATGGAGTTTTCTTTTGGGGAAATATCTATGTTTCATAAAATTTTTACCATATTTAGATGAATTATGTATTACTCAGAATTGTTGTTTTTAAACGCAACGATTTATCATATCATTTTTTTACCGTCTTTTTCTGAGTTCATAAGGAAAGCAATCATCATCCAACACTTTGTATCAAAATTATACATTTTTGATTAAATTATTTTAACTAGTGTTAACGACCGTCCGTCAATCACTTAACATTATTATTTTGAATAATGTTTTATTCATTTTTTTCATTTGTGTTGTGTTTGGCAATAAACAGAAGAATATTGTTTTGAAAATTGAATGTGATGTGTTAATAGATTAATAATTTTAGTAGTTATAAGATATTTTATTATTTCATTAAATTTAACATAATCATTAATTATGTGTTGTTTAGTTGTTAAGAAATTATTATATATTAGATTAGTTTTAACTCGACTATTTTACATCACAAAGTATCATCGAAGATTCATGAAATATCTAGTATTTTAATATAATAGTTGTATTTTTAAATTATTTACCATTTAAATATAATTTCACTGTTTATTTGTTTTTATTATATTACAAGTTTAATATATTTTATTCGTTTTATTTTTACATTTTATTGTTAATAAAATTTGATTTAAAATATAATTAAAATATCTTATATGAATTGTGATTACAAGAGAAGATATTGTTCAATTTTTTTTTTTCTTGTTTGATGTATAATTTTGCATTTTTATTACATTAAGTAAATAATATATTTGGCTAATTTTAACAATATTATGGTTTAAAACTAACACATTATTAATAATTTAAATGAAGACAAAAATGAAATTCATTTCAAGATGGATTTTATACAGTTGGGAAAGTGTCAGCTGTCTGCTTCTACATCTTAATATTAAATTTCTCTCGAAGAAGAGAAATGTGTTCCTTTGTTTTCAAACAAATCAACATCATTTGAAATACTTAATTCGTTCAATTCAAATCAAGCTAACAACAATATCATTCAATTTTGTGTTTAATGTTTATATTCAAAAAGACTTAAGTGAAATTATTTTATACATTTTTTTTTTTGTGATTATTAAAATATATAATATGATGGATATATATATCTTAATAATATTAATATTCATGTTTTTGTATGATATTTAAAACAATCTTAACTTTTCAGGTGGTTTTGATTGATTTTATCCTTTGCCCAAAATGTATATTCCTCTTAGTAAAAATTCTTCATAGATTTCTTTTTAACTATTTAACATGATTTTAGTCTAGATATTTTTCATCAGGTCGCTGCTGGATAAAGCACAAAACACTGCACGCTCCGGCCGTGGCCCAAATAAAGCACAAATTTCACTATAAAGCGTGAAATATATATTAATTAAAATAGAATTAATTTGTATTGTGTATTTGTTAATTACATATAAATAATATTGACTGGTTTTAAATGATTATTCGGTGTAAGACAGATAATTGTGTCTTTAATTTGTGCATTGTATATTACAATTACGTATTAAGATAAATTATTATGATTATTATTATATTATAATCATTATTATTATTATTTTTACTATTATTATTATTATTATTATTATTATTATTATTATTACTATGATTATTTGTATTAGTTAAGTTGATATTTGTTAAATTTAATTAAATGGTAAGAAAACATAATAATCCGACATTGCAACGCACGCCAAGAGCTGTTTTGGATATATTTTGGGTAAGCGGTGATTTATAAAACTAGTCATAAGGTTATTTGTTAATGTATTAGATAAATGCAGATTTTAAAACCTTTGTTAAAGGCATGAATATACTTAAGTAAACTATATTGTTAATATAACATTCAGCATTTAAAATTTTAAAATTGCAAAACTGTATACAGGTATTTGACCGTGGTTTAAAAGCAATACCATTAAGTGTCGATTTATGGATTCATTACATGGGCTATATGAAATCTGCTTATCCAGATGATGAGGATATGATAAGAGAACAATTTGAAAGAGCAGTGGAAGCTTGTGGAATCGAATTTAGGTAAATATATATTAATATTACTGATTTCAATTTTAAAATGTAAAAGCAACAATGTAATTTAATTAAAGGTCAGACCGTTTATGGGATCATTACATTAAGTTTGAAATGGAATGCAAACAATATACTAGAGTCACAGATATTTATGAACGACTCATTGCTACTCCTACTCATGGATATTTAAACAATTTCGAATGGTAATACCGATTCATCAGAAAAGTATACTTTTATTTTATTTGTGTTTTAAATGTTTTTACAGTTTTAAAGACTATGTTAAAAAGTATCCTAAAAACAAAATTTTGGAAACCGTTAAGTTTTTGGAATTGAGAAAAGAAGTATTAACTGAGATTAAGGAAATTGAAGCTAAAAAAAACCACGGTAGAAATATTGATTCTGGATCAGATTCTGATGAAATGGCAGATCCTATGGAACAAGTAATTCATAAGTCTTTTTCACTGAATAATTTTTTCATGTTGATATTAATTGGGGTTTTAGCGTACCAAAGAAGAAAATTTGATGAAAGATAAGATGATTGCATCACGTTTAGTAATACATAAGGTTACAGCCGAAATGGTATCATTACGTTTACCCTATGAGGAAATGGTTAGTAGGAAACTTCTTTTAATTTGATTTAAGTTTAACTTATCTTCTTTTTTTTTTTTTTTAGATTAAACGGCCATATTTTCATGTTAAACCCTTAGAAAGATCTCAGATTAGAAATTGGAAAGAATATTTAGAATTTGAAATTGGTCAAGGTGTTTACAAGCGTATTGTGGTGTTATTTGAGCGTTGTTTAATTGCTTGCGCTCTTTATGAAGAATTTTGGACTAAAGTATTATAATAATTGATCATATTTATTTCAAAATGAAAAATCTAACTATAATTTTCCCTTTAGTATATTAGTTACTTAGAAAGTCTTGAATCTGATGACAAGGAAATTAAAGACCGTATAGAGGATATTTATATTAGAGCGTGCACTGTGCATCATAAGAATAAACCTAGCATTAACCTAACATGGGCTCTCCATTTGGAAAATAATGGTAAACAATTTTTTTCAGTTCTTGCTTTTATTACATTTAAGAAATTTTTTATTTTTATTCTAGGACAATATGATAAAGCAGCCCAAATCCTTGATATGTTGGACAGTGTAGCACCTCACAAAAAATTAATAATTCAAAGAAGGATTAATTTAGAAAGACGGAGGCATTGTTTTGATAGAGTATGCGAATTGTATGAACATTACATTAGTACATCAAATTCTTCATTAACTTCAATCCTATTAACAGTTAAATATGCTCGATTTGTTTGGAAAGTATGTATTTAAATATATATAATTTTTAATATCTTCAAATGTTTAAACATTTTGTTTAATTATTACTTTTTAGGTACTAAACAATTCTGATAGAGCTTCTGAAATCTTGTGGGCCGAAGTGGAAAAAATAAATGTTAGTATTATATCAATACATTTTATAATACTAACTGATTAATTGAATATTTATTATTTCTTAACTAATCTAATCAAACATTTTTTTATTTTTTCATCTAAGAATGTTCAAAAATGTAGTCGGCTATTGTTACAACTAATTGAAATAAAAATGAGTGACGACCCTATGAACATTGAAGCTGTCGTCAAATTGATAGATAATATTTTAAACATGAAATCTATTGATGTTGAACAAAAAGTTGTTTTTGCTCAACGTAAAGTCGAATTCCTAGAAGAATTTGGCAAGGACATAGTTTTGTAAGTATTAAAAAATTAAATCATTTTACTTTTCGAAAAAAAATTAATTTCAAACTCAAAACATAATTAAAACTTAATTAATAAATTTAAAAAAAAAACTTAAACTAATAACAAGAGTAATAAACATCTATCACTATTCACTTAACACATAGTATTTAAAATTAAATTATTTAACCATAATGTTTTCTCATTAGATGTTACTGACCTCTACAATATTATTAATTATTATGTAGATATTGTAGAGATTAGGATATTCAAAATGCATTAACTTAATTAAGAAATGAATATGTAACATCTAAAATGTCATTGACTTCCAATTAAAATGAAAGAAAAAAGTCCCATGATTATAATATAAAAAATTGTTTATTTTAAAAAAAATTGTTTAATTACACAACATGTTACATGTAACATGTTACATTATATGTAATGACGAGAGAGGAAAAAAAGACATAATTAAAAACCTTCCCATTGGAGGAAAAATTTCAAAATGATAGCTATAAATAATTAAAAGTATATAAATATTGATATTTTTTTACAGACCTGTTACAGCTATAGGCCTGATTATATAATATCAGATAATGATAAGAATAATGATAATAATAATAAAAAAATTAACCAGTTTATTTAATTATTATTTACCAAGTAGTGCTTAGTAGTAGTTCTTTAATTTAGTCTCTGTGCTAAACTTTATTGTCTAGTTTATTTATACATTTATACAAAGTATTAAAAATGCCTTTAAAAAGTTATATATCATATTCTGCAGAGTCAGATTTTCCTTTGGAAAATCTGCCTTACGGCGTGTTTTCTACTACTGATGATCCGGCTCCTCGAATTGGAGTTGCCATCGGTGATAAAGTTCTTGATTTGAAGTACTCAACAAATATTTTTGAACAACCGCTGTATGAAATATTTCAACAGCCATCACTTCATGGTTTGATGGCTTCAAGTAAGAATACTTGGTCTCAAGCTCGTAAGCTGGTGCAATCATATCTGAGTATTGAAAATGTTGGAAATTTGAAAAACGCTGTATTCTGGGATCAAAATAAAGTTTGCATGCATTTGCCTACTACAATAGGTGATTTTACTGATTTTTTTTCATCGTATCATCATGCTGAACGTTGTGGTTCCTTTTCGAGTCCTCAAAGACCCGTAACAGACAACTGGAAAAATATGCCTATTGGATATCATGGTCGATCGTCTTCGATTAGAGTATCTAATACACCAGTTGTGCGCCCCAACGGGCAGTATTTAGAAGACGAAAAAGTAATTTTTGGACCAATAAAAAAGTTGGACTATGAATTAGAAGTGGCGTTCTTTACGGGTGGAAAATTAAATTCTCTGGCTGAACCCATACCAACTAGTAAAGCTTCAGAATATATATTTGGTATGGTTCTATTGAATGATTGGAGTGCCAGAGATGTACAGAAATGGGAGTCTGCTCCTCTTGGACCATTTTTGTCTAAAAGTTTTATCACAACAATTTCTCCATGGATAGTGACAATGGAAGCTTTAGAAGAATTTAAAACAGACAATCACAAAAAGGATCTTACTCCTCTGAAGTATCTGTTGCACGATGAAAAATACAATTTTAACATCCACCTGAATGCAAGTATTCGTTATCCAGGATCCCAACAGAATCATTCCATTTGTAATACCAACTATAAGTACTTGTACTGGACTCCATTACAGCAAGTCGCTCATCACACCATCAATGGCTGTAATTTACGACCGGGTGATTTATTGTCTTCGGGAACAGTCAGTGGTCCCAAGGATGAGGAATCTGGTTGTTTGTTTGAAAGAACAAAAGGTGGTCAGGTTTCAGTTGATTTAGGAGATAGAAAGCTAACATATTTAGAGGACGGCGATGAAGTTGTTATATCTGGATTTTGCCAAGGAGACGGATACAGAGTTGGTTTCGGCAGTTGTGTCAACAAAATATGTCCAGCCAAAGCTATATTGTGAATTTCAAGAAATAATAGTTTATTCATGTACAATGAAATTGTATTGAACTACAATTAGATATAATTAGAAAACATAATTAGATTCTGAGCGGGAATTAGGAATATATTGGTTTAATGAACTGTTTTTTGGTTTTTATCTATTTTCACCAGAAAATTGTTCCCATCAACGTTATGGGAGATTTTCGGTAGAATTTTAAATCTAATTGATACATTAAGAGGTCAATAAAATATATATATATCTAAAATAGACATAAAAAGATCAAAATCTGAACATTTTTTTTTTAGGAGATAAAAACATAATATTTTAAATTTGAATAATTTAATCTTTAAAACGTAATGCAATTTCAGGTGTTTTGCTGTCATAGATATTGTAAACTATTTTTTTATCATGTATGTTATTTTTATAAGATAAATTTAAAAATTTAATATTATTGAATATATAACAATAATTAATGTACTAATCTAATAAGTAAATACTGTAAAATATTGAATTATCTGGTTAGTGGGTGGGGAACTTAGCCATGTTATCCTATAGCGACTGTTAGGAAAATGAATTACTGTTCATAATTACAAAGAAAGCGATTAAATATTGAAGCCAATTAATGTGTAGTTATAAATTCATTATGATTAATATTAGGCGATGTGACATAAGTTTGATAATTTTATTAATTATACGTGCCTATACAATTTCTTAAGCTAAATAATATGTCCTCTGTGTATGATTATTTATAATGAAAACTTGTTAAAAAAATTATTTCAGGATAAATAATGCTATAGCTGAATCAAAAAGATACATGAAAACGTACAATGACCGTGAAAAAAAATCATTTGAAGGCTCTGACTCAACATGTAGTGTTAAAATATAGTTTCTATGATTTAACACATTAATTTTTGGTAACTATGATGTTTTAACTAAATAATAATATCATAAGAACTCTGTAAATAAATCCATGTTTTTTATTATTTCAATAACTTCATGTGTTTATCCATAATTTGTTTATTATTTTGTCTTGATTCTCTTATAAATGTTTTTGTATGTGTTTTAAGTATATTGACATTAAAACAAAAAGAATTAAGCCTACGGACTGCATTATGTTTGTTAATCATATCAAATAATTCACCTCATATTTAAATTAATATAGTAAAGTCTTGATAATCAGACACCATCAGTGTCAACAATGCACCTTCAGTTATCTGCCATTTTTCTGCCACCAAAAGAAACTCTTGAAAAAATGTTTAACAATATGAAGTAACAAAAAACTTACAAATTATTTCAAATGAAAATAAATAAATCTAAATTTTTACCTTATTTCTGTTTAAATATCTAAATTAGCAATTTAAATAGCATTTTTATGATTCAGTAGCACTTGAAACATTATCAAGTATTATCAAGAACCTGCCATATCTAATCAATATCTATTGTATGTTTTGTGTTATCCGGATAATTTAAAAAATCATTTTTCAGAATATTTCAAGACACCAAGTGCTCTCGAAAAAAATTTAGAAGGTCAATTAAGTTTTTACAACAAATTTTCAGACATTTTTAGTAAATATTATTTAAAAAATAAAAGATGAGACACGGAATTCAGAATAGATACAGGTTAACTAGTCTTTAAAATTTTATACCAATTTTCCCCATAGTTCTTGAATAAACAATTTTAAGCGAAAGGTGAATTCGGCCTCTACTGTTCCTATATTCTTTCATTGACGTAAGTACACTTGATTTTCAGGGGTTGAAAAACATTTACATACAAAACGACTACATTTTTTCGAAAACATCCTCCACAATATCTCTGATTTTATGTAAAAATAATTAATAAGGCGAAGAAGACTTATCAATAAAAAATCAAACCAACTTACTTTACAAATAACATTTATTTCTAATCTACAAATTATTTCTTATCATTAATTTTATGATTTATTTTAAAAACAAATTTATTTCTTCAATAAGCCTCTTGTGACTACATGTGTTGGTTCGTCATATTTTTCAGTTCCTTTAAGATTATAATCTATTGCAATAGATTTTGATACATCAGACAATGCCTAAAAAATATAATATTTATTATTATTTGTAAGTGAATATTATACAAAATTGATAATAGGTACAAAATAAGAAATTATTTAGTTGATTACATTTTACATACAGACACAGACCTATGTGAAGAGTTTTTATAAAGATTTAACAAAAGGATGAATAATATGTGGTCAGATTAAATGCTTGTTGCAATATTTTATTTTTATTCATTTTCATCAAATATAATAATGAATTTAAAAGAATTCAATACATACTTTTTGTGACAAATTAACAACAAGGAAAGGAAAAGAATTTCTGACATACAATATTATAAACTATACAAGATTTTGAGTGAATCATTGATTTGTTAGATTTTTGTAAGTATCTGAATTTAGTTGTATTATTACAGTAATTTGTTTACTACACAAATTTTTAAAATTAAAATATTTTATTTTGTAAAATTGGACAAACAAGAGATTATGCAAAGTTGTAAAATCTGTTGTGTAAATAACGACCATTGTTAAAAGTATAGTAAAAAAATGTATTTTTAATTGCAGCTGAAATATCTTAAAATCTTAATTGCATCTTGCGTCTAGAAAGAAAATATTGAGGAGAGGGTTAAGATCCCAACCCATCTCCCATTGCACGTGTGCCTAGTTTAATACAATACTATGTGGTATATTTTATACTATGAAAGTAAATTAAAAATCATTATTATAACAAACTGTTTTACAAAACAGTGAAACACACTTACTTTAAATGTGCTCGGTTCCCAGATGGCTAAATCAGCAAGAACTTTCTTGTTAAGCTGTACATCACATCTGGATAAACTATCTTTGAATGTATTTAATTCGATTCCATGTTCTTCACAGCCAGCATTTATGCGAGTGTTCCATAACTATAATATTATATTTACAAATAGAATTAAATAAATAGTATATTTGTTTAGCTGTAATTACAGTCAACTTGCGATATAAGGGACAAAATTGTCGTTCCCTTGAAAATCTAGTAACATTTAACAAAAAATTGCATGCAAAAAACGAAAAAAAACATTTTTTCTTTGGAAATGTGCTTAATTATTATGTATAGAGATGATTCCATCAACGAAAATGTAAATTGAACAGACTCGTACACTTTCCAATTAACGATTATAAAATATATATATTTTTAACTTATAGTCCTATTGAAAAATTGCGTGCGACATTGTACATTTAAACACAGAGCCCATCATCATAAAAAGAGAATCTTTGAAAAACAAACAAATACATATAATTTGCAATGAACAATATTCTACTCTGAAATACACTGTATTATATTGCAATACAATATACTTTGAAATATCACAACTTACATCAATCATGTCACGTTTTCGAATCGTTCGTCCAATAGTAGCAAATTGAAGAGCACGATGCACAGCCCTAATGGCAATAGAATAACAGTTTCTTCGACGACCAGAGAAATGCTGAAATCATAATACTTGTTGAATAAACTACAATTCAAAGTAGGTACCTTTGTTGAAAATCAAAAGTTTTTTAAGTATTCAAGGTTTGAACACCTATATAAATGTGATTATTTTTCAAAACTATTTTTATACATAGTGTACTTACAGCAGCGATTTTGAAAATTTTCCTTTTCCTCCAGAACTCGTCGGGGCCTCTACTTCTCACCAACATCATTGCCGTGGTAAAAACCATGGTGAATATTAGAAGAAAAAATTAACAAACGATTAATGAATACAAATAAATGATGTTTACTTTAAGCCCAAGTTAATGAAACCAAGATCAAACTGGGATAATATCAGTATTTGGCTATGATTTTATCAATCGTACGCATGGCAATATCACAGAACAGATTAAATATATAAAGCATTAAATGGCAAATGCAATTAAATGCAATATACATAAATAAGTAACATTATTCTGTGCTCTCATGTGACTCTTCTTATCAATTCATTATCACCGCAAAATTATATTTTCTTCTTTTAGACCGCGGGCATGCCCGATTGTTTAACCTCAAAAATCAAAATGTTGAATTTTATTTTCTAAACATTTTCTCATATTCTTGATTTCTTATTCTGTTGTATTGTGACTACCGCCGAGTTAATAAATGGTTGTACTCTGATAAATTGGTCGATTGATGTAATACCATGTTTAATGCTATTATGTTATATATAAATACTTAATCGTTCAAAAGTTTTGGTATTTTGATATTGAGTTGTTGTTCAATAGGTGCTGTGAAGTGTTCAGTAGTATTTTGATATTGTTCTTTAAAACCTATAAAAATGAAAAAAAAACCTTGGTAAGTATTATAAAAACAAATTGTTTTGATTAAATTACTTTTATCATTTTTGATTCAGTTCAAATGTATTATTACTTAAAAAATTTGAATTTTGGAAGTAGATAATTCCAAAAAAATAATTTAATTAAGTGATAAATCACTATTAGTTATGACGGTTGTCAATATGATAAAGCTTACATTTAATAATTTCATGACTGTTTAGAAGCTGTGTGGATTTTTACTATAAAATATTTTTTTAGGAGTAAGAAGCAAGCAGAAAGCGATGATGATGATGCTTCTGTAGATTTTAATGGTGACGATTCAGGTAGTGATTATGATGAAAATGAAAAATTGCTTCTTGAAAAAACGCGAAAAGAACTAGTTCAAGGAACCTACGATTCTGATGAAGAGAGCGAAGTAAGTTTTTAATACATTTACACATTATTTTATTAATTATGTGATAATTAAAAAAAAAAAAATTTGTCAAGTGAATATAGAACTTTTGTTTCTACCTAAAAACTTAAAACAAGGCATTTGAAATAAATTTTTGAGTAAAATTCAATACGATTATGATACATAAATGTGTATTTGTGTAGGAAGAAGTATTTCCATTGCGTAACAAATTAGATCGGTATGAAGACAGTGAAGAAGAAGAAGAAGAAGAAGAATATAAAGACGATGCTAATGATGAAAATGATTTTGAACAACATTCTGACGAGGAAGGAAAACATGTTAGTGATAGTGATATAGAAGGTGCTGAAAGTGGTTCAGATGATTTACCAAATGACAAAGCTTGGGGTCAATTGCGGAGATCCTTTTACAACACAGATTATTTGGACAAGGATCATGGGGGTAAATATTAAATAACCTAAATCATTGTTAAAATATTATATATTTATATTGAATGTATGTTTAGGTTTTGAAGGCGAAGAAGATGAAGAAACGGCCAAAATGGAAGAAGAAGAAGCGCGTAAAATCCATCAAAGAGTGATGTCAGAATTGGAAAATGTTGACCTTGATGATGAACTCTTTATTGTAAATAATACTAAATACTTTTTCATAATTTGTATTTATTGATATGTGTGTACGAATATCTATAAATTTATTTATGTTTATTTAGGGAACTAAAGAACCAGAAAATGTTAAAGGAAGTGATACAAATGACATTACTCAAATGATGACTGTTAAGAAAGATTTGAGTTCCATGAGTGATCGTGAAAAACGTAAACTATTAATGAAAGAATCGCCTGAACTTTTTGGACTAATCACAGATTTTAACAGTAATATTATATTATATTTCATATAAAATTGTTTATAAATTAACAAACAATTTTATTAATTTGTTGATTTTTTATTTATTTAAATAAATTATTATTGTATTTCAGCTCACATGGAAAGAGTACAAGAGAAATTATGCCCTTTTTTGAAGTTGGTGAAATCTGAAAACTTACCAATGTGTCCATTTATAGAATATGTCCAATGTTATTATGAAATTATAATGAAGTAATTCTAATAATTTTTGATAATTTATAATACAAAATTGAATTATAATATGAGTTTTTTTTTTTTTTACAGTTACTGTACTAATATTGGATTTTATTTTCTTATGAAATCTATTCGAAAACCTGTTCAAAATCATCCAATTATGAATAGTTTACTTCGCTACCGGAACATGTTATGTGATCAGAATGAGTGTTATGAATCAACAATTGTACCTCAAATTGACCGAGTACTATCTGATATTAATTCAATAGAGTAAGAAATTGATTTTGTTAAAACTAAAAATACGCATTTAAAAATTATTTAAATTTGTTGTATGTATAGCTCTAAAGCAAGTAAAAAGAAATCTAAGAAATTACTTAACCTTTTGGTTAAACCAGTACAGCAAAATGTTAAGCCTAACAAAAATGATTTTGAAAATCTAAATGACAACAATCAACCAGATGAGCTTGATATTAGCGGAGATGAAAATGAAGATGAATTATTTACAAAAGATACAGGTATACTACATTATTACATCATTAAAAATAAATGTTTAATTAATATTACGCATTTAACTTATAGATGAAGCAATGGCAACTACCGATGAAAAACGTGGAATAACTTATCAAATAGCTAAAAATAAGGGACTTACTCCTAGACGCAAGAAAGAACTTAGAAATCCAAGGGTGAAAAACCGTATGAAATACCGTAAAGCAAAAATCCGTAGAAAGGGACAGGTTTGTTAAATTTATCTTGCAGTTAAAAATTATTTTTTTTAAAATCAATAGTGATATTAATTTATATAATTATTTTCAGGTTCGTGAGCCACGTAAGGAAATTCGTCGCTATGATGGAGAAATGTCTGGTATTAAAGTTAACTTATCAAAGAGCATAAAAATTAAAGCCTAATTGTTAATTTTTTTATTTGTGATATAATGATGAATTCATTATAATTTATAAATTGAACATTATTTTTGAAAATAAATCAATATGAACATGAAAATACAAATTGTATATGTAATTTGTTGATGTAAAATTACACATTATTTACATATTTATGTAAACATTTTTATTTTAACAGTAAAAGCAATATATGGGGAACTTTGTATTACATTTGCATGCAATTTTGCTCGGAGAATAGTTTTATACACATTTTATGGAAAAAAAACTAAGAAAACTCAAAAATTTCAAATACCTATAAATACCACAGAACTTTAAAAATTTTATTTTGTCGAAAACTAGTAGGTAGACTGTAAATTATGCTGTTTTAAGTCAGTTTTTTTATGTACAACTTTTAAATTGTTGGGAAATTTGAAAAATGACCTAATACCATGATCTAGTTCCAACTAGATACTATTTGTTACCAGAAACCAAAACTGAAGTTGAAAATCGGACCATTTTTTCAGGTACTTATTGTGTACGAGTATACATACACAAAAATAAAAAACACATTGTAAAATGATTCTTTGTTTCACTCAAAATTTATATAGTTCTAATAATTTAATTATATAATTCAATTTTGCTGTTTCCTCCAAAATTCAACGGAAGAAGAATATCTAACTCAGATGCAATATACAATCAAAAATTAAAATATTTCTAATTTGACATTACGTAGGAAAACGAGTAAAAAATACCTGAAATGTCGTATTTAGGTACCAGGAATTCAGAAGATTACGTCGTCGCGGTGCGTCAATTTTGTACTGCGCAGAGGGTCCGAGAAGGACAGGGAATAAAGGGGAAACAAGGTTCTCCCTGCTTCAGGCACGGCCGTTAAGAATTATTTTAATATATACATAGTAGTTATATATATGTAATTTAATAAACTAGTGTTAAATCTTCATGGATAATACTATAAAAATAATAGTTTACTTGTCTTACTAGATGCATTACAAACCGACGGGGCAAGGATAAAAATTCTGTATTATTATTTTTTTTATAGTAGTTTTGACTTTATTGTTTAAATATAAGTACAAGTATAATTATACTATACTACTATATTATACTATATACCTATGAATTATGTAGTATTTTACAATATTACGTTAGTATTTACTTGTTTCCCTTCGGTGTTAAGTTAAATATCACTATCGTAAGATTTCTTTAGCAGTTTACCTATTACACTTACACAATATGTGCATCTATAAAGAATATTATTAAATCGATCACAGATTTATACCTAATTGTATTTATAATTACATGACAACTGACAAGTTGTCGACAAACGAATTAAAATTCATTATAAATTTATCAATGATTTTGACATCGGCAAGGACAAAAATAGGAATATGTAGGTATGTTATAAAATAAATACTTTATACATGTATATAACTATAACTATATAGTAGCGTAGTAGCCAGTAGGTAATAAATATTAATTATACTAGGTAGTAGGAATACATATTGACGCTCAAAGTTAACGAATATAACGAAATGAATTATTCGATTATTGAAATAGTATCTGTTATATCAGTATATCACAAACAATTAAAATTATAACAATCGTGACACTTATAAAGTGTCTGAAAACTTCTCGATTGAAACGGGGTAATTTTTTGAATGCATCAGTTAGTTATTGACTTATTGTAGTAAAATACAAATACCTACTGTTCATATATTTGTGAAATCGATTTTGTTCAAACAGTTAAAACCTTAAAAACTATTAAAAGTTTACATATGAGTATATAATTACATATATGTATAGGAAATCTGGACATCGGTATGTCATACCCTCCAGTGATATTTGAATTTTGAAAAAAACCATTACATAATATTTTAAGAAATCTTTTATCAATATATAAATATATGTTATATTCATTTTGTATATTAAAGTAGATAGATATACAAGGTCTGCTCATACCTACATTAATGGGTAATAATTATCAATAAGTATCGACAATGTAACGTTATGCATGTGCAAATATTTTATAATAACATACTATAATAGTTGTGTAGGTACACATTTACGACGTACAATAGTGAAATAAACTAACAATAAATTATTCCAATGGATTTTTATTATGACAACTATTTATTAAATTATTATTATCGCAGATATTTTAACTCTTACCATACTTTCCCAGTATATATTTTTCGATGGTAGCGTAGTAGACAATCAATTATATATACGTTTATTATCAATTTCATAACCATGTCATTCAATAATAACACGTTTCCATATTACTTTTATAGTTTTATGAATAATTTATTACAAGAACCTATATTATTTTATCCAATAATCTACGTTGGTTTTCTACCACTTATTCAATCGTGAAGGACAAGACGTATTAGTACCTATAATATTATATTTATACATATTACATATATAACACTAATTGTGTCATATTATATATCCTGTACTAATAATACTATTATAGATATTAGGTAAACTCAATAGTTATTTGCAGTTTATTTTTAATCACCGTTGAAATCACAACCGTCATGTACATAATCAATTCATCAAATTGGAATAATTTTTTTTCAATAAGTATTACTTATTTTACTACAGGTCATTTAAATTGTCATTTTAATGTGCGTATTAATATAAAATCACATTTTAGGATGAATGTCAACGGTATACTGTATGATTTCATACATCGTTTCAGACGTGGCGATTCAGGAAGGCATTAGAGGCGATTCCAATGTTTCGTGTTCGTGTTCCCGGTATTCGGGCGAAACCTATTGATTGCAGTAAAACCATAATAATAATTATCAAGTTCACGTAATATTAAGTAATATAAATTTATCTAACTCTAACACGTCATAAAAAGAAATTCACCGAAACACATGATTTCTATATCACGTTTTGCGGGTATAAAGGCCGTTCGCCCTTACGAATGACGTTCCCGCCGTCACTCCGGTCAAGACGATGCAATTTCTTTGTGTCCGAAATAATAATATGCCGAACGTCATGGAAAAAAAAATGATAAACAAACGAAAAGCGTTCTATACCGCGTTTTCGAACTTGGTGCATACTTACCTCGGTATACGGGTTGGTACTGGACGAAACGTACGTTACCTGAGTATCGAACAAACATTACCGGCTGGAACCACGGTCAATGGCTACGATTATTTTTCTTTGGTGACCGTTGCCCGTTGGCCGTTCAGTCTCTCGCCCGTTTAGTCTCTCGTCGTTGTCGTCGTCGTCGTCGTCGTCGTGTAATGGTGCCGTGTTTTTCGTCGTCAGTTAATCGTCAGCGCGTGAACAGTTTTCTTTCAATTTCGATTGTCGCCGATTGCCACCGCCGCGGTGTGACGGAAATAAAATCGTACGCGGGTGGACGGTGTTCGACATTTCGAAAACAGCGGCGTAGATCAAACGTGAAATCGGGCCGAGAAAAACAAGATGGCGGGCGTTCCCCGGGCTTCGCATCACGGTTTGATGTTCAATTCGCAAATAATAATTATCGTTTTTCGTTTATTTTTCTTTTGTCTACAACGGTAATATTGGTTTGACATAATTATATATTGGATAGGGATCGTTGTGCAGTGGTTTCCCGTTGCCATTTGCACAGGAGAGATGGTGGCATCTCTCTCTCTCTCTCCAGAGTCTAGACAGTCGCAAGGCCCTCGGGAGAGGCTGCCGTGGCCGAGCTCGCGGCCACCGTGGCTGAGCTCGGCCACTTTGATTCCCGGACTAGGACCAATGGAAACGATTATTTTTCTTCTGAAGCCGATGCCGGTGCCCGTAGACCGTTTAGTCTCTCGCCGTTGTCGCCGCCGCCGCCGCCGTCGTCGTCGTCGTTGAAATAGTGCCGTGTTTTTCGCGAATTCGTCGTCGTTATAGTTAATCGTTTAAACGATCGGAATAGTGCGCGAATGTTGTTCTTTCGATTGTCGCCGATTGCCACCGCCGCGGTGTGACGGAAATAAAATCGTACGCGGGTGAAGTGTTCGAAAACAGCGACGTAGATCAAACGTGAAATTGGGCCAAGAAAAACAAGATGGCGGACGTCCCGTGAGTACCTATTATACTTATACATCTGATTATATCGTGTACATCTCCCGTATCGTCCGGGCCGTCATTATAGTTTGTCATTGAATGAAAATCCCACGCATTTGGGATGATTGTGTTTACGTTCTGTGTAATTATATATTTAATTTTATAACATGAGTATATAGCATATAGCGGACGTTACCGTTTTTACCCTCATTACCCCTTTTAACCCCCTTAGAGATTGAATTTTCAAAAATCCTTTCTTATTGCGCGCCTAGATCATTAGACAAATCACTGTTCTAAATTTTAAATTCGTACGTTGTGTAGTTTTTGAGATACAACGATCAATGAGCGAGTGGTATTTGGATTATATATATACTATATAGATTAAAGTTTTCACGTATAAAATCATATTATACCAAGATTAATTTAACAACATAAGTGAGAGGATCAATATTTAAATAAGTACCTATACGTCTATACCGTAAATGTTTATTGAGAAATTAAAATATACATTATAAATAAATAATGTTTCTATCTTATAATTTTATAAATAAAAAATAATACATTATTTAAAAATTTAATAAGTTTCAATTTGTTGATAATCAACAATGTGTCATTATTTACATTGTACATGTGTGTGTGTGTGTGTCAATTATTTTATTAAAAATACAAAATATAAATCTACCAATCGTGATTAAGTCATTTTAATATCATTATAAATATACTGTGGAATGTTGAAAAATATGGCTTAATGCCAAGACTGAGTGTAAAATCAATAAACCATAAAATGTATAATATGATCAAGTACAATTAACTGTTATAAATGAAATTTTAAAATATACATTTTTTTCTTAATATTTTATATTTTGACGTTTTTATTTTCTATTAACATATTGCTTTGTAAAATATATTTAATATTTTAAATTAAACAAAACAAAAATGCATTTTTCACAATACAATCTTATATTAAATACTTATAATTTATGCAGGGGGTTAGTAAAAAAATAAGAATTCGTATCATTTGTACCTACATATCTTAATATACTATAATATACGATTTATCAAGCTATCAATAAGCTTATTACTTTAGAGACCGATAGGACAACACCTAAACTTAAGTGTCAATGAGCATTATTTTAATTTAATCAACGCGCGATATCAATGAAATCTTGAGCAAAGAATCAAAGCCACCCTTGCGTTGTGATGTATATAAGTTTAGGTATAAGAATAGTTTCGGGGGAAACTATTGTGAAAAACTGTCCTCGTTCATCCCCTCGGCTTCACGGCCACTGTTAGGGGGCCCTTGCCCCCTCTCACGTCCCTAATATATATATAAAAAAAAGAAGGTATAAGAATAGTACTTGCAGAATTTATATAGATATTAGGTACCTAATATATATACACTCACACACTCACACACACACACACACACACACATATATACTGCTTTCGAGAACAATTTTATATGCATGATGCGTAAGTATATTATTGACGTAGCATATGTATTATTACCTATCCTATATACGTTATCATTCTACAGACGCAGTCGTTATTATATACCCATACATTCCATATATATATAAAAAAAATAGACGTTTTAGTAAATATACGAGATGATTATTATGACTATTTATAGTAACTATAACGCGGTGTAAATAAAATGTGAATCTATTATATACATATTATGTAGTGCGAGATGTGATAGGTATAGGTAAACGTGTGAAATTGTCGTCGGAAAGATAGATCGGTACGTATATAGCTTATATATATATATAAACCGAAGTATATCTTACATTTAATTCGAAGTATGCGCGTCCGTTACGTATTATAGATATATTATATATTATTATATATACATCATCGATATATAGGAACGAAATATTACACGTACGTATATAATATATATATATAAGTATATAACGTTTGCGAGAAATCCGCGAGTGCGCGGACGAGGGGAAGGCGTATACACACACGTCTGGAGGGCGTGCGGCAACTGCAGCACGCGGTGGTGGTACACTGGTACGTATAAAGCGGCGTGAAGTGGCGGCAGTGGCGTACGAGTATATATATACACACACACGTACATATATAACGTATTAAATGCGTATCCACACATATACACTGTACCCCGCGGTATATACATTTACAAACATATATATATACATATACTATATACTATATGTATATAATGTACTGGTAGGTAGGTGTACGTGCGGGTAATGCAATAATCGAAACCAGTTTTACATATTATAACGTGTGTGCGCGCGTATAACGTATATCTACAGTTAACACCTTAAATACACATGTTTGTTATGGCGTTAACGACGACGACGGTCCAAAAGTAAACACGGCGCGCGCCGGCGGGCCGCGACACCGGCCAATGGGCCGTCTAGTTTCCCGGTCCGGTGGCCGCCCAGCCGCGGTCGCCCGCGGGTCACGCCCACCGCGCCGCCGTCGCCGTTCTCTCTCACTCTTTCTCACCGCGCGCTCGTCCCCGTGCTCCGCACGCCCGGCCCGTTCCCCCACCGGCGCGGCGCGACCCACGCCGCGCACATACCCACGCGCCGGGCCCGGGCCGCCTCGTCGACTACCGCCGCCACGCGCATACGCCGACAGCCAGCAGTCTACCGCCGTTGTTCGCACGTCGATCGTCACGCGTTTTCGTCGACGCGCACGAGATAATAACATTATTATTATTATCATCATCATTATTTATACTACTACTACTATTACAATCGATCGCCGTTCGCGCTCGTAACGGTTGTGTAGGCAATTCCCTGTATTTCCTTTTTTTTTTTTTTTAATTATTTTATTCGCTTTTTTGGCTCCGCGTTTAATCGACTCACGCGATACGTTTTTAAACGATCGATTCGTTATCGTTTTTCGCCGAACCGATTTTCCACCGTCTCCGACATAACGCGATATCGTCGTTCGCGGTGCGTTTTTTAGTTTTTATTTTTTTGTCGCTCGTCTGTGCTCTCGGCGCGTGTGCGCTTATCGTCGTCATCGTGCGTGCCTAAATACATGACGTGTAGTGCAGGTGTCCGGACATTCTACTGCGGCAGTGCGTGCGTGCGTATACGACAGATACGTCGTCGGTCCGTGCGGATGTTGCAGCGAACCGACGCGGTCGGCAGTACGTCGTCGGTGCGAGCGTGATCTCCGTCTATTACGATACACACACAGTATACACGATTAATAATTTTTAAGCGTATTTTTCGCCCGCGACGCGTTTCACTTTCAACACGTACCGTCTCGTTAAAATGATCCAAGTGGCCGCGACGCCGATGATTGTCAAACCGAAAATCGGGTTCTCCATCGAGTCCATCGTGGGCGCGGGCTCCCGGTCGCCGGCTCGGAGCGAAGGCTCGTCCGTCGCGCACGATGAGAGCGAAGCGTGCAGTTCGACCGCCGGTTCGCCGCTGAACCCCGGAAGCGTGTCGCCGCCGCCGCCGCATCACCACCACCATCATCATCATCATCATCATGGCCATCACGGCCATCATCATCAACAGCAACAGCAACAACAGCAGCAGCAGCAGCAGCAGCAACAACAACAGCAGCAGCAGCAACAATCACATCACGCGCATCACCAGCAGCAACAGCACGAACAGCAGACCGCCTCCGCCGGCACCACCGTGTTCAAGCCGTCCGCGCTGCCCGCCGCCGCAGCCGCAGCCGCAGCCGCGGCCGGTTACGGGTCGTCCTCTTCGTCGTCCGTGGCCGCGGCCGCAGCGGCCGCAGCAGCCGGACAGTTGGCCAAAGGTTTGCAGTACGTGCACGAGCCACTGACACCGCCGCCCGCTCACCCGCATCCGCATCACCCGTTCGCGTTCGCCGCGGCCGCTGCCGCCGCGGCGGCGGCGCACCACTTCCAACCGAATCCGCACCATCCACAACACCAGCCCACCCGGGACACGTACCCTCTGTACCCGTGGCTGTTGTCCCGGCACGGAAGGATATTCCCGCACAGATTTCCCGGAGGTGAGTGTTTTTTTATTATTTTTTTCATTATTTTTAACTACTCGTCGGTACGTGCGAATCACGAGACGCGCGCGTTATATGCACGCGAACGGTCTTAAATATATAATAATAATTATTATACTTGTGTAAAACTCATATTTGCGCGCACGTTCGTTCGTATTGTACGAACAATTTACTACCTGGAAATTATTCGATAGGCGTAAGTATAGGGGAACCGCGGGTTCTATCAAATATTTTTGAGAAATTTAGAGATAGCGTTCCGCGAACAACTTGATAAATTCAGGTTTTTGCGTTAGAAAAAAAAAAAATAACAATCTCGTCATCGCGGCTGGTATACTCAGTATTTACCTATGCTCTTACTAATCTCCTCATTAATTTTGAGCATTGATTTTAAATATAGTTATCAATAGTGTTTACATTCAATGATTTTGGACAAAAACTTTTTACATATTCGGTCGGGTTTTGGAAAATTTTCGAATTTTATACAATAATAGGGATCGCTAGAGTTCTAGTCTCTATAAACACTATAAATACGACATTGCTTCTTTTCGTATAATATCGACAGACATATAATAATATGTACCTATCATGTTTGTTCGTAATACTATACACTCACGTGTGTAGTGGAACATTAACATTATATGTTCTGGATTCGTAAATATGCAGGGACAGTCTTATATTTCCGCAACAGTACCTTTAATATTAACGCCATTGATAAATACGGTACCCATTGTGAGTAGCGTGTCGAATTGGATTTAGGTTTTCTTAAAATATTCTTATATAGACCGCAACTGTGATTCGTTATTATACAAAGAAATACTGTTATTACTATAATACATGGCATATTTTTTTTTAAGAATATTCCGAGCGATAGGAAAAAAAAATAATCCCAAGGTATTATGCAACAGTTGTATATAGATACCTATGTGCAGTGTGCACGCAACATTTATATGCCATTTCTATAGACGAATTATAATAGTTAGATCTGTTAGACCTTCTTCTTTTTTTTTCCTTTTTGGAATTCACTTTTTGCTAAATGTCGTCTAATCGCGAGACAAAACCATTCTGTAGTTACATTGTATACAATATATAATGTATAATTTGTAAAAATGAAAAGTCCTACGGAACTCCCGGTGTGCGTATACGTACCTATACGACGGGTCGAAAATGCTTGCCAACTATAAATGTAGGATAAACATATAATAATATATATTATTATAGGATATATTATGTTGCGCAAAGGCGGCGGGGAGGTTACGGTGGACCTTTATATGCGGGTGATGTACAATACATGTACAACGAAACGATGTTATATTAATGGAATATAATAAACGTGTATGTACGTATATAGATACTGCAGTACACAGTGTACGCATAGGACCTAAAGAAACAGTGACCTAATAAAAATTTGTCCCGAGTATAACGTTAACAATAATATAATATATAGTATACGTTTATAACGCGTGTGTAGTGTATAATAGGTAAATAAACGGTTCTCGGCGTGCGGTATATATTATTGGGAAAAAGGTGGTTCCGGCACATGTACAATATAATGCACATCAATGAATTATTGTTATTATTATATGATGCAACGCACACACGCGCGCACGTTTGTGTTACGTATATTATTTTATATTATGTCCTCTGCACGGATCCCGTTTGAATGGGATACGCACATGCAGAGGAAAAAATTTCGGTCTGACCATAAAACTCCTGTCCTTATTCATTCGTATCGCAGTGTGTGTCCACTGCTGTGTACTTTGTATACTATACACTCGGTATACCGTAAATAGTATGATGTATACGCGCATTGTATGCGTATAGAATTTGTTGCTCTTCCTGCTGGACCTTTTGTATTTCGTTCGAGAACATTTTTTATACACGCTTTTGAAAACGCATTTGCGCAACCGCCCAGTCCCGTTAGGTTTTCATTATGTGTGTAAACATTATAAAATATAACGCACGTGTACTACCTTATATCATACGAGACGGCGTGTTCATATTTTAACGGTTAAACTAAAATGTTATTTTCATTCGGTAAAAAAAAAAAAAAAAAATATTAAACGAACGCGTTTGCGAAATATCTTTATACAATATATTATTATACTATACACCCCCGTAACACCCGCGGCGTACGAAGGGTAAATCGAGTTAATCTAGGTATATACTTATGCGAATTGTGACTGCAATCGAATATAAATTTCAATTCATTTTCTGTTTATAATTACGTTTGAATAATAATTTTAAGTGTTTTGAGCTTGGGCCCAAAGCGGTCAATCGCGGACGTATCTGCAGGTTCTATCAAACGTGCATTGGCAAAACATTGCGCTCGTCATCGTTGGCTATTTCGGGTCGTTCAGTGTTCATTATCACATTATACATGCCACGTTATATTTTCTATTACACTGTAGGGCGCAAAATCAATTTATCTGATTTGACAATATGCCTACATACGACATAATAAAATACGATGTTGTAATAATTTAATTATAAATTATTCGTTAAAACTGCCGTGATGCTCGGATAATTTATTTTTTATTCGTCGTTTTTCTTTATAAGCATATTCGTGTATACTTGCTATAATACCCCTATAGGTTTCTTAGATATTTATGTATATATATATATACACACACATATACATATATACTCGTTTATATACACATGCGTGTTTTTCAGACATTATAATAGTATATAACCTATTATAGTTGTTACGTTCAGTATCTATTACACGCGTTTAACGCAAATATCATTATTTACTATTCCAGAAGCCTGCGAAATATAATGAAGTCGCCTATATTTAACACACAATAATACTGTGCATCGTATATGCATATGCTATTATAATATGCATGTGCAGTGTGCAGTGTGCATGTATATAAAACTATTATGCACAATAATTTGCAGCGTGTGCTCGACGATCTAATCGGTTGCTGTACGTCCCATTTGTTGTGATATAGGTACCTATAATATATACATAATATGTATATGTATTACATATATGTATTACATTAGCTTCATTTTATACGCACTGCGCACTCTACTGCTGTAGTGATTTCGCGAGCATAAATGGGTATTTTATAATAGTTGCACGGGTATTGTAAAGTATTAACGCGCGTATATTATATCACAGCAAATAACATATTTTCTACCGCCCACCACAAATAGTACAATATTCATACGCATATCGATATACTTATGTGTACGTACAAAACGATTTTCCAAACCGTCGTTTTCTCGACGCGTCCTGTGATTCGATATGGGCGGGACGTATTTTCTTTTTTCACTACGGATTTTCCGACGGTGTACGTGTGTTCGTATACATCTGTTCAAGCGCGAGTTCACGCGTAGTTTTATAATATTATCTCGTTCGATATGTACAGGCATCCTGTGTACATGTATATAATATATACGAAAAAAACAACGTTGTTTGGAGTATAATCCACAAATCGTGTTTCCATTTTGTTTTGTGTACGACGAACGATGTTTAATGTGTATATAAATGATACGAATAAGTATGCGCATCATGAGCGTTATATGATGTGTATAACGAAATGGCCGGTTTATAACTATTATATACCAATATACCTGCAGTTTACTGCGCGTGGTCATCTTTTGCGGTAGTGATATGTTAAGTAGTACATAAAACGATATACAATGCGTGGTGTATGCAGTACACAAATTCAAAAGTAAATTATGATGACAATAATAATCGCGTATATCATATTGCTAATGTCCAATAATAACGGTACCTATATATATTATATTACTTACACACACATATATATGTATGTGTATAAATAGTAGGTAACGCGTTGTTAGAGTTAGAGCTTACTGTATATAACACTATATAACGATGTACTTTAATCGCTCGTAGAGTTGTGTTTGTTCGTTTAACACGATGATAATAAGGCGTGCGCGCGCGCGCGCGCGTGTGAACATTGTTATAATGTCATTTTTTTTTCTTCTCGAAAATCGGTTTTTTGAATGAAAGCCGCTGTACCGCCCCCGTACTCGAGAGCTGCGGCGAGAACTCACGCACACACGCATTGTAACAACATAATAATAATAATAAAACAAATAATCATAATATATACGTCGTATTATATTTAAAAAGATACTTTACGTGGAGGATAATGTAAGGACACGGGGGAAAAAAACGTAATCATTATAAATGTACGATGACGACGCGTGAACCGTGGCCCGTTATTGCTAGGTGCTCGTGGATGTTGGGATGGCCGACTATAACTATTACGACGTTTGCGTAGTCAAATGTATTATTTACTATATAAAATACTCTTCAAAATATTTAATCATAATGAGAAATATAAAAATAAAAAAAGTAGTAATTTTTCCCAATATTATTCGTTTTGAGCGCGAGGCTCCAAATCTATCTTAAAATAGTACGACTCAGGGTCTGGATCCTGCCCGCCCTCCTTTGAGGACTACTTTGTAGGACGCACTCTCGAGGTGACGCGTATTTTCTCCTAAATTTCTACTTCGAAATGTACCTCGTTTGAATGAGGTATGGTGCACCATAATCGCGGGCCCTTGTCATCATTATTTACACGCACTGCTGCCAATAACGGTGCATCTCAAGTGAAGAGGAAAACATAATAGGTATATATATATTTATATTATATATATAATATAGTATACACGTCCGTTTTCCCTTAGGCCATTATGTCTATTAATGCATCGATTTAAGAAGTAGTAGAAGAAAAAAAAAACACTAAAGCAACCGCGATAACGAGCCACTGTGCGAGAATAGGTATATATTACACACTTGTACCTTATATACGCGCGTTTATATACGCGTTAAGGTTCGAATTACTAATTACCGCTGACGTTGTTGTTATTATTATTACAAATATACACATATATATATACTCGTGTATTTATGTGTGTATGTAAGTTTAGACTAAAGCCACCGACACTCTGTGCAGCGGCCTGCGGAGATCGGTTGAAAAAAAATCATACCTAATTTTTCACAGTCACCGTCGTTGACTCATTTACCGATTATACGTTGTATGTCTATATAGTGATTAGTGGTTGATAATACGTCGCGTAGGTATAGTTTCTCTTTAAAAACAATTATTTCGAAAGGTAAATGACCGTTATTTTATTTTATTTTTTATTTTTTTACTCGCGTATTGGACTTATTATATAGGTATCTCTAATTATCGCCGTTAACCAACAATAATATACTGAGTAATTTCCGCACGACTGTCTATAGAATTAAATTATTTTAATATTTATATATATGTAGGTACCGATATATTATAGAGTAATCGCGCCAAGTATTACTTTCTATATACCAATAGAATTACGTCACTTTTTTCGATGCAGTTTCTTACTCAAATTACTTAAATATATATATATATATATATATAACACAAAAGTTAGATAAATATAAACTTATAATTTATATTATTTGTATTTGGTTTCTAACGCGTGAGACATTTTCCGTATAATTTAGAGAAAGAATATCGATTTTATTTACTTGAATTTCCGAATGAAAGAAAGTCGAATTTCAGTAATATATTATTTTTGTTAAATCCACCCACCGCGATGCATATTGCAGTTGCAAAAAGTATACTATACAAAAAATACGTGCGTATATGTTAAATTTTCTCGAATTAAATGTGGAATTCGCCGTAGGCTTCGAAATATACACAATTCGAAAGAGATGTTTCATTAACATTTGATATAAAGTGTGATGTAAAGTGAAGTAAGCTCGTATTGAATGATATAGTGTAGGTACATTTATTATTATTTGAAGTGTATACATATAGTAATGTAATATTTAGGTCGCGCGGTTAATAATATACATATATATTTAATATAATATATGTATACGAGTATGTGTACATTAACAGCCAAGAGTCGTGTAAAAAAAGATATATTTTATAGTATTTTCGTTTATCGAATATTTCACGGCGGCTATAACATCATCTCGCACGGTTCTGCTGCTGCCGTTGTGTAGTAGGTTATTAGCGTCATATCATATGCGCTTATAATATAGGCCGTTATATACGTATACCTGTATACGTCGCGGCGCGTTTAAAATCGTGTTGACGAAAATTATTATCCACACAAGCAGCTCTGAAGTCTGTGTTGTGTTATATTATTAAATACTATTATTATTACAGACGCGTTATATGCACGTTATAGGACGTGTGTGCATACAGTAATAATAATAAATACCTAACTGCAGGGTTTTGTAAATTCCGTGCGTGGGTTTCAGACAGAATTTTTCGTATGCGCCGCGAATTCGACACGTTTCTGACCGGTCGGGCTACTGAATTATACACAATTATATTATATAAATCTATATGTAAGTATATAATATAATACGGTGAATGCGCCTCGGGGGAGGTGTTTAACAAGTTTTATTCTAGAAAATACAATAGGTCAGCTTTCGGAATTCTCGCGGCACCGTGCAACTCTATAATATAATACCATGTTATATTGAATATAAGTCGGTGGTGCGTATATCTGATGATATGTACACGTTAATGGGCCCGCGGGGACAGGACGCGGACACGAGGAGGAAAAGGACGAGGATATTATACCGTATCGGAGAGAGGGGGGGGGGGAGAGAGATATAAAAAGTAACGTCGCCGCGTGCCGCCCGCGGTTATTAATTGCCGCGGCGGCGGCCGTCTCGTGGTTGTTTTGGGTCGGCTCCGACGGCCGGGCGGGCGTGACGGTTAATTAACAGCGATAAATTAGTAGTGGAACAAAAGTGAAAAATAAAATGTAAATTGCCATTGTCAAAACAATATAATAAACGTAAATACGTATGTTTATATATATATATATATATAAACCCCATAGGCTCTTAAGTAGTATCTTTTATACTTATAATATGATGCAGATACGATAGGTATAAATAATATATATATATATATATATTTATACTGATTATTATTACTGGCCAACTGACGGCGTTTGCTCTTTGGATGATAATTATATATGTATATGTAAAATTCGGACCCCGTAATGTATATTGTATTGTATTGTTTTAAACGTATAGGTTTACGCGTGTGTAATTATTATTACTGCGATCTTATCCACCGCTCCATATATAAACACGCGATGACATGTCCAGCTGCGTCTTATCAACCCGACGAAATATCGCGCGCGGTTATCATCAGGCGCCTTTAATTATTAATTACTGCCGCCACGGCATACCTGCAATACGCGCGCGCATATATTATAACTATACGGACCGTCGAAATGTGTTATTATACGTTTTACAACGAGATAATACTGTACAATAAATTATTATTATTTAATACATCGCCGCGTATAGTGGTTATAATACAGTTCTGTAATTGTGCTGTGTGTGTGTGTGTGTGTACACACTAGCGCGTGCGTAGGAAGATAGGTGGTCCCGCCGTCGTCCGTAGAGGCGGTGCCAATTAATTTCAAACAATAGAGGTGGTTAAACAGAATAAAAAAACAATAATAATAATGATAAACTTCCCAAAAGCGTTTTTTGTTTTGTTTTCGTTTTCGTTTTTACACGGACAGCTTCTTATTAGACCCGAGCCAGATTAAATTACGAGAATAATAATAATAATTTATATATACATATTTGGGTGCATATACCTACTTAGGTATTATATACATGCGCGTATTATATATATATTATGTATATACGACGTTTCTCGTTACAATACAGTAAAAACCAGCAATTAACGTTTAAATTACCGGACGCGTTTGTCTAAAATGAAAATAAACGATAATAATCGTCCGCGAGGGAACGACGCGGCCGGCGTGCGCGCCTGTACACACGTACGTATTACTCGTGTATTATAATATGCGTTTCGCTCGTATAATTTTCTGAGGTGGAGTTTAATAGTTTCTGTACGTCGTCGTGTATGTGTGTGCGCGCGGCAGGGTTTGGGGCATGCGAGAGCATGTTTGTAAAACGTCGTGTAATTTTTCGGTTGAAAACAAATTGTTTCCTGTAATTATAATATATTTATTGCGTGCGGACTATCGCGTTAACGACAGAACCATGTGTGAAAATCGTTGTAAAATGATAATAATAAAAAAATCAAAATCAACACCGGTGTGTTGCAGTCGAAAAATATATTATCCCCCGCCGCCGACCGTCTGTATGATTAACAATAAAGTACACGCGTATGTGTGTGTATAAATTATGTTGCGTTATAATATAGTACGAAAAAAAAAAAATAAAAAAAAATATAGTTTAGCTATTATATGTATATTAATTTGTTTTGCGTACTTGCACGCACGCATGACAAACGCGGCGTACCGATTGTTGTAGATCGGTACATTTGTAATTATGTATAATATTATAATCTGCACGACAATGTGTGTGTACACACATATACGAGTACGTATAATATGTTGTTAAACGGTCGAGCAATTACGATCGATTACCGCGTCGTTAACTGCATTATGAATTACGAACACGTAATAATATATAATAACATTATTTTTTTGTTCTTCACGTGATTTTCGTCATCGCGTACGCTTATTATTTATATATATAGGCTATGCGCGTTGTGTGTTTTTTTTTTTTTAATATAAAGACAGATCGACCTTTTGTGTTTAACTGTTTAATAATAATGATATACGACGATTGCCCCATCATTAATCGGCCTATCGTAATATACGTATATATATAGGAGCCGCGCAACAGTGATAATATATTGCCGTTTAATAATTTTCGCGTTTAATAATTATTATATTGTCGATTTCCGTCCTTTTCCACGCGTTTAATCGGTTTTTTATTGTATAACACGATATACAATGTGTAATATTATGTGTTTGCACTGGCATACGCTACGAACGTTAATAATATAAAATATACATCACACACACACACGCGCGCGCGCGATTCAACGAGACTAAATTATTATAGTCGCGCGACGACTAAACGGCCATACGAGACGGAAATTTCGCCGTACGTGTACTGTATTCATATTTGTTTATAATAGATATGATATATTATGTGTGTGTGTGTGTGTATTCGGTTTTTTTTTTTTATATTTTTACGCAGGAAAACTTTTTTATAATCATATTTTTATTGCGCTCCCTTCCTGTCGCAGCGGCTCTCAGCTCTCTGTCCCGCTGGTTCGAGATACATTATTATTATTATTATATTATTATAATAATAATAATAATCGATTTGGTTTAATTATTAGCTCGTGAAAAGCGCGTAATCAAGCGATTATTATTTTATTACGTTCGAAATTATTCGACTCTCTTTCTCGCTGTCTCTATTAAAAATATTATAATACGTTATTATGTACACGCGTTGTCGAACGGTCTGCCGTCAGCCCGCGATAACTCTGGCTCGCGTGCAACAACAGTTTTCTCGATAATTTCGTTAAAAATTGATCAACATAAAATAATAATAACAGTGTATATACCATCATGGCCGTGAATTAGATAAAAATAATACGATGCTCGGCGATGCTCGACTGTCTAGTATAATTAGAAGATAATATAATATTATAATTTTCGATTATAGAACCATTACGGTCGGGTATGATGTTTTATTGTCGTATATTATAATAATGTATAATGCTGCAGTAATCTTCAGTTCGACCGATGGGTTTCATAATAACAATAATAACCATACGATCCACGACGACGGGAACTATTATTCTGTTCGCCGAGAAAAACTAAATTCAATTGTTCGTTTGTCTGCGGAAAGGGATACAACAAACAAACGGGATTTTTCGGATTTAATCGGAAAGTCTACTGATATATTATAAAGGCTCGGAAAAAGCCATTATATTCGTTTAGATTAAAACCCGTTCGTTTATTTACTTGTTTTTATACTATTAATTTTTATGATAGATATTTATCATTAAGAGTATTGTAATACGATATTAATTTTATCGATCGACGTTAAATAATTATTTATAGACACTCGTGGCACACGATTTATTTACAATCTCGCATAATAAATCGAATACCTATAGAAAAAAAGAAGCGATGTAGCAAAAAAAATCCGAATTTATAATTCGAGTCAAGGGGTCCCGTCAAAGAGAATTAGCCCCGGGCCCCGAAATTCCCAAGTAGGGTCGTCGTCTATACGACGACTATAGTAAATTTACAGTATACACTGTTTGGGTCATTTTAACCGTTCTGGAATAACGTCAATGCGCGTCATAGTGTTATAATGGTATAATATGATAGTTTGCGTTTGGGAGTCGTCGCGGCAGGCGGAAGGGAGGCTAAGAAAATCGTATAATAGAAAACCGGCGTGATGGCGACGATAAGTGGAAGAGATATAGGTGTAGCGAGATAATATTATTATTATATTATATCGAAATCTCGCCTACCCGAGACTGTATGTTTAATTTATAACAGACTCATTGTCCAATTGTATATTCTAATGAAGCTGTTAACACACACACGCACACGTACGCGTACACACACGTATTTATACTATATATATATATATATTTAAACTCACACATACACACCGATAATGTGCACGGGGGAGAGAAAGAACATTATTGGACTCGCTGGCCCCCGTCTCGTTATAATATATTCCAAACGAGTTTCAAAAATAAATTTATTTGACACCGCCGTTTGAATATTTTATCACTGTTGGCTTTCAAATTAGAGTGGGTACAATGTTATCAGGCGCAAGGATTTTCGGTGGACCCCATGCTGGGTCGTCTTCATGACACAATCCTTATATACGCGTTCCTGACGTCCGATTATCTTAACAACCATTAATAACGATTTTATGCAACCGTGTTTTGGGTATCGGTCGTCGGAAAACGGTGTTATACAAAAGCCAAATAATAACACAAACAACACGTCATTATAATAATAATATAATACGCGTCGAACCGACCGATTCGGTTTGTTTTAATAACGATCGTTTATATAATACGTTATGATAATCCGTTTTTTTTTTTTCACGGTTTTCATTATTTTTTTTTCTGTTCACAGGTCCGGACATACCGGGATTCCTATTACAGCCGTTCAGAAAACCCAAAAGAATAAGGACCGCGTTCAGTCCGAGTCAGCTGCTCAAATTGGAACACGCTTTTGAGAAAAACCATTACGTCGTCGGTGCCGAAAGAAAACAGTTGGCACAGTCGCTGAGTCTCACCGAAACTCAGGTGAGTGTCGCACACGCGTACATAATTTGAGAATTATTTGAAATAATGTCCCACATTTATTATGATTTCGTCTGAGCGCGCAACTCACGGATGTCGTCGACGTGCGTAAATGGTACATACGTAATGACGATAAATTATTATGATTCACATACGACGACCGTTCGTTTTAATTTCGTTCCGAGGACGCGGGGACCCGCTCGGTGTTTCGACGGACATCATTAGTCGTATATCAGATAATAAACCACGTAAATTCGAGCATGTATGTAGTATATTATAATATAATAGAGAGGCATTTTTACATAATATAGTGTTGCAGAAAAGATTAACCGCTTAGATTTCTTATCGTCGATTTAAATAATCATAAATTATAAACGTTTATTGCATATTATTATTAATATTATTCGTTAATCAACGCCGTTAATCGACGCGCGGGCTAAACTGCAATGATTACGTTTTTCACACTTCATTCAATTAAATCAGACGCATAAAGGCGCCTACCTAGTAAATAAACTCGGCATATAATATTACACGATAATATAATTTATGTACATATAATATACCCAGTAATATATTTTACGCGATTTTTTTTTTTTATGTACATAGCGTCATAGTACTATTACAATTATACAAACACACACACACATATATATATTAGATTATTTATACGACGACTTATATTATACGTTGCCGCGTGCATATATACGATGCGTACGCAACGCGTGTATAATCGGATTGCATCCGTCAGTGACTTTATGGGTTGTTATTATTATTTTTTGACGTTAAGCGCGTACCGTGGAGATAGTGTTTTGATACGACTCCGACGTCGGCGGTCATTGTCTGTTGTCAACACACGGCAACGATGCGAATATAATTTTTTTTTTCAATTTATACTCATAAAACCTGCGGGATATACAATAACAAAAAAAAAAAAACCCCTCGTCGTCTAGGAGTTTGGGTCTTAAAAAATACATACACGTGTGTGTGTGTGTGTGTTCGTCACATACATGTATATATTATCGTATGGCATTATAACGGCAGCGTTCATATCCCGGTTAACCTTTTGAAAGGATTAAATGCGACGGATATTACTATGGGAGTCGTCGGATTAAACGGGTACTCGGTAATCGCGTAGTATAGAGGGATGAAAAGAAATCGTAATGGCCGCTACACGCTCGTCACTTGTTATGTTGCTGCAGGATATTAAAGAGAGAGGAGGGGTGTTAAAGAGCGTTGTTAAATAACGGTTTAGATAAAATTGTTCTCGAAACGAAAATGTGTTTTTAATCATTTCTCGACGACTATAAAAAAAAAAAAAAAAAAATCCAATAGTTACGGCGTATACGCCGCGCACACGAACCCATAACACATAACCGTGTTGTATATATTCATTATAATATATATATATATGAAAAAAAATTAAATGTACACATAATTACTGCGTTATTATCGTCTGTCGACTGTAGTTAAATCGTATGATTTTTCATGGATATATATATGTATGTATACTCGTATTACAGTTAAAACGCGGTTACAAAATGTTCAGGAATTTTTTCACTATAATTATGTCATCATAAAAAAATCGACTATAAAAATTAATTCGAACTTATTGCCTAATCAAATGTTTACTTACGATTATACGCTGTGCTCGTAGTAACAATATAAAATAATCACGGATAATAATAATTTTTATCGCTGCGAATTCCTCGTTTAATTTATTATAATATATATATATATATCATGTTACAACAATGTCAACGTGACGCGGTGAATTATTATATTGACAAAACGCGCGGGCGACTGACAATCGTTCTGTCGATTATTAGGAACGCGAGTGTTCTGAAAATAATGAAAACATAGACCGCGGACGAAATTATAAACTATAAATTCCATATTACACGTGATTCAGGTCAGATCCTTAGCCCGTCGATGATAAACCACCACGTTGTATATAATTTTTTTATACGACGTTCCGAAGAAATAAATGTCGTTATTATTTTGATATAACATCGTGTCGACCGCGATTCCGATTAATAATATGTAGAACCGACGAAACGAATTTAAAAAACAACGATTCACATGTCCTTAAATATTATAAAATAAAGTCACTTGACAGTATAGGTTGTACGAATAATTCGTACAATTATTGTACGCAACGTCTGCTTTATTTATTTTTTTAAAATTCGTAATAAATACCGTGCATTTTACTATTCGAATATATCGTATCATTGTAAACACACCCCGTTCGCGAAACCATTACGACGAGAAAAGGGCGATCGGCAAAAAAAAAAAAAAACAAAAGTTAAACTCCCGGTCCTTTCCATATATATATATACAAATACAATCCACCCCTTTTACGTCATCCCATTGAATTGTCTTATAACGCTTGTATAAAATAACACTCGTGTAAATTAGTTGTTATTCTTTTCTTTTTTTTTTTTTTTCGCAGTAGGGACACACACACGTTTATGAACACGTACTTATGGTACGTCTGGTCGCGCGTATATATATATTCGTATAATATAACGAGAGGGATATTTCGAGTACCCTTTGGGGACCGTTTGGACCAATGGCGTCTGTACGAGCGAGAGGGGCGGCGTACTGCGCGCACCCCAAAACGGTAGTCATCGCTAGGGCAAATTATAATAATAAGAGGCGTCGTTAAATTTTTTTTTTTTCCTATACCTATATATACATATTATATGTATATATAGTATGTACTTGGCGGACAAACGGCGTTTTATTAACGCGAAACGATTCTCCATCCCACTCTCCCTATATATCCTGCTCCCTCTCCAACTGTTACCGCGGTATCTATCCCAATGGACATCTCTCGACGACCGTATAATATCATCGTGTGTCAATTTGTGTTGCGTTTTGTTTTGTTTTTTTTTTTTACACCCTGGCCGTGTCACGAGCGTTTCAAAACGTATATACTATATATATAATATATATATTATTCTGACCGCTTTCGGCGAGGACGCAATAATAATAATAATATATAATAATATTATACATATACAATGGACGCAATTAAAAACAATCGCTTGTGCACACACTGCGGCACTTCGTTACGGCATTATTATTATATATACGTATATATATTGTTTAACGGGATATACACATATTATATTATAGCCGACCGGAATCAAATACTCCACGCGCGCGCGTTATTTTGGCACTAATTTTCGTTGGTCCGCACGCGCAAATTTACATTGTGCAGCGCACATTGTATATTTTATATTGTTGTAATATAATTACGTTATGAATAGAATTTATGACTCGCGTGCACATCGACAATACGCGACGAATCTGGTTTTTTTCCATAATGGTTTTTTTTTTCTTTCTCTTTTTTTTTTTTTATTTATTTATCACCGCCGATGGTTTAGTGTAATACAAAATATACGTTTATACATATTATTATTTAATAATATACGCTGCACATATTATCTACGAGAATTATATTTATATATTTTATAGACGATCGTGCCGTTTTTTCGGTATTTTATTCGCAATATCCGTTAACTAATGGGTAAAAATCATATACAATAAAATATACTCGCAACAAACCAGTTTGTCCGTGTATTAATATACTTACGTTTAAACAAACATTTACGAACGCTTTAAAACGACCGCAGTCCAGCGCGCCTTTATATATCCTGATCTCTATCGTAATTAACCATTCGAAATAAGACATAATACATAATATTATAATATGCTCCGTCGTACAAATTGATGATGTCTTCATCATTATTTTATGATAATTTTTTTTTCTTTTTCCGACCCAACTACGTATGTAGGTATCGTATTATACATAATACGTGTATTATGTAATATATGCAATACAAATTCCGTAATGATTTCAATTGATTTAAACGTAAAACAGGCACTGTATCGTTTTTACCTATACGCGTTATCATAGTTTGCTCGGTAATGATGATACTGGTATAGTAATAATTAACCGAATCACTGTTCCTAAACGAATTCGCACGTACACTGCACCTCTCTATAATACGCATAATTATACTGACGGACGCAGCAGTGCATATTATTTATTATGATTTCCGAATACGATTTATCGCACGATTTTATTGTGTCGGAATGTATATCGGAATGACTAACGTGTGTACGCATCATTCGCGCAGTCATGTGCGTGGCTCATAGGGATCATAATATTCGCGCAAAACTGCACGTGTCTATTCGCGGATGCCGTATGGACAAGGTGGAAATAATAACGTGCCTGTCGACCGCGCCGATTAATTCGTTATACACGCGTATGATATTATCAAAAAATGGTATCTTTTTTACTGTAAAACGTGTAACGTGTCCCGGGAAAAACTGAAAACGTCCGTCTGTGTGGATATAATAATAATTTAACAACTTCATAATGTTTTATAGAATTAGATAGTTAATAATCGACGATCGCAACTATATCGCCGTATATGGTGTATAATATTATTCCGAGTAGGTATTATCGTTATATATGCGTATGTGGTATTTATGTATAAGTATGCAAAACATGATTTGGTGTACGTAGCCGCCACGAATATAAGTTCCGGGTCAACAGCGTATATAATAATATCATATAGAATTACGGTAGCGGCCATTTTGAACTATGCGGCAGTCGCGGGAACGCTTCCAAAGGCGTTTTCTCGCAGTACAAACACCGCAATAATAATAGTATTATAACACGTGGCTCTTATGCACGGAAATAAACACGCTTTAATATTATGATAAACGCACGCGCTCTCCATTCCCCGGCGTACCCCGGATCGGCGAGCAACGGAGAAGGATTTTATACGTTTTATTCCTGCAAACCATTGTGTTCCTTTGAGCAATGCGTACACGATCGCCTTTTCGAGACTTTTCAAAAGTAATTAACTCTGAAAACGATTGGAGAAATTAATTTTTAAATTATATATTTATGTATAATAACGTTCAAACGCCAAATTTCGAGTTGTCGCGATGTTTGTTTCGTTTTAAGGGTGCGATGTGTTCGTGTACTTATATCATGCGCGCGCGTTGTGTGTGTGTGTGTGTAACGAGAACGATCACGACGATTATAACAATATATAATCATAATAATGTGGAAAGAGTATACGGGTATTGTGCGCGTAAAACGTTCCCCGGGGGTGCGATGATGATGATACTGCAGCAGCAGGAGCGCGCGCGCGCGCGTCATCGGTGTTTAATGTAGTGGAAAACTGAGCTTGTTTTTGATAATGAGAGTTCGGCGGCGGAGTCTGCTGTAGCTTCCCCTTGGGCACGTCCACTATATATATATATATTATGGGCGTGCAGTTTAAAATATATTTGTATAATATATTGCATCACACACACATATATACACGTAAAAAATATATAATATATAGGACCATGAGGTGAATGATTGCCATCCAACACGGGTCATTTGGTTAAAAGTTAAAACGCATATATCGTCCGTCGCCCGTTGTTTTATTCGAGCGTCTTCACTAGAGTATATAAACGCGCTTTATCTATAATAACGATGGCATATATTATTATCGTGTTGACGCGATCCCGGAATCCTCGGTTTTACTAACCCTCCCGTCCGTTTCGCCTATGCGTATATATTTTATAATAAACGTACCTACCGATCGATCCGCCAACGGATTCTGCCGTTGCCTCCGCCTACGCACGATGATAAAGTGTACGCGTATTTATAACGTATTTTATTATGCATTATATTATTGTTTGTGTTTTGTCTTTGTAATTGTGTGCATATATACGTATATAGTTGTTATGTGTACACCTTCCGGTATACATGTATAATGTACCGTATGTATGTATTATTATTATTATTATATTCAATATTAAATCGCATTCGCGCGATGCGAAACCGTGGAAAAAATCCTGGGCAAACATACCGGTGGGAAAAAACTTAATGAGAAAACGTGTTACTCGTTGGTTTCCTCGAAAATCCGTTTTTATTTATGCGTACTATATGTTATATATATATATATGTGTGTATACGTAAACATATATACTCGCGTACGCGTTGGTAAACATCGCAGTAATAATATAAGTAATATTCGTGTGCTCGCCCGTTCTGCGGCGAACGTTCATCCCCGCGCTAACGATTATTATATAAATTACAATGAAAATAAATAAAAATAATCAACGTAACAATCACACCGAGATCGTATATAGATTTGGCCGTATTATTGTACAACGATTACACCCAGTCGTGCTCTCGACTTTCGTCGTCGACGCGATCGTGTCTGCGCGATCAAATTATAAACGTTATAAAATAATATTTTCCAATATAAAAATATACGGCGCTTTTTATACGTCCTCGTCGGGCGAATGTTTTACGACCGATACAATGGCGTTGTTGCCGGGCAGGATCTGTGCGATTCGGTATTGTGTCAAAAGGAGCACGCGCGTCCGTCCCTTTCGGTGCGCTGCAATCTCGGGGAATCGCCATAAATCCGGAGGAAGTAAAAATAATAATAATAATGCCAAGGAAAACAGATACTTGATTGCCCTCGTGTGTGAATGTATGTGCAAGAGTGTGATGGTGGACGATGGGGTCGGGGAAAACTGACTGAAAAATGCTTTATTGCTTGCCGCGCGTGTGTAAGAGCGGCGGCGGCGGCGGCGGCGGCGGTTTCGGGCGGTGCTCGCGTCCTCCTCGGAAAAAGGAAATTGCCATTGTTTGTCGTCTCTCCTCGCATCACGCGACCCAAAACGACGTATATTTATCATCGTTGTTGTCGTCGTCACGCCGAATAACTTATAGGACGTATATATACATAAATTATGCGCATGTGTCATACGTTCATATAGGGCTGTGAAAGACGAAAGGGTAATCAACCCGCTCGAGATGGAAATAAAAACAGATTTGATTTTTGATACACGCCGAACGATTTATATTTCGCATGAAAATAAAAATAAAAGCCGAGAGAAAAACTCGTTGTTTTAAACTTTAAATTAATCATTTCGTTTAATCATAATAAATTGACGCGATCGGGTATTCGCGTGCAAGCGTGAGTCTAACCAAATGAACGCGTGGCCGTATTTTCTTTACACTTTTTCAATTACAGAAAACACACATCAATACGTTCCCATTTCAACAAAACACATTGCGTTTTATTGCTGTATGATTATTAAAATCAAAGTAACATTTTTTATCAAGCATATTTCATTTGTATTTACTTATATATAATTTATAAAAACGGAGTAAAAAACAATCGAACGAATAAACACTACAACAACATATTATTATTATTATTACCTATATACTCTCGTATATTATGTGTACACACATTTATATACACCGAAAACAACATTCACAGGCTGTGTAATCTATAAAATATTATATAAAGCATAATCGATAAAAATCGTTACCCGAGCAATTTATTACAATATTGAGTTAATTACAAGAAAATAAATAAACATAAATCTCGCGGCGAATTCTCGACTGATAGAAAAAAAACCGTTATTTCAGGTAGAAATCCGTTCGACAATTGTAATTTATTAGAGTAAAAGTGTCTATTTATACGGAATTTAATTAAATTAATAATATAATTAAAATGACAAACAAATGATGATAATTTACTGTGTAAATACGTTTTTTTTTTTTTAACGACTGCAGTAGACAATATAATTACACTTAAATATACGTATATTTAACCTTGAGTATAATGTAATTTTTATCGCGTGCGCAAAATTGATTTCTATGCGTTTTATTATTTTTACGGACGTGGTTAAAGTTTAACCGGGGCAACTTTTACACCGGGAATCTATAGTCTGATGTACTGTAGCGTTTATCGCGGCGGCGGCGGCGGCGGCAGTTCGGTCAATACACGCGCGAAAGTGACGGACACCGCCGCGGGGGGGTGGGGGGGACCGTATATATTGCGGGTCAATAAAAAAAACAAAAAAAAAAATTAATAATAATAACGATATATTGTTATAACAACAATAACCGATATGTGATGAACGGATGATGGCCGCGGTATGTGTATAAATATTTTATTATTATTTTATAATATGATTTGCGGCGTCGACCGTGCGCTGCAGTTCGGGGAATGTAAACGACGGCGTATAATATATATGTAGCGGACTCGGACGGACCTTTATGTATTGTAACGGAAGCAACCCCTTCGGCGGCGACGAGCTGCTCTCGGCATACACCAATCTATTATGGAAGTGCAAATATTATTTTTCAATCGTTTTATAAATCGGCCATCTTTGTCGGTGCGAGATGAATGCGCGCGTATGTGTGTGTGTGTGTTTGGTCCTCCCATCATACATACGTATATTATTATATATGTATTTTGTCGCGTTATTTTTTTTTTTTTCCCCGAGCGACGATATTTTACGCGGAAATGAAATCGCCCGAGATCCGTTTTACGTCACGTATTGTTTGCGCACATATCGCAGATTAACCGGCAATCATCCTCCGAGTAAACAGCTCCCGGACCCCTCGCTATCCTTCTCTCCTCTTTCGACCTACTCTCATTCGTCAAACGTATATACACACACAATCGTCGCGCGCGCGCGCGCGCTTGTACACACGGCGCATGTGACGTACCTACATCGCACCGTATAATATTATCCCTCAAGTATTATATGTATTGTTATTATTTTATGCGTACATAATACGAAGGCACCTAGTTTACGGACAGGGGTTTTTTTTTTTTGCGTATCGTGCAAAACGAAAACAAACAAACTCGTCGTTTTGACCAACGAATTTATTTTTCAATTAAAAATTTTTAGAACCCTTTCGTTCCGTGCGTATCTTTTTCCGTTCAAACCCCTCATCGCCGTAAACGTCTACATAATAAATTATTTATACATATATATTTATAATACGCGCGTTTTCCTCAGAAAAAGCGATTTAATTTCCGTATAATCCAAGTACACCCGCGCACGCGATCGAGCCCGCGGTGTGAACACTGGCGCGCACGTGTTTCACTAGGTATGATTTTAAAGTCTATATTATATTACACATAGAGTACGGAGGATTGTATGAAAAAATAATTTATATTTTTCGGTGCGCTGCACGTTAAACGGTCACGGAATTCATTCCGATAATGAAAACATTAGAATATTTTAATGGAAACAATTAGGAAAAAATTATAGTGAAAACCTTTTCTTTTTTTTCTATATTCTCCGGTAATAACATTCAAGTGCCGTAAACGTGTAGACGCGGGTTGTTTGTCCGTGTTACGTGTCTGCTTTTCGCGCAAACAACAATATTTCTACCTATATAATATCACCCGTGTATATACTTATATAAGTGCCCATATATTGTTGTATATAACACTATTACGTATTTGGCGTATTCGGGAATAGTTTTACAACGTCCGAGAGGGAGGTTCATCGAGGTCGATAAAACGAATGAAAACAAACAGACGAAACTTTATCCCGACCAGTATTATTGTTTATTCCATTTATTCGCATCCTAGCGCGGCGCGGCGCGGCGGCGGCGACACTCGTCCTGCACGACCGGCCGCACTAAGGACATCTATATCGCAAGACCACGACGATAACGAACGCGCACGTTTTCTGTTCGCAGGTGAAAGTGTGGTTCCAGAACAGGCGCACCAAACACAAGAGGATGCAACAGGAAGAAGAGGCCAAAGTGCAACAGCAACAGTCCGGCGGCGGAGGCGGCGGCTCCAAGAACTCGCACCACGTGAACAAGTGGAAACAAGAGACGCAGAACAGCGGCTCGGACAGCGAGCTGCACCATTACGGCGAGGGCTCGCCGCAGTCGGGACAGCACAGGGACGACGGGACGATGCACTACGACGGGTACAGTTCCGAAGCGGACAGCGACGTTTAGACCGCTCTAGACGCGCCGACTGTTCCGATCACCCTCTAACCCCTACCCACCACAAACCCCCCGCTGGACTGTTCCTGGATCGTACGGTATCGTGAACCGCCGGGGGAGACGGGACGAGGCGGAAAACGTGTACTGCACAACCGCCGTAAGGTCACCAGATACCGGGTATAGGTATACCGGCAACAAGTACACGAGTTTGCTCGGTCGACGGCGATTGCATTTTGTGCAGTGACCCCTTGTATACGTTTTTCGCCCGGAGGCGGGTTTTCGCACATCATTGTCGTCGCGTCGTAGATAATTCATTCCCGAACATCATAATAATATGTACGATTATGATATGACGTGATATTTTTCACCCGTTACCGAAACGACCGAACGATATCGCCGCATATTATAGTCGGAACGGGTGTTACTCGACTTTTAGCCTCGCGGCTTTTCTCTCTCCCCCCCGCCCCTCAAATGTTAGCGCGATAATTTCGAATTCGGCGACAATTTGGTCTCTCGTAATACCATCTCTCGTATACTACTGTACGTTTTCCGACGACACGAAACGACCGCGAACACGCGTGAACCTGTGCTTTTTACCGAAAGCGTCGTATTTTATTAACCACCGCTAGCGGCGATCGTCACTCGCGCGGCCTCGTCTGCAGTTCGACGACGACGACGAAAGGCCGTACCGCGCGCATCGTCTGTATTTTTATCATTATTATTATTATTATTACTGTTGTTGTATATATTAATGTATAATATATATAATGTTGTTCCCCGCGTCAACGGCTCGCACACATAAGCGGACGCCGCAGTCCGCGATTCTAGTCATTATATATACGTCATCGTCGTGTTTTTCAATCGTCTTTTGTGTAAATAACATAATTATTATTATTATTATTATTTGAATAATTATTGACTCTAACGTTGTAAATAACTGATCTTTATACATAAATATAAGTCGACGTATGTGTGTATATTGTCGTATGTGTAAGTACGTACGTACACACCTCGAATACGCGCGTTTACAAAATAACTGGCGAGTTTTTTTTTTTTTTTTTTTTTCTTAATTATTATAATGTATAAAAGACTAATAAAATTATATTCTCATTTGTAGGATGATTAGAATATATTATTATTATTATTATTATTATTATTATATATATTTATATATATATAATATAACATGTATTATTATTATTATTATTATTATTATTATTACTATTATTGTAACAGAAAAAAAAACCGCAAACATTATGTAAAACGCCTTTTGTACAAAACCCTTGTCCGTTGAACGTTCGATCCCTTGCAAAAGAGTTGATCGACCGATAAAATTACGAGATAATAATAATTATTGTTTGATAATTTATACGTATTATGAAAAAAGCGCATTGTTTTAACTTTGATCGAAAAATAAAAATGAAAAATGAAAAAAAAAAACAAACGATTTCGTTAATTTAAGTGCGGCATTTTTTTATTTTTATTTCTGTAATTTCTTCTCGTTTCTATAAAGAAAACACGCGCGAGATTACGTTTCTCAATATCACTTGGAGATCTGGAGGTCTCGTAATGACGCGTCGTACGAATATAATATTATGGAAAACACACAATCGTTTTGTTCCATACAGTACGAAATATTCGTTTACGCCGCAGAAATGAAAGTATCAACAGCATACCTTTTCCAACAAAGAGGTGAGTAATGAACGGAAAATTATCAGCACGGCAAGAGGGGAACCACCGTCGATCGCGCGTGTGTAGGTCGAGCTCGAATTACCAAAACCGAGTGCGGTGTTTTTCACAGTCGAGTGGTAAAGTTTTTCAAGACAAACGAACGCCACCGAGAGAATAAAAAACGCTGAAAACAATATTTATAGTGTCCGACTCGGAAAGGGTGGCGAGGAAACCGCGGAACCGTGTACGTTTAGTGGTTTATTCGGTATCGTACGAAACTTAGAATTTAGTGGCACACGGCTAATGTCTCGCCTTATTGTTCGGCAGACCAACACGGCAGAGGTGTTCCGCGACCTTTTCATTCTTTCTTCGGAAATTTCGCGTTTTCCAACAAAAAAGTCGGCATACTTACCATGGTAGACTTGAAACTCGACAACGTTATGAACAGTAAGCCATTGAAATATTAACGAACACTAAAACGAATGACGGTTTGTTTTACAACACGGTCAAACGAAATCTATTCTGCGCTATTAGAAGAAGAAAATACAAAACGAGAGTAATCGAAGAAATTCGCCACTCCGCGCGGATCGCATCGCCCTATAAAAGCCAATATATTTGCCGTGTCGACTGTAATAATCGTTTATCACTGTAAACGAAAAACGCGTGTAGTCGATCATTTTTGATTTTTCTATAGTTTATGAACGGAGCTAGGAACGTATTTGTTTTCAAATTTGATCGGAAAACGATATGGGGCGCAGGAGTTCGAAGAAATCGAAGAGGGTGGCGGCGTAGGGGTCGGCCAACAATTATTTTGCCAATTCTAGTGCTGTATATTATACACAATGTTGTTTACGTACATTATACACGTGTTCACGACTGATGAGCATTACGTTATCGATACAATATTTGTAAACGAGCGCGTCGATCGTTTCATTTCGAACACGTCTCGTGGCGAGTCAAGTGATACACGGCCGCGCGCCCGGCGGAATAATAAGCGTATGAAAAACACGGACGAGCGCGTCGTTAATCGTCTTCGCAGCGTACTAATTATATATTTATTTACACTGATGTTATTACGGTATTATGTAAAAAGTACGTCGGCGAGCCAGGAATACGATGACTGTCGAGGCCTCGGGGACGAATTTTTTTAACCCTTCGACGTGAAATAAAAAAATGGTTTCCGTCGTTTTCATGAAATATCGAATCCAAGTCATAGTATTTAATATGTTTTTCTCCCCTTTTGCCGAAGAAAACTATATTGTATCCTCCTAATTACCTCGGTCCTCGAATGACACAGTGCCGAGTGAAGAATCGTTTGGGAATTATTTATTTATTCGACGTCGTTTCGATCGGACGTCTCAAGTATACGAAATAAATTGATTCGTCTCAAACGGTCGGGGAAAACGATATAAACCGAGTTATACACTACACACACACACATTTGAAACGAGATTTCTTTTCGCTCTAAGCAAACACGGCCATTACTCGGATCGCGAAAGCGACCGTTTCGTGATGATCGATCTCGCCTACTCGTCGTTTGTCGGCCGCTTCGGGCACGGGCACACACACACATATATATACGTATTTAACGGGGCGCACGTTGTAATATATCAATAAGACGTATTATGTATAGTATACATTTATCAATTATCATTGGAACAAGTTTCAATCGCGTTTATAATATTGTTCATAATCGTATAATAATGTTATTGTGTTTTGGGGTTAAACGCGTATTGTCAGTTTCGTACAAGAGAAAAAACCGAAGCGTTGTCGCACGTGTGCACGTGTTTATTATAATACGTAATGTGTAATTTATGTTGACAATATGCGCGTGCCGTACAATAATTATTCTAGGATTGGGTTTTTTTTTTTTTTGTTTTCCTAACGGTTAGCCGACGTCGCGTGTCGCGAACGACGAGATTTTTTCAACCAGATTTGTTATTTTTAATTCCAATACAGAGGTGTACTCGCTCGTTTTTAAAAATAGTTCAACAATGTATAGATGCAACGCTTTCGGACTATTCAGATGTTTCACAATCGAGCGCCGAGATAAACGGGTCGACGCGAAATCGGCGTGTACTTATACTATAGACGTATACGGCACAGCCCCCCGCGTTGTACAATGCGCCAAGGTAATGTTATTATCTGTGCCTGAAATAATGATATTGTTTATGTATAAACCGTATGAATAAATAGTCTGTCATCACGTTTGCAATGTCGGGTAATGTCTACGTTTTTATATTTTCATAGCACGTTGGAAAACGTCTTGTTATTATTGAGCGACGCGCTATCAGACGCGCGCGCGCGCGCGCAAGCTCTTGGAATTTGTTAAAACGTATAATTTATTCGTTTATATTTTTATTATTCACGACGACGAGTGTGTAGGTACGTATAGGTGTACCTAGCGGTGTATTATAGATATTATTTATTTACACCCTTCGGGGGTGACATTTGAATGTATCCATAAATTGATATTATACTCGTATATAACATATATATAGGTATTTTAAAATCCACAGTGTATAGTACCAATGAACGCGTGTGAGCGGCATACGTAATATTATATTACAATGTGTTTGTGTAAGAACGAGTAGAGGATTTCGTGAGCAATACAAAGTTATTCAGTTGAAAATCATGAAAAACCGCACGTTATTTGCACGTAGACCGCGGTATAAAGTGCAACACGACGTACATGTATTGTGCGACTCTTTATGAATCGAAAAGAAAAGAACCGTCGAATCGTCTCCGAGTGTGGACGAAACTCACTTAAAAAAAGTAACGCGTATATTATAGAACGAACGATATAAATGTCCGTTAATTATTATAAACGGGATCTATTGGTGCTTTGTACAAGTTTATCGAACAAACAAAAATGGCTAGCCTATAGATATTCGAACGTAATTATTGTCGTAAGCGCAATCGATCTCTATACACAATTATTACACATATTATACACTATAATGTGTAATTTTACTAAGACACGTGTCATATTAGAACAAGGGGACGCTTAAAATGTATCATAAACGATAGTCCCCCTTCAATCATGGGCACCGATAGGGGATAGCGAAGGGTAGCAAAATCATATTCCTGCTACTCGATAATTTGCCCCAGAAACGATTTATAGCAATCGAACAGATCGCGGTTGTTATGATAGGTACTTGATTACGATTATATAAGATAGTTCGTTATGACATAATTATGTAACAATAGTAATAAAACTAATCAACTATGAGTGTGTTTGTGCGAATAAGTCAAAGTTCACGTCGGTCTAATATTGCGTGACACGGCCAATGAAAGCCAAAGCCGCTCGCGCCACCCGACCAACGACAGCCGGAGCTGCGCGCGCAATACAACCGATCGAAGGACGCGCGAAAGTACAACAGCTTTCAGACGCACGGCGGCGTGCAGACGATCAGTCTAGTGTCGACAGCGGTTCAGAAAGGTCTCTTCTCCTCCGTTTTAACATTGCAGTTTTTATTTTTCTCCGTAATATAGTCGATAATTGTTATTATAATATTTATCTCGTCGACGACTAGTTAAACTTTTAATCGTGACTTTTGATTTTTTTTTCTCTTTTGGTTTTGAGTGTTTTTTTATCGCGAGTGACATTTTTTTATTCGTTTACTACTTACTTTACTACACAAGCCAATACAAACCTCTCAACAGCAAGCCGCCGACAAGCCGTAAGTAGTACCGATTATATTTTATTAACAGTTAGCGTTAGACTTGACTGGGTGATACTAGTGACGTAAGCGCCATAGGGGATGGCGACCACCACTCACTACCCCGCTTTTTTTTAGCAAAATCATATTTTTGCCACCCCGTAAAAAAAATGAAAGTCATTTTTGCCCATCCATTTGTAGTCCCAGTCATTTATAATTATTAATTATATTTATCTATAACTAGTAACTAGTACCTATAATTAACCAGTTGAAACGAGTCGTGAAAGTTATTTTACTGTTTTTAAATAGGTATACGTACACTACACTGTTAATACCTTATTTGATTAAAAACGTGTTAACGATTCATTTATTTCTGGAACTTTTTGTTACCCCAGTAGTTTTTCCCAAACGGCATCACTGCCTTCGACTATGGTCTACGTGTGATTAAAACGGTTTTCGTGGTTTGAATTGATAAACGTTTTTAATTTACGACGAATACTTGAAAGTAGGCGGAATTTTTTCGCAGAGTGTGCAGCAGCTGCACACCCTGCACACCCCGTGCGCACGCCTGTGCATATGATATACAGGTAGTTACCCAAAATCGGCGCGAATCAATAAAACACGTTATTTTACTAGCGTCACATTTTCTATGTCGACTTTATACTGCGCGACCACGATAAAAAATATCGTATGTTATCCCATCTTTATATGCAATTACTATTATCGTATTGTACATTCGTATTGCGGTCGCTGTTGGCGTTATTTAACGTATATCCAAATGTTCGTTTTGAAACAGAACTGATGTACGAAAGTTTAATCATTAAATATCCACCGACGTGTATGATATCGGTTTCATATATTATTCCCGTCGTTCGAATAGCATAATATTATACGTCGCGTACTCGTATATGTAGATCCGACGTGCAGTCGGAGAGAAAAGACGCGCGCGGCAATAATTAATAAAATTACACGATACCTAAATATCGGCTATCGTTTTAACTTTTAAAGTCACGCGACGTCAAAATAATAATAATTATAATTGAAAATATATATGTACGTTAAATGTGTGCCGCCGAGCAGCTTTTGATGTGTGATCATTTAACAACCCGTGCGTTTTATAATACGTGCGCCGTAAAATCCATCTAATTTTATAATTATAATTATTATTAAATATACACCGCGTATGAGAACTACGCGGTCATGATATATCACGAGAGCGTCGGAGAGCGCGAGTGAGTGTGTTTTCGAACATATATATATCATAAATAATTTTGTAAAATGGCGTATTCCGAACACGTCATGCTGACTTGTCGCGTTCTTATACGAGTATACCCGCGCGACGAAGGTTACTCGCTACTTGCAGGGGACGCAAATGACAATTATTTACGGGGGGGAAAACATTATATATATATTGGTATATAAACGAATAAAACACCGTTCGGAGTGTGAAACTCGTTATGCCTTATATATAATATTATCGTAAATTATTTCCAGTTAACCGCGAAAAAAAAAAAAAAACGCCGCGCACGTTTTTCTCTTATATCGTATCTGTATAATAGCGTATAAGTATACCTGTAACTATATATATACAAACTAAAACGTCGTACTGGAACATCGTATATTTTCTACGTGGCGGATTTTTTACCACACCGTCCAGTACCGGCGGAGACACGCGCGGCCGACCAATTCTATCGAACGCGCGCTCGTCACACAAACATCGTTTGACGGTCAAAAGTAACTTATCGACGACACTTCAACTGGTCCGAGTCGTATTGGAGTTTTATGATAACGCACGCGTCGTCGAAAACTTGTAGCACTGCTCGTGTATAGATTATAGACGCCATATCGAAATGTGTGTATCGGTTTGTTGTGCAAAAGTTCGGGTCGAGTCGAAAGGTCCAATTATTATTGTCTATGACGTTTTATCTTTTAGCCAAGTACGGCAGCTACGCGAGTGTTATGGAACGAGTAACGCCTTGTGATATTATATTATATATTTTCCAAACGGGCCGCGTCCCAAACGTCCACGATCGTGGACTGCATTTTTGTACACGAACGCTCGTCCGTATTATAATAACTACTATAAAACCGTGCGATTTATGTCAATTTAAATCGCGTTGCTTTTCTCCGGACGCGCGTGTTATTCGTACCGACTGTTATTACGACGCGCGCACAGCACATATTTTCCGTCTGAAAAACATTCACGGCATATAATACGATATTACGGAAACCGGCGTTAGAACGTATAAAATCGTACGCACCGAATAATAATACCCGTAATGATATAATGATAATAATGTAAAACGCGTTTTTAAACGCAAAAAAAACAAAAATAAAAACATAAACGGAAAAGAATACACATCTCTCGTTCTTCTTACGAGAGGTCGTGTGTTAACAAGAGAGTTGGATATATTAACCGACGAGCATTTGTATATATATACGTATGTACACGTATACTGCAGTATATAATATTATTATACTTGGTATATTTACACGCGTTATTATTATTGTGCAGCTCGGAGGGCGTTTTTGAGTATAACAACGTGACGTAGAGGCGGATTCTCCTCCGATATGATATTATTTTCTGGTATATTATAGCCTGGTCGTGTATACACTATACATATAAGTTATATAGGTGGGTATAAAACGGCAATGATCGCGCGCGCGCTCGCGGTAATTACCGTTTGACGGACCGAAAAAAAAAAAACCATATTTAAGTTAAAATTCCTCGACGAAAAAATACCTCGAGATATATATACGTATATGTAATGATACGGAGTGCGCGTAAAGGGGCGACGGCGATATGGGTAGGTATTACGACTACTACTACGCGATGACGACGACCGCCGAAACTAGCGACTGCTTTACGGCAGCAACCGTATAATTTATCAATTTTTATTGGCCGGAATAAAATATATCGTGTGGGTATATTATGTATGTATAAGTACTATGCTAATGGCACGTTGAAATCGCGCGGTCAAACCTATTATTTAATAATGTTTGTGTGTATTCGTTTTTCATTTTTATAAATCTCTCTCTCTCTCTCTTTATTTAAAAAAAATATAATATCATACGCCGTTTACAAGCCGTCGCGGTATAATTTTCATTTATACTTTACTATAATATACAGTTTATACGACGCGCGATAGTATATAGACGTGTCCGCGCAGTGGCATTTAAAAACAAATCACTTTGGGCCAGTGTCGTATGGAGTCACTAGTAGACGAACCACGACGAGTGGCTTCCGAAATTTCAGGTTGGAATTTTTCAATTCAGAGTTTTATCATTTTAATCAGAACGTTATTATTAGTAAACGATAATTACTAGTTGATTCGGTGTTTTTTATTTTTCATAGTTTTATACCCCTTTCGAGTTTCAATGTAAAAACAGCTAAAGCTTTCTCATAGATATACGAGTATAATATAAATTATAATTTAATAATATGACGTATACGCGTTCACGGCGTCCTTTATTATTTAACATAAATAATATTTATGTTCGTATTAAACTCGTTATAACTATGTACTTATATGCGCGGTCGGTATTTTATTATTATTATCATTGTGATCGGTTTGAAACTCCACACTGCGACAACCATAATAGCTTTGAAAACGCGGCTTCTATGAATATTTTCTAATTATTTGACTTTGAATGTTGATCGATTCGACGGAATAGATATTGGTGTTTAAATTTTTTTTTATTTTCGAGGCAATAACTTCTTTTTATTTAATTTTTTCACTTTTGTCTGTTATTGCTCATCCATATTAATTGTAAACTAAATACAGAATGTCCGACATGGAAATCCGACAAATGTCAAATTTTGTTCTGAGCAAAATCTAAGATTTTTTGCTATGATTTCTAGAACTCTGCACACAATAACATGGTTACTATATTTTATTTTTTTTTCAAAATCCATTTCAATAGTCGTTTAATAGTATTATTAAAACAAAATAGAAATTATTAGTATTAGGAATGTTTATTAATGATTAGTCGTTAATTTTCATACAGTATCTCTCACCCTATTTAGTTTTTTTGAATTAAAATCTATCTTAAACATATTATTATAACACTAAAAGTATGTCGATAATTATAATAATTTAAAAAAAAAAATAAAACGAGAACTTTAAAATGTAAAGTAGAAGTTAAATGTTTGAATTTGTCAGATCTCCGGGAGATATCCGTCGCAGCAGTATACGCTACAGGCGATCGTTCCGCGTTAATCGAATGAAAGCCGTTTGTTTGTGTGCTTATTACTCTATCGTAGGGTGACCCCTCATACATATCCCCCCTCCGGAAATGAATTCTACGATTGCAGTGATGAAAAGGGTGACGGGATACGCAGAGTAATATGGAGGCGGAGCTACGCGGAGACTATACCGAGTACCTACTAACTATTATTTTTATATATTATCAAAAAAGCGTTCATATATTATACCGTCGACAATAATATATTTGTATCATAGTTTTAGAACATTGTAGGATTTGAAAGGATATCGAACGCCGATCATCATCTTTCCGATCAATATGTTTAAATACAGCGCGGTTCAATTATAGTGGCGGCGCGAGATTTTATGGTCGCTTCGCGTAAAAATCGGGTAGGGTGACTCCTTAAGGCCGTATGCATTCTTTTTTAACAGTCGTGTTTTTATTTTAACGCATTAAAATTCACGCCCTATAATCATAACGCGTTATGTTTTCCAAAATAAAATTGAACTGCTCTATATTAAAGCTCTGACAAAATACAGACGGCAACAGTCTTTTCGATAATTTGCTATTTTACGAAATAAAAATCGAGGGGGGCTCTTTAATTTGCACGGAGGGGTGGGGCGGGGGAGAGCAGTCACCCCCTATGCACGTCGTATGTTGTGTGTTTATAGGCTAAACACAAACACGTCTGAAAGTTTTCACAAAACGCGTTTTGTTCGCGAATGCCCCCGCCATACACACCTCTATACGGATGTCTGTATAGGATACACGCGCACGACCACAACTCATTTGTGTATTTTACACGTCTGTACGATTTTATTATTATTATTTATTATCGCGGTTTTCGTCATAGTCATATGTACGTATTTATTTATAATTTCAGGTATGTCGACGAATTAATTACAACGTGCCGATCGTCCTCCGCGGCATTACCATTGTGCGTACGTATATATAATATACTGCAGGCTCATAATATCGACGATAATTATTATCGATTGTACTTAATGTAAACCTCCTACCTTTTGTGCGCAGGTATGTGGCTGCACGCGGCTAATTTATGGACCGACCGCGACGAGTCGTCGAGAGACATAAATCGCCCTCGTAATATTATTATCATCATCGTAGCGCACACACAACCGTGTAATTATAACCGCGTAAAGACGCATTCGAAACGATCGTAGTCGGTATATTATTTCGACGTTCTTCCATATTATACGCGCCGCCGTGGTCCGCGTGTGCACAAACAGCGTGTATAAACGTGTATTGTGTCATTGGTGGGAATAATAAAAAAAAAAATAACAACAGCTAACAACCGCTATTTGTATACATACGCGCGCGCGCGCGTATACCTACGAATTATTTAATTATACCGACGACGAGGTACGGTTTTTTTTTTTATTCTCCTTTAACAGCGACGACGACGCCCCCGAGCAACGGCCGCGCGTCTATTCTCGGTCGTGTGTGTTTGCGCTGCACGTAAAATACATGTACGCATTATCATACGAATACAATGTAGATAATTTTTTAATAATTTTCGACGTCCATATCCTGTCTGAGGCGACAGGGACGCGCGTGTGTACAGCTCTTTGCGTAATTAATATACGCTCCGACGTACTAATTAGGTAGTGCGACGACGACGGCTACGACGAAATTATGATATTTCGTTATTGTTACTCCCCGGAATGTCGGAATGTACGTGCGAACGTATCCGCGCGGCCAGAGTACTACCCTTCGGGAGCAAACGGTGCCCTCCGCAAAATTCGTATTCTACGTGCTCATAATAGTAATTTTAGCCCGAATCGCGTAGAACTATTGCAATCGATCGATGTAGACGTTTCCAAATTGGCGACAGCTCGATCATAAATGAGTCTTATATTATACGAGTGTTAAATAATTATTAATGAGCGACGGTTAATTCACGAGAGCTGCCATATACGTGTATACTTTTTCGTCCGACAACGTTGATTTACAAAAGAATTAAACGCGATCGTCAATTAATTAAATTATTTCGATAAATATTTGTTCTTTGTCACGAGAAAAAATAATTGAATACCATCGCAGTGTTGTTGTACAAACACAAATTATTAATTAATTAAGTGACATTATTTTCGATAGCTAATAGTGTTCGGAATCTACATTCATTTTTTTTCTTTTGTCCCAACGTCAATAATTGGTATTGCGTTGCTGTGCGAGTATAATAATATGTACGTATATAATATACTTGTAAATAACAGAAATCCTCGTCGCGTGTGACAATAATATAATCAAATGAGAAAACGATAGAGACGACGGTGAAATTTCTCGGAAAACGCGTCGTTGCAAACAACTAGAAGGTTAAAAAAAAACAGGGCAAAGATTGTTTTCGATCTCATCCCGCCGTTTCAATCGCATAACACACACACACACACACATAAACTACATGGTATGTACTCGAAAATCGAGCTCGTCAATGATTTTTATCGTATTTTTGGACGCGAGTCCTTAATACGTTACATCAAAGGGCGTGCCACCGCAAAGATTATAATGATCGCTAAACGGCGGCGGCGGCAGGAGACCGGGAGAAGAAACGCGCGTCATTACGCGTTATATTGTGTTTATCCTTATTTCTTTTATATACATACATTTAACTCGGTTATCCGTGTATACGCAGAAGGAAAGACCAGGTGACTGCGGCGCGCGGGTCGTAGCCCAAAGCTAAATTCACACTTGATCGATGAAATCAGTTCACCCTTACAACGCGCGTACATTTACACGGGCTGGAATGTTCCCTCCTCTCCGCGGGCATTATTCCGTTCGGTTCGCTAAACATCTGCCCCCTTACGCACCATACGCGTCGTATACAATATAATATTAATCTATTGTTAAAAAAAAAAAAAAAAAGTGTTACGGCTAGATAGTTTTAATCGTAATAATTAATTATAAGTATATATCATCTCGGATTTGGATGTGTTTATTATTCGCGTACTGTGCGCGCGCGCGTGTGTGAATTCGACCGGCGCGGCGTACATTATTGTGTGTACAGTAAAATCGGACTGTGTTTTCAAAACGAATAACGAGACGACACATTTTATAATACGTGCCTACAAGATGTACGTACACGTGCATATATATTTTGTAGAATTTTATATTGGTTTTTTCGTCTTTCTTATTCACAGTTCGCTGTTACGACTCTCTCGCGCGCGCGCTATGTAGAGTGCGCGAGAGGCAATAAAAAGGGTGTCCGCCCGAGGTGAAGTAGATAATTGGCCGGTGATTTACCACCGACAATATAGTAAGTGCCATGGAAAACGCTGAAACACGTAATAAATATCACGGTATACACATACGATATAGAGGTACGTTGTATAGTTATATATTTGTATCCTTTAGAGTCTGAAACGCGAGCTGGTTATATTGCAGTATTATTATATATCGGTTTTGTGGCGGCGCGGTGTCTCATTAAAAATACGTTTTCGTACAAACCAATATAAATGTAAATATTACGACGAACACGAAAATCACTATCTCCTCGCCTATTCCTCCTACGCGTTTTTATCGTTTTTCGCATTTCGATCGCCGCGCGATATACGTAATTATATGACGAACAATTAAATGAAAAAAAATATTACGATTACAAAAATAAAAAAAAAAATCAATAACAAAACACTCGCGTCGACCATACGACGACGTGTTATCGTCGCGTCCTGGCCGGCCCAGGATATACGGTCCGGCGGCGCATTTATATATTATACTACATTGTCGTCGATCGTGCGTATGGATCTCTTCCACACTCGTTCCGATGGGATTTTCAATATTTTACTCTCCATGCTCGCACCACGCACGGTGTGTGTGAGTGTGTATATGCGTGCGCGTGCGTGCGCGAGCATATATATTATATATGTTTGTAAATAATATATGTATATACGCGACGAAGACACGATATCCATCTGCTAATAATACGAATACGAGCGTAGGCCATTTATCAAATCTGAAACGAGTCGTGCCTGAGTAAATTATATCGGTTGACAGGTAGTTATAATAATAAACCTATAACTGAGCATCGTATAGGTATGCGCCACGTAAACACACACACACACACACACACACACACACACCCGCATACACACGAGCTGAGAGCGAAACAAACGTGCACGGACGGCCGTATAGTGCGAACTTACAGAAAAATACCCCGTAAATATCACATAATATTATAAGTTACATTATTGTTATTTTTATCGTTTTAATTTGTTTTTTATTTTCCGCGGACGATTTCTCGAAAGATTTACGACTCTGCGAGAGCTCGCGTATTATAATTACGCGTGAAAATTGTGCGCGCGCGCGTGTGCCGCCACCCCGTAAGCAACTGCGGTTTTACCGTATTTAACAAGCAGTCGTGTTCATATTATTCACGTAAATACGCGCGCGCAGCAGAGGTGTACGTTATGCAGAATTCAATGTTCGCGCGGGTCACGAGACACCACGTCTCCCGGTGCATTGCCTTTCGTCATTATAATATGCTATCCCGGGGGATTATGATGGATGGGCCGATCGTTATTCGCGTTCACGAGAGTCGATCGATTTTCAAACGACCGGTTCTCGCCGATGACAACGGCCTGTTAACATTATTATATTATATTATATACATTACAACACGCGCGTATACGTATATAGTCGCGTTAAAGACGCGCGCGCATAAAGGTCTCTTCAAAAGTATATCATTAACCTTTTAACCGGATAACTGTATACGTTCGTAGTAAACGGTCGTTACGCGCGTACAGTATCGATCGTCAAGATATATTACCGGTGTAATTGCGTGCTGATTGTGCAATTTATATACATACATTATATTGTACATATTATGCAGTTTATTATAACTGAAATGCCCGCCGTCCAATCGACCGTTATCGTGCTTTTCCAATATCAGTCGACCGTAATATGCGACTCGTCCGCAGGGAAACATTGATGTAAAAATTATACAGGTTTTTTCGTGCGAGGATAACGTCGAGTACAATAACGCACGCTCGTATATACCACTCGGATTCACGAGCTTGTGTGTTTGCTTCGATTATGTAATCCGATGATAAATTACAATGCGCGAGTACCTCTACATATTATACATGACGCGAGCTTAATGATTTATCAACGGCGTGGTAAGGGGCGATTCATAATAACAACAGATTTCGCGTACATATCGCGGAGCGTATACATATTGTTGTTATTATATTGTTTTATATGTTTTTCATTGTGATAAAGCGGTATACGTATAGCGGTTCGTTTCGGATCTTAAACTGAATTAAACCGTACAAGGTAGAAAAAAAAAAAATTGAAAAAAAAACCACACGGATGATCGACGACTCGTGTCGACCTTACACAGGTGTGAAGTTGTAAAAGACGATAACGTTAATGAAAATAAATAGAGTTATCGGACAACAGTAACTCGTATGTAATGTATACGCATTATACGCACATATATACGTATATACATATACGCGTGACCAGGAAAGCGATTACACGACGACGACACGGCCTAACCATTGATTGTAGTTATGGGAAGTGGAAATCCCTAGTGCAGAGGGGAAAACGGAATGACAGATTGACTCGTACGCGCGGCGACGGTGTTCCTCCATATAGCTATAGAACGACCGGGCAAGGACAACAGCTCCGATTTAACTGTCATTCGTATATAGCCAAGTCTGAATATACGTTTCGCAAGAAGCGCGCGTGTATAAAGAAAAAGGATGGGCCGCGTCAATCACGGAGAACTTAGCACATTTTCACACCGATCGATTTACAACATTTTTATGCACCGTTCAAAATGACCGTTTTGGAATTTCGGACAAATGCAATATGTCGGTCATGTGAAATATAAAATGCAACGTGCATACCTGCATGCGCGCGTCTTGTGTAAGTCTCGAGACGTTGGGTATTGGACAAAGGATTTGTTAAAAAAAAAAAGAAGATAAATTCGCGTACGCACAGAACGAAAAGCGTTGGCAAAACGACAAATTCCCCCCCGTTCAATTTTGATTATGAAAATACGTATACTCCTTTAACGATAATTTTATTGATTTAGACTATTAGAAAAGAGTTTTATAATAATGTCAACGCGTATAGAATAGTCACGTAAATAGTTTTCATACATACGCTCTATTATATTCCATAATATATCATAGAAATCAGAGAGAAGTTTATCATTTGTGAAAAACTAAAGGTTTTTAATCTATCTAAACAATAATCAAACGGTTTTCTATAATACGTATAAACGTATAGGTATGCCGGTTTAATGCGATTTATTACCGCACATGATTAAGTTACATTACAACGGCAAGTAAGTCGTACTCGATCTAGCCGGTCAATTAATCAAATCGTATTGATAAATCTAAAGATGGGTTAGTTTATTAAAAGTATGTTCGTGTAATTCTACGAGTTATAAATTATATAGTTGTTATTTATACGCATATAGAAATGCAGCTGGTTTTGATTAGTTTTTTTTACACGAGATAAATTGATCTAATAGCTATATACTCTGGACGAGAAACCTACACGGGCATATACGTATTGTGTTCATTGTTTTTAAAGTATTCGACGAATAGAAAACAATAGAATATCATATGGTTTATCGAATGATTAAACTCTTTGCAATTAATCCGACGACGACGTTAAAACAGTAGAAAACTAGAAAAGTTGTTTCAATTCGACGAGTGTATATATATTAATCAATACGTACCTGTTTAATATAATATGATACACACACGTAATAGCATCGAGACACTATTGTCTGAAAATCGTATTTAAAAGTTTAAATGGCTTTTCGTTTATAAATTATAGTCGTCGCGAACCCGATATTACTAATGGTTAATTTCCTTGTCGACGATTGAGTAGGCATGCGCGAAACAAGAAATACTGTTACATTATACAACGTGTCAAGTCCCTGTAGCGAGAAATATAATCTCAAAACGACCAGTTTAATAAAATAATAATCGTTTTTGACCATGTTATTTATACGGCTGAAAATTGTTGTTGTGTGTGTACCTATCATCTATGGCACAATGCTATTATGATATTATATACTTTCACATCGCGCTCACAACGGTCGAAAACAATAATAATCGTTTGTGATCACGAGAGCAATTTCTTTCTTCCCGTTGACGCGGGAAACTCGTACCTACGAGTTTTGTGTAATCGATTATCTTTCATATACTTGTATCGAAAATATTAAATATATATGTACGTACATATAATATATAATATATGTTATACTACGAATACTATATCAAATGCATTTTTCGAGTAATTACGCTCGGTGCATTTTCGAGACGCCTAATTCGTCGGACGTTTGAAAAATGTACGACGTGTTGCTGCACGTACACATCGTCGTTGAATTTGCACGCGTCCGTCACTAACTGCAATAGATTTACTTGGAACACTTTTGCCGTGAGATTTGACCTAAAACGATGAAAATTTCAAAAATAACTACGCGTTGAAAATTAACGTTGTAAACCGATTTACACTTGTATTTCGAGATAAATAATACATATAGACTATTCATTTATCCGAGTGTCGACGAACAAGCGACGAGTAAACTTTTCAACAATCCGCGCGCGCGATCAAAATCGTACTAATGATTATTCCCGTATCGTGCGACGAAAGCCATTTTCGACCCAACGGTCTAACACTCTGTATCGTGAACGTGTGTCGTACTGTTGTGGTACAACGAGTACCTTAAACGAATATACGTCGTGTGCGTGTCGGATTGCGCGGTAGTATCCTACTCTACTCGTATCTACTAGGCTGAACCCGCGAGACGCGTATTCGCCAGGCGTGTAAATTGTAATAGTAATAAAAAGTCTGGAGAGAAAAAAAAAGGCGAACGTTTTTTTAATAATAATAATATATATATATATATACGTAAGCGTATACGCGCCACTTCCTTAATAATCGCGCGATTAATATAAATGAGACCGGTTTTGCGCCTTGTTGTTGTTGTCAATTAAATTGGTATTCTAATCGGTACTAATTTCGTCGATAATGCACTGGGCAACACGATTGGAACCGGTTCACGCTGTAGTGCGTACACCTATCGTGTACGTATTCAGTATACACACCGTATACTATGAGTATATACATATATATATATTTGTTCGTCATGTATACCGATGCATTATTATAATATGTATTATTTATAATCGGACGTTTTGAGCCGCCGAAGGTGGGGTTGTTCCCCTCGCTCCGAGTTCCTTCTCCGTGGTGCGATTATTCATCGTACGTAATAAATAATAATATACCTACCGATTATTTTATCTGTGTTATAGATTTTCGATCATTTAATTTTTTTATACTCTCCAGGGGGAAGATAAGTTGTATCCGAATCAATCGTATTGTAAATTTCGATCGAGTTCCATGTAGAATGTATGTATCGTACACGAGTGTACGTATGGAAAAAGACTCCCGGAGTCGCCGAGAAGACTTCGAATCCGAGCGAAGCGATCGGGAGTTTTCCCGGTCTTTATACGATATCGTTTGTTTGCAATAATTCAATTCTCGGGGGTAGCGATGATGTGCACCGTTCATCTCCGAGATTACTTTACTAGCTCAGAAAGTGCACTCGGACGAGTTCTAAATCGTTTTTCGATTTTTTCAACAGATTTTTCATCGGGGGAAAAAAGATTTGAAATAATGTTGAATTTCACAAAACGATTATACGAATTATTTCATTTGACACTCAGAAATAACGTACCTATAGAGTCGTCGAAAAACGAAAACACATTTTCATTGAAACTAAATGCGCGTTCTCGTAATCTCATAACCATGGTATGTAATCCATTTCTCTACAACAAGACGGTATCGTGTAAGCCGTAACATCCAGTCGTATAACGTCGGCAGACTGACGACGGCGATCCTTTCTGTAAATAGCAGGTCATACACTTCGCGTTTCGAGTCGCGCAGTTCGCGCGCGTTGCTATTTCGCGTCGTTAAAAAGGAATACGACTATCGTCTGAAAGACTACGTACCTCTCGTCTTAGCGCGCGCGCGTAGGTACGTTTATTACACCTATTATACTCGTAACGTACACACCACGCCTAATTGCAGCCGTACTCGGTTTACCGAGAGAATCTTTTCGGGTACCGAGAACCAGAAACGACAATATCGCATAATAAAACAGCGCGTGAGCGTTTTTCAACTGGATTTATTAGCTTTTACGCTTCACCCTTATAGACGTCGTAATTATTATCGTCGCGCGCGGCTTTTGAAAACGATTTCCTAGTATATTCAGCGAGCCGAGTCGTAAATCGACCGGTAAGGAGAGGTACCCACCTCTATCCTCCGTACGTATCCTCTTCTCACATACGCGCAAAGGTACCGTATTATTATTATTATTATTATATACGATCGTAACGACTATCGCGTCGAATTAGGGTGTGTTAAACCTGACGTTTCGAGAAAACCGCTTCTGACACGTATACACATACCGAGATCTGCGGTGTGCGCGTACGCGTCTTCCGATCAGCGCGGCGGTAGAAAAAAAATAAAATAATAATAAAAAACACTCGCGCGTTTTATACATACCGCCGACACACTAAACACACACCTGACCGTTCGTCGTCGGACGAATCCGTCCGCGTGCGATCGGGTCGGATGCAGCGGCAGCGGCGGCGGCGGGGGGGGGGGTAGATGTGCGAAGGAATAACATAATATACACGGCGCAGGGGAACGAAATCGGGTCCTGTGTAATTACACCCTCGTCCGTCGACGCCGCCCCAGCCGCTCCCCCGTCGCGGACATTAAATAGACGGACCCAAACACGCCTTCCAATTTACCTCGTTTAGCTAATATACCGCCGCCGCCGCCGCCGCAGACGTCTAATGGGCAATCAATAAAATAATAACAATACGAACGATGACGGCGGCGGAGAGATCGAGGGAAAAACAACGATCCCGCGAACTGCACACATAATGTATTAAACGAACTGCGGTCCTCCCGAAAAAAAATAAAATAAATTATAAACATTCGTATATATCGTATGTGTGTGTGCATGGCGTGTAAAAATACAGTTGTATAATTATGTGTATACGTGACGTGTTGTTGGAACGAAAATCAAAAAAAAAAACAACTCTAATATCGCCGACTATTTTCAATTTGTAAATTTAATTTTTGATTCGTAACAATCAAAACCTAGTAGACGTTAAAATGAATCGATTCGAAGACTTTTTCTTCTTTCCTCACTACCCTGAAATTTATAAACGTGTTTAAATAGGACTAGTACCTATACCAATAGGCAAATCGAGACAATAAATATGTTTTAGATCAATGGAGAAGAGTGAAAATTTGGTCTATTATTACTATATAATTTAATTTAATTACTTTAATAAAAAAAAAAATAAAAATAAATTTAATCAATAATTTTATTTTTACCCGATAAAACAAATGAGTTTTTTTTTTTTTAAATGCAAATACTTTATACGCTTACGTTTTTGTTGGTATTCGAATTTTATCATTTGGCCATTTAGCAGGATTTTGAAAAATAAGCGTCATAATAATTTAATATGAGGGGATTATCAATTCGAAATCTACATAAATATCATTCTGCGCCGAATAAAACAAATAAAAACATTACAAATGATACTATAAACGATTTATCGAATTATAATATATATATACATATAGACTATGGAGCATACTGCTCATATACAGTATACACATCATGAAGTTTGATAAAATATTTAAATATTCATTAATAGTAGTTGATATTTTATTTTTTTAAGCTCACGATTTATTTGTACAAATCGTTTTCGCAGTTTATTATTACAGTAACATACCTATAACACACACGCGCCACACGCACATTTTGTTATTATTGTTGACCGAATGAACTTGAATACAGATTTAATAAAGTATATATCTACTTAATGCGTATTGTTATAAATATAATGGTGTAGCTTTTCCATATTTAATTTTATAAAACGCATAGAGATAAATAAGATGGAAATTTATACGGATTTATAAAATTCGAGTCATCGAAACGAAATCGTGTCATCGAAAATGTGTCGTATTAATTGTAAATTAACGTGTCGTGACGTATCGGTATCGAAAACAACGGCAGAAAACACTTTATCGCACGTTAGGGTCGAATGGTCACTGACCATACCACTTTGATACTTATTCGTGATCTCTCGATACATATAATATTTTGTTTTCACGTGAACAGTGCATTTGTATTCGATTTACTCCGATGATTAGGATTTACACTTACTATATGATTAGCACAATGTAGGCACCGTGCCTAGGGCCTACGAAAATGTTTGGAAAAGGATTTTTATATTATGTTACAGTAACCGTATTTTTGGTCATTTTTCGTCAGTCGTTGGCCTATATTTTTAAAACTGTTGGGAAATTCGAAAAATCACCTTTTAAAAGTACCAAATAAATGAAATTTGCTACCAAAAACCTATGTCGAAGTGGAAAATCAAACTATTTTTTTTTTCGGGTACTTTTGACACACAAAAACACTCACATCATGGTAAAACCAATATGGTTTGGTAAACAGTATAGTAAAGATATTGCATAACCTCGTTAGTCATCAGTGATGACTCATCACGCACGATGATATAAGAATAATTGGCAATTATTTCAAATGTAACGGTGATGTAATCACGAAAATAACGACGACGACGACATAACAATAGTTATGTAATGATATGAATAATATGTGTGTTTGCGCGAAATGGGAAAAAGTGAAAGTTCGCGTGGGTGACACGCTCGGGCCAATGAAAGCCAAGCCGCTCGCGCCACCCGACCAACGACAGCCGTGCTGTGCGCGCGCAACCCAAACAATACTGATCGAGCGACGACGTGCGAAAGTACAGAGCGTGCTCAGTCTGGTGTCGACGACGGTTCAGGAACGTCACGCGAGTTTAAATATTTCAGTTATTATTTTTCTCCGTAATCGCACTGTTTATCGTGACTTTTAATTTTTTTAATTTTCAATATATTTTAAACCAGTGAATTTCTATAAAAATTCTCGAAGAGTTTTCGACGAGCCAAAATCATTTTATCGGCGTTTTACCGAAATTTTTAGGAAAAACGAATCGGGCGTCGTCGCCGCGACACACGGGGAAACCGACGAAACGGAGACAGTGGGTCAGCACCTTACGTATGCGAGGAATCTCTGATCGCGCGACCGACGACGAAACCGAGAGATGCCGAAAAACGACGACGGTCGTCATTCATCGTCGAGTGTTCGCCGGCCCGTTTACGCAAAGGAACGACAGGTAATAATAAATAGTTCACCTTGTATACCGTATATATTATAATATAATATCTAATGCGCGTTCAGAAGTACATGGTTAGCGGTCGCGTCGGCGTCGTCGTGTCGGCGAGGTGTGTCGGTCGGCCGGCGTACCCGACAAATAGTGTACACACACAGCCGACAATAATATAACATAATAAACGCCTGATTGAGATAATAGTATAATAGTAATGACAATAATAGTATATAATACACGCGCGGTACGACGAGACGCCCCGGCGGGGGACGGTCGCTGCAGCGTTCAAACGACGACGCGCGTGTTCACCCGGCACCCGCGTATAATAAACACACGAGAGAGAGAGGAGAGCGTGTGCGACTCGAACGGTTATATTATGATATAAACGAGTGCTTAAAGTCTACACGCTCGATAAATTACACGCATATTGTGTATTATTCTCCACGCCGTCGTCGTCGTCTTATTATTGTCGTCGTCGACCTACGCCCGCCAACACTATTGCAGCTGCCGTCGTCTCGCTACTTTATGCGTGTTAAACACCATATCGAAGATATAATGCTATTAATGTACGTTTGCGTTATTGTTATCAGGCTATTTTATACTCTGCTTGTCGTATTCAATACGTCGTCGGCGTCGACGAGGGAATTTTTTCATTTCATCAAACCTATCGATATTATTCGTACCCGTCGTGCTCGCGGCCCGCGTACGTTTCTGTATTACTCGCACAGTCGCGATCGGCAAAGTATATAATAATTATAGAATATAAAGGCGGCGGGCTTCTGTTGAGCTCGCGCGAATCCGATCGTGAATCTAAATTTGATTATATCGCTATTTCCGGCTCGTCCGTATGAGTATCGTTATTTATTTCGCGCGCACAAAACCGATTAATAGTTCACCTCGTCGTCCCATCACACAATCGGGTCTACATCGAAATACTAGTCTCGTCAGCGTGTTTGGCTCGACATTTGAATTCGACAGTTCGATTCGTCGTCAAAATAATACAGTCGCGTTGGAGTTTAAAATACCGTACGTTTTTTGAATTCGGCCTGCTATAGAATTAAATAATATAAGGCGCGGGCGTTCTCTCGACTACCGCGATTTTTCGCCACTATACTCACAGCATAAAATATACCGCGCGTATGTGATTCGTAATACTATACGAAACACATTTCGAGCTGTGAAATTGTGAGGAAAAAGCTTAGAACAGCAAATAATAACGATAATAGAACTTCTAGAGGAAATCGTGGATATAGAATATATATATACAGATAAACGCACAGCCGTAAATACTTGAGCAGTATAATAATAATACTACGCAGTATTGAGTCGCATTGTTTTACATTTATGGAATCGGTGATAAATCATCGGGCTTAATGAAAATATATCTCTGTTTCGTTCGGATAATATGACTGATGTCGTGAACAGAATATGGCTATATTCACACTATAGGGTAGATTCATAATTCATACTTCGTGTTTTTTATCTTGAATTATTTACCATTGATTTTTCAATCGATACGTTATCTCGGAGACGCGAAAACAAATCTTAATATGGCAGGGAGGTTAAAAAGGTAGGAAAATAAAGAAAAGTTTAGGCTGCTAATACGTGCGTCAGTTTAGCGACGAATTTCGAATAAAGATGGATTTTTTTTTTTGTTGGAACTATTGTTGTTATTCTTACGCGATTATACCGTGGCGCGATCGATTCTTGAACAATTTTTTCACAACCTATTGTTATGTGGAAATAATTTCGTCGATAGGAGCGAGAGAATCGCTTCCACTCGAGTATATTTTTGTAATATCGTATTCGTTGTAAGGTTTATAAAAATCACCGAGCGTCCGATTTATACGAAACAGGAATTATACCAACTTTTTCGCGTGGCGTCATACAAAACCACGAAAAAAAGGGTTTTGTAGACATGAAAATAAAACTCATCGTTTCCACATCTCGGGTTCGCTCGTTTTTTTTTTTTTTGTTATCGAAATCCGTCTGTATACCGTCTACACCTCGTGGTGATTGTTTGATATACGGTTTCGAATAAGTGTTTAATATACTTACCAGTTATTAAACTTATTTTTTGAACATGACTATAATAATTATAATTACGCTCGACGTATCGTTAAAACACGACTCTAAATAAACGATAAACGCTATGTGCTCTGCGGCGTTTAGGGTATTATGTGTACGAGTTATTATATTATACAATATATATATGTATTTTACGCGGCGGCGGTATCTATGGTATTTTCGAACCCTCCGGGCACCGTGGAAGTGATTTGCGCTCGAAAACTACCGTGTTAATTAGTAATTAATAAACCGACGACGGACAGGTGAAAATCTCCGACCGTCTCGAGAGTCGAAAACCTCTGCGCGAGCGCGCGTGTGTGTGTGTGTACAAAAACACGCCCATCGATTAAGGGCGTACATTATATATTATATGTGAAACACATCGCCGCCGCGTGTAAACGATCGATTTTATATTCTCGTCACACTGTTTGACATCGAAGTAGGCAGTCGATTTTACAGTTTTCTAAATATTCCGTTTGCGTTGCATACCGACGCGTATTATATTATAATAAATATTGTACCGTGTCTGCATAAAGTGCATGACATAATATGTAAATTCGAGAACGTCACCGCGTTTATTATCGGACATTTCAGCGCGAGTTTGTAGTTTTTATTGTTTCCACCGTGAGTTCAACGACGATTATTCGGGAAACGTTAACGAAACGTTCATTTTTCCCGACGCGTACGTGCGACATTTAATATTTTTATTCGTCGACGACGGCAAGGCTCGTATCGCGCGGGTTTATCGGCGAGTTAAACAAATTTTCTCTCATTTCTCGCAGCTGCAGCTCCGAACACAAACAGGTGTCCGAGAAAAAATAAAAATCAACTACCTAAATATTATACCTATAGATGTGTAGTCGTTAACGCCGTGTGATTTTACAGCGCCGTTCTTATAATGGTTCTCTTTTTTTCTTTTTTTTTCATGCAGGATGTGTAATGTCATAATTAAATACTGGTTTACGTGGTAATAATCAGATTATTACAGTTGCGCAAGAGAAAAAACCAGAAAAATATTTAATCGCTTGTAATTTTTAAATCTATATTTATACCGAGTTGGAGAAAAAATATATATTTTATTGCATAATTTCACAGTAATTAACTATATGCTGCAGCGACGAATAAATGAATTAAAACGCCTCATTGAACGGCATGATAAATAATCACGTGTTCTCTTAATCGAGTTGTCTCCATGGGCTATATTAAAAATACATACGAATGGAAATATTAATAATATGTATTTATTATGTTAGATTGAATACGAGTACATTTCGAACTGTCCAACGCGTATTATACGATTGTATCGATAATAATATAATGTGCGTGTTTATAATGATTTTAATTTTTTTAATTTCTAAATAAATTTATATAGTTTGTTTCAAATTATATTGGTTTTAACCTTATATTGGTGACATTATGTTGATAAATGTTCCATCGTAAGTCGTGTCCCGCAAGTTGTATGTCCTGGAACTTCTTCTTTGGCCATCGGTTTCGACCATGTGTTTATTTATATAGCCACTAGCTGAATAACCCGGATTCGCTCGTGTGCAGTATAACTTTTTATTTTATCAGTTTTTTCTTCTTCATTTTTACCCCTTTTAACCCCCTTAGGGGTCGAATTTTGAAAATCAGGTGATGTGGTGACACTCAGGAAGGTATTTGGAATAACTCTGTTAAAAAAAAAATTGGAAAAAAGTTAAATAGCGTCGTCACAAAATGGAAACATAAAAAAGGTCAGTTCTTTTATACATATAAAGATTTTACTAAATCTGTAACTGTCTCGTATTTTCTATTTTTAATTTATACTTGTGTGTTGTGCTTTTGACTTCGATTAGTTTTTGGTTTTGTTTTTTCCAAATGTTGTCCCATTCTGTTCAGCAGAATTTTAATATCCATAAGCATGTATATTAAAATGTGAATTTTCAATTACAAAATGTTTATAGATTGTCGCTGTTTTCTCGGGTTTTGTCAACATCTCAACATCAAACGCTTATAAAAAATGTGTGAAATTACGCTCAACGTGTTTTTCTTTTACCAGTATCTAAGAGCAACGTACGAGAGACTTTAATAGTATAAGTAACATTATAGTTTAATAATAAGTAACATTATAGTGTTCCCAGTTTACTACTCAATAGTTTAGAAATAATCGTAGAAACACGAAGATCACGCGTGAACAAATTTTTTTTTTCTGTGGATAACAACTGAGATTTATGATAATCGTATTATAAAAATTGTGAGTAGTGACCTCGTATACTTGAAAATATTTTCATTATTTCATGCAGACACTTTCATGTCTGAAATGTCTCGCTAAAAATATTTGATTACTTTTGAAATATTCATCATAAACACCGTTATTCGTATTGTTATAGACTTGAAAAGTTTAACATTGCGTATTGTCAAAACAATTAGAACCGATTAGAAAAAGTTTAAAACACCATCGACTAGACTTCAGGCGTTCCTAAACACACAGACAAATATTAGCGTGGTTTAAACGACAGGTATACGAATGTATTAAATAGGTAAACTTTAATTATTATTATTAGTATTAATTTCATTAATTTTAATTTCAGGTATTCAGTATCATATGCGTATTATTATATCGTGTAAACTACAGTGATATTCAGTTGATATACGTATATGGATATCGTTGAAATAATCGCCGATGGACCGAAAAAACAAGATTTAGTGGAATGAAAAATAAACACACAGGACACGAATGTAACACGGAATATTTTATCGTTGGGCCGATAGGTCTGATAGGTCATATAATGTGTTGTTCGCAGTCGCGTGCGCCCACGAATGGGTTATATACGACATTGCTTGTTGCACCGATCATTACGAATTATTATCAAACCATTGGAACCGACCGTTTGTTCGATACAAATATTTACAGTCGATGCACGAACCAATTCGTATTATTTTTACATGATTATGCAAATTTCGATCGTTTATCTTTACGATCAAATCTGATGAAAATTGTGACGTGTAACTAAAAAAAAAACAAAAAAAAAAACTATGCACCTATAGAATTTCTCTTTGTCAGCTACGATGCCAACAACAAGGGCACACGTTGACAATACTTTTGGCTCTCTAATAGTATATATTATATATGTATATATATATTTAAATAAATTGCCAACGTAAGTGATAAGCCGTAAAGCATTTTATTTTTGAGAAACAGTTTATAATTCATTCCAACAATGCTTCTGATAAAATTATATGCTATATGTTTTTTAACACTAAATGAGCAATGACAAATTAAATTTACTATTTAATTATATGTATACATAACTATATTATATAGGTATTTTTAGAACTTAATTAAATTTACATACATTTTAGATATTTCAGCACAGATCCGAAGACCTTGGTGTTCTTGAAATGTAAGCATATTTTCAATTTGGAAAACGATCTAAACAATATGATCCGAAATAAAATGTATACATTATTGATAAAGTAAAAAAAAAAACAAACTATGGTATGAAAGTAATAAATTGATGTTTTACACAAGTATAGCTTATAGTTAATGTGAAAAGTGTTTCTAGGTTTAGAATCTGTTTTAATCACACATTATTAACCGGAGTTAATTGAAACGAAATCAACAACTTGTGATCCATTAAATTTATTTAAAATCGGTAAGACTATATTTCAAATTTCTTTTACAAAAATTGTCGACTCGCGCGCATAAACATATTGTTTTACCTAATTGTCTAGAATGTAATTGGTACGGGGTAACATTCGAATTGCCAAAACGCTGAAATCAATCAGTAATAGGTGTCATTGTATTATTTATTTTATCCGTTTTGCATCGTTTTATTTATAGGTACGTCTGGTAACTTATAATGGGCATCAAACTACAATTGCAGAAACTAAACCTGTCTAGAAAACAAATTGTGTGTAGTCGTGTCGTCTCCGGAGACGACACGATACTTCAACACAAGCCCAGCATTATTATAGACTCTCAATGATTGCCCATCTCGTGTGTGATCAATTGCACAATTGTTTCCACATCATTTTGCACGTCGTCAGATCCTGCTCCCAAAAGCCATTCCTCTTCTTTATCTATCTGTATCCTCGTTAATGCTTCTTATTATTCATCGTTGTTCGTTTCCAGCCACAACGGCATCAATAACATTATCTTTTCTACGCATTCACTGCATAATATGATTCTGCACAATCGATTCTATATGATAGTTGTTATTTTATTGTATGTAGATTCATTTCGATATAATTTGATAACAAATAAGTAATAACCAACTGTGTGGTTTTTTTTTCTTTCCATGTCTTAGGTACTGGAAAAGCATAATTATTATAGTCGCGTGGTAATATAAGTTTTTCAAATCGGGGTTTTCTGAATACGGCTGTCTATTTTCAGGGGAAAAAATGATAAATACACAAATATAACCATACGGATATTATAAAAGTAAGTTCATTTCTCTCCGTTACGTTGTGATTGTATTTAAAACATTGAAGAGTCCTTTTTTTCGGTCTAATGAAATTCATCGAATTATTATCACTTTTTTATTCAATTAACGCTTATTCTTATTTAATAATACTTTTGTGTTTACACGCGCGCACACCCCAAAGCATACACGACGACGGGGCAACGTTGAAATGAAATGATATTATCTTTATGCACTATACTCGGATTAAACGCAAATACTTAATTTCATTGTAATTTATGAAATAGAATTGAACGTAGGTAATTTATACACGACAGAATACCTCAGACAATTTAATTGTTTTCTATTGGCAAGCTGTTGGCATAGTACTTTTACAAATTATATTATAGACGTGTCATGGTTATTTCAATAAACATCAATCATTATAGTCCGTTGCAATACACGTTCCGTACACTCGCCTAGCATATTATCCGACACATTATACGCGTGTAAACGTTATTATTCTCATAACCGCTGTAATATTATTATGATCGGAATGGTATTTTTCTTCGGGCATTTGTAATACCTCGTAGCTATACGTTTCGTATAGTCTTTTGCGTCCAATTTCGTCGGCAGTAACACTTATAAATCTTAACCGTAAACATCTCTATAAACAGCGAGACAACACTCGAACGCGCATTATGTATATTAAGCGTGTAATAGTTCTCGGGGAAATACAGTTAACAAGTCGAAAACGCCACACGGCCGGTGTTATTTTTTTAAACTAATATTAACGAAAACGACACGTATATAATATATATACGGCGGTGTAATTATTATATACGCGCGCGTTTCGTAGCGCGCTGCGGCAGTGGCCAAGTAGCAACGGGAATCGACCGAAAAAGGAGAAAGGCAACGGGAGGACGGAACGAAAAAAAAAAAATAAATAAAAAGATAGAAAACCGACGACGTAGCGCCAAGAGGTAGTTTGTCATCGGTCCTTAATGACCGGTGTTATAGACAAGACTTGACGTGTATGTACTCATCACTTGATGTTTATATTACCTCTTCATAACACACCGCGCGTATTAAACTCGAAGCCGTATTCTTTACACAAGACTAATGAAGTCGAATATTTCTCATTGGGCAAAGAAGAAAAAATAAAAAATGTTATTTTTTTCCCGAAACTGTTTAACAACCTCCGCGTATACGCCGCGTTACACCGGTGTGTCGGTCAGTCATTATGCGAGTTTCTCAATGGGAATAATAATCGCCCCGGTTGCCGCCCAGCGGACGTCAACTTTGGCTCGAGGGTGCTCTTTGCACCGATAATTATAACACAACCCTGTCCTAATTCGGACGCGCTCATTTGTATTCGATGGCAGCGCATAAGTGTGTATATCGTGCGTATATGTACGTATATACCTACGCGCGCGTACAAAACGGTCGTTTAAAATATACAATGTAATTTACAATATTGTGTGTGCGCGCGCGCGCGCGTGTGTTTGTATTCGTGCCATCGATTAAGGACAATGATTTATCTTATGATTTACCGTGTGTATTATATACAACAATATGTACGCGCGTGGAAAACTCATTGGCTCCGGGCTATACACTAACTCTTTGTGCCGCATTTTTTTTTTTTTGTGTACTTAAAATTCTAAAATATGTAAATCGATACGGGAAAAATTGTTTTTCTTTTAATAATAATAAGCTTATAAGACATTTAACCGTTCGGGGAATACTGTACATGGAACGAGTCTTTTGGTTAAAATCGTGTAACACGGACGTACACCTGAAAAAAAAAAACAATCGCATCATATTATGGTAAAAGTATCATTTAAATTTATCAACATGTTTTATCAAACAATTGGATTCTTTTTTTTCAATTTTATAATATACATTCATAATATATGCCTAAATCAGAACTGATGATTTAAATTAAACATTTGAAAAATTACGATTCGATCTCTTTTTTTTTTTTTTTAATTGTATTGAATGTGAAAAAGCCGGAAAATTAATGTTTGATTTTGATCCTATAGTAGTTTTTACAAAATTGGAAAACTTGAGAAGTAGAAAGAAAAAAAGTATTATTATTTTTCACGGCTATTTTCGTGTACTTTTTCTTTATATCGCGGCGCCCTCTCATTGGACCATGTCACCCGGGTTGAGAATCACTACATCCCATACGAATGTACAAAAGGAAAACGATTTGCCTAATTTGCCTACGAGTAAGTACTTTAAAAATATGCTCGGATATTATATATGTATACTTATCATTGGTACGCGTTACATATTTTTAGTCACATGTATAAGATACATACGATCATAGAAATGTTTAATTTTTTTTTTGTATAGATCGAACGACGAACTACGAAAAAGTAATATAGGTCTTTTTTTAGAATAACAATCACATTTTTTTGGCAGCAACTGTTTTGAGAACGATAAATCCGTGCTATAAATCCATCGAGACCATAGGTGCAAGACATAACAAATAATAAAAACAATAATTATTTACGTATATATAAATATACTCGTGTAAACTAAACATATATATATGTATATGAGACCGATATCCGGTAGCGCGACAATATAATATTATCATAAGGTAGCTCCCACGACGAAATTGCACCATTTGTTGGGCGGCAGTCGTTAATATTCAGGTGAGACGGTCCCGTGGACGTTGTAAATTAAATTTGTTTTTTTTATTTCATTTTATTTTACAGAACAAAACGCGTTTTGTGTCCGTACGGGGATAACGATTTTGCCCTTTGAATAATTCATCGTGTACGTATTAGGCGTGTTTTTATACACACATACATCGTACACATATTCGCTCTTGCGCGCTCACTGCTCACGTTTATATGTATATATGTATATTGTATATATATACATTTATTGTATAATATATTTCAATTCATATTCAATTCATCCACGTCCGTCATTGAGAACACTGTCGCGCTAATCGCTGGCAATATTTACCATTGCCAGCAGTTTGCCATCGTTTTAATGACGTTCTTAGCGGACACGCGGTACATATTAAAATGGACTCGGTGCAGATGCAGTGAATATTTTGCTCGAAGAATGCTGGGAAACCGTTGGTGTCAATATATTATTATGTAGGTATTATATTATGTAGTAGTTACGTGTTAGATACGGCCCACGAGACCCAATGCACGTATAAGAAATACGCTTATTGTATATAACACACACACTTGCGCACTGACACCGCGGCGACTGGGAGTCGGGATTGGCCGCCGCGTGGATTTTCTTTCTTTCCCGGTAATCTCTATAGCCGTGCATAATAAATTCACACGATATTATACGCACAGCGACAGTGGCAGTGTTTCGCGCACACACGATGCGTGGTCGCATTTACACACACACGATGCAATTTACTTTTTTCCTAAACGTTATTCTGATTCTAGATTATAAGCGGTCTGCCGATTTCACGGACGTCGGCGCGCCGAAAACTCGCCGTCGTCATTATGTTTTTACATTTGTGATATTGTATTTTTATAATAGCAGTTGCAGTACGTCTCAAAGAGCCGGCCGAAACAGTATTATATCGGGGTCGTGGGTCCCACTGGCCCATCGACCGAATTTCATTTCTCGGCGTTGTTATGCCGAGTTTTCGTTCCAACTAACTCGAATATAAGCGTTCGGATCCGGGCGATTCATTCGACATGAGACTCTCGCCAAAGTCAAAATACCTTATTATACGCTCGTATGCACTGTTGAACAGAGTGACGTGAAATTCAGAAAAACAATGATCGCCAAAACTAAGTTTGTCATCCGTGATTATGAAATAGATGTAGTCGCCCGGACTGTCGTGTTCAAAGTCCAAAAATACAAACAAAACGAATCCAGCAGTCATCGTTTCACCGCCTACTATACCTAATTGAAAAAAAAAAAAACAGTGGGTACCTAGGAACGAAGTGAAGTAGATTTCGTCGGAGATCGTCTGCCTTCTCTAGTCTTTCTTTATCGTTTCAGTCTGGTTCGAATTGTCGTTGGATATAATATATATCGTCGTCTGAAATATGTTGTTAGTTTATTCGCCGGCCGTAGCGAGCGTACGTGACTTACTTATTATCATATACTTACTTATTTGAATACCCATGTATGATAGTTCCATAATTAATACTTACTTCCATGTTTTTAGGTAACTCGTAGTTGAAGAATGTTTTCAGCTCGTAATCGAGGAAGAAAAAAATCGTAAGAAATCGTATTATTTCATCTTTATTTTTCCTATAATATATATAATATCTTTAAATTAATCATTATAGGTAAATACAGTACCGAGTCGTTTTGTAAGTGCGGTCGAATTCGTTAAAATCGTACTTTTGTCAATTACCACTATAAATAATTAATCGTAATCAATATGCGAGTACACGTACTCGCAGTATATAGGGTACACTTGTACTTGGATTATACAGCTGTATTGTATACAGCCGTCGCGGTAACTAATACGATAAATTGTAATCAAATCGTTTGGAATTCGCTTAAATTCAACGACTCCGGGAGCAACTGATAACCGCCGCAGTGTGGTGAGAATATCGGACAATAAAATTAAAAACAATAAAAAATAGAACGCACAGTGGTGGCGGGGGGTATGTGGCGTGTCGAATTTGTATGCACGGCGCGGTATTCACACTTAAATTGACGATAATACGAAAGAAAAAAATAAAATGTACTTAATAGTTAATACTCATATGAGTACGCGGTAAACAGGATGTATTAGTGATGGCGAGTAATTACACCTTTTGAATATTGAATGTAAAACGAATCGGAGAGTGCCGTGTGACCATTGTTTTGTAACAAACTAATTTTCGTTTTGTTATTCGCTTACATAATTATTAGGCGTTTCGTTAAAAAAAACATGCACGTTTTTTTTTTTTTCTAACAATCTTCTTATATTCCCCCGCGTTACTTCTTTTGTTAGAACATAACAATTATTTTCATAATATATTATTGTATACGTATGCATGTGTTTATATATGTATGCAGTATACATATAATGCAGATATATAACATGTTGCGCAACACACGATACGAAAATTAAAACTCCATTTAATTGATAATCGGATTGTTCGAGGGAAAACGAAACGTATACCAATTAGAGTTATTGTAGTAGCATGTGTATAATAATTGTGGTATGCGAGTCCATGTCTGGACGTAACGCCGAGGCCGTGTATATAGGAAGCGTTTAGAACGTTCGACGGGGGTTGAAAGGGAGAGGGAGAAAAAAATAATTGAAAAAAAAAAAACAAAACGGCGATTCGGCAACGAAATGATATTTATACTTTAGTTACGACGCGTTAACCATCTGCTGCCCCGGGACACCGGCGAGTATATACGTATTAATACGTTATATGTCTGCGCGCGTGTGCGTTGATATTTATTGTATTTATGCGTTCGAGCGCCTATGCATATCGCGCATGTATATTGAATGTAAACATCGCCCCAGGCCAATATCGTCGAGTCGAATTCGGCTCGGAAATTTCGACGTTCTTACCCCCGGCCGACCACTGTGCCGTTCTCATCGCTATCGAATAATAATTATAACTGCTAACCTGCTTTGTTTTACGGTTTCGAACCTTTTCGCGAGCCACGCGTAATGATAATTTATCCCAGCGATCGATCCCCGTTGGATTTTCAAAACGCGCAGTACTATTCATCGATCATTCGTCGATAATATTGTTTGCGGCGATCGATTCGGCGGGACACGGGCCTCGCGTGTTTTTAAACAACGCGCGGTACTTTCGATTTATTTCCCAACGATTCCGTCGGGTTCGTAACAATGTTTTTGTTATATTTTCATCATTATTGCGACGGAAATTTGACGACGTACACGACCCGTTGTGTATTGAACCGTTTGAACTGAGAAGAGTATCGAAGTGATATTATGGGTACTTCCAGATGTTTTTCGTACGGTCCCGCGGAATCAGAATACTCAGAGTCGATTACACTGATATTTAAAAACCTCACACGTTTGCTGACCGCCTGCTGTTATAAATCGTATTATTCTATTTCGAGTTGTGAATTTTTTTTCATGATATTTGCTATACGAGATATTCTTTTTTTATTTGCAGTGATATATTAAAGTGTACACGCGATGAATGTATACGCGTCGAAGATGGGACCGATCGTTTTTTCATTGTTTACAATCAGTGACGAAAACAAGAAGAAACTTTTCTCTCCAAAACGGAACTTCGTATTGAAAACAAAACATTTTCGTTATTCTCAACGGATTAATCCGTCTCGGAAAAGTTCCATCGTATAGGTAAACTATATTGTTGTAACAGTGTCCGAAGTAGAGTATCACACGCACATCATCTATGCCGCGGCAAAAACAACTACGGCAAGTATAATAATTACTATAATTTAACCTCAAATAACAAATATAAAATAAACACCATAGAATCTTTTTTTGCGTTCCAAGTTTAAAACGAGCGAGTTGTTTCGTTTTTGTAATATCTTTTCGAACACAAATTGATATCAGTAAAACTTTATAAAAGTTATTGCTATTCGTTGTTGGATTTTCGTGTACCATTTATTGCGCGCGATATTCTAAATGACTGTTTTTTTTTTTTTTTGTTTCTGTAGATACAGCAAAACATAACAATATTTACAGACTTGAAATAAAAAAAAAAAAAAAAATCCTACAGATAAGAGCCTATAGGTCAAAAGGTCGTGCGGATAAAGCGAGTTTTACGCGTCGTCTTTATTTATACGCGTATATTACTGACGGGCTGTGAACAAAAGAAATCGTTTGGAATCTCGTTCAATTATATATACGTATGCGTATAAAGCGAATGCGTAGAGGCGTTTTGCGGATTCAAACAGTATAATTTACACATTGGGACTGTGAGAGAACGAAAAAAAAAATAAAATAAATGAAAAAAAAAGTGCGGATGAAGAACATTGTAACAAATCTTCTCTGACCCGCTGCACGGTGAAACGTATAAGTTGCACACGGCGGCGGCGACGAGGCTAACGCAACAATTGGACAACGATTTAATATTTTCATCGGAATTTCGACCAAAACGGTGGATATCTGCGCTCATACGAGACCGTTTTCAGGTAGGAATAAAACTCAAAATAATCTTAAGATCCGTGTAATACGTACTTGTATATTTGTAATATCGTGCGTTGTGCATTTATTATATACTTTACGCGCGAGGCTAAAATATAATATGCTTATTATCCACAAAGTATATGCCCTTTTTGTATTATCTTCTAATGATGTATAGATCATGAAATCGCGGGTATTTCAAGCTTTCCGCAATTCCAAATTATTTTATACACTGTTAATATCGTGTCAATGGCCAAAACCAAATGAACGATAATCTCCCGGATCTATTTTACATTTTCTACATATCGTTTGACTTAGCTGTCTGAAAAACACCTATAACGAAAGTCTTTAAGTATTTAGAAAATAAAAAATTCCATTTTACCACCGAAAATATTATTTATCATTATAGTCGACGACGAATTGAAATTAAATCACGATATACTTGCAACTTGCAACAAACTTTCAGATTTCTCTCCAAAGTCAAAAAATCCTCACGCGTTCATATTGCATACTACTTTTTCTACCCGTTTACCATGGTTACCAATGTTACGATACATATACATAACATATTATTTTGTACTATAATGGGAAATCAAAACGTTTGTATTTTTACAATTCATTATTAAACCACTGGTTTTACGACGTATTTATTGCTTTAATAAATGATGCACGCGTTCACGTTATAAATTCACATACACTTCACTTAGCGCAGTATATTTACGCGATATCAACTCGAATGTAATTAATTTATTAACAGTTAATTAGAATATAAATTGCCGCGAGCTTAAAAGTTGATATCTATTTTCTTTAACACGGAATTTATTCGTATTCATAATGTTATACACTAACTCGTGAAAGTCCTACTTCTACCCGTTGCCGTTATTTAATACTCGTATATATATATAGAATATACTGACGCGTGCGTATTCACAGTTGTAGCGCGGGATAGCGCGAGTGAAGTGGCACAATATTTTCTAACCAACACGATAATTCAGACGTAATCGCAATTGTAATCGGCCGTGTCCAGGGTATGAAATAATACGTGTTAATTACACACAGCACATCGCGCATCATGCAAAACGTACACAACTTACGAAACGCGTACGCTCAAAGGTCCCCGGCGTATACCTATGTAGGCGGGTTACGGTGTTACTATACTGTAATTTGAATGTATCTCGAGTTACGATCGCAATAAAAGCTAGTAATTAAACGCTTATAGCTGGTATGGAGAGAGACACGCCAAATGGGAATAAGAAAGTATCTCAATTTCGGATTACGGCGGTGAATTACGGCCGTATCGCATGCAACGCGCGCAGTCGAGGGACGCCGCGCCGCCGCCGCATTCGTAACATAATGATACGGCTTATTATCCATAGGTTAGTTATCAATAATAACGAATGTACATTTTTCTTTATTTTCTTTCTTTTTTTTCGGGTTTCCAAGTCGTTAATAAACGCGAGTACACACGCGAGTACGCACTGAAACTCGGCTGCGCGCGAAACGACCGCAGTTCACGAGCAAGCCCGGATCCATTACAAGACTTGAGATTTTTTCCAGACTGACCGCTGATTTTCCACCATACATTTTCACAGTCACTTTAATTAATATTCGGGAACGGTTTTATAGACAAATGGCAAAGTGCATTATATAGTGCATCATCGTATTTATAAATATTAACGTAAGTTTATTTATATAATATATATTTACTGGCTAACGCTATAGAAAAAAATAGCGTTACATAACATTGGCGTCGGAAAACGAAATTTATCGCATTACAGCGCTTACGTTTTCGTAAAACGAAATCCGATACGAAATCGAACGCGATCGCGATGAGAATAGAATAGGTTGACCTATTAATCGTACACTCGCGTTTTATTTGTTCCGGACCTTTCGGAAATTCTACACACGTATCGAGTGTTTATCGACAGTTTAAAATTTACGATATCCCCTTTTTTATCAGTGCGGACATTATAATATAGAATGTACTATTCAAAGACGATCGTGATCACGGTGAAACGGTTATTTTTTTTTCTAGACTCGGTCTCGGCGCAACGTGTGTTGTGACTTGTTAACGTACACGTTCACGAAAAAAAAAAGAAAGAATATAAACATTCAGCGTCAAATTAAAATATTATCTCGGGTACGTGTAAACGTCAGAGATCTCCCAGCGGCAGTACCAATTAAACTTGGAAATTCTCATTAATATAAAACGGATTCGTTGGGTGTATGCCGTGTTCTTTCTTGTGCAGTGCGCAACACATGCGCGCACACACTCTATCGTCTCTATCCACACACACGCGCGCGTATTTATAAGTAAATACGAAGACAGAACGAGTTTCCTGCGTAGTCGGTTTTGAATGAATTGTTTGTGGAATCGCTAATGAAACTGTATACGAATACGTGCCGCGTACGACTTCATCGTCGAACTCATACGTGGCCGGTCACGAGTTCTAATGTCCGAAAGACATTAGTCGAGAAGCCGCAATTAGCGTCTTATCCAGCACGATCTACGATAAATTTCGTATATACTTTTCTCGCGGCCGAGTGTCCGAACCCCGGACGTACCCGATAGTGTACGTCGTCGGCCCAATCGGGCGACAAACATTCGGGCGTTTGTAAATCGCACCGCACACGTTCGCGATGAATATTATCGGAAGAAAAAGAAACGTTTTTATATCGCACGGGGTAAAGCTTTCCGAACGCGCGCAGGTATACCGTACGTATAGTTATTATTTGTACAATATCGGGCTGGTTATCGGTGGTAGGTAGTAGTCAATATTTAAATGGGCGTGAGAATAAAACGGCTAAAAAAGACGCGGAAATCACGACGCGGCACGAACGACGAGTGTAGGAAAGGACGAGGAGGGCGTTTTCGACAGAGATTTCCGAAAACAGTTTAAATTCCCGCGGTGTGTGCCGACGACGACGTATTATTGCGGCCATCGAAAAGTCGGGAAAACGATAATCGGCGGGCGCTCGCGCCGACTCAACGACGACGGCCGGCTTCTTAATAACAAGTAATAATAACAATATAATGGTAATAACATCTTGGTATAACGACGAATGATTGTACGGTTGCCACTAGCAGCTCGCTGCCGAACGCCGACCGTGACTCGCGTTTACTCCCGTACTCGCGTACACACACAGTCACACAGTGCTCTCGTACCGTATGATTACTAGGAATGTTACATTATTATTATATAAAGACCGAGTAGTAGTTGGAGAAAACGCGGAGAAAAATGCGCCGGCCCTCTCTGCCGGTGCAGAATAAAGTATCGTATAATGGGCATACACACACACACACATAGCTGATAGGTGTATTTAGGTGTATGAATTCGCCGCAGTCCTCGTGCCCGCGCGTTGTTCCATGTTCGTCGACACGGCAAAGTGGACTCTCTCCGCGCGCACGACGAGCGCGCGTCATTCGGTAATCAGAGTCCTTTCGTCCTGGCGCGGGGGGGACATACACGTCCGATCGTGTTTGACCCGTCCCCGGGTCGCGGCGTATAAGGATTTCGGGAGCGCGCGATATTTTCCCATGTTTGTTTTTCTCGTCCGGTCGATATACGACGAGACGAGAGTATAAATAATAATATCATCACGTGTACGTAATTTGATTATATTTATTTCTCGTCGGATGAAACGTATTCGTCACGCGGAACAGAGAACCGCGGACACTATATACTGTATAGTCGTATGGCGTACGAGGAAGTGCCTAATACGCGCGCGTTATTATTATATTAATATACGATTGTTTCGGCTCGGTCGAAACGGTGGTGGTGGTGGACGGCGGACGGGTATATTATTTATAAATAAGGAGGTATTATTATTTTTATTATTATTTTTATTTTTTATCCTTTTTTTTTTTTTTTCACGTGTCGAGAAGTATCGGATAGCGTATAATTATGTAGAAATACCTGTTTGTGACAGTGAAATGTTGCCCGCGTGTTAGTGTGTGAGTGTATATATGTGCGAGCGCGAGCGCGCGCGCGCGCGCGCTCGGGACTGGCAATCGTGTTAATATGAGAGAATGATTCCAACAAGGTAATTGAGTTGGACCGCATTTATATATATTATACACACACGTACGTGCAGTGTGCGTGTGTGCAGTGTAAATATATATGTGTAACTGGGCCTGAACAAACGACGACGTGTGTATTGGGAATATAAAAAACGAGAATGAAAAAAAAAAAAAAAAAACAACATGAAATCGTATTTTAACTAGCTATAATAATAACAATAATGTTACCGTCGCCTGTCGTATATTATAATATTATATGATTTTTTTTTTTTTTTTCGTGCTTTTTATCATTATTATTATTATTTTGTTTAGTCGAATAATAAATAGTTACGTATATATTATAATATTATAAAACCCACGTGAAAACGGGTCCGGGGTGGTTAAATAGGACTATATTATATATTTGATAGACCAATTATCTCGGAGTTAACAAGCCGTCGGACATGGCGATTATCGCGACTTAACATCTGTTGTGAGTATACGGGATTGTGTCACTGTCGACGACGGCAAACTGATGTGTGTGTGTGTGCGTGTGCGTGTGCGTGTGCGTTCAGAGATACACAAACGCGAGTGCAGTGATAATAAAATATTTATTGTAATGAATATTGTATATTATACCCGATATCAAATTAAACGGTCAAAAATCGAAACGTCTCAAATTACGGCGTTCTCGGAATTCCGTTGGTTTCATTTCGTGGTGAAAACAAAACGTTATGAATAATTTTTCATACCTATAAAACCAAAGGAAGTATGTAGTTTCTGTGGTCGTAGACTTTAAACGTTAGATCGAGTTTGACTAATTAATTTTCTTTATTTTAGTTTTGCAAAGCTTGTGGAAAAAGCTGATCGGGAAGAAGAAAAGAGGGGGAGAATTCAAGTTAAAAAACAGAATATTAGGAAACGGAAGGTAATAAGCACCTTATAAAGTGTAAAATGTTTTTTCGAAAAAAGACTAGAAAAAACATTTAAAGCCCCTAAAGTCTCCCAATTCACGTGTTTGGGCTACTTTTACATTTCATTTAAACGTATCGTTACTCATAAATTGTCCTCCAATCGAGAGATTCCCGGACACGCCACTGCTTGAATATAATATGCGCATAATTCATAAGCTTTCAAAATGACTATTATTTCTTAATTTATATTATGTATACATAATAGTGCAGTATGCATATTGTTATAAAATGTATTAATAAAAAAAAAAAGAAAAGTTGTTTGTGACATTAAAATGAAAAATATTACTATAAATGTTCGTCGCTTCATCAGATACACATATAACACATGTGTGTATACATAATAATTGATACTGTTTGATTGTGTTGGTGTAAACATAAACTTTTTTAATGGTTTTGTTATCCTTGGTGGAACCTATTATAGTAAATATGATTTATAAAACAAAATGTGATTAGATAAGATAATATTCTTCTGATTTCGTGGAACAAAAACTCATTATATTTTGGAATGCTAATATTTGTGTAAGCTAATTAAAATATTCATACTCGGAGTAGCATTAATTTTAAAGCGCAAATATTTTCTTTATATAATACAGCTTCATATATAACATTTCGTTGGTAATATTATACCGTGTATACATTATGTTGGTACCCATATAGGTAGGTATCCTCTGTACACGATTAAATTATATAGTTCATAAAAATGTTTCATTTCTTTTTTCGATACATTCTATTAGATTTAGATTTAAATAAATACATAAAATGTTTTTAAAAAAAAATAGTAATAATAATGATTGTTTAATTAATTAAAATATATTTTTTTTTCAGGTTCTTGCATTGATAGTTTAATTTTATATCATACAAAAAGTAGCAAATACAATAATATCAAGAACACCGAACGAAGAAACTTTAAACGAAGAACTATTGAGGTATAATAGGTGTTTATTATATTTTGGTACATTCGTAAAAATTAATATAGTATTGTAATAGCTGTATGCAAAGCGGATTCGGTCACTCGGGTCTTTTCCCGATGGGCTTCTAGAGCCAGCACAAATAGATTTTGTTTGCATGGCAAGTATTTTCTATGGCTTCATTAAAAACCGAATTTTCGAAATTTCTAGGGTGTTTTTCATGAAAATAGTTAAAAATGACTTGGAATTACAAAAAAAATGTACCTTAAAGTCTCTGAAAAAAAAACCAACAATGGCGAAATAAAAATTAATTTAAATCCGTATGTTTCCGAAACATATTTCAGCTAGGAAAACATTGTCGAAGTATTCTACTACTACTACTACTACTACTACTACTACTACTACTACTACTACTACCACTACTACTACTACTACTATTACTACTACTACTACTATTATTATTATTTATTTGTGTCTGAAAAATAAAATATATATATAATTAAACGGACCGTAATAATATTTAAATTTTCGTTAAGAGGTTGAGGGGGAAAAAAAGAAATCGTGTGATCGACAAATTTAAATAATATGGTGAGCCTCCGTGTTATTTAGGTCCGAACGATTTAATACGGGAGCAATCACACGCGTACATCATCGTAATAGTATAGTATTCAAACATATCGTTTCAATAGTCAGTACCTAACACTGTATCATTAAATTCGGCCTTGTTCAAATTCGGTAAACTATCAATTAGAACATTTATAACCGAGAAAAAAAAAAAAAAAAACCAAAATAATACTATCCATTATTACAGATGCCCAACAGTCATGTTGCTTGTATTATGTCCTCTATTACGGTCGAGCACGTTGCGTGGAACACATAGCTACTAATCAGAACCGTTTATTAAACGTTCACGTTTTCTTCTTCTTGTTTTTCATGACGTACACGATTATTTGTATACATCGACTTAAGTGTATACGATTATGGCTCACAAAATCGCATTCCTCTTACGGTTTTATTCGCCGCGATCGCTGGACATACCCGTCCCACAACAACCCATCTCTCACGGGTGTCGCGGATATCTGTTCTATCTGTTCGACGTACGTCGTTGCTCGTTTTATGTATATATCGCGCCGAATTTCAGTACAGATTTCAGTGTTCGTCGGTGTTGGTTTTTCTTTCCCTCTCGGATAAGGTTCTGCTCTTTTTTTCCTTTCTCGTTCTAAATTATCGTCGAGATAAACCGACCGACGCGTCCAATTAACCGGGACCGTCGCAGAGATTTACATGTTCGATATACGAAAAACGTGGCTTTAAACCTAAAAAACAAACTGGTTGAGCCAGGACGGCTGGTTCGACTATTTTCGCGTGTCTCCTATAAATTCGGGGGGTAATACTGCGTTTACTCGATAAATTCCGTCGCGTGTTCGCGAGAACAAATCACGCGTGTAAAAGTGAATAGGTAGGGGCTACCTACCGCGATAAATCGACGAATCGTATTTTCACATTAGTAAACCGATCTCTATCTGAAGTTTTGACAATTATTTTTTTTTAAAAGAACGCCATATGGTACATATCGCCGCGGCGCACCACGCAATACGCGTTACAGGACGGACGTACATCGAAATTAAATCGTCACGATAACTTACGCGTGATTATGGACATAAATCGGTTGTTATTTTTATCTCTCATCTTGTCACGTATCGGCGTGTATACTCTTTAGGCGTAATGAAAACAAATCGGACCCTCTATAAATGCAACGAATGCCATCGTCAAAACCGCCCGCATAGAAAATGACTCGTCCGATGTTCTATAATAATATTATTATTGTGCTCTCTAAATGTTGTCGATTTATCGATATTTTATCGTACGAAATGGACTATTTTTTCGCGTGTTGAATTGCGTTTAATCTTTGAATTATAAATTATTATTCTCTTTGGTTTCGCGTGTAATTTTTTTTTTAGATCAATAGTATTCAAAAGCTCGGAAAATTTTTTAACGGTAGGCGTATTAATTCACACGCCTTTTACTAATCATCCGACAACGCAATTTTTGTATTTCATATTTTGTTGATATATTCGAGAAAGTAAGTATATACTATGATTACTTTCCATTCGTATTTCGTTTAAAACGCTTAAATTGAAAAGGTTAGAGTTTTCGAAACTCGATGTTTATCGTTGTAAGTGTGGAATTGAATTATTTTTATTTTAAGTTTTTCCTCGAAAACAAACGAGTAAAATATGTAAATCGTCGGTTAAATGTTTCCTGCGCGTAAAAGTTTGCAGGTAGGTGGTAGTCGAGTTTCAACTGGTTTTTTTGGTAGGTATGCATAATCGATTTGGTTATTATATTTATTCATATTTACAGGGAAATTAAGAATACCTACATGCTATTAAAAATTATAGTTAATTTTCACATTTTTTTACAAAGTATTATAAATTAAGAACAATAAAAGAGAATTTATAGTAAATTTATATTGTTATAAACGTATCGCTTAATTTATTATTTTTACAAAAACGATTGATATTTTTAAATTTTTTTTTTTTCTTTGAAAGACGAATTGTTTTACTTACTTACATTTTTATATCCCTTGATCGTCATAGACAATTATTTTCAATAGAATTTTTTTTACTGGAAAACAAAGTTTCGGTAAGAATATACCTGTTGTGAAACAAATCGGTAAAATATTAGTTTATCGATCTATTTGTTTAGGTTTTTTCTTTTCTTTTTCGTGTTTTGTGGTGTGTTTGAATCTCTAACCGGTCCAATTTTCAGGTCTGAAATTCCAAACGAGACGGACAAATCTCATAATAATATTATCTTTTCGCTAAGGATAAAAAAAAAAGAAAATACACAACCCTCGTGTGTACACGGCGAAAAAACTGTTTTTTCAATTCGAGCGTCGAAAACTTTTAACCGTCGAATATATTATATATTATAATAATATATTTTACAATAAATTATTTTTTAGCCACCGCGGGGTTCTCCGAAAAAAACCGCTCGATCTCGTCGTATCTTACAATAACATAATAACATAATATGTAGAGTAATGTAGTTGAGCAATTTCATTAGATGTGCACACACAACGCGAGTGCAGCGGTACAGGACCATTGAAATTACACGTTGTCGTAAACATTCATACACATACGGGGGAGGGGGGGGAGATCGCTCTAGGGTCAATACGAAATTTACCGAGCGTAATATTAAATATATAGTGTGTGATTTCCATTACATGGTTTCACACAACGTTTTAGAGCGGTGTCGAGTGCGCATATCGCGAGCATTCGTATTTGTGCTGAATATATTTTTGTCATCGTATGCTCTTAGTAGGTACTCGGTATAATGATATCGTTGCATTCATACGTTTATAAATACGTTTATTATTCTGTTACAGTCCGTGTAACGAGTATTACCGCAGTGGTTTTCAATTTGCGGCGATTTATTGAAAATATTAACCGTCATGAATCGCATATTCAAAGCCGGATTAAGAAACTACGCGCCTCCGGGGATAAAATACAACGGCGGGCACTTCAAAAAAAACGATTTTATTTCGTAAAAATATTCTCTGTCCCCCTCTAGATTGCCCGGGCGATTGATACATATAATATAGCCTCACGAGTCTTCCCGTATCCATACGAAAACTTTCCCGTCATTTAGAAAACAAAATTTATTCAAATTTCCCACGCATTAACCACGGATCTACATCTACAACCGCGGTATTGTTAGATAAAACGTGCACTTATGTTATACTGTTTTCAAAAACAGTCTCTACCATGACGAATAATCGTTCTGAAATAATCATTCCATTTTATTTGAATAGAGTTAAGGGCAAAGCGTCGTCGCTTCATAATCAGTATATACCTACTTATTTATTTAAAAGGGCTCCGATGAAATGCAGTTGTCGGATGGATTTGGATGTCGTTCGTTTATGAATTTAAAATAAACGTAACGTTATTGATTTAGAAAAACTATTCTGAATGAAAGAGTGAGTCGGCCATTTCTATTTTCTCTGGACGGTTGATTGTACGTTGTCGGTGATTTTTCTTTAAAAACAACCACAGATGACGACTAAATTCGTTCAATCGAAACTCGTCGAAACGCCCGATTCCGTCAAAGACGTTAACCGTTTCGCTTACTACAGAAAGAGAAACTCGTGTGACGTTTTCACGTCTCGCGTACGAATAAGCCACCTTGGTTTTTGCTCAAATTCGTGTGCGCGGACACAAAAAAAAAACTCGCCCCTATAATGTTTACCGGCCTGTGCCATTGATCGCATTCGATATCAGGCCGGAAAAAATCATCGTCATTCATACATATTATATATAATATGAGAATATTTTAATAATAATATAGCGACTCCGACACAGTGTTTTGTGCGCGCCGAGGCACTCTTTTCCCGTGGCGATTTCGAGTGTTTATCTAGGTCGACCACCTCGGCGCGCGGCGAACGGGGCGCGGCGGCGGCGGCGGCGGCGGTATATCGTCTCCGCGTGTTATTATAAAATTAAAGCGTTAGGGATCGATTGAGGGACGCCGATACGTCAGTTTCCGCACCGACAATCGCGCACGGAATTCTTTTGCGGGTTTCAACACAACACAATAACGTCGTATAGGTAATATAAAATATAATATGCTATTATGCGCGTGCTGCGTTACAATACCCGGAGCACGTTATATTATGAACGATGTTTTGAAATCGATTCGGCGGCGCACGGTTTAACGTATAACACTCGGGTAGGTAAACACACGCCGCCGGTCGAGGCGGCCGGTGTGCCGGGGCCGCGGCGGCGAAAACGTAACCGGAAATTCGGACGGGAGCGGTGGCATCGGCCACAAGTCAAAATCTTTGCGCGCGCTCGAATAACATACAATATCATACACGCGAGTATAACAATAATAATAATAATAATAGGTGGGTAGGTCTTTCTACGAGACGAGTACGTATTCGATGTTACGAATAAAACGTTATTATTTCGGGTCAGCGGAGCGGACGACGGCGACGACACACTCTCCGTCGTCATCGTATAATATAATACCTATGAGCGCGTTTTGAGGTCTCTTCCACCGATATAATATATCATACCAATAATACATAATATTATATTGTCGCGACGGACCACCCAAAAAGAATGTCGTACGCGCGTTTCGATTAATACATAATAATACAGTGCACACGCGTGTATGTATTTATTTCTCTTCATACCTCGTTAGGAAAAATAAAAAAAAATCGATTCGGGACGTGTTCACCCCGTGTCTCGCGCCGTTACCCGTACGCGCGTATATAGGCACACGCGCTGGAACTTACCATATTATATTTTATAATAAGACATACCTAGCCGGTACCGGTCGCGCTGCTCGTACTCGGGGACGTGCGTGTGTGATGTACGTTCGCGTTTATTATTATAATAGGCGTGCGACGGATAGCAATGTAATCTATATCTGTATATATATTTAATATTGAATATAATATAAATAACGCGATGAAAAACTCGCCGCGCGTATTATTTTCAACGCACGTCCGCGCGTCCGTCTTGGGGCCGCAGATCGCTTCCGCGTCGACGGTCCCGCGCCGTGCGTACACGTCAGTACGACGCTGCTCGCCGTTATCGTCGTCGGCGCACCACACGTCCACACCGTGTTCTTAATGTTATTAATCGTTATCTGCAGGGTTTGGAAGTTAAAATAAAATCAAATACTTTTTAGCGCCACGACACGCACTTAAACGTCAAAAAATACGCTCTCTGTAAATAGCAATAGAAATCGAGAAATTTGCAAAATACAACGTTAACATTTTCCTTTTCATTTCTATTCTTTGAAATTGCTTTTGACAATCGTTTCGATAGTGTATTCGTGCACAGTATTGGTATAATATATTTTACGGTAGATATAAAAATTAGGCGACCGTCGCTGCTCAGGAATAAGCTGCCGGTTGTTCTCCTTTACCGACTTATTCACTTCAAATTTCGATACACGCGACCGTTATTTCCGATAGATTTTCAATAATTGAAATCCTAATCTAAGACACTATATCGAAGGGGAAAAATCGGAAATTTATCTGCATACGTATATGATATCAAGATCATTTATCTTCGGCTCACACAACCATCTGTAGATAGATATAGGGGTTGAGTTTTCATGTCTCGTTGGTCGATGGGAAATTTTGATTTTCGGGGACGACGCCGTGATGACGGTAATCGTTTGGTACCGGCCAAACGGATCACATCGAGAACGCTGACATCCTCACAGGCGATCAACAATATAATGATGATAATACGAGTATAACAGCACCGACAATTCTCAATAATGTATTAAAGCGATGGCATATAATAAACTTCGAAAAGCGTTTACAATATATTATACTAATCGTGTTATTCGTTTTATTATCCAACGCACACACGCACACGTAATTTATACAAACAATATATATATATATATATATTTATAGGTGTGTGTGCCTCCCACACACCGCAGTGACACGGTTACTGTCTATATTAACACATGCACAACACTATTACAAATAATAATAATAAAATAAACGAATAAAAAAGTAAAAAAGAAAACCAGTTGATCTCTCGTTGGGCTATTATTATTATTATTATTATTATTATTATTATTATAATCGTATTTCTTTTGTCGAAACAAGATAACTTGCAGACAGTGTCAAAACCGGGTTTTACGAGATAATGCATGGGTAGTACATGGCTTTATCTAAAACGACCATTGTTAAACATTCATTGTTTGGTAACTGGCCAGCCTCATCCAATATGCGACGTGCACACTAACTGCTGTAAATTACCTCTATACGGGTTAAACACGGGGGCGATTATACGAAAAGAAAAACATAATAGCTCTCTGTCTATCTATCCCACTCTCCTCCTCTCTTCCTTCAGCACGCATATAAAACGTACGCGCATCGCGAGTATTAACTATACGCCGGGTATACAATTTTAACGATTGCAATACGATTTATCGAAACACACTCGTTAAAATCTCGTTTTCATTTCCTTTTCTTTACGGTTTTTACTTAAACCTTTTCGCATTTCACGCGATTCGAGTATTTGATAAATGATCGAACCCTACATACGACGCGGGAGACTACATAATATAAAAATTATTTATTTTCATCAATGAAATCTGTGCAGTAGTTCTATTTTATAAATAAATACAGTTTTCTTTATGACAACAGCGGTGTTAACAAAATAAACACATACGCAGGTTATCACATAAATAATCAGCTCTGTGTTATGATATTTTTCACTCGGGCTTTTCATGTTTTCTTTTTTCACAAATTTTGTAAATATTAAATGATATATAAAATTTCATGCAGTGATAAATACTACCGAGATTTAAGATAATTTACGAGTGTACTTAGATCTACTCGATTTTAAACGCGTAATCAAACCGTCGGGTTATAATAGACGAACATCGTTTTTCGTCGGTCCCGCAGACTGCCGCCGAGTGTATTTTGAAAACGTTTGTATGCAATACGAACGTGTCGTTTTTATTTGCTAACAATGTCGATACGTGTGTATATAATCATCGAAGACAATATAATTACACCCACGAGACTAAAAATATATTGTGTTGTGCGGTACCGTTTTCGGATTCGTATGGGCACATTAATAAAGTACGCGCTGACAGTATGACATATTGCCGCAGTATGTGCGCGCCTAATTAATATACACTTAGTTTGGCATTGACTCGGTGTATAATCTGTATAATTATTTAACGCAACGGATTGTCGAATCCCGAATATTTGAAACGGCGGAGCCCAAAACGTACGGGCGAATTATTCACACAAAGCCCACGATGGGTATATGACGTTTAGAATGAAAAATCACTACACTTGTACAAATACGGCGTATGATTATTGGTTATCGGACGTTTGGTTTTTCTATACGAACCGCACACTGTACTCGCGTGAAACACGCGACAGCGTCCCGCGTGCGAGTACCCGCGCATTTTCGTAGTCGAAAGAAGAGAATTTAAAATCGTACCCGAATTCCTATTGAAACACTTTTTTTTTTTTTATTCGTTACAAATATTTGGCACCGGAATCGTTGTATTGTGGGCACCGGATCGCACGGCCGTCGTAAATAGGCAATATGAATTCTCACCGTCGTCGTATCGCATATTATTAATATATATTATTTATTTATTTATATTATTATTATACGGCAATTATTATGTATTAATATTCTACACGGCGTACATTATGTATTATATAGTTTCTATGCGCGACATTTTTCATTTCGAAATCATAATTTAATGTGTCTCGATAAAGTAATAATTTATAATATATATGTGTGCGTGTGTGTGTGTGTGTGTGTGTGTATATAATGCGTATAATATTACACAACTTAATATGTATAATATGATATTTGGGTTTATTTCACGTTCTTGATTTTTGGAACATTTCCAGACAGTCGAAAACTAACAAGTGATGATATAAGTACAAACCCGAAACGACATTTAAATAATCACATTTCTCATATTTTTTTCATTACGCCTGTTGTTTGTTAAACGATTACATCGCATAATAACTATACATTTTGTCGTCTTGTTGTGCGCGTAAAAACTTAAATAATTCTCGTCCGTAGGTAATTGGTCACGGTGAAAAACCTATCTAAAACATGCACGTACCGAACACATCTTGGTGTGGTCGTATTATAGTACGACGAATATAATACGTTGGAATTACGTCGACGAGAAGCTCTCAACTCGGAAGCATTGTTTCACCGATAAACTATTATTGCTGAAGAAATTTTAATATTTTTCGTACACGTAAAAAGACACTTCTGGCCGAATTTCATTCACACGAAACAGTCGTGGCTGACATTTTTCAAAATCCCTTCTTATTGCCTATAGATAACGCACCGCGTAAGTTTTTATAAACATACTGGCGTTCCTGTAGATTATACATGAAATAACGTTCTCCATTTTTAACGCTTATTATCCCTTCAAACCCTCTTAAAGATTTCAAATTTTCAAATTTTCTAGTTTATTAATGAAGCCGTAAAAAACTTTCTCGAATTTTTCGAAATTTCGAGTGTTTTGTATAGCTTCATAAAAACCGAATTTTTTTGAAATTTCTATGAAGCCATAGAAAACACTCAAAATTTCGAAAAATTCTGTTTCTTCTGAAGTCATACATCACTGTGTAAATTCCAAAATTTAACCTCTAAGAGGGTTGAAAATGGAAAACGTTATTTTTCGGTCGGATTTTTTTGATGAAACAAACACTGTGACCGGAGAATTTTATTTAATAAGATAATAAGTTACTTTATAATATAATTGCAAATAAATTGTATAAATAATCATAAAATTTGATTGTAATTGTAAATAATTGTTCTTAGACGGGGCCGTATTCAAAGTCTCGAGGCGTCCAAGCAGCTACCACTAAAATACCTTTTATAAAAATAAAAACACATTTTTAAATTCGACTCTAAACATAAAAATAATATGACGTTGAAACTCATAATAGTCAAAATGAGCGTGTGGACGGATCATCCTAGAGGTGCACACACCCGTGAGAACGAAATAAAATCTTATACATGAGAAAAAAAAAAAAAAAGGTACACAAAATTAAACGAACATCGATTACCATTATTAGAAAATCTTTGTGTACTTTTTACCGTAACATAATTGTGCCTTTTGATGTTATTAATTTCCGGTCACAATGATGATGACCTACTTGGGGAACAGGTAAAAAATAATATCGCTCCGTATAGTCTTTAATATATATACATATACTCGTATAGTGTTTTTATTATACCTCTTTATGTGCTAATATGTGCATAGTTGAACCATTATGATATTGTATACCTATACGTACGTATAATGCGTAGCGTGTAATAATATAATATCGTTCAATTCGGTAGCAAACTAACGAATATTAATAAATACAGATAATTATATAGGTATAGGATAATTACCGGAGAGGAAATCGCGAAAACACGGCGTGGAAAAACATCGGCCCCGCTCCCCGGGATATAACCAACTGGTTGCCTTACCCCAGAGCCATTTCTAACCCTTGTTCCGCCGCTAACTAAATGGCCAATTACCACACGGTAATTACCGATAATTATTGATGGTCACCCGTTGTTGCATCCAATAATAATTACACGTGTTTGCTAACATACGCCACGATCGAGAATTAACATATTCACGTAATCGTACCGACTTTTTAATGTGTTTATTTTTTTTTATTAATTTTTTTTTCATTTTTTTTTTTTTTCATTTTCATCTTACGTCCTAGCGTTCTAGTGTTCATACTGCAGGCACGACAGCGCGACGCATATCGAGTTTAAATATGATATCGGCTTACGATCGCAGGGAAATAGAAAAAAACTATTATGCGTGTGACACGTATATTGTGTCGTCGACACAAAAACGAACGTTTTTGAAACGCTTCTTTTCCTTGAAAATTATGAATTTTAATCGTTTATTTTTTTTTTACATATTTTAGCATGCTTATGAAATTTTATAATTTCCAATTATTTTTATATTCAAAACGACCGAACTATTATAAATTCGGAAAACAATAATAACTATACCAGCACGTACTCGAACGTATTCACGCTGGTCGTTTTCGAATTCAATTTGAAACAATTGAATAGTTCGAGAAATTGAGAGAATTGAAATCGAGAAATTGACGGTATTAACACATGCCGATCGGAATATCATTATGCATTTCAAACGTTCTGGCAGAAGAATCGAAAACATATATAATTTCATTTCAGACTACGGCGGTCATTATCGACAAGTTCTAATCATAAATCGATTATTATAATAATTGTTATTACTCATAATGTTACCACTTATTTTTTTTATTAATCTTTTTTCGTCTATTTTATATTGCGCCAACGATTATTATTTACTCTTCGAGCTCGACCGAGAAAATCGCGGGATGAAAAAAAAAATAAAAAATACTGTTCTTATGCTGCAGTGTTTCTATAGCGCCCATATTATAACCAGTGCAATAGTGTCGCGAGTGCAAAATCGCCGTTTGAAATACGTATTTATCGAGAACAAAATCACCGACACGCGTCACGTGTACGAATAATTCCTCGGTTTTCGACCAATTCGATAACATCGTAGGGCGTTTTGGGTGTTAATATTACACTTGGGACTGTGTCGAAAACTCAACGGCATGCGATCTGTTCGAGAGGTAAAGATTCGCTCGGGCGTTTCTGCGTTGTGTATCGTCGTACGCGTTTTGGTTCTATACCGTCGAACATAATATTATACAATGACGTACAATCGATCGCTGTTTATATGATTCTGAAAATCAACGGCACCGGCAAATTCGTACTTAAATTACCGTCATCATCGTCGATCAAACATCATCGATGTAGACGATATTGTGACGACGCTCGCGGGAATATTTTCTATCGATTTCAGAATATTACCCCCCCCCCCGACCCCCCTGAAAAGAAATAGAAAAAAATGTTTATCCATCTGCGCCGCGCGTAAACGCGTTGCTGCGGGCGCGCGAAAATAAATCACAAAGGCCATTATGAAATTTTCCGCGTAATTTCAATCTAAATATGCCGTCGTACGTTTTTACTACACACTCCGTATATGTAAATGAATAATGATCACCACATAATATTATAATATGTTTGTTGAGTTAAAATAAACGATAATATAAATGATTGCGGCGTAATAAGGGTTAAATACTTGGAAAAAAAAAAAAACAACGAACATAAACGCATACATATATATATATATATATATTATAAAATGTGTTGCGCGTTGTGGCAACAGCAGCAGCGGCAATAATAATAACAGCAGCGATTATCCACATGACGGTCTCGTGATCCGTTCTGGACCATATTACCATAATTATATATTATTTGTGCGAACGATCGTTTATTTTCTCAACGTACGTTATTCGTGCGTCGCGTTTATTTTTATCTAATGAGAAAATATTATTTTAATACATTATGTGCCGCGTGTATGAGCGCACGCTCGCGCCTCCGAAAACTCCGCGCTTGTAATATTATGTATATAATATATATATAGCGTTATTATATACTTTGTAGTGCTTACATAATGTAATATCATAGAGAATATTCTAACTGTAAAAAAAGCGCATAATAAAGTACCGAATTTATGCTCGTTTTTTCCCTTTCGGTTTGGATGCGTCTACGTGTAATTGCGACCAATCAAACTGTGTCGTACACGTATGATATTGTGTGTACGATAACTATGGTGACATAAATATTATAATACATGTATAATGAATATAACACAATACATTTTTAAAGTTTTTCAAAAAAGAAAAAATGAAAATAGCCTTTTTACAAATACATTTTCTTCTAAACATTTCGGTGATTATTAAAACTTTTAATTCTTAAACGATTTTCGAAGTTTGTTAAAATTTTAATATTTTTCTCGATACGAATAAATCATACAAGCTGATCCGGTGAACGTTGTTTTTGCTCATACGGAATTTTTATAAATTAAAGCGTTGCCCGGAAAAAAAAAAAATGTGCGTTAAAACCCTCCGAAGTTTTTTTGTTGAATATAACATTTGAACTGAAACATTTTTTTTCTTTTTAATAATTAATGTGCGTACCGTGTAAAGTAATACTTGAACAAACAAAACGACTTAAAAAATCATTTTAATGCATATTTCTTGATTTTCAATGTATATATTAACGTATTTCACGTATACAATAATTAATATTTTTACTGCATATTTTAGCGCTTATTATCGTGTCTATGAGTGCTTATAAGTCTCGAAGCCTATTTATTATTATTTTACTAATTATATGTTTACATAAAAATGTCGGTCGTAACCTCTTTTGACCCCTTTACGGTTGGATTGAGGTGGAATTCAGAAATTGATATTCAGCTACTTTCATAGGCGACCTTTGGAAATAAAACTCGATAACTATCGAAACCCCGAAGACGTTGATAAAACGTAAAAACACATTACACATCTCTATTTCACCCCCCCCCCCCGGGAGAGGTGATTATGGTAAAATCCTTTCTTATTTCACCTCTACGTAATCCGCGATGTTATATTTCATCTTGATTTCGTGTGTTTTGATCCGGGGCGTGAGTGTATCGGACATCTCCCTACATAATCGTGTGTGTAAATATAAACGATATACTAAATCTTACATCGATGTAATATTGTACTCATACATAACCAACGTGACGCGCATTTGCGGAAAATCAAAAAAAAGAAAATTTTTGTTAACCGAAAATCAACGAGTAATCGTCAACCGTTACGGATGTATACGATTATATATGTTTTGATTGTCGAAAATATATCTAAATTTTTAGTAAAAAATTAAACGCGTAATTTATACGACAAAACCGAAGAAGGTTATCCGTACAACAAAAAGAAGAAGAAAAAAACTCGACATACGTATATAAAACCTAATAACATGCGCGTATCTACTAACTCGTACAACACGAAGTGTGATGGGAACGCGTTGGAATTTCGCACACACGAAATCTGGCGCGCGCATAACACGTCTGACCGTAATATCGTGTACAGGTACAATATAAGTATAGTCACTGGCCGGCTATCCACTACATGTGACCCGGTTGTTGATATCGTATACGTCTCCGTCGTCGTTTAGCCGTGTTATTATCGCGTTATTAATCCGTCTCCCGTGACGGTTCGAAACGAACGCCGGAGCCCTGCGATATGATTATACGCGCCAACTCGGTCCGCTCCTCGAAACGCGCGGATAATAATATCCTTAATGGTTTATAAAATCGTTTCCATCATTTGTGAACACGACGGCGGATTCGGCGTTTTCGGCATGCGTATTTTAGAAGTCGAAATCACTAAACCGTATTATTATAATCGCATGCGCGTTTTCATCTGATAATCCTTACGACACCGTCGGAAAACCTCTGCGCCGGAGGCGTTGTATAATGCGGCATATTCACAGTAGGAATAACACACGCGTTATAATATACGTATTATAATATACCTACACACTCGGGGGGAATCACTTCAAATAATAGTATAATTATCGTAGCGTATATATTCGTATAATAAGTAACACTTTTGGAGGTACGTTTCGAAACTACATTTACGGTTTTTCTAATAGCTGGAGATAATCTGAAGAAAAAACATAACAAATGAAAGGTGACAAATTTACTGCGTGCTGGTAAATTCGACGAGACCAGATTTTTTTGTTGATTTTTTTTTTTTATCGAAATTCGTAGAAATTTGAAACTTTTACCGAATTCTTATGTTACCGTCATTCAAGTGGTGGTATAATTATCAAAAAAAATTTTCGCGTTTATTCCGTTGTTTATAGATGTTTGAAATAGAGTCGCGTTCACTCGCCTTCCCTTGTTCGGGAATCGTATTTCTAAACTATTTGGTTTCGACCTGTATCGCGAGGTGACCTGTATCGCGTTCAAATTTTAATGATTTCTGTGTTTAATCATCAATCATTACTATTGTATGATTATATTTTCATATGTGGTTGCTTTTTTTTTTTTTCGATTATGAGTGAAACGAAGAGCAATGGTACATTGTTCTCGAAATTTAAAATATCAATCTCCCGTCACCCGTATCTCACCCTTTTGTCAAGTACAAATTTACTTATTTGTTGTTCGATAAAATTGCGACGACGTAAATCGAATGTTGCAAATACATAGTATTTTATCAAACAATAGTTAAACGCTCGTTTTTTAAGTAATAATCGCAGTAAAAATGTACGTTTACATAATAACTCTGGACTTCAATCGTGTAAATAGAACTGAAAACGAGTAGATTACAAAACAATTTCATGACGTTCATAAACGAATAATTTAATTTCTGTTTCATAAATGTTTCAATCATAGATATTAAATAAAACTGACATTAGCTAAACATATATTGAGTTCATGAGCTTTTATTAGCTTAATTTGTTTATGTATGTTAAAGAGATTTTCACAATAATTACCATAATCGATAATTAATCGTTGCACCAATATGTATATACATTTTACGATAATTATTATTATTTACAATCTGTTATCTACGTTTAACGGTATTACGAAAAATAATTCGATATTTTCCTCACATGTCTGTCATACAATGTAACGTCACTGAAGTCGAAATTTTTATGTTTATTGAACTGTCCGTATAGTTCTCATTTATGAATCTCTTTAACAAAAGTATTGAAGAGATAAAGTTACATAGTGGGGGGGGGGCCTTTTGGATTATCAGTGTTGTATTTTGTAGACAGTGGCGGATTTAGACAGGGGGGGGGGGTGTTTGAGAGCTGAAGAACCCGTCGTATTTTTATTTAAAATTACTAATTATTCATTCGATAATTATTATTCATTAAACATTCATTCAACAATCATCGTTGTGAATTAGTTTTAATGACCTTTGTTATAATCGTCGAGCATTATGCAATACTATAATATCGCGGACGTCTTGCAGGCAGCTGTCACGTCATAATCATATTCCATATTTTTCGGGTAGTGTTATTTTCGACGCAAACACCCCGCAAAGTGTCCGTTGTTCGTTAAATTCGGGAATCACTAAACGCATTTAAGAAAATCGATTTGTCGAGTCTCGGATCATAATATAGGTAACCAGTTTAGTTTAAGTACCATGTGACCACGTTTGTGCGAGCGGTGGAGGTAAAACATATTTTTGTTAAACCAATATTTAACAGAATATTGTATATAATTAAACGTATACCATTTATTATCATTATTATTCTGTTTGAAAATTACGAAACCGTTTGACTAAACCGGTTTAAATGTACATAATACCGTGACTTTTTTTCGGTAACCTTTCATTAGATACTAAGTCTTGGGGAGTATTTACTACGTTACAAATTCGACTCATTGAAATAGAATTTTTTTTTTCTTTCTTTTTTTTAATGGGTTTCTTTTTCTTTCCTTTTTTTTATTATCCGTTCAAAATATAATACGAAAGTTAAATAAGACTGGGAATCACGAATGGGATTATTAAATAGTTTTAAAAAAAAATTAATTATAGAACATGTTACACGATGTGTGTAATAACAGTCGAACGTACCTCGTATACATATATCGTCGTTCGCGTAATGAATTGAATTCGTACGTTTTAACATCACGATTACACTATATAACGCGCGTACGTATGTATTTATTCCGAGTAATTGTCCCGATTAAAATAAAACTTCGCGTCATGAATAATGTATTAGTTTAGTATCTTAAATAGCATTTACTTGCGCGCGATTACATTAGGTACGTACTCGTACAACTGGCCGGTAACGTTTTGAATTTTTATCAACCCGAAACGTGAAAATCATGTGCGTCCATCGATATGCGGTGTTACAGAACACAATTATTGAATAATTCAAACCCATATTGTTTATAAAGTAAATGTGTCTACGTCTCAACCAGTCAACACGCGGACGTGTGATGGCTTATATTTATTAGTTTTTATCCGACGCATTTTTTTTTTTTTCTTTCAACTCGTACGGTATCATCTATGTAATATTTATAATTTTCACGAGTATGAACACCGGGTCGCAGATTTTCGAATTTTCACAGAGAAATTTTCAACACGAAAAATTTTAATATCGTCACGCGTATACACGACGACGACGTCATAAATGCTATTTTACGATTCGGTGTTTTTTTTTTTTCCTTCTGATTGAAGACTTTCTACATCCCACGCATCTGTAAAACGTTTAGTTTACAGTGTATTGTGTACGATATCTCTTCAAAACGCCTATATAATATTATTTATTTACGCGAGTATTCGAAACGGAACGAGATTCGCGGAAACCATATCACACGTCCATACGTTCCCGAATCGGGCCGTCGTCGCGTCGTCGTTAAATATTATTAAATCCATACGAACGGGCTTGTTATGGCTGCTATTATGACGTTATATATACGTATCGGGCATAAATCCCATCGCGAATATTACACTCGCTCGCAGAAATCGAAATTAGATTTTTTTTTGAATCTAGAGAAGGTTTACGTCGTCGTCGGGACGTGATATAATATTATGTGCACCGAATAGTTTAATATAATTACAAAATGATTTCGTATAGGTAGCCGGTAGGACTCGCGTGTTTCGTATGTTTACCTTATTTTACACGGATGCCCACTGGGGATTTGCGCATGTTTTTGCTTTGCGCGCACAGATCGCGGGCAGAGTTTTTTTTTTTTTCATAAATTAATACGTACGCACACGCGTCCCATAGCTCAGTCGAAACTAATGACTCGCATTAATGCCAGTGAAAATCAATTTCATTAAATTTATCGACCGTCGCGTCGACCGGTTTTTTTTTTTTTCGTAGGGATTCTAATCCTGTTTTTTAATACGATAGTACTCCGCCATGCGATAGTGTATAATGTGATTCTGTATTTGGTTTGAAACAAATAATTAACACTTATAAATAAATCCCGGCGTAACCGTACATCTATTATCTATGAGTATGTTAACACAATATCCATCGACTCTGTTTCCGACGAGAGAATGTGTTATTTAAATATTTTCAATAATCGATAAAGATTATTGATATAGAACTTATAACGATGATAAATTATCAACACTTATTAAATAGATAATTAAAAAGTGTGAGCGCCACCATAAAATGTATAATGTTATTTCTATGAGAAAAAAAAAAAATCACCCAGGAACATGTCGAAAGAATCAATTATTAATTTGTGAATTTTCGAACGAATAATTTGGTCCATGAAGATCAAACTCGTTGTTTATACCGAGTCATTTGTATACGCATGTACGAATAAGAAATTCGACGTGACATAATACCAATTTTTTTCAGATTTAATATTTTATGACGTATTTACGTACATTATAATAATTTCGTACAGAATATTATCATATTTTTCAGAACACGATTAAAATTTCGACCGAGTCATAAAACATGTTATTTTGCTCGTCGTTCGAATAAGCGAGAAACATTAATAATTTTTGGTTGAAATATGAAAACAAAATTTTATTAGCCTATATATTACCCTTTTTATTAAGTCATCGTATTGTTTTCTTTGTGTAATATCTGTATATATATATATGCTATTTTATACCTTAAATGAGGTCAGCCGTGCCATATTCTTTTCCCTATGTTTAACTAATATTTGTTTAAGTATATACACACACACACACAGTTCGTTATCCATATTTCTCGTAAGCACGTAATAATACGAACTTCTCGTGTAAAAATACAGTAGACTATGGGCCAATTATGTGCATGTTAAATGCAATTGATTCTTTAAGAGAAAGAAACGCGCGCGCGCGTAAAAAACAATTTGTTGAATTTGTATGCATTTCAAGTCCATAATTAGAGAGTGATTTATCAACACGTAGTGAAAATAGGGTTAGTTTTATAATAAGCAAGGTTTCTTTCAGAGTATTCCGTTCCGATGAAAAAAAAAAAAAATGAAAAAACACTCGCAACAAAGGTCTTAAAAACCTACGAAAATGTTGGCTTATAAAACAAAAAAACTAATCATATTATTATTATTCATAAACATAATAATATCTATTATGCACATAATATTATGTTTATGTATAATGGCGTGTGCGAGCAAGAGCAGTATATTTCTACGCGCGTGTGAGAAAGCCAATAGTTATTAAACGACGATAATAAGTTTCTTCTCCGAGACGAAAACAAATAAATAAAAATACCAAAAAAAAAAAAAAACGTAACCCACGGGGCCCTTTGTGTTCGTGATTTATATGCGCTCGGCCCGGGGACGACGCCCATTTCTAAACCGGCTAATTTAGTACCACCAATTAGCACCTACCTTGTTTATTTTAGTACAGTCACAGAATCGCTTTCGGTCCCCGCCGAATTCGAATAGGATTTTACATATTATTATTATTGTTTTATAATATCGTACGCGTTTTCTGTTGCCGAGGAATTATCGATCGGCGGCGAGGATTGCATTATAATATAAACGAAACACACAAATACGAGACTATATTGTAATAATAGACGTATTTTTTAAAGACACACACACACACATATAAACATATGACCACGCGAGTATAGTCATTAAAACGGGCTGAAGGTTTTTTTTTTTTAATTATTTATTTCTGTTTGGGGTGATCGTCAGCGTTACTACAGGTGCGACGCGACACGAGATGCAAAACGCAATCGTTATTATTTCGATTGAATATTTTCTTATTGTTTTTTTTTTCCACCGATGAAACGAAAATATAGGTAGATAATTGTTTAGAATGATATTCGCTAGGTAAAATATAACGCCTAAAACATTGTTTTCGACGGCGACCGATAAATCTACAACACGTGCGACTGTATCGAGGTCAAATGGTCAATATTCGAATGAGACAGCTGAACACAGTATGTATTACAATCTGTTTTGTATAGTATTGTAACAAGAGAGTTCGACGTCGTCGTTTACTCCTCGCGTGCAGAAATTAGAAAATAAAATCATAGATAAAGTCATCGTCGGCCTGATGTCTCGTCTCACCAATACATGATAAATTGCCTAGTACTTGTACGTCGTGAAAAATTATATACCTAATAGGACGTAATAATAGTATTATCTAAACACATTAAATCCGCGATCGCTCCGATCGCCGTGTATATTAATTCACGTAGGTATTTTTGGTTTATAAATTTCGTCCGTAGCAAATACGCTTTCGTCGATAAATAATATTTTTTTCAGTCATTGCTCGGCGAATGCAAATCGATCACTTTCTGTTTGTGTGTGTGTGTGTGCATTTGGTGTGTGCGTTGGGTGTGTGTGTGTGTGTGTGTCAGCTTCGGGCCGGATCGTTTATTAGAAATACAATTATGGAACGAGCGGATTAGATTCGTAATAAATTATACGTACGAAGGCAGCGCCGTGCGGTGCGGTGCAGCAGGTGCCTAAATCCTTCCTGTCCTGTCCTGCCGCCGAGTGATCGTAATAATTAACTTGTCGAATATTACCTCGTGCGATTTATGCGCGCGCGCGCGCGCGCGCGCCCTCTCGTTTGCCTTAAAATGTTTATTCTTTATTATTATTATTTCTCCGCATGAAAACTCACTGCGGGGGCCCTCGGGGCTCCGTCGCGTTGAGGTGTGCGGACCCGTGATAGGTCCTAATGAGCCACTTTATACACAATAATATACTGCGAGAGAAAATACACATCGTATACATTTATACGCGTATAATATATTATATTTACAGTATAATGTCAGTACACCTTGTTAAAACTTAATTCATTCGTCCGTCACTATATAATATATTCACCGGTGTTGTTATTATTATTAGTCATTATATTACTATATATCGCACGATAATAATAATAAATAATTATTACATCATTTGGTGCGATGCGACTCTAAGCCCGACGAACGTATTTTTCGTTGAATAAATTTGAATTATCAATAACTATAATCATCTATAAAAAAAACACGCGGTGTTTGGAAAAAATGCGTTCGCGATCGCACGTTCATTTCGGTTTTTGAAAATAAAATGTGAAAACGAGAAAAGTCCGTCGAACATTTTAAATATTCGATAGCCGAAAATTAATAGGATTAGGCTAAAAATTCTATACGTAAATAACGTTCATCACCGAGTAATTTTTTATTATAATTACGTATTTCCACATAAAAGTATCGTCTGTTAAAATGTCGTAATTATTTTTAAACCGGTCAATATAAGTACCGCATGTTATCGATCAACTTAATCCGTTCGACAACCACGTGAAAATTACATATTACATCGAGACTGTATTATTGTTTCGGTTTATTTTTAAATTATAATAAATGCGATCGAGAAAATAATCGTTATGAAATTGTATACACTATATTATATTAAGTAAACTGTCGTGAATGTTGTAAAGACGTTCGATAAACAGAGAGTACATAATATACTTATATAAGTATGATATGCCATAATATACTTTATAATAGCTCAATAAGTATTAGGTGTATAATATCTTCAGACCTATATATATACGCGTATAGTTGAAATGACCGGCGGTTTTATTTCGGTACCAATATTCTCGGTTAAAAAACCATTAAGAAACACACTCGTTTAGAATTATTATAGGTACCTCGAGTAAAAACTGAAAATGAAAAAAAAAAATGTATTTTTTTTATTATTATTCCTGTAAGAAACCGCATATATGTGAATAAATTCACGGGTGATGAGCCGTTCGTATTTAATATCGTATGGAAGCTAATGAACAACGCTACACGGGCATTTATATACGTACTCGTATAGTAATAATACACGTTAAACGCTATTAAAAACCAACAACTGTACCTACGTACAGTAATTTTTATCCGATATGAATATAATAGTACCTAATAAACGCGTAGACATTATATAATTGCACACGCCATACGGCTTGTACTGCGATATTATTATTATTATTATTACGACCGGAGAATTCCAAAGTGAAACGTTCGGTACAGCGGCGGGTCGGATATTATATAGTTATGGAGTAAACCGAGAAGAAGAAGCGCTCGTCTCCGCGCCGCCGAGGAGCGCGCGCGCGCGCCCGGTATAATATTATTCTCCCCTCTGAAAGATAACCAGCCGTATCGTAATAATCATCAATAATGGCCCTATAAAATTGTTAATGCGATATTAAAACGGTTTTATTGCGCCTGCCGCTCGCCGGGTCCCGCAGCATAAAATATATAAACAGCTTATAATCTCCAACAAGTCGTTTCGACGACGACGAGCGCGCGGTTTAATCAGTGCAGGAATATTATAGATACATAAATAAATACACATACATAAATACATTATTATTATATTATACGGGCATTTGCGTGTAATATTATTATTATTACAGATCTTATACGTCCGTCCGTCTAATGTCTGGTCGGGACCTATTTCGTTTTATTGCAAAACATAAAAAAAAAAACAACAACAACAACAACAACAAACTCGTTCGAAAATTTTCGGTTAACAAAAGATTTCGTTGCAATGATCATAAAAACTAATATGTACATAATATATATATATATATAAACGACGTAATATAATACAGTATATTATTTTATGTACAATAACAGGAGACGAGGAAACTCGAGCGAGACGTTCTCCGTCGTCGCAGTCGATCGTGTATATATAATATATCATAATATTATATTATACACCTATCTCGTTAATTGAATGCGGTCCAATAAAATGGTCTACCAAATACTTATTTATAAATTAATAGCGTGTGACACGACGTAAAGATGAGCTCACGCGTTTTCTCCGATCTGCCGTCAATATAATAATATAATATAATATATAATACGCCTATACTTATTTTTTTTTTGGCTTTCTTCTTTTTTCCTTTTATTTTTTATAGTCATTGCGGACCAGCCCGCTGCGGGTAATTTATTCGTGTAGTCGTACACCACCGCGCATTTCTCGAGACCCGAGGCAGTCGTTAAAACACTCTCCGGGTGATTTTACAATTTTCGACTCGCGAATCGTCTCGCGAGCGCTTCGTATAATTATTTACGTCTGTACACACCACCTAACGACCGCGGAATACACGGGCGCATAAAATTCTGTCGACTGCCGTCCGCTTTAAATAATCGGACGAGCTTATATACAAACAAACGTCTTGTCGCAACGAAATACAGGGCGATTGCGTGCCAGTGTGCGTGCATAGTGCGAGTAGTATTTCTTTTTGAAAACGTACATGCCCTGACTTGACCCAATCGTCCCCATTTTGGCGGCGGTGCGAAGTAAAAGAGCACATATATTTTTGGTCGCCTTGAAAAACGGGTATAATATAGTTCATTTTTCTATCGAAAGATATTCATCAACAACATCTCTTCTGTCCCCTTCAAAGTATAACCCCCTGCGATCGACGGGATAAAGCTTTATCGTATCATTCCGTGTATCGTAGCGATTTTTACGGACGTTAAATACCCGAGCAGTTTTTCTAAAACTGTATATTATTTTCTGTCCTATACTTGGTTGCGGTACTCGTCGTATTTTAATATCAAAATACTCCAATGGTTTTAAACGTTTCAACGATGCACTGATTCTAAAGGAAACACGAAAACAGATACAGACGAAAATGTTTTGTGTTTTTCTTCGAACGTTAAGTAACCGGTGGTCACGCCTATACGGTTTCTAAATCCGTGAGATTATCACCTATTATATACTCGTATATAAAACAGAAGCTTCTTTTTTGTATGTACGCGCATATCTCGACAAGTACTCGATGGATTTTAGTACTGTTTTCACTAATGGATTGGCCATGTCTCCGGGAAAGTTGAAAGTTGATAAAAAGGGTAAAGTTGGAAAAAATCGCCTGGCCGGAACCGCTGGAGTATGAAATTTGATGAATAGTTTCGTTTTATTATATAGTAGAGAACTCCGAAGAAAGGATATTATAAAAAATCGCAGATCGTGTAATAGTCCTTAATCTCATTATACCTATTGTCAAACATTATGTTTATTGAAAATTAATTTTGGGCATAAATGATTAAATTTACCTGACTATTATATCGTAATATAATAATACGTCTATTGCTATTGTCGATAAATAATATTTAATACGAACTCCTTCGTGTTAATAAAACGCGAATACAAGTTACGAGTATATAAAATAATATCGTTAAAACGACAAATCACAAGATAATGTATAGCTAATGAAATCGTTAAATCTACAAAATATAAATCACGTGTGATAGATTTTATTCGCCCGTTTTCGTATGAATTACTTTTTCCGTGGAAAACGTTCAGCGCGATGATATACATATTCTAAAGAATAATTTCCACGCGACATTGAAATGAAAATCAAAAACAAACTTTATAGCTAGCCGATAAACCGACGAGTTTTTCTCGTAATTTAAACTGTAAAAATATTTATACTTTTTATTAATCCGCTTGTACGTAATAAATCGGCATCTCCGAAGTAATATTATACACTAAATAATCGTATAGATACTTAAAATAGTAAAAGTAACGTAAACACGTTTGGTAATTGAACAGTTTATGACGTTTTTAAGCGTGATTTTCGAACGAAACGATTGTGGATTTCTCCGCGACTATTGTTCGATCATTTTTAAACCCACAAATAATTACAGTAGGTAATAACAATAATAACATTGTTTATTTATGTGCTTATTGGCGGTGTCAGAGACTCTCGTACGGCGGCGCACGGCCCGGCGCGGCGTCGCGGCAGACGGCTGCGGCGCGGCGTAGTCGTCGGACGACCGGCAATAAACTGTCTTCGTCCATTGTGCTCCCCCGGAGGCAACATAACTTCGTGTAAAACCGATTTTAATTTTCACACACATGCACGCCAAAGTGCGCGTGCACGCGAGCGCGTATAGCAAATAAAAAAAATAATAAGCGAAATCCGTATATAACGTATGTATCGGCGGACGTTTATTGCGGTTAACGAATACGGAAAATGTGGGCTCTTAGCACCTAGGTATAAAACAGTGTCTTTATATATATATGTACAAATAAAAATGTATATAATATGTATGTATATACGAGGATGCGCACCCTACATCGGACTATACAGACAAAGAGAGAAGAAGTGTTTAAAAAAGAACTGGTTGTCTCGTTAGAAATTACCATGCCCATTGATTTATACATTTTACATAGTCACAGCAAAATCCATCGAACGCTCGAACACACGCGCGCGCGCGCACTGCGTTCTTTATTACTTTGCGGAATACATTACAGAATAATAATTCACGCCCATATTTTATTATATATATATATATATATATACGTATTATTATACTCAAACACGTATGCAGAGTGCAGACCGTGCACCCGGTGCTTGCCCAAGTCACTTGCATCGATTCACACGCATATATTACATAATATAAAAATTGTGTCGCTGTTTGAATGTAATAACATCTACGCAGGAACCGCGCGCGTATTATAGATTCACGCTCGTGTAGATTTTAACGATAGAATACGACGACTGCACGTTTGGCGGATAGTCGGGCGCGCGGACGCGATGCTTATATTTTATACATGATAATAATAATCGCGCCGAAAATCTGTTTGCTTAAACGAACCGAGTGATCAGAGTAAATTAATCAGGCCAACGCGTTCAATTATTGATTCAATTTTTTTTTTTTTTTTTGTTCAAACGAATGATTATGATGAGATGTTTATTTTATCCTATTTGACCTGTATTAATCGATAAGTGTATGGTTCAATCGCATTTTGACGATTTTCCGGCGACAAGATTTTCATATCGATAAACAACAAAACAAAAACGAATCATCGGTACCAATGTTTTCCATGTCGAAATGCGTTTGGCCTTCCGGCTAGGAGACGATTTATAATACGCATCGCGCGCGCGGTGTACACACATTCCGCGAGTGGAATTACACGCGTTCGCAAATCGTCCGTTTTGAAGAGATTTTTCGTTCGTTAAATCGCCTCGGACGGGACGGCCGAAACCTATAAATTTAACCACTCGCGCAGCGAGAGGGTAAAGGATAGACGCGGCGCGGCGGCGGCGCGGCGCGAGGAATAATATCGAACGTTATTCGGACTCAGTAGGTGTATCGCGTCGGTCGCACAAATTATCGTCGCATTAACATACAAGACGATACTGTTCTGAAACACGTGTTTGTTTCGTTCGCTCCGTAATATATCATTCGGTCCATCTGTAAACACGATTGCAGTTTAAGAGATCGCAGTCCACCGAGTTTTATATTTATGCACCGTTTTGTCGTATTTGTTGTTCCGATCGGCAGTACTATGTGTATAGTACGAGAACTCGATCCGGAAACCAATACGCGGCTATCCGCATAGAGCGCATATTATTATCTCGTACACATTTTAATATTATTTGTATAAATATAATATTATTTGTATTGCTATAGCAATGCTTTCGCGTCGTCATTTTCTTACCGCGTCGACGGTCGGCGGAAAGCGATTTTCCTTCGATATTGTTTTCGTTGATGCCCTTTCGTTTTCTCGTCGAAAACCGCCACGGTATTTTATCGACCGATAACGAGAATATGCGATCCCAACAACGTCTGATCAAACGGGACTTGAATTTCTATTCGATCGATCGGATCGAGAAAATCACACCACAGTCGTATTTGAAATACTGAAAATTCGTCCATGAAACGACCGTGTGCTGCTGTTCACGCGAGACATGTTAATGTGTGTGTGTGTGTGTGTGTGTGTGTGTACGATATAATGTCTTGAGTACACACGTTTGACCATTTGTGATTTGTGTCAATAATCTTCGTATAATAACAACCAACACATATATATTTCATTATTACTATTATAAACGTGCGGCTGTTTGCGTTGTATATTAGTGTTATTGATAACCCCATCGAAACGATACGTATAATCAATGTGTTTACTTGTTTTTTATACGTTACGACCGGAGAAGTAATATTCATAATTGTTGTTAATGACTATCGAAAAATGTTTTATAGTGTACTCGTATGTGTACAGTGTTTTTGTTTGCAATGAACTGTTATTGTATACCGAGCCGGCTGACCTTTGCGAAAGTGCAGAGCCACGAATAATTTACTTGTTAGAAACGCGCAGTAGAATCGTTATTAAAACACGCCGTAGAATCGAAATAAAAACTGAAATGTATTTGTCAATATAACAGTTTTTCACAGACGATTTTGGTTCATTCTTTGAAATCATATACCTGCGTTCTATTATATAGCCGTTTCGGACGATAATAACGATAATATTAGAGAACATATTAAACCTGAATAATCGTGTTATACTTTAGACGTCGTTCCGGTGCTCGAAATTCGACCGTGAAAACGTGCTTTCTCACGTCCTCCGATAGGCCTCGTTGGTCGTAGAAATACGATTCTGATATCGAAACGAGCCCAAGTGTACGCGTTTTGACGAGACGGTGAGCGCGCGCGAAAATTAAACCAACTATTGTAATGGTACGATTATCTTTACATTGTGTTTGCGCTGTCCGTACTCAAAGACCGTTCGTGAAATAATAACACGCGCTCTTGCGCGGGCCATTCGTCCGACTGGTTGTGCCGATCGTGCGATATTGGACGCGGCTTAACGCACGCCCGAGTCACGTGAAAACATTTAACAGCCCTTCCTCTCGGCCATTACGTGCGCTTCACTTTTATCAACAGGACTCAATGTCACGAGATTACTCGAATGTATTTGATAAAATATTATAATAGAATTATTATTCTTGAACAATGGTATTGTTTGAACATTGAAAACGTCATTGTACTTGGTCATGTATTTTTGAGACTTTGCATACACGTTCTGTAATATAAATTGCATATGTTGTTTTTTTTACGACCACGTTCGTGTATGGATAAAGAATCGATTCTCCAGACCGCGAAATCAATTCGATGTTTTTTTCATCGGAATGATTTTTAGATATGATATATAATATTCTCTTCGTCGAAACACAATAATGTCAAATTCAACGACTGAGATTTAATTTCGGTTGTTTATTAAGAAAAAACAAAAGATTGTTATGAAAACGGATGTTTATTTTTTATTCTCATGAAAACAAAATTATCAATCTTCAGTTTGTTGCGCGAATTCGTGGGGTGCATCCGATTTTGCCAATCGACTTTTATCTGACTCTGCGGCCAAACTAAGGAGATGGAATTTGACTCTAAGTAATAACTTTTGTCAAAGTCTTTGTTCGCGTTTTACCGATTGGAACAATTAAAAGTAACACAAGATCACGTGAAGCTGAAACTGATTGGACATTTACGGAGTTTACCCATGTTTACGTGTGCTACTGTTGGAAATTGGATCATCTTGGCTCCTCGTGTCAACATTTGAGAAATAAGTGCATTTACCCAAAGTGTATAAAAGGCTGCTCAAGGAATGTCATTACGCTGGTACAACCTTATATTGTTGAAAACTGCATATTGTGAACAAATTCATGGTCAAATTTCGTTCCTTTAGCTTTTACAACAATAGTAACAAAACGAATAAGTACGAGATTTTTTGCCAACTTTGTTCGTATGCCTTAAAATCCTCAACCTGGTACAATTGTCGATGGTGTCGTTACTGACCCAACTAAGTACGATTTCATTTTGTTCAACGAACAATAAGTACATGTTTCGACGAGCCGTTTGACACTCGGTAAATTTCATAAAACCATCGGCACAAAAGTTGAACGCACTTGTATATGAAATTTGAATTGTTAAAATATCAATAAAATCATCACGAGATTAAATAACCGTTGCTACATAACGATTTGAAAAAGTTAATAATAACAGAGTAGTACCTTTTATTTTTCAAAATGTCCTACTATCTCTGACGGGTTCAATTGTTGTTAATCTAAACTTTAGATTCTAAAGTATCCGGGGACCCACTGAAACGTCCACGAAAAATGTCGTCGAAATCGGTGCAGCCGTCGAGTAAAATTCGTAGTTCGAACAGACAAGATCGCGAGTCGATGAAAACGGAGCGTTTCAGCCAAATATTATTCCAGAAGAAATCGAAAGATGATCGTGATATGAAATACTTTGGATGCGGCCGGGGAAGTCTTTTCATGTGTGCACACGTACAGTTTAAAAAACGAGTCGTCGCGTTTATCATAATATAATAGTCAATAATATAATAATATCATATTCTATGACGTACAGACTGTGCTCCGAAAACACCGCAACAGCATCGGACGCGCGTTGTATATTATTATAACATCGGTCGAGACGAGATGGTATTATAATATTAATATCATATTTACAACAGCGCGTCGGTGTCCAGGCCAGTATTACAAGAGTATTTCGGAGAGCTTCGATTTTGTCGGTCTACTCGTTATAAAAAAATAATATGATACATCATATTGGGCACACACGGGGTTTTCGGACACGGTCGTTATTCCGTCAGTCCATTAAAATGATTCATAGCCCGTCCGAGTACACACACGAGCGCGCGCGCGCGCGTATATATACGAGGCGTGACAAGTTAATAGATAAGCGTTTAATTGACGACGTGTACCTGAACGGTACTTAAATAGTGTAAACGATATTACATGTGTGCACATTTTATACGCGAGGTGTCTCGCCGGGTTATTTTTAAGTAGCGGTCGATTGAAGAAACGATGACGAATTCTTAAGCGCGCGTACGTTTTTACGCGACAGAGTTTTGTCGACGGCGGCGGTCGACGGTCGTATACGAATACTATATTATTATATTATATTATTATTATACAAAGGTTATAAAATGAATCCTAAAACTGTTAAAACGGGAAGGAAAACGTCAGTGAAATCGTAGTATATATAGTCGTAGCACTTACCGAAAACCCGACTAGTGTAGACGTGATAGATATATTAGATGCGTCGGAAGATGAATAGAGTGTATACTTTTGACTAGAAAATAATAATAATAAAATCAATGCCGATTATTTTTACACCTATTATTATATAATAAACGTACAATATTACTATGGGAAATTCGACATTATCGAATCGAAGAGAAAATGTCCGTTTCCCGTTAAACCCCAAAAAACGTACTTTCAATGCAACCAAACCACACTGCACGCGTACATGCCATTACATACTATAAGTTAAATAACATATAAATATTGTTTACATAATATATTGTATGATGTATTATTGTTGCGATTGTTTGTTTTTTTTTTTGCACGTAATTTTTTTGTGATTCGCCAGAGCGAACACGAATAATAGAACGATTTACACAGACATTCTTCTGGAAACGAAATTATCCGTTTATCTGCTAATTCGACGTTAAGTGTGTAATATAATAAAAAATCACGATTTATACGACCTGTCTGGTCGGAACGTTTTTAATAACTTTATCTCGAGATTTTACGGCTTTTATATTGCCGGATTTCGTTTTGCTCCCCGTGGTTTTCCAAAATTCAAAACTGGTCGTTGCGCCCGACTAGGTTTTTTTCTTCTCGTTCTTCCAGCGTACAATATAATAATATCGTAATCATTTTTTTCTCGGAATACACTCGCGTACGAAAACATTTTTTTTTTCTCTCCCCCCATACACACAAAGAAGACGCTGTATAATAAAAATTAATTTGTTTTTTACACGATACGTATATAAAACGAGGAGAGACGCGTAAACTGTTGTTATTGATTTTTTCTTTCTTTTTTTTTCCTTCTTGCGGAAATTGTCGTTTGTCAATAATATTTTCGGTTTATTCATTTTATTCGCATAATTATTCACCACCGTAATGGTAAATAGGAAAAAAAAAAACGACGTGGCGAATTGGAAAATTAATATTTGACATGTATTAATACATTATTACTGCCCGGCCGATTTTTCATTGGATCGATTTAATTTCGCACATTTCTGCTTTGCTGGGATTCCGAACGAAATCGTATTTCACCGTGTTTTTTTCTGTCCCTGTCCACGATTTTGACTAAAAGGATTGGTCCGATCATCAATGTCAGGAATGATTTCTGGTAGAAGATTTCGTCCAGTCGATACATTCGGAGGAAGATCATTGAATTTGAATAGTCAAAAAAGTTTTTCGTAAAAATTGCGTAAAAAATTCGTAAAAAATTACAAAAGAAAAGGGGCGAAATTGACGGCACGCCGCCCGGTTTTGGACAAAATCGAATTCCCCCTCCTGCCCGATTTTATAACCGCAATAGATGATCGTAGTTGCGTTTAGTTGTAATGCATTTTACTACAGCCACATGCGTCGTATAATAGCCATCTTCTCATTATAAAATGATAATCGAGTGTTATTTTATTTCTCACCCTATCACCGCCGCCGTAAACTCTCGAGTTCAGTATACATACTTATATATGTATATATACGTAAGTATATATGATATAAATAATAACACCCCTCCGGTTCGGTTTTACATAAATATACGAAGAAGTCACGTAAAAAAGAAAAAAAATTAATGGCCACCATTATTAATTCTGTCTATTCCCGGTATAAATTATAGGGCGACCGTATATAATATAATAGTGGTGTGTATTATAATACGCGCGCGCACGGAAGAATTTATTTGTTTATTATTATTCTTTTTTTATTACTCTCATAAAGATGATATTGGCTTTATATACGTTCACGACGCGAAGACGATTTGTGTGTGTTTTATAAAACGGCAATATAAGAATTATATTTATTATATTAATACGTGTATTAATATTTTATTTTTTATTTTTTTATTTTCGTTTTAATATTCGTCGTTTACACACACAAACACGCGTACACACACATATACGTATATATTATATATAAAAAAACAACCCGTACAAAGATGGATGCGTGTTGATAAGGCGTTAGGAAAAATAATACAAACGTATATTATAAATACGAGCGCGCGCGCGCGCGTGTGTGTGTGTGTGTTTTGTCCCGGAGTAATATTATTATTTCCATCGATAAATAAGTCAAAACTGCAGTTCGCCTCCAGCTGAGACGCGGACGACGCGTTCCGTATGCACACGGGCGTTTCGAATAATATGCGTTTAATCATGACGCTGTAATAGTAGATATAATATATACGTATGTGGCCGAATTAATACGACGACGACGATTATCTCCTTCCGCTCGTACTCCATAATATTGCATCGTCCGTCAATCCGTACATATTAAATACGTGTACGTGTCAATACGTAATACTTAAAGTCGTAAACTTTGCCCGTCGAAACGCACACACACGACTGGGCAGTAGCTGCAGCAGTAGTTGTTGTCGTCCTGCGGGTCGACGCGGCCCGTATTAATTTATTATTATTGAATATTTTCAACGCCACCCATTGTGTGTAAGGTGTCTAATTATTTCACGTGAGTAAACAAATATATCGCGGCTTTCAAACAATAACCCGAAGTACCCGAAGGAATCCTGTCTATGACGATATAATACCTATGTATGAGGAGATTTTTCCAACACGCCCGCCCGATTTTTATTCATTTCACGTTCCTTTCACCCGTTTAACTCTGATTTTTCGAAAACTTAGTACGTCTTCTCTCTTTCAACCCGACGACCGTGTTGAGGATAATTTTTATCCATACGCACACCGCTGTACGCACCGCGCGTGACGCGTTGAATTATTTTCGCGTGGTTTTGAAGCGATAGCCGTGACAGAGCGAATACAGATACAGATAAATAAAATATAAACGTTAAACTACATTTAATTGCGCGGTGTTTTCAAAAACATCTTGGCTCTTGATATCGACGTATTTGTCCATGTGGCTCGCGAACACATTTATGTTGGCCACCCCTGCAGGTATGTACTTTAAGGTAGTATTCCAAAAATTATAAATGAAATAATATATGCATAACGTATTCGTGAAAAGAGGCGAGCACGTTTTGAAAAATCACCCTGTACACGGTGTATGATGGAGAGTATAATTGTATTGGAATCACGCCTCGAGTACGCACCACTATAATAGCGTGATATAATAACGAGTGCACCTAGTAATATAGTAACGCGATACCGCGAGCAGACGAGGCGGTAACGTAACACATAATAGGTTTGTTGGTCTCGAGAAAATTACGAGACGTCCGAGATGAAATTGGCACAAATAAAAAAGGAACACTTAACGTGACGTGTTTGGAAACTCGAAACAGAAACGGCGAGAAAAATGCCGTCTAACAGTCGTCGAGTATAATATATAAGTACCAATAAGTCTATACCTATAACGTACTCGTGTATTTCGATTCGCATAACAACCGATCGAATTCTGTAACAATTGTTAGCAATATTGTTGTGAAGCCCGCGTAAAGTGGTAAATTATTTCGCGCGCATGACCGGACGGATGGTATTATGTGCGCGGAGAAAATGTTATGAAACACAGTGTAGACGTACACGCCGTAGGTATTTCAAATACCTACGCTCGCTAATGAAACGGCCGAGAAAAGGGATCGAAAACATGATGATATAATATTAGAAATACTTTTGTATGAAATGTTTTATGTTATTATTGTGTATACCTACTGTAGGTACGTACGAGCTCGACGGGTACATTATTGTTGTTAAACGACCGCGGTCTGATAACGTTTTCCTAAAATCCGTTTAGAGAGACCACCTGTGCATTTTATCGAATTCGCCGAAATGACTTGCGCTTATAGTCGTCCTCGTCCTTTCTCCCTCATCCTTTTGTATTACGTTCATACATACGTAAACGAACATACATATATATATATATATATATATATATATTATAATGGTTTACAGTGGTGGTTAGCAGACGAGATATTTTTTTTTAAAAACCGGGGGGTGGTTGATGATGATCGGAAGGTAGGAAATTAATTACGTTTATGAATTGATCGAGGGTCGATTATTATCATAATTTATGGTATGGAAACGTGTCATTAAATGCCCGTCGACATATCCCCACCAGTTCTGCTGTCGGTGCCGCTGACCCCCGTTCCGTGAACAGGTATATACTACCATTATAAAAACATACACATTTCATATAATATTATCTACTTAGTGTATATTATATATATAATATTTACGAGATTGAATGGTTTGAAGGTATACCGCATAATGTCGTATTTTATAATAAATGACATTTGCATGCGCTTTTGCGCGTATTCCATCGTGGTATGCGAGGTCCGGTGTTTTCTCGTCCGTACTTTACTAAAGATAGTTTTCGATCGTTTTTATAATTTGTGTTAATATTGCCGGCCGACGAGACCGGCTATGTTGTAATCGAGATGATGTTCGATTCCAGAGCATCGGTCGTTCCGTACCGCGCGGTCTGCAGATGTGTGTTTAAAATGACGACAATAGGTTTTCGAGAGAAAGCACGTTGCCGGGCCGTTTCTAGCCGCGTCCTATCGGTCGCGGCGCGGTATGCATGACGTAGTGTACATAATAATATGTGCCGTGTGTCAGATTTGTAGGAATTTATCTCTCTGATTATTAACTGCTATATTCTTCTTGTTATAGCGTAACGCCTCATCGACACGGTTTTTATTTGTTAAGTAGTCGGTACCGATACGACGAGTAGGTCTTGCACGTGTGAGCCCAAACAGTAGAATTTCACACGTTTAGGGTCTCGTTGTGATTGTTTTCTTTTGCGTCGATATCAACGATACCAACGATTGAATACCCGGTGAAAATAAGATTGCACAAATGTTCGGACGGTCAAGATTTAGTAGAAGCGCGCATCGAATTTCGACGGCAGTTCTGTTTCGCCGTCCCCGCGCAGTTGCAGCTTTGAATACGACGCTGAGCGGTGCATGTCGTGAAACCATAACGAAACACATCGCGCCCTTGTAAAAACGTCTATTTTTTTTTTCTTTGCCCCGTGTTTCGTTCGCCGCCGCTCCGATGGGAGACTCGATGGTATAACACTACGCGGGCTTGGCGCGCGAGTCCTTCTGCCTTCTTCTCTACCTACTTCCGACACTGCATGTCCTATCGACGCGCAGGAGAATAAAAGTAAATTTATAAAAAGATGTCCGTCGTCGTCGCAGCCGTTCCGAGAAAAGTCGTAAAACGTGTGCGCTCAGTGGTCACCGTCCATTCGAGCGGCCGCAGTTGATTGCTGTCACACCGGCACGGGTATACGTAATACATATGGGTATAGGTACGGCATCCGTCGTATATATACGCGCGTACGTACGCTGCACTGCGGACAGAGCAGAGGTCGCGAGCGCTCGATTGCGGGCGATTAATTTTCATTCACCGTTTTTATGTACCCCCTACACACGTACACATTTGTTTCGTCCGTAATGCGTGTTATTTATTCTATTGATTCGTCCAATCGTCGCATTCCTCGACGCGTACACACAATACGCTGTATATGCGCCGCAGGTACACGTTCGAATACGCGTTTTATCCAATTTTATGTCGCTCCGTACGTTTTTCACGTAATCGTTCGTACGAATCTATACGACACGTTTATGTTATACGAGTACCTACACCACATTTTATAATACCTCGTATATACGTATATATATATAAACACGAATATCCTGCACGTATGGTCGCCGACTAAACGTTTAGTTTAACCCTGTAAAACGTGTTATATTATATTATTCTATACGGTCGTTTGTTTCGAACGCGTTTTAATTCAGTACATATACGTATATGTATAGACACGGACCATCGTAGATTATAAACACCACATTATATAAAATACAATTGTTGATCAAATGTTTTTCAATATTGTAAGTACTTACGCGCGTATAATCAACGCTTCGCAGCAGTGTAGACAGTGTAGTTTATAAATACTCCGCGTACTGTGTTGTCGAGAATAACGACCTGCTTTGTAGTAAATCTAGTCGACTCGGAATTTTTCATATCGATTCGGCAGACCTTTTTTCCGACCATGGTAATCTAGAGTATTTTTTCAACAAAAAAAATAAATACTTAATGAACGCACGTTCCAACGGTAAAACAAACGGTAAAATATGATTAAACTATTATACTAACCAAATCACATGAAGTCGATGAGGTGAATATTTAACTTGATATTTACATCGCGTGCATCCGACCCACAAGTCCGTGGCTAGATCCAGTAATGCCCCTGGCGACAGTCTAAATTTGCGCCCAAAGTATTATTTTACTTTCTATGCGTTCTTCATCATATATAAAAAAAAAGCCAAACATTTTTCTATATTAAACTGTTTTATTTATTTAATGGAAAACAGCTGGTGTATCAAATGTCACTCGTCTTGCATAATTACAAAAATCATCAATTATCATACAAAATAATAAAAATACTTAAATACTTTTATTTATATATTAAATCTTCAACGATTATGTTTCAACATTCCTATCTTGCCAGGACTTTGATACGGCCCTGCTATCGTATATTTTTTGTGTTCTTATACAGAAAAACTATACAGAAATTTGTTGGTTGAGAAGTGTTGGTAAGTCTAATGCTCTCCATTGTGTATACACGTTTTTGTCTTCTATACATGTAACAAATCTATATTTTAACACATTTGACGTACTCAATATCGCCCCTTATGAATGTTCATCCTATCGATAGTGTCCCATTCGTTCACGGTTTATTCCATTAGCATTGTCTTCAATCGTAATTCCGATTTTATATTCTAGCTCGTTCTAGGATTTAATCAATATTTTACGTGTTCTAGCAGCAATCTACTCGTATCTCAAACACTGACTGTACCTCTTAGGTATATATACATCAACCAAATAATGGAAGAAAATAAGCAGCTAGTTGTAGAAATTATCTTGCAGAGTATATAATGTACGACGTACTGAATAGATATTAGTAGGTATATAGGTACTAAAACCAAAGAATTATAAAATCCTTCTTGTTATGTTGTATTTACACAAAGAGATAATCGATTATACGTATACTGTTTCAACAAACAGGCTACAATATAATAAGATACACAATATATATACGAATTGAAATCACCGTCGGAAATAAATCATATTCGCTTAACGACTTAATGTGCTACGTACCGACTTAAAACAAAAAATAAATCACACGACTCCGCGCGCGTTTAATTGGTATACAGAAAAACGACTATGCGCGCGCGCGCGCGCGCGTGTGTGTAAGGTGTCAGACGAACGGTCAGCTCTCGGAAAGTAATTGTACGCCAACATACACGTATACAAATATATGTATAGGCCGTATTATCTATACGGCGTCTATGCATTGCGCCCGACTACTCGATACCCGAAGCCGCGGTATAATAATGATAATAATATTGAAACAAACGACCGTTTCGGCCGGAGCTACCGCGGCGCGCGCGCGTAGAAATAAATATTTTTCAATTAACCATATATAGGTATCGAGCGTCGCGCGCTGTATTATGTATCTCCCCCGGTGGAGTGGATATTAGTTCGAACGGCATATACAGCGGCGTGGTATTATAACACGTATATAATGTATACGTTATAGCGGTATTATATTATATGGTATATAGTGACACGCATGATATGGCGAGGTATATATATATATACTCGATACACACGTCGTGTGGTATATAGATTCGTCCGTTTCGAGGAGAAGGGGCGAAAGCCACGGTTTGCGGTCGAGGATATCGTTATACATATTATATACGTATACAGGTACTGCGCGCAGAAGACCATTAGTCAGGTTAGAACAACATGGTTTAATGAGGCGTGTTGGCGATTAATCAAAAAAGAAAAGGAAGAAAGAAAAACGAGAACCCGAACCCCCGCGCGCGCGCGCGCTTGCGTCGGGGGGAGGGGGGGAACGCGCATCATTAATTTTGTCAGTTTTGTAAATAGAGATGTCCGAGAGAGTAAACTCGAGGAGGTGACCTCGGGGGCGAAACGGCTCGCGCTTATTGAATATATATACGTATGTATATATAATATATAACGTGCGGCGTACGTATTAATAATAATAATACGCGGGTCATATTATATATACGCCGAGAGAACGTATTAAAATCATAAAATCATATACGGCAACATCATCGTGCGCGGGCGCGCGCGCGCGCGTGTATATACGAGACGTCTTAATAGAGAGGCATACGGTCGATCCGTCGATTCGATAGCATATTATATAGTTACATTCTGACGGATCGTCGTCGTCGTCGTCGTCGTCGTCGCCGTCATCGTTTCGTTCGTTGTTTTTTATTTTCCCTTCCAAAATAAATATTAGTGTCACTCATATACGCAGGTACGAGATGTGTGACGGTCACGATGAGCTATCGATATAATAATTACAATAATAGTAATAATAATAACGATATAATACATCAGACATCGATGGCATCGGCACGCGGCGCGCATCGGGTGTTTCATTTATCATTCGCTCCCGAGTGCACGCGCGCGCTAAACGTTGTATTGAGTCATTAGCCGCTCTCTATTAGTAGAGAAGAGGTATACGTTATAATACGATAATGACGCGCCCGCGTGTGCGCTCCGAGACGATATCGTTATAAATTATAATATTTCATACGACGGATTACGTATATTATTTATAATACGTGGCGTTAAGTACACCGCGCACGAACACACGTCGTCGTGGCGCGGTATTTATATATCATTTCGTATGTTATAATATATAGTGTAGTACATATTATAGAGAGAGAGACGCGAATGTTATACTCGCTTTCTTTATACGCGACACGTCTTGTGGACGCAGTGCTCATTGCGCGTTGACGTCGAATTGAAATCACTACCCATGTGTGTGTAACATTACGCCAATCGGACGTTTTCGCGTTTCCTACAGCGCGGCGGGCCGAAAACTTTTCAATCGCGAGCTCGTGCCGCCAAGCCTCGTACCGCTAAACTACGTAACAAGTACCGAATTCGAACGGGAAAAAATATTTATCCCCCGTAGGCGCGTCAAATTTCCATTATATTTTAGTACGCCGTGAGCGACTTTACCCGATAGAAACTCGCGCGACACACTCCTCATCTGTCGGGTGCTGGAACTGTAGAATCTGCTCTCCGAGAAATCGGCAACTAGTATTACTTTGCTTATAGACAGTCCAGAGCGACTTGAATCTGAAAAGACGTATCTTGTACAGCTTATATTGTATTTTGTTTTGTTTTACACATAAAACTAGTAATTGGTTATCGAATAGTGAGTTGATCTTTCTTACAGAAACAATAATTTATTATTAGCGGTTGTTTGTATAGTCAAAGTACGTATGTCGTCATGTTTTTAGTCCCTACAAAATATATTCAACCGTATGCGCGATAATTCTACAAACCACACATCCCGAACCCGCATTATAGGCATTCCAATATGATTTTGACTATAGTTGTTTTTTTCTCGTTTTACTTTTTTAATTGTAAATTAACGTCTCTAATTCGTATGTGTATATATTATACGCGTATAGATAACTCGATCCTTATAACTGGTTTGAGTTATTCATGGGTTTGTAAAAGATTAATAATATAGACATTTATTTAATATAACACAAGTCGAAAAGATCAGTAAATCGAGTACACTCGGTGGTATAGTTAGTCGTTAAAATGTCAAATAAAACCTTCCATGTGCATGAAGTATCCCGTGAGAGAGAGAGAGAGAGAGAGAGAGAAAGAGAGAAAAGTCAAAAACTATTACATTTGTTCATAATGTTTGTTTGTATCATTCAAACTCGTTTGTGACATAGTGTTAAAACTAGTTTTCAATGTCTTTAAAATACCTTGTTAGAGTATTATTTAATGACTTTTAAAATTGAACACGTTTTTTTTTTCCAACATATCTCGCTGGAAAATGTGTATGCATGTTTTACTTATTTTTTAATGAGTTATAATATATATATATATATATATATATATATATATATATATATATATTATATATATACATAGGTATACACATATATGTATCGATATAAAAAAGAAACCCGTACGAGTAAATATCAATTTCACACGTGTTAAAAAATATATTACCGGTATATATTTTTTAAGTGTAACGAATTCATTTTTTTTCTTCTAAAAACGTGTGGTGTCTTGTCCAATAAATAAATACACCGAATGGTGTCGATTAAACCAATATGGCAATGTTAAAATTAAAAATCAACGACCGTGGTTTGTCGCGAGACAGACTTGACCCCGAAAAGTTATAACTATAACAATAATATCACAGACATTATAGATTTCGAAAATAACAGGAACACGATTGTGATAAATCACCGCGATTTTCTGTCCAAAAAATGCGAAATCGCACAGCGTGTGAACTGAATAATTTTTTTCCGAGATAAACAGTGAGAACCAGGTGCTCCGCGAGGGTCGGTCCACGAATACACACCGCAGGACATATAGTACACAATGTGTAATATAATTATAATAATATAGAGAGAGGAAAAGCGGCGAAAGTCAACAAAGCGTTTAGAGAATATTAGGTCGTAATTATTGGAAAAGGGTATTGCTTAAAACGTGCGTGTGATTTTCCTCGTATGAAATAATCAAAACTACGTCGAATTTAAAGTTTCGGGCTAAAATCATCGACGCGACGACTCGTATTATTAAATGCTCGTGGATCGCGAGCTCACTATATAATATGATGATGGTTAACCGCGCGGCGCGGACTCGTGTTAATTGTAAACCAATACAGTGTTTTGAATATCAGTCTGTATGCGTCAAACATAATAACGCGACAAACGTGTAATGTAAAAGTAGTCGTATACTCGTATAGCACGCCTATTATATTCGATTCGATTCGAAACGGCTAATATAATGCACAACAGGACCGTCAAAGTGACCGGTCACACGTATATATACAATAATAATAAAGTTAATATATAAGGAGGGGTTGCGAGCGCGCGCGCGTTCTCTCCCCCGATGCCATTATTATTATTATTATTACTATTATTATTGTTAAACTATTGACTTGTGTTATTGAGTGGCTGCGGCTTGGATGCTGCCGTATAGAGTACATGGGGGCCACGCGGCGACAAGGGATCGACCCCGTGGAAAAACACAATTCAGACACACACCCCTCTGGTCACCCGGCAGAAGCGTCGATAGAAGGCACACCACATAAACGTGTATATATGTGTGTATGATGTATATGCATAAGCAAATTGGACACGCCGCTGCCGAATAAACGAGAGTTTTTGTGCATTTCACCATTATACGCCCAATAAAGACGTTAAAACGTCGCCTGCAGTCGTCATCGTCATCGTGCACGGGGGACGTCCGCGGCGACGTCGACAGCTGTGTATTGTCGTAGCGTATGCGGCCCGAAAGGCACACAGGTATTATATAGTGTAGGCACGGCAGCTCCGGGGCGAGACGTAAATAAAATCGAAACGTATGAAATCGGACGGCTGATTTAAGCGATATAAATAATATAATAATATGAATCGCGGGTGTGAAGTCGAGCGCCTACGACGGAGCCGAGCGCGCGGACAGAATTGTGTGTGGCACGTAAATCCCGAAATCCTCCTCTCGAGTCGCGTGAGATTTTGATTTTTCAATTTCCGAGGCTTAAGTTCTCTCGGAAAAATTTCTCCGCGTTGATCGTTTCCATGACGTATAACAATATAGCGCATATAGCGGATCACCGCGTCTATTATTTTTCCAAAACATTATTGTACCCCGCGAGCGGCGGCGGCGGCGGCGACGGTGGTGGTGACATTATTCTATTTCGCAATAAACGTTCTCTCACGCGGTACAAACACGGCCGGGGAGTTATAATTTAATTTCACATGACATTACTTGCACGCTCCTTTGTGTCGCACGAAGTACCGGCCCGGTTTTCTCGTTCAATAGCGATCTGCAGACAGTCGCGTCGAGCGTAATAATTGGTAAAATATCAACTCGGGTATAAACGATTCCATTGAGGAAAAAAGAAACCTAATCGATTAGATTACTTTTTCGAATTTCTTGCCGCCACCTGGTAAATAATTTAACGTCACAAAGAATCCCCCCGCGATTCATATCTATGTATATTATATTTCCCTTTTAAAGTTTAAACTTATACTTATAATAATACTATTTTCAAGTACTTTTAATAATTATTATTAAAAGTATTATTATCAATTATTGATGAAAGAATTGATGTTTTTTGTTATTGTATAAATTTTAACTATTTCAATCGATATAGTATTTAAATTTATACGAATTATAATTTTTAGTATAAAAAATAACTAACTTATTGTAAGTATTTGGGGATGGTGTTTATAACTAAAAGAGGAATGGAGCGATGACGGCCTATAAGAATAACAAAACGCCAGCTATTCGTTTATATAAAATTTAGAATCTATTTATTATATGAAATCCAAATTACTACGCACTCACTGATCGCGTTGCATCTCAAAATCTAGCCCGTGAAAAGTTTTTTCCGGTATGAGGGAGAAATAACATTTTTATTTTTAACCCTCTTTTACCCCCTTAGGGGTTGAATATTGTAAAAATTGAAAATGTAAAAATTTTTTCACTTTAAATCACTTTTAATGTAACAAATTGAAGTACTTAATAACTAACTTATTGTAAGTACTCGTTTATGAAAAGTATATGAAACACGTATATATTTTTAATTGAAAACGGTTCGCAAAAAAATTTATAAACAACGATTATATGGTTACCATGGTTACAGAATAGGTTTAAATATAAAACGTTAAATTTTTAAAAATATTTGTGGTGGGGGCCACACTTAACACCTACGGGTTTAAACAATAGTTTATGTTCTATTCTCTGAGCTACCAAATATACGTGTATAAAAAATGTCATGAAAATCGGTCGAGCCGTTCCGGAGGAGTTTGATAAGAAACACTGTGACGGGAGAATTTTATTTATAAGCTAATAAATTAGGTACCGATTAATAACCGATCTGTTTATACGTTTCTGGTGCAAAAAATCACGATTTTCACTAAACGTGGCGAAAATCGCGATTTTTTTTATAAAATAGGGCAAAAATCACGATTTCGCTACCTCGCGAAGAGTGGTATGACCTAACTTACGACTGTAAATAAATATAATCGGTACTACTTACGGCTTGTCGGTGGATTGCTGTAGAGTTTCGGCGTCGGTTCGTGAAAATATAAAGTAAGCACTAACAGATACACAAAAGTGACGGTTAAAAGTTTCATCAGTCGTCGGACGAGATGAATAATAAACTGACGACACTATCGACATTATCACGGAGAAAAATTACAACCGCGACGAAGAACTTTCCGAACCGCTGTCGACACTAAGCCGGTCGTCGGAGCACTGTGCATCCGGTTAGCCGACGTACTTCCTCGCGAGCGTCTCTCGATCGGTTGCGTGCGCAGAACGGATGTCATTGGACGGGCGGCGCGATTTCATTGGCATGCAGTATCTCACTCGTTCCTGTTTATATTCCTCATTAGTCATTACTATTGTTACATAATCATGTTATCATAATGAACTGTCTTATATAATAATTACGTAATACCTATTAATGACTAATCTCTTCGATCGTTGTACGTTTCCGGTGCGAAAATCACGATTTTTTTTCATTAAATAACGAAAAAAAGAGGTATTGCCTCGTGGCAATGTGAGGTGGCGGTCACTACCCCTATGATTTAAGGGAGACTATCATTTATGTATGATTTTAAGCGCCCCCCATGTCTTTTTAGTACACATCGCGGGAAAAAAGTCAAAGGCGGCACATAAAAGTTTGATCAGAAGTCGGGAGACCTGTATTGCCCCTGCGTTCCCCTCCGATTCAACTGCTGCTCCTGCTAAACCTATTCTGCTCGCGAAAAAATCTCCCTTAAAATATTAACAATATATATATTATAGCTGAATAACCCGAGGTCCTGGGCAAATGCCAATCCTTAACGGCGGCCAGGCCGCCGAGAGTTGACGAAAATAAATAGAAATTCGCGTGGATTATACACGCGAAGTAAATTATATTATTAAAACGGTCCGACGACGCTTTTATACGACGATATCGTTTTATACGGCTTTGACGCGTAAACTGTACTATAGTATTTGTAAATAAAAATACGGTCGAAGACGAGACGACTGGTTTTCTACGGAGTGGCGGTTCCGTGATTAAATCCTTCACACTTGTTTAAATTTTCATGGGAATTAAATATTTGACGTGACTCTCCGCGCATTGGGTGTTCTATACGTCCACGGTGTACATATAATATGTAGACTTATGAGGTATCATTTTTTTTATCCCCGTTAATGTTTATTTGAGAACAAATAAAGAAGGAATTGAATTCCATAGTGAATATTTAAAAAAAAAAAAAGTGATAGCTGTATAACGAGTATCTAATACTTTATATATACGTATATTGTATGTACACTAAATGGTAGATAAAATTTTGATTTCACCGCGTCTCAACCTACAAGTACCTTCTTAACCTGTCCATAATATGTCTTACTGTTTATTTTGTATTGTATACACGAGGGTTTATCTCTGTTTATAACTTTTTTTTTCTAAATAATATTTTTGAAAACAAACATTTTATAATATGAGGTGTCACATCCGTCCAACGCTATCTTTTTATTTATTTTTTGTAATTACTTGAACATAATATTCAAAGTTATTTTAAAATAATAAATAACCGTCGAGATTATAATTCAATAAAAATGATGTAATATCATATTATTTTTAGTGATGAAATTATTTCAAGTACACGGTTTTAAACGCAAAACATTTATATTTTATATAAATATTAATATATTTTCACACGTGGCGGTTTTTTTTTTTTTGTTGCATTTAGCCTATTCACCGCACGGTTTTTAATTACTAAACGAGGTAAACGTTTTGAAATAATATAAAAATAATGAAAAAAAAGTTTTTGCTCGTAGAAGTTTAAATTTTTCTCGAAAGTCCTGTATATATAATAATCTTAAACAGTTTGATAGTTTAATTCAACTGATTTCAGAACAATAGCGAAATTATTTCTATCCCATAAACCGTATCGGCGCGGTCGAGGCTATGCGACAAATACTCACGTTTCGCATTTATAATTATCTCATGTATAGGGATTAAGTGCCAATAGAATACGTGACTATATACGTTTATCATACATATGGTCTCGGATATTGATCGCGTCGTCACTCATTATAGGCATTACTCCATTATCTACCGATATTAGTCATTACCGTGACAGAGAACTATATTCCCCGAAACCCTATTGAAAATCGGCGCGCGATTTAGCCTCAGAAATTACTGAAATACTACGTTGAAATTCGACACCGAAAAAAAAATCGTTTTATTAGTAATATTTTATGAAAGTCGTTCTTAATAATACAATGTTCAGATTACAAAAAAAAAAAAATGCCACATTTTGTTATTCGCGCGTGTATTCGTATTTATTAGCTACGATACTGATTTATCGATTGTCGACAACAAATTACAATTAGCCGACAATGTTTGATCTAAAACTCTGGTGGTATCAGCTCGTATTTATAAACCTTGAACGATTGCGTTGGATTTTTCGAGTTTTTTGAGATTTTTTGAAATTTCCTTCTCAAAGTTTAAGCGGCTTCGCATGGGAAATCCAAATGATATTTTATCGTGAGATTATAAAGACGAGCCAAAATAATGTGACTCATGACTTATCGAGCAATATATTATTTTGATTGAATTTTTCGAGCACTTTTGAAAAATATATTCTGAAATCTTGTCTATTTATCGGGGGAAACGTTGTAGGTTCATTATATATACGTATATATATATACACGTGTATGTACGTTCGGTGCGGGATTTCATAGTCGTTGCACTCGGTTGCACTTAATCAAATGAAAAGTTTAAAAAGAAAGGGCTATGTATATAATACATAGATAGAGAGAGAGAAAGAGAGCTAGTACAGGGGTTGAGTATATTGCATTTAGGCATTTGTTGGTCACGATTGCGGCAAACAACAATGGTGCTGATGGTAATAGTAATAATACAATAATAATAGTGAAAATAACGATAATGGTAACAACGGCCGTACACTGGACGTGCAGCGTTATTATCGCAGACCTTTGAAAAACGGTTCGACGCGGTCTATTAGCCGCCGGACCGGTGATGGGCCCCGCCGACTGCATGACGGCCTTTTCATCTCGATCGTGTGCGCGTCTTGTGCGACGGTGCAGTCGGACAACGATAATATTTTAATCGACGGCGACACGCGAACGACTCGATCTCGTTTTGTAATCGAGCGCGACCGAGCAAACTTAGCAAGTGCAGCGCGACTGTTGTGGACGCGCGAGGTATTCGGACGTTCGACGACGCGAGACGGAGAAAAACATAAACCGACAATCAAAAACACCCGGTTTCTCGACGTTTTCTACCGCGCGGTTTGACCGCAAATAATGTCGTCCCGTTAAAGTAGGCGACCTTTTTTTCACTGCGATTTCGTCCGGCCGATTTCTGCGAGGTAATTCGTTCGAGTTTACTGCACGTGCGTATTCATTCCTTTTAGTTGCTGTGCTCGTCTCTCGTATTTGTGATGATTTTTGATCCGAAGTGTTCCAACGCTGCAGGCAGTTACGATCGTATGTGCGTTTGATCTTCGACAAGAGAAAGAGTACGATTAATTTCAACAATAACGCGTTCGAAAATCAAACACTAACGAGATATCAATACGTACTCGTATATCGAAACGTTCAAAAATACTAACAACTCTTATCGTTTTGACGACTGACATTTTAAAGGATATTCATTCTTCCTTGTTGTTTACGAACATTTTTCTTTCTTTTCTATCGGCCGATTGAAATTATATTCGTGTCCTTTTTTCTATAAATACTTGGTTAGAAACATTTAAAAATGTCCGTAACTATACGTTCGATCGCAACGGCGGCGAATAAAGTTCCTTACGTCCGTGGTGGATTCGCACGCCACGCGCAACTTGCAGCACAACAGAGCCGTAACGCGTGGTCGATGTATCCGACACGTTTGTTAGTTATGGCTTATGAAATAATATTTGACTAACCTATAGTGTCTGAAAAGAAGTACTGAAAATATTCTCAAGTCAATTAAAATAATCGAAAATAACCGATTATGTCGTAATGATGACATTATGTCAAAATTAATCGTATATACTATATTAATGGTCTTTGAGTTTGTTGTACACTATTAATTTTAATACCATGTACTAATAAGTTGACAAATGGATTTAATTGATCGACGATAAACGCTATCTTAAACACGAAATTCAATAATAATAGCAATGGAAACAGTCGTAATAACGAATATTAGAACGCGATTAAAACCACGCACATATCTCATACGTTTTTATAACTATTTGCTATCGTTTATGATAATGATTGAACATATTTTCAACATAAAATCACTATCATAATTATTTTACACAATAAAATTAATTTTAATCGCTGTATAAACTACTAAAAATAATAATAATCAACTTTTAACTGTGATGGTAGTAATAATGGTTACGAAAAAGTAATAAACCCAATATAACGCTATATCTCTACTTATTCATAGTGAAAAAATATTGTATGCGATAGGTACTATATTATATTCTAATAAAGAAAAAACACCTCGTACTATAGATAAATTCCATACCGATATCAAAAGATATTTCAACTGAAATCAAAGTTTATTAAACGCGATTTCGACGAGTCCGTTGGTATTTCGACGTCCCTAATATGTCGCACTTGAATATGCTTGTACGCCGTCGTCGTCGAGTAGCCGAATTCATTGCGTTCGGACACGGATAACGATTATTGTTTTTTTCTCGAGTCGACGACAAAAAACCGTCGAGCGTTTTCATTGAAATCACCACGCGAGTTATGGTAAGTATTTTTTTTATAGATACTCGGTTTGAAATCCATCGCGCGAGACCGCGCGCGTATTTCATGAATTTTATATGACAAATCGTTTCTCTCATAATGTAACTGGTACGCGATACGTTTCCAAATTGCAATCGTATTTTATTGTAAACACGTAATTTGAAACCAGTTTTTTTTTCCTTCATCGAATAGTCTCTCCGTTGAAAAGGCGAGGTACAACGTGTGTGTGTGTGTCGTCGTACGAACGATTCAATAATAATCGGACGAATTGTCGAATAGAGAGACACGACAATAATAATGTTTTTAAGACGCGGCGAATATTATACTTATAATATCATATTATTCGTGTTGTATTGTTCTTATCGGCGAGCAAATTGAATCGATTACACCATTGGGAAACGATTAGTTTATTAACTTAATTTAACTTGTAAACGCACGGATTTGGACGTCACGTAATTTATTTAATTGTATTATTTATGGCCGTTGATTGAGCGTAATTGGCAGTGTGAAAACAAATTATCCAGATAATATTAACCGCGCATAATAGTATGATAATGAAACGGAACGCTGTACCCCTCTCGTGATTTCCTCGAGGCGTTTAACCCGATAACTCCGCGACGACGACGGGACCGCGCGTGTTTCGCCGCGAATCGTGTACCCGGGGCAAGACGAGAGGGCCGGGAGCGCTGTTCTCGGAGAAAAAGAAAGAAATCGCAAATTTTCCACGCCCATCATACCGAGCGTCGACTAATTATACTTTTTACATTTTTTTTTATCGGTCATAGTTGGATGGATGGCATTTTAATTTTTTGACTTCGAACTTGAAAATCGAGTACAAGTTTCCTCAGAAGTTCGCCTCATTACTTCGGTGAATAAATAAATTGTCGGAAATACACGGGCGAGATTTTCTTTTTTATGAGCGTTGAAAAGTTCAGATCTCGAACGAAATGTACGATTTGTATACATACCTAAACTGCAGTTTGTATAACATTGAAATTACGCTACAAACGAATTTAGTAAAAATCAGGAATTACTATATTATAAAGAATGCCTGCACATAAACCAAAAATACGACTCCCGATTTAATGTTACACGACATTCTCGTGCCGACGTGTAAGGGCTGTTGAACAATTAAAATGAAACCATATAACCGCGCACATGCTGGGGTAGGTAGTAAATATACGTATATTATATATCATGCACATGACGTACACGCTCGATCCTTTCGTTGGAATTTAAATAGCCACCGAAGGAGGTTTGAGACGATACCAATAATATAATGTAACGTAATCGTTTTCTGAAGAAAAACGAAAAGAAAAGAATCGTCCGCGGCGCAGTGTGTCGTTTACAATAAGCGATACGACGATAATAATATGATATATAATATACATTTAACATATCATACGAATAAAGGTGTAAAATTGTTATTGCTTTTGATTATATTCTCTCGCACATAACACACCAAACATATATTTATATAGGTTTTTTATTATTATTATCATTTTATTTCGTTTTTTTTTTTCGCATTCCCTGACGACGCTAATAGTCTGAAGCGGTCCTGAATAAACACACTGTAAAGCGACTACAGGAGCACCACACGTCCGACGTAACGTATTATATTATAACAATGGATCCGAACGCTGGTTTCGCGTCATTTATATACAACACACACACGCGCGCGCGCGCACGATTTCATATTATTTATTATTATTGTTACATTACGTTCGCCTTTTGAGCTGACACAAAAACCAACGGTCGTTAGAAGTTCTTACAACTGTAAGAAATTCGATTTGACGCTGAGCGCGCGCAATAAATCGAATTTAATTTCCCCCCCCCCCCCCCCCGTACACTGGCCGAAACTACCTTCGACGACGGTTATCGCACGGGGGTGGAAGACGGTTGTTATGAACGGGTATATTACGCATAGGGTTTCACACGGAAATCTGATTTCGGATTCGATATTATTATTATAATTTCTACATTTTTAAAGTTTTCCCAACAATCGTGATACTTTGCGCTTTATACCTAGGTGTTTCTCGTTGATGGATTTTGTTCGTACGACTGTACAAGGATTGTTTTTCACACGAGGGACTATTTTGAATGAGAGAAATGAAAATCGCATTCTAAATGTTGTTTACAAATCAAATCTCCGTTTCGGTATAAATGCGATTTCCGGAAAAACATCAACGTTCGATTGATTTCCAAACGGTTTTTCGATCGTTGAGATGTGAATATTTTTTTCAGTCGTCGGCCCTGTATGGTCTACATATATAGACACTGCTGTGCGCGCGAATATCAATTAAACAAACGGGACACGACTTGGCGTTTTTCTTGCCTATTTCGACCGATTTTCCACGCGGTTTTCGTTCTTGTGCGCGATTATTATTGTCGTGTTGCCCTGGGCGTCCCCAAGTCCATTGGAAACCGTACGCGCAAACGTAATTTCTCTCGTCTCGATAGTCGAAAACAAACGCGTACGATTTTGTAAACTAGTTCGGTTTAACCATATTGTAGACCGCGAAGAAAACCATCCGGGGGGAGGGGGGGGGGTACTTTTAGCTATAGGTGCGCTCCGTGCGTGGTTTTATTGAATCGTAACATCTGCACGTTCTATCGCTCACGCTGCACGCAGAAAATAATATATTACAATATGCAATGCGTGTATTACTAATAAATATTTGTTTTTTTTCCATTGCACATTATACACACTGTTCACGTGAACTATTTGTTATAGGTAGACCGTGTTGTCCGACTGTCGGGAGTACACGAGTATGAAATATATATTATATAATAATAATATTTTATCCGTTTGTAATCGAACAAATAAAATTGTATCTGTCTGCACGCGCGTGCATACTGATGCGTCCGTATCGTATTTATTGTTTAACGTTAATATTTCTCTTTTGGAATAAAAACATAAACGGGACACGCGTCACGTGTGTAGTTCTCGGACCTATTATTACAGTGTTCCAAAACGTCGTCGCTCGTCGTTTGTCGAGTCTGTTATTTCTTCGATTGTAAACGATTATTATTTTTCGCGTCCACAAATGTTACAGCGTGACGTGTTTTTTGTACGTTTCGTTTTATCCATTTGTAATTATTGTTGTAAGAACGCTCTGCTCTTTTTCGTCTTCAATTAATTTTTATACCTATCAATCATTTGACAAATATTATAAATAATGCAATAGCGATTAGGTATCGATAACTGCGGCGTCGACATCGTCCCGTAACTAATTATTCGGTTGTATAATGACCGCGTACGATTTACAAACATCATATTGAATTTATCGTTATTTGTCGATTTAAACGATCGCATATTAATGTACGTAACTGGAGTTCACGCGTTCAAGTCGTATTTAAAACAACGTTATCGCCGTTTCTGTCCGATATAATACGATTAAATATTATTTTATTACACGGGAAGTCGCATATGTACTGTAGTTTAGGAGTCTAATTGTAAATAGCCGTAACTAGTTGATAAATAATTATGTTTATCGACAAAAAAAAAAAATCAAAGACACTTTTGTATTTATCAGCTCTCTTCTGGTAGTCTATAGTTATTAGTTCAACAGTAAACGCTAGACAAACGCTCCTGTTGTGATATCTCATCTTCTCGGATTTTTGACGTGATGCAAAGGTATCGTTCGAATCGCGTACTTTGTGTAGTCCCTTACGGTCTTCGGGGCCCACGCATTTAGCGTTTCATTGAGTGCAACGTCGGGGCGCCCACCGACTTATACAAAAATCACGGGGACGATTTCTCCCTTTGCCCCCCCCCCCTTAACGCGGTTCCGGGTGTCGTAATGGCAAACGGCGACGACGGAATACGGCGGATCCGACCGCTCGCACACACAACGTGTACATTGTACGGTATATAAACGTATATAGTGTATTATTATACACATTACACGCGCATATAATGTATTGTCTGTAGCGCGCGCGAGGCGGGTATACCGTCGTCGGCAGCCGCGTGTAATTGGAGGGCATAAAAAAAAAAATAAAAAATATATATATAAAAAAAAAACGCTTGTAAAGTGTCACGGGCGCATCAACCGGACCGGACCGGGTAGATGACGTGATTGTGGCCGCGTGCATGCAGTGACGTTGATGCATTGCGATGCCGCCCCGTATAATGCGCCGTGCGTTATATACTATATATATATGAACAAGTATATACGTTGCGAAGACGACGAGCGCGCGTTACACACGTCGTACCGGTGTTGGCGCGCTCGGCTCTTTTGAAAACGGCGGGAAGGAGAGGGATATTAGGTTTTTTTTCACTTCTCGCGGACCCACGCAACTGCCCGTCGCGCACGCCGCTTTTGTTGTAAAACACTCGAATGTAAGGACTTATCGCGGGGATTTCGAATTCGAATGATGGTGAAATATTGTTGACGATGAATTTCCGTTCGCATATTATTACGTGTTTACTATAGCGCGGACGTGATCTGATCCGCGACAGCGCACCCATCGAGTTATCGAATAATAATCGAATGCGTGAAATATTTGTATTTCACGCTACCCGTACAACTTGTTCGGCGTAGATAAAATATCAGGAAAAAAATATGCTTCCAAACGGGGTCCCTCGATCCATCCCCACGTGAGCACGCCACCGATATGTATTGTCAATACCACAGCGCGTTATTCGCAGACGAAGGCGACGCGAAATATTTCGGTCGGACGACCTGCTGATTACTGAAACGAACTCTTCTAGTGTTGTGTGGCGATCCTGCAGGAGGTCGTACGCTTGACGACATTTCCGATTTTCCAAAAAATCTTTCGTTGCGCGACTTTTAATAATCATTATGATTCGGTACGAACGAGTCGGTGAAACAAAAAGAAGACGTAAAACGTATATATCATTTTTTTTTTATCCCATTCCGCTCCCCAACCCAAAAAAATAAAAACCCGCTGTGGCGCGTGCTTCCGCGCACTACAAAAATATGAGCACTCGAACTTTTCACTGTGGAAAGGTGACGGTATAAAGTTATTCGTTTATCACACTGGAATGACGCAGATGCACGAAAACGAACATTCGAAAAAAAGATTTTTTTTCCAACTAATTATTTCAATGATAGTAAGTACGATAATATTGTAATAGAATTTACGTTCGGGCGCGCAGCGGCCGCCGTGCGAGCGTCGCTGTTCGGTCTTATTAGATATTATGCGCGCCCGGGACGTTGGTCGGAATTCGAGACGGTACAGGAGCAGGAGAGAACGGGGTAAAAAATAAAACAAATAAAAACGCGAGATCCAAGACGGACAACCGTTTTGGGAGAAACGTTTGTTTTTTTTGTTTTCGCTCCCGGTAAAAATTAATAACCCGCCGTCGAGCCGTCCGGGCGGCGAATGGACGTGAATTTTTGTGCGCGCGCGTTCGATCGCGGCGATTTTCCACCCCGCGCGCTGCGCGTTTACTCGTATATTATGTACGCGGCCGCATCTAAAAGTATAATGAACGCGTCGAAAACGAAAAAAAAAAATAAAATAACAAAACGATATAATAATAACGATAATGATAATAAACAATGGCATTCGGCGGCGGCGGCGGCGGCGGCGGTCAACTGGTTTTTCGCCTTTTCGAACGGCGCGGCGGCTGCGCGCGAGAGATCCTTTCGTCCTTCCGCCCGCCCGCCCGCCCGCCGGCCCGATGACGACGAACGTGTGACGTGACGGACGGCCGCGCTGCAGCAGCCGCTGCACGCAGTCTTTCAACTCTTCTCTCTAAAAGGAAATGGAACTTTTTAGACGTTATTACCGTGACAGTTACACCACCGCCTTTTCCTCCTTTCCTCTCCTTCGCTTACCCCGTAAATCGTCGCCGCTTATACGGACCGGGCCGCCGTTGTTTTTGCCCATTGACCGATTTGCGTCGTGTATATATATGTATACGTATATATATATATATATATATATATATACATACCTCTTAGTATTTTCATATAATATACGCTCCCTCTAAAGTGTTGTTTTTTTTTTTTTTTGCTTTTTTTTATGTGACCGCGCACGCGCGAACCTATTATATACGCGCGCGTAACGATATTATAACGCGATGCACGACGAACGTACAAATAACGCGTAGGTCACGGGACACGCGTTACGCACGTCATACCTGTGTGTATATTCGCGTGTTACTTGTATGGTATTGATCTGGATCGTGATGCTACGGGCTAGTTGAATTACAATTGTATATTAAATTCCACTCGTAAATTCGGACGTCGAAATCAGCTCCACAGGTCGTCGTCGACGGCGCGTATGTGGTGTATTCCATCGCGCGCGTAACGAGCAATGCCGTGACTACGATTGATTTTCGTTGGACGGAAGTGCTCTGTGTTTCGTTTAATGTGTGTTTAAGTATTATACAAAAATCCAAAAAAGTCTGTAAGAGTTTGTAAACCCGAGTTTTCTTAAAAATTTTAAAAGCCATTTGGATAAATGTATTGTCATAGTACTGTTGGTTATGCGATTCATTGAAAGTTATTGTCGTGTATATTATATTCTGTTATGTGCAACAGTTTTTGTTTTCTTTTTCAATGCTTTTATGGTCAAAACAAGTTTTCAAACTTTAAAACAGTAATAATCTATATACACATCATAGATATAATAAACGAAAAGCGCTAGATATTAAATATTAATTATAATAATAATGCTTACGAATAACAAAATAGCTATGATCTTTCAAACCATATTGTTATATCATTATTACTGATTATTTCTATTATTGTAAAATCGGTCACTCTAATCTATAATAGTTTTATTGCTCTTTTAATGGGCACTAATAAGTAATAGCGTAATCGGAATAAGTAGTGAACGGTAAATAAAAAAAATAATAAACAATATAACATTTTCGTGTCGCTATTTGCATTCTTTTGTTAAATTTTTAAACAGACTGTAACACGTAAATACGGCCGGCGAAAGAGGTCGAGGCCCACTCTTGGCTACCAATCCGCGATACTTGTGATAACGTTTTAAATCTCTATGCGGAGGAATTAATTGTCATGACGTGTTTTTGCATTCATAGAAACGCCGTATTTATCACTTGTGTAGGGTAAGTGGAAAATATACGCAGCAGAAAAATGAGAAAACAAACATTAAAAAATATTTACAATTAATTAGAACGTGCTGAATTAGTTTCAGACCGGTTACGATAACTTTCATAAATGAGTTTGAAAAGTAATGTTTCAAACAATGTACCATTAGATTAGTTGACAAAAACTATTTTGCTCTAAAACCTCTCAAATGCTGTACTTTTAAAAACTTTTGTTCGGAAAAGAAAAGCTGCCTTCGAACCGAGGGTAGATTATAAGGCAATACACTTGAGTATTGGAAGTTTAATCGAAATCAAGTCGTCTCATTTTCTCTCGTTTCCTTTGTGTAGGCGATTTGAAATCGATACCTAATACTTTGATAGTTTTTAAAATACGCTCGAGACCCAACGCGTTATTATCTATAGTAACATTTGACCGTGTCGATGATTGTGAACTAATAAAACGTTTGCAAATTTGTCATAATGATTACATAATTAGTGCGTATATTATACATTATAATATATTGTTTTATGTCGTCGAGAAATGTTGAGAAACAACTAGGTTTCGCCGTGAAGTATGGAATCGTCATGAGAAATCGCTATTAATTTATAAACAAAATAAATACTGTTGAAGAATGCTTTATTAGAATATCATCTGACGCGGCGTTATTGATTTGTTTGTTAGATAAATAGTCGCCGGGAAAGAGTACAACGCACGCGATAGAATATTATGTCGATGGGCATGCCGCGCCTAATATCATTTAAGACATATGAAAGAAATAAAGGGACCCCCTCAAGTGATAGCCGAATACCCGATGAGTTGTCAGAATAGGTTATCACGATCGAGTTAAAAACCGGATTAGGTTTCACTCGACCGATTTAGTATTGTATTTCGCCGTCTGAACAGATCCCGCAGCGCGATATCCAAAATCGCAGCCGAAACGACCATTATTTCATTGTTTTTACACGAAATTATATTGTATTTACCATACATCGCCACCGCGAGTACTCGAATTCGACGGCAGACCGTTTCGATTTTAAATTATTCGATACTGGAACGACGAAATCATAAGAAGAAGTAAATAATGGGTAAATCGATTTTTTTTCAACGGCTCGTCTCGCGAAACCGCAAAAAAATGGCGATACTATTACGCAACGCGATTTGGTACGGTCGTGTTTTAAAACGCGGCCGTACATCCGAACGTCGAACGACCTATTGATCTACAGCCGACGAACGGCCGCGTGTACCATCGTGTCTACTCACATCGAGTGTTGATATGACGAATCGACGACTCGTGTCGTGTAAACATTGTAAACGAACAATTCGACGTGTAGCTTTCGTTCTCGTCATAACATCACTGTAATACTCGCGCGCGTGCACGGGCAGAGACTCCGGTGGTAGGATGGGAGGTCGGCTGACCCTTGGGTTATTTTCTCGACGTTACGCGGCCCAAGTAAGCAGCATACCGCGGTATACTCGGTTATATACTGTACACGGCCGTGGACGCGCACGCTCAGCCTAAAACTCGGGATCGCCGAAATTATTATTCGCCCCCGAGGTAAACGTGGCTTCACCCGCCTCCCACAACCCCCCGAACCAACCAAATATTTTTTATTTCATCGTAAACGACGAAGAAAATCGAGACGGTGATCGATTCGAACCGAAAGCCGATATAGTTTTCAAATGACGCGCGCGCATGTTTCCCGCTGTAATTATTATTGCATAACAGTCGCGGTCGAGGAGTCGACGATTCGTCGTCGTCGTCGTCGTCGTCGTCGTAGTTATCGTGGGCGCGCGAGAGTGTATACGCCGCGCGTCGTCGATGTCGCGCGTACCGATTCAACACGAAGTAGCGGACGGAGGAGAAATAAAAAATCCTCCGTCGCCGGCTCTCCCGGAGACTTGGACGACAACGGCGATAGTCGTCGGAGGGGAGAGGGGCACACACTGTTCAGTATTCCGCGAGTGCACTTTGATCACGCGCGCTGTTTACGCCGCTGCTGTCGGTGTGGCATCCATCGATCAGCAGCAGCAGCAGCAGGATTGCCGGCTATTTGTTTAACATATAGGCAGGCAGGGCAAGTCGCCGGGGCGTGCCGGATTATCATAGACGCATATCAAGAAGTGTATACACACACGCGCGCGCGCGTATATATATATATAGGTACATAGGTGTATATATAAATTGCGTATATGCGCGAGAGCGCGTGGACTGTCAATCACGCAGCGGATCCCATTAAGGTTGCAGATTTCCCTTCGGTATATATAACTGCGGCAGCGCTAACGATGTGTGGGCAAAACGCGAGAGAGTAGGAGGAAAAACGAGTAGAAATTATATATATATGTGAATTTTCAACACAGAAGCGATTTTCATAGCGGCAAGTCCGGTGTGCGCGCGCGCACGCGCGTAATGAAGGACCCGCAAAGGACCAATCCGTCTGTAATATAATAGGAATGCATATTATATATATATATATATAACGTGCCGTCACTAGCTGCATGTGATCCTTTTGATTCGTGTTTGTGTTTAATTTTTATTGGATTTTTTTTTCAATGATAATACTATTTCGTGTGGGTGTTATACTTATACTATTTATTTGCTCGAAAGCGTCGATTTTATATTTTGAAATAGTGTGGTCGATAGTTTTGATTTTATATAATATTCTTAGAGTAATATTTTTCTTCTGATTTGAAACGATAAAAAGACACACGTGGTTTATCAACTTCGACGTTTGGACAACAGCCATTCTATTAGGTCAATATTGGTACGTTTACGGGTAAAGCTCGATTCACTTGAAAAGAATCGCCAAAGCCATACGCGTATAATAATATGGCCTTATGACTGCTCCGATGATATAAATGTGTATTATTACGACGATGGTGTATCTGGTTTGTTTTGAATGCGATGTGAATCTCGTAAGCGATATAATATGTATTATGAAATTATGTAAATATTAACAGTCAAACCGTCCCGCCCGCAGTATAACCGTCGAGATTAATTATGTTTATCGGTCGATTCCTCGTCAGAGCGACGTTTTTAACACTTCTTTTTTTTTTTTATTATCAGGACCATCCATCTACCCTGAGAATTTCAACCGCTCTATTACCGATCGTTTCACGGCTCCAAATTTGTATAAGCCCGTATTATATACAGAGAATATAAAGAATCAGATTTCTATCAGTTGTATTCTCTCGGAATTGAATAATTTACGAACCGTCTTTGGACTATACGTAGAGGTCGTCTTTCCGAAAAAGAGAAAAAAAAATAACAGTTGTACTATATATAATGTATTGTGTAGAATCAAACGTGTTAAACGTAAATACGCACACGTATAATATTTTTATCCATTCTTTAAAACATTTTAGGACGTTACACGGCATTCCGATATTGATAAATGTTTATTTATTATTTCAACTAATAGGTGTTAAGACCGTAATATATACGCATGTGTTGTATTATAACTTGTGGACATTGTTAAGTTTATAACACATAGCATTTCGAGTAATAAATTCAACGAAAAAAATCTGTTACTGGAGAATATTTTAATAAAATACGAAATTCAAGGCAGTTTAAATTACGTTCCGAGAAGGTTAAATGTAAAATATGTGATCAAATTTTTAAATTGTTCAGTAAAAGATATTATATATGTATGAAAATATTATTTATGATAGTTTACGAATTATTCAACGCACATTTCAGTCTAATTGGTTAACAAATTTCAACAACTTGGTTTAAAAAAGAGCCAATATACTTTAGTACCTATTTCAAAAACCGGTTGTAATCGTGTGCACATCGACATATGCAAATCGCAAACGCACGCACACAAATGATAAATTCAGTCCCATTAATACTCGTAATGACATTAAGTCCGTGTAAATTAAATAATATGTAATAACGAATTTTTTCGTATGCGTTTTGGTTTCGGATTTATTGTCTTTGTGTTGTATTATACTTTATGAGTACCACGAACGGAACCGAACTGTCGATAACGACGAAGAAATCGAATTCGGAAATCTTTTCAATTCGTAATTCTACATCGATTATGTTCCGTAACCGATTGGTTAATTTTTATCGCGCGACTGAGAGACGTGGAAAAAAGAAAAGATTCTACAAACCGCGATGAAAACTCGATTAAAGTAAAATTAAAAATTACTCGGCAGTCGTGCTCGCTGTTCAAAACGAAATCATTACGTTTCGTATGATTAATGAATTGTGAACAGCCCGTGCGTAGGTATCTTGCGTATTTTGACCCGACGAACTACAGCGACCATTTTACTCTAAGCGGCGGTTGATTTTAAATTTTACGATAAATTACCAGTCATTTGTTATGTCTGCTAAATATTTTCGGATGGAAACTAGTTATTCGAAAGGGGAGACCCAAAGAAATGGTGTTAGTTTTTTGTTATGAATTAATTACGGATAATTGTGCGCGCTTCGTGTGGCGATCGATGACGTGGTATTTGAAAGAAAAACACGATTGTGTCGGGAAGAATGTAAAAGATATATATTTTCCACCAATGACTTATTAATGTGATCTGTTTTTTCTTTTTTTCTTTTTTTTTTTTGCCTACAACGGCAACATATAATATATACTTCTACCTTTATTTTCGAAAACCCGTTTTACTTCTCGAGATATATTACGTGTTTTTTTTTCTTCTTCTTCTTCTTCTTCTTTCCATCATATTAATATTATTACATTTTGTCGCCTTCGTCTGTTCGTCCCGGCACTTTGTGGAATTAACAACCTTCGGATTGTTATTTTTTCGACCGTATTATTTTACAACGACGACCGTTAATCAAAAATGTCCCCACCGGCTGCGGCGGCGGCGACGGCAAATAAGAAATAGAAAACGATACAACAACAAAAAAAAAACACACACACACACACAATAATACACATTATATTATTATACACACGCCACCGTTTTAGCACGGATATAATGCGCCTATTGTTCGTCTCGTCGATCGCGTTGTTGATCTGAACAATTTTATTTTATTTTTATTTTTCTCTCTCTTTTAGTTCGCTATCGATTTTTTTAATCCTTTAAACGTGCAATACTGTATTATTGCATCTGCGACACGTTTATAACATCGCGAGCACACAATATATATTACTTACATAATACATAAACCAGTGCGCGTACGTACGATTTTAGCCCGTCATTGTTGTTGTTATACAGGCACGCCGTCTCGCCGACCCTCTCCGTGAGATCGGTACCGCGGCTAATAAAACGTTTACAAACGATTGCGTTCCGTCGACTGTTACGTATTTTCATACGAAATTATAATGACGAGACAAGATCGCTGGCTCGATTGCGACGCAAATACTCGCCGTGCCGCGTGAATTTCGTTGGCTGGAAACCGCAGGTCCCCGACCGGCTCCGCGAACGAGCGAAATAATCGTGTTTTCGATACGAAAAAGTGTTTGTTTAATCGGTTGGCCCGCGAAAACGGACCGGATTGCGACAATGTTCGAGCGGATTTCAAGCGTAGATTGTATTTGATGATTATAAGTGTATACTTTATATGCGCGGCCAGTGGTGTATTTTCGAGGGAGGACGAAAGGGGACGATCGAGCCCCGAGCAGTAAATTTCGTTAAATTTTTAAAACCATCATTGCATTGCCAGTTTCAAACGTTTTAATACATCTGGCTGTTCACAAAACTGGCCCTGTTCGATGCGCCGGAGAGAATGCGATTTTTTCGAAATGCCATCAAAGTGTTAAAACAGGCACCTCGTACATTGTAGACGTTATATTTGATCAGGTCACTTTCTTTTCAATATCTGACGGGAACACGTTTGCGTTCGACGTTTAGGTCGCGTGATTGAACACGACCATTGGGCGCAGACAAATTTCGAGTCGGCAAATCGGCGGCCCTGGTCGAGAAAATACCGAAACGGCCGCACACTTATCGCGTGAGATTAGATTTCTAGCACCGTCCAGTGTGCGCGCGTGTCCTCGCGCGATGTCACATCGTAATAACACTGCAGGATACCCAGATACGGGATATCGCATGAGCCCGCGCGCGAGCGAATCTCCGGGGAGTAATATAGCGTTGAAAAAAAAAAATTGCAATTCCGAAAATATCTTCAAAACGTTACCGTTTCCCGTGTTCGTCGCGCGCACAGATTGGTTACGAGTCTCCCGAGTGCCGTTACTTATGTATCATAACGCACTATATTTCGCACGATATAGGCGCGCTGGTTTTATTATTATTTTTCTCGATACTTGTTGATAATTTCGCGGCCTTTTTTGTTTTTCCGACGTAAAAGAAACAAAGATACACCGAACGAGAAACGAAAATGTCATATTATACGATACACGTGTATCTCTTTATTGGACGTTTCGCAATTGTTTCGCGAGTCAAAAATGTTGTCGCTCTATCTGTAACACAAATAACTCGGAATGTGTGGAGAATATAATTATTACGATACCAAAATCGTTCGGCGAGATGGTGCCCATACGACACCAACATTTAACATTAGGTATATAAACGTATGTAGTAGTAGGTACGGTACTTACAGGTATCCGAAAAGTTCAATATCACAGATTCCATCAAACGAGATACTTCGACGACCCATCGAAATCTATAGGAAAGAAATTTCGGTTAGCGTTCGTCTACGAATCCAATCGTAAAATTTAAAAAAACACACACTCACACAAGTCATACGACCACGGGAGTTAGCGGAGGCGACGTGTGTGCACGTGTCGATAACTAACTGCGACAGCACGCTACTTGACAAAATATGTATATAAATAAATACTAGTTTTCATAGATAAATAGGACTACAATATAATATAAGACTAAAGTCGCTTATATCAGACGCTATTATAGTCTCTAAAGTACCTATAGTATACCTACTTACCGGTGTGTTGGGCGAAATTTCATCTTGATAATTGTTCGAATAATGCCTCATTACTCTGCTGCTTACTAATAGAAATGACACAAAAAACAAAAAGTTAAAACAAGAATGTATTTTTATTTTTTTTTTGAAAACGTGCGATTGCCATTTGAAAGCCAATTATCATTAGCGATGGATTTATAATTTTAAACAAACAGCGATTAGTATTATTAGAAATTCTTAATGGCTACAAAATTTAAAAACAACACAACGATTATTAACGATTTTAATTCAATTTAAATATTTAAATAAGTTTTAAAAGTTTTTTTGTGCCGTAATAATTGTTCTAAGATTATTTTTCTCGATTTCATATAATTATACATGATTTCTAGACATGATTTTTTCTTTTTAATCGAGTCAACAAACTGCACAAATGAATTATTTATAAATTCATACACAGAATATGTTGTTGAATTTTTGATATTTTCTCTATTATAATATCACATAATGATCGTGGTAATAATATTGAATGAAAAACGTAATAAGTAAATCGAAAGAAATTGGGCACTATGAAAGTTTGAATTTTTTAACTTTTATTTCAACTGTTATTTTGTTATATAATTATCGCTTAGACGAATTTAATCGTAATAATATTTTAAATGCCTATTAAGTCATTAATTTTTTTAATTGGTATTTATATATCACATTTTATTTTCGATAAAGCCATAACCCATCAGAACTTAACAATTATAAGGCGGTTGGCATGAATTATAGTAACAATCTATGATATTATTATGATTTGAATATTATGTTCACCTAAAATGTTACATTATTCCATGTTCTATAGTCGCCCGAATTTTCATTTTAAAATGGGTATGTGCAAAACCAAATGGTTATATAACATTACACAAGTGAACGAAAAATAAATAAATATTATAAGAAATTTCACTACTGTGCTGTATAATATAACGTCTGAATAACAATGGACCAAGGTGTCCAATTTCCATTTGACAATAATACGTATTACTGATAAAAAAATTATTTTGTTGGATTCGATTAGGAAATAATACGCCGTTTATAATAATTGTGCATAATACGAAAATAGTACGTAATCGTATTATTTTCTTTTATATAAACGCGCCTATTATAAGAAATTAAACGATCAAATTATCAGTCCATAACAAAATGCTCCGTGTTCGTGAACACGTTTTGTAAAAGAAAAAAAAAATCACATTATATTCGTTTCGAAAATAACGTTTATCTTCAAAAGTCGTCGTTATTCGCGCACCTATTATGGAGTTGACTATTGTAAAAACGTGCGTCAAATTTTATAAAACCGATCATTTATCGTTTCGGCAATAAGCCGAGCTCGTTGGAAGCAACTTTTAAGTTATGACTTTAATGTTCAAGGTCAATAGAGAAATTTCGTCTATTCCTTGAATAAATAACGTATTAGATTTCAGTGTTTAAAAAAAATTATATAAACTGTCGATAAATGTACACCTCTGCAGATTAGGCGACGACGTCAAATTCTACGACATTATTTATTGACAATTATACATTAATTCCGGCACGGACGATTATACGTTAATTTATATGAGCAGTGACGTTTTACCAGTTAACTATTGTTTAGCGTATACCCCGTGAAAACTCTAGAAATAGGGTGAGAAAAGATACGCGTTATTATTGTTTTCAAAACATTGGAATTTTTTATAACAAGGCACCGAATGAAAAATATTACATACTAATATTAGACTTTATTGACGGTACGAAACTATTTTCAGTTCTCTACGTAGATGAATGTGACGATGTAATCTGTAACGATATGAAAAGACTGGATTTTTCAAACTCGCGGTTCGATTTGGATATTTATTTCGAACGATTTGGAATACGGGGCGCGTGAAAAACCGAGAAAACGTCTCGGGTCGCACGCGCGCGGAGGTCGAGAACCCACGATAAATAATAATATATAGAGTGGACTCGCCGGATCTCGCCGAGTGAATGAGAATTTCGCGCGTAATCCTTAATGATATGCCCGAGTCGTATCGTGACGGTCGCGCGCGCATACACATATAAGAGGAATTCCGATGACGGACGTGCGGAGGTAGATTACGGCGAGCGACGGGACGACGACGACGGTGTAAGGAAGACGAGCAACAGCAGCAGCAGCAGCAGCAGAGAGATACGCGCGCATGCCTTATTCATGGCTCGAGGATTCCTAATTTTTACGATGGTTAACTGTGCGCGAGCGAGAGGGTTATAAACCGCAATATAGATAAAGACCGCAGCGGAACACACGTACGCGGATCGCGACCGAAGGACGACGAAAAGAGAGAAACAAACGACGGAAAAGGAAGAGAAATGGAGCCGCGGGCATGCTGCACTCGTGCGGGGCGCGATGCGAACAGATAGGAGCGATAGAAGAGGCGAATAGCCCCGACCATGTGCGGCGATTGACGGTCGCGTCGGTGTGTCTTCGCGATGTGCTGCGAGTTTTGTATGAAAAAAAAGAAAAGAAAGACTGTTAGAAAAAGAAAAAAAACACTTAAAAGATAAACGCGCGCGCGCGAGCGGACCGCGAAACGTAGCAAATTGAATCAATCGGATACGTCTTCTGAATATCTTATACCCATAAAAATGACCAATCGCGCGGAACATCATGAATATACGTGAGCTGATCGATTTAACATATATTATTATTCGCCTGCGGTCGTGTCGTCGCAATGTGCAGGCCCATATATATTGTAATGTATATGTGTATAAATTCACGGTCGCCGATGCGTGCAGTTGTTTCCGCGATCCGACGTAACGTGCGGGCTGCGACGATCGTGTATAGTGAGACGGAAATTCGGCATGATATTTTTCGTCCGATGTATTTTTTCGAAGACTTTTTATGCGCGACGGTCCTGAAAATACGTATCAATCTGGTTTTTTTCGGCTCTGTCGTTTTCACGCGACTTTTATACTATTATAATATAAATACATGGAATTATTATTGCCGAGAAAATGACATTTTCATATCCAAATAAGGATCTTTGAAAATTTAAAAATATTTTCACTACGACTGACGAAATAAACGATGCGTTTCGATCGAAACACGTTATGATTTTAGCGAATTTTACCGCTTGAAAAACCGATCTTTTCGATTTAGGAACGAAAATGTACTGCGAGTGATTTTTGTTAAACTTTGTTCGAACGAATCGCAGGATATTGAAAAAGATAAATCGCGATAATCGTTCTTTTTTGAGGTGAGGGGGAGGGGGTCAATAAGATTTTATTATAAGACCGCTTGGGTTTTGTTTTTGTTTTTTTTTTTTCGTTTTGGTCATTAAACACACGACCACGTTTTATTATTTATACGTTTGATTTTTATGTTCAACACACAAACGACATACGTGCCATGTCCGTATCAAATGATTATAAAACAAGTCATGTGGTCGTTTTTTAGGCATCACGTGAACACTTGATACGCAGGAGTCGGGTCGACAAAACGACAATCGGAACAAGGTTAAAACACACGTTTACGACTCCAAACAAATATACATTTTTATTGTATAAATAATAACCATATAAACGGTTGTTATCTGTAAAATAGTTTAATGCACATTCGTGTACGTGGTACCGAGTTTAAACGTCCGTCGGACGGACGGTGCGAGGAGGCTATTTAATATATTATTATAAATGAGCCAGATAGACTGCAGTGTACGACGACGAGGCGACTGTAACCGATTCGAATTATTACATTTTAAATAATTATGTGACAACAATATCACACTATATATGACAATTCTGTTTCATAATACTTAATAATTATGATTATCATCGGATGGGGTATATATAATTACGCAAACATTTACAACTAAAACCCATAATATCTATTATATTAATTAATTATTGTGTACACACACGCACACGCACGGAGATGATTTCTTCGTATATTATTGTACAGTCGTCGTAATTTTCGGAGACATAATAAATACGATTAGAATATATTATATGAAACACACTTGGCTCGCGCGACTCTTTACGAAAATCAAATGTCGAACTAGTAGGGCGGAACCATACAATATACTAATCGATCGTTTTTGTGTAAAGGTGTGTGTGTGTGTGTGTGTGTGTATAGGTGCATCGAATACGCTTAATTTAAATGCGGCACCGACGCGAGGAATAATATTCCTATGTATTTATTTATGTAATCTCGTCGGAACAGATGTAAAAATGACGACACGGTAAAAGATGAGCATCCAGTAACGAGAGAAAGAGACATAATGAAAAACACGTTGTTGTTGTGTCGCGATGCAGTCGTATTTGAGGCGACGTGTTTTACATTCGTTTCTCTCGATGGGTGTCGTTAGTATAGGTATTATATAGCACTCGAATACAAATTTAAATATCAACGTTTCAGTGGGGGGGAGGGTGGAAACGCCGTCGTATTTCCAAAGCGTATTAATTTAAAAATACGTACGCGTTTTCTCGGTGTGAGTAATAGGACGAATCACGAGATTCCATCGCGGGTCCTTGAAGAATTATCGCCCTCATTGAGATGCATAATTAGTGCCGCGGAAGACAGTTTGTCATCACATATCGAACGCAGAGATACATAATATATATATTATATATTTAATATGTACGGTGCGCGCGCGCGCATTGGTTTCCTTCGCACAATCCCGTCGTACACGCACATTAGAATACGATTTACATTAAATACAAAAACGAAATTGAATAAACATCGTTAGTGGAATAATAAAGACGAAACGTTTACATTTTGAGGCGGCGTGTTTGTACGCGCGCATGTATATACACGTATGGTCCGGGTTGATATCCGAATCATCTGAACACGAGGTTGTTAGTCTTCTTGTCCGTGTGACAAGAATTCCAGTCGGCATTCCTCGTGCGGCCGGTACCACAGCGTACACGGTGTAGTAGGTATACGTACGGCACACGGTGGTGTTATTATAATCTGTATTTTATTTATTTTTATTATTATTACTATCAGGTGCCATCTTAATTTCTTAATTAGATGCCCTCAAAGGAAGTCCCGACCGATTTAATGGGCTGCGGGCCGCGGCTCGGCGGCGGTCACATTATAATGTTACACGCGGTATAATCGCGCGGTGTCCAGACGACCGACTGCAGCGCGGCTATACACAGAAAAACGTCCCGCTGGCCGCAAACCGTACACAATAAATACATATACGCGCTGTATATACTTATATTATCGTATACCGGTTGATATTTTCAAATCCCTCCGCGGTCTCCGGCCATATACAACGATGATAATAACTATCGCGATATTGTCTGAGTATGCGTAGCAATACAGCGTATGCATATTATTATATTTAAATACATATATATATAAATGTAGGTAGCGCGTTTACCCGAAGACGTAATGAGTTATTAGAAAACGTTAAAAAACGTAAAATAATATAACAAGTATGAGCAGCGTTTTTTATATGAGTAACGAGCGGTGATGAATTATTTTTTAATCGACGCGAAATAACACGCGTAATTTTTATTTAAAATAGCTATGAGTTATACTACGCTTAAATACGCTTAGAGTTTCGCAATTACACGCATTGTTTCAACATTACCTAATCAAATAATACGATACAATAAGAAAACGAAAACATATATTGTAAGGTGGTCAAATAATAATTGGTACCTAAACCCGATTACGCAAAGAAATTCAAGAGGAAATTACGCTATTTAGAGTGGGAAATTACCTGAGGTACGAGGTTTTGTTCCGTGAAATAAAATGAGTCTGTTCCCCGTGACTTTAAGCTGGAATCGTCGCGCGTTTTTGCCATGATAAACAGCTAAATATTATGGAAATACTCTCTGAGAGGTGATTCGTTTCTATTGCTAAACTTCCAACGTCGCAACAACGTCTGCAACAACATAATTGTGGCATCCGTGTGAATTTTCATTTCATGATGACAATTTGATTGAGATCTAATGTAGCGTGAACAAAACAAACGAAATCAATCGGTCAAACAGAATAGATGAAAAACTACGATCTTTAGGTCTAGTCCTACTTGCAAAGACGAATAAATTATTTCGAACAAGTCTGAAACGACAAAGATTGAGTAGAGAAAGTCGACTATTTGATTGCAACTCTAGGGGTACCCATTGCTTTGTTAGTAGTTGGTAGGCGATGGAACAATGTAACGACCAAGTGGATTTTGTTTGTTTATTTGAAATTCGAAAACAGCAGCATCCATTTCATTGTCTCAGACGACACGCGAAATTGTTGTGATTCATTTAGTAAAACGCTACAAACAGTCAAATATAAACAAATTAATACGTAATATGGGTAAAAAATTATTCAAAAGTTATGCTACATCGATGAGCTTATGATGAGTTCATACCGACTACCGAGCGTCGTATTCACTCAGAAAATATAAGAGAAATTTCTTCACTCCTAAAGTCACCACCTGTTTGTTATATATTGGTTGATGCGATGCTTATTAAGTTATGTTTTCTCAAGCCCCTAAAAAAAAAAATAACTAAGTAAATTAGTAGTATACTATTTATTGGGAAAAAGTTTTTTCATAAACCCACACGTGCGTGTGCATTACCTACACATATATATCAAAATGATGGTTTGGCTTACAAGTCGAAAATTCGAAAACGTTTCGCGCGTTAGAGCTGTTTGGATACAAGTCCCTCGTGGGCAAGCCCTTTTCGGCTGCGTGTAGTGTCTTTTTAAATTTCAAATCGATCATCATTGTATTCTAAAAACGATTTCGATCGAAACCAAATTTTTTAGCCAACAACAGTACAGGGACGTATATCTACGTCCAATTTCCAATTGAATGCGTGCATATGTTACATGATACTCTCGAAGCACTACTTTATTGCCCTATAAAAAAGGGTTTCATAAAACCAAAAACAAATCATTGCGAAACCAATAAATCCTTTACTCCGCGTTGTGTATGTTCTATGTACGCACACATACATTATATAATATTCTAAACGTATTGTTTCGTTCATTGTTTGTTCACGTGGAAACCGTTGGGCGATCTGTCGCCGAGGTAAATTACAATCTCTAAATCAGGAAATTATGATACTCGATTTGTTTGTGATTATTGGCCGAACGTATGGTTTTTTTTACTGTGGCGTGATGATCATGTCGATGTTTTTTTCATACCAAATGAAATATATAGGACAATAAAGTTATCTCGTTTTCGCTAATATGAAATACTAATGTGAAATAAAAAAAAAAAACATTAATAATCATCTACGTTATGAGTGATTACTGTATTTTAATCACGTCGCGAACACCCGACGCTCAAGGTGTTTGTCTTCTCTTATATTATTTTTCCTGCTAATTATTATGTATTAAAAATCTGATTTTTCTCTCATATTATCATTTATTACTTCGAGTCCGCTTTTTTTTTGTAATATGTACGCAATTTTATTATATTATTAAATATAGGAACTTTTGTTTGAAAAATATATGTTTTTATTAAATTTTTGTGCTATTCGCTAATCCTGAAATATTCGATTAAAATGTGATATTAAAAAAATTTCAAAATTAATTTAAAACAAATGCGCCGATCCGGCGTATAGAGCTACGATTTTATGAAAATAAGAGAAATAATTATCGTGATTAACAGAACGTTAAACATCGTCAACGGTCAGTAAAATGATGTTGATGGTATTAAATCACAGACTGTGAGTTTTACTCGTATGCCATAACTGCAAAACTAATTGAATATAATATCTTTTATTATATATATAATTATATCGATTTAGTTTAAAATCGTGTTATTCGAGGGTTTTAAAGTTTTATACTCATATGTTTCGTGATGATTCGATTATTGAAAACGTTTATTATTCCATCGGCGATACGTATTTATTTAGTTTCGATTTCAAAACTTTAAAACCACGTATACACGAATGTACTCGATGAAAACCAATACTAAATTTGCGATCTCATCAATAATCTAATCAATAACTTTATATATAGTTTAAAATTCAAAAAAAAATAAATTTTAAAACCTTTTAGACGAAAGAAACTCGTCTCGTAGACAATCAAAGAAAAACGATTATTCAAAGGAATTAAAAATTATAATAATTGGACAAACGTTTCTTTTTACAGCCTTCAAACCAGACGATTTTATTGTATACGCCGCGAAATAAACCGAAATCGTTTTAAATATCAGTCTTTCGGCATTAATATTAATAACATAGGTACCTATGGTTAAATATACGCGCATACATACGAGTAAAGGTGTAGGTATTATAATATAGCCACACACATCGGAATCACGGAGAGCAATTTTCGACACGAACAAGGAATTAACACTAATAGCGATTAATAATAGGTATATTATAATAAATAGTATTTAAATAATGATAAAAAAATAAATACTGGTTCATTAATGATGGAAAGACCTTGCTCGTGAATAACTTTTCTCTCCCGTTCCGACGAGAACCGTCCGAATTTTACATTATTATTATACTACGTATTATGTCGTTAGGACGTTTTTTTTTATTCTTTTGATTAGTGCAAACAACAATAACTGCACGTTTAAAAAGTATGCCCATAAAAGTTATCAGTTGTTATTCATAAATTATTATCAAATCGTAACCCGAAGATGAGGGGGGGGGGGGAGGAAGGCAAGTTTAAAATTGAATTTAATAAAATGAATTAGTGTTAATTTTATTGACAGTGCAGACTAGCAGTCGCGGTTTACTCGTGTTTATAAATCGAATGAATAAGTGTAAATACGAGATTCCCTGTCGACACAGCTTACCGCGATTGTTCCGACAAGAATATATATTATGATTTATGACTAATAGATTATATTGTATAATCTTCCACTCCAGATTAGTCCACCGCCCAAATCCATTGATCTCAAGTCAATAAACAATCACAGTTTCTGACAATTCCCCATCGCGACGTCTCAAAATACGTTGGGGTCTCGAGATATTCTAGATTGAAAACTAAATAAAGGATCACTACAGGATAACTTAACTCGGCCTATTTGCTTGATGCATTTTTAATCGTGCGGATTGCAACTGTCATAAATAAAAATTATATATTGTAAATATGAAATACATACTTATGGTCTATGGATGACTGCGAGTCTTCGGTTTTAAACGAATTATCATTTATTGTGTATGATCTATGTCGCCGACTGCATAACTTTACATTATACATTCTGATTTTTTTATTCTTAAATAAATTGTTCTTCTTCTTCTCGAGTCTGGTCGTAAATGTCAAAATAATATCGATGATAAAGTGAAATGTTAAAAGTATGAGTAAATTGGTCAAATACAGTAACGATAAATTGAATAGAGTGCAAACACGTGTAAAAACGTAATTAATAAATTGCAGAAATAAATACAGATTTGGCAACGTGTGCTAGATAATCTAGTAAAGCACGATAAAATATGTCGATGTCTATATATTATGGCACATATTGTTTGTGTTACAAGAAGTTGAGTTTAACTGCAGTAGTTTTAACAGTCGTTCGAAATTACGATTATGAGATTACGCAGTGATGACACGGTCTGCAAGAGGAAGCGCATTCGCTGTATTCTTTTGGCGCGCGTTCATCTCATATGAAATGCATAATATTGTAATATACGATTTGAAAAAAAATACTACCGGGTTCGAGGTAAAACAAAGCGATTTGTCGCGTGACTATCGCGCGTGTGCGAGGCGGCGGCGTTACGACACGAGTGGCAATTTGAAATCCAATGATTCGGGGATGGAGGGGGGGGGGGAGGGTGAATAAAAAAAAAACGCCAATCGCTCGCAGGAGAATATTTCGCGCGCGCACGCGTGTGTCGATTATTTCGTATGCGACCGAAGGCGGTAAAATAGAAAACCCATTTTCTTTTTTTTTCACTGGAAAATTTACCATGTGTGCTACCGCGCCAAACCGAATTAGTCCCGCGAGACCTCGCGAATACGCGTTCGATCGTATGTCGTACCACACTACATAACACACACTAACACATATATATATAAACGTATTATAGAATTACGCGCGACCGAGAACGCTTACATACACAGCGACACTATACATCCGACGAGCACTCGTTCAGACACTTATATATATACGCTGTGTCGTCGTTAACCAAATTCTCGAAGGTTTTTCGTCGTTTTTTTTTCTCTCTCTTCTCCTTCTGGCTTCGGTCTTTTTATGGTTATGTCCGACGACCCGACCTTCTTCGCCGCCGACAAATTGAAACGGGACATTTCGTCGCAAACTGCTCGCAATTTCTTCCGGTAATAATCGCGCGAAGAACGTCGAACCCTTCCCCGCCCCTCTTCCGACATGATCGCACTAGCATACATATACTTATGCACCGTATACGCGCGCGCGTGTAACACACAACACATATACGCCGTGGAGAAACCGTTTATTTTTTATTTCCAATTCTGCCATCGACCGCCGCCGGACGTTTTGCGAATGACCACCGCGCGCGTCTGCAAACGTTTCCGCGGCGGCGTGCGGAAAACACGAACACCTATTCGCCGCATTGCGCTCGGGAAAGGGCAAATGTCGGCGGGGGCGTCGTATTTCTGTACGACGCGGCTTCTGTTTTTATTTCAATCGTCTATTCCCGCGGACCGAATGCAAAACGCGGATTGTTGAAAATACCGAATCGGGAATCAAATGTCATGCGATTCGCTTTGTCGTTTCGATTCGTTTTCGGACCTGACATGGGGTAGTGGGTGGAGGAACCCCAGCTACCGATCATAACTTTCCAGCCGCGCGTTCGAGTGATCCCCGGACACCGCGGATTTCGAGCTCTGCACACTAAATCGTGTGCGTGATTTTATCGCGCGTACGCGAAGAACACCACCGCCTTTATGTACTTTTTCAGCGCATAAAACATTCGCTCGTCATGTTACGGTACGGCAAATAATATGCATAATAATACGTAATAAAACGATTCGGGCGGTATAATGTGGCGAGCGCGCGCGCGCACACGACGACGTGTCGTCGCGAGAAAAGACCGGCCGGGGAAGAAGAAATTGTATACGATTCGGCGAGTTAAAACGAGTACGCGCGCATAACGTATGTACACAATAAAATGCAAATTGGTACATTCTAATGAGTAATAAGACCGTGTAGCAATAACAATGGACATTAGCGCTGCGATAATGTGTCTGTAACACACACGTTTAGACGCGCACACGTTACACGCGCAGTATATTACAATGCGCGCGCGCGTGTGTGTATGTGTATACGACAACAAACGTCGGAGTCGGCCGGTCTGCGGTGCAGAGTAAAAAATGAAAGAAAATAAAAAGGGTAAAAAAAACCCGTGTCGTCGGACGGCGTGCAACGGGCATTACACAGTGCACGCGTATATTATCGTGCCGAGTGAGGTACATAATATAATATAACGCGACGATATTAATGGTGAACACAGAGCCGGTGCACACGCCGTCGTCGTCGTCGTCGCACTCGGTATTATTATTATTATTATACGGGCATATAATATAATACGTGTGTTGTGTGCGCGCGCGCGATAATATACACTCGGAAACCCGATCTCGACGGAATGTCGGGTCCATTTTACCGGCTAAATACCTTAAAAGTGACATTTCTGGAATCCTCGGCACATATTTTATACGCGGTTAATAAAGTCTTTACGCGATAACAATCGGGCCGCGGGTAGAGAGGGAACGACGACGACGACGACTACGACGACGATGACTACGACGACGACGACGACGACGACTGCAAGGATCGCTGCCGGGGCACACACGCGCGTATAATGTGTATATAATAATATAAAAGATGTCCTCCGCGCCGGCAGACGCGCAGACGGCTATAAACATGCCTGTATACATACATAATAATATAACGCGCGTACATAGTACATACGCGCGAGGAATACTTGCGCGACGGTCCGTTTTACTTTCACCGTAATTTATTCTCCAAATAAAAATATAATATACACCTCGTTCGCGCCGCAGCCGAACCACCTGTCCGCGCTATTTATTGTTCCGTTCGAATAAAATAATAATTGGTCGGCCATATATTATGGACATGCGTATATTAAAAGGTATACCAGAACGTATACACATATACCCATATTATAATATATTACGGTATATACACATCTCGCACATAATATATCAATGCGGCGCGTTATATATGATGTATAAATTATGTTACGTTTTTATACGTCGCTCGTGCAAATTACGATTATTATTTCGTTCCCCGTATATCCTTTGAATACCTATCGCATTATGCTTGCGTTTATTGATAATAATGTATGTATAACGGAATACCTATGCCCACGTCGTATATTATATATATTATATTATAATAATAATTATATATTATGACACGTGGCACACGCTCGGCGTGTCTTTTTCGGCTATGGATTTATATACGTCTATACAGATATTATTATAACCCACACTACGCGTATACAATTACACGGGTATACATATTATAAGCGAGAGGTTTTCAATTAAAATTCCAAAACGTCGTTTAAATTACACGCGAGTTATTATCCGTATACGATATTATGACGCAGTACTCATTATGGCTTATAGGTTATTGGGTATGCCGTATTGTGCGCCGAGTCCGGTTGTAAAAATATATATTACGAGTGTAATACCTATACGCGATACAGAACTGCACAACTACGATAAATTAATAGTTATTTAGTACTTTCGACGGAGGTGCTATAAGCGATACGCAGCTGTTACCCTGCAGAGTGTAATTGTGTTTATGAATAATTAAGTCGTCTAGTCGACGCGACATTGATTTATGCTATATAGGTAGGTACAGGAGGTAACTATTATACCTATAGAACGCGTTTCGTCGACCGTACGCTACAGTGATTTTAATGATTAAACGTAAGTATAAACTCCACTTGTATGCGGCTATATGCTGCAGCCTATGCATTAGGTATGTCCTTATTACGTGAATAAGATCGTACACGGGCATTACGTGCCTATCTATTAAATCATTAAATAGTACATCGATACATCGAGTTGTGTTTCAGGGCTTAATCTTAAGATTTTTTTTAAGAATTATTAAAAACTCTTCGTGGACACTGTCGCGCGTTTTAACACGTATTATAAATGTAAATACCTACTCATATATTATTATTACGTATTTTAAACAACCGGCGTACGATACGTGGTGTAAGATAACAGGCTTTTTTTTGTTCAAACATCGTAAAAATTTGTAAATTAAATTTTTTCATATATAGGTACCTAATACGATAATGTAATAAAGTTAACTCACTTACATTTCAGATGCTCGAAACGATTAATATATAATCGCATCGGTTCACGGATTCTTTCTTGATCATATTTTCTTTAATTGACGATGAGATGTAGATATTGTAAATTAGTGATCATCAGGGACATGGGCAATCACTAATCACCTTGAAATATCATTCTTCATTGTAGTTCTGCCTAGAGTAAGGAAAATCCTTAAATAAACCAAAATCACTTACGTCCTTCAACGTTTCCGTGGTGTAGCGGTTATCACATCTGCCTAACACGCAGAAGGTCCCCAGTTCGATCCTGGGCGGAAACATTAGTTTTTGCACTTTTTTACTATCTATATTTGTACATCTATATAATATATATAAATCGATTGCCACTCGTATGACATTTCATCACACGATTCGATCGATTAGGTTGATTTTTTTTTTTTTTTCATGCGTTAGTAATTGTCAAAGAAAATGGGTTTTTATTTTTATATGATAATCCTGCCTGAAATTTGATAATTCTGTTTTCACGACAACAAGAATTAAACAACCTAAACGAAATCTCAGTCGTTGAATTTGACAGTATTGTTAAAACGAAGAAAATAAATCCTCCTAATAATGTATTTCGCGTTTTATGAAAATGAGAATTTTTTTTGTCATGATCCTACTCGTCCAATCGTCTTGCGGTTTTTTTTTTAAATTGAATGTAAATTTAATTCACATGGAAACATGAAAACGCAAACACGTGGTCACGAAATAAAATTTAAATCCATCCATCCATATTATAAGCAATCGTTTTCAAAAGAGAGAGGATTTATGATTTAAAAATGGTTTCGAGTTTCGACGCCCCATCGTCACCCCTACACACGACTCACTGCCACGGGCCACTGATTTATAAAATAATATTCAAAAACTCAGATCGAAATAGAGCATAAAAATATGTTTTAATTAATTGAAATGCTGAATGTTAAGTAAAAAGAAATGAGAGCGGTAAAAGTAAATAAAAAAAGTAGCTGTTTCCGCCCAGGATCGAACTGGGGACCTTCTGCGTGTTAGGCAGATGTGATAACCGCTACACCACGGAAACTTGTGATAGAAAGCGCTTCATTGTAAAGTAATTATATTTTATAACTCGTTCATACTGTAATAAATAAAATGTTACCTTTTTTAAATGTTACTTCACGATTTTTCCTATAATCCATAAAAGTGTTTTTATTTTTCATTTTTTTTTTCGTATCTTTTGTAAATTTGTCATATCGACATCGACAAATGTATGTAAAAGGATGTGATTTTCATTTTTGTGACATTCTGAGCTTTCGGAAGATTATAAAAATAAATAACTGATTTTATCACAATGGTTTACCGTAGGTTTAAAAATTATGTTGCGATAGCTAACACACAAAAAGCCATACACACGTATTATCGCGCGATTAACTAGAAATATTGACAGCGAGATCGAGCGTGAAATGTACCTACTTAACCAGGAAAATAAAAGGATTTTCCAGTGTTTTGATAGAAAAACATTTATGACGAGGTAAAACCTGTATAAGATCATAATATTAACAAGGATGTTTACTTATACGTATACAGCCCAGATATTGTTTTCTACTTGTGTATACACGTATATATCACTTTCAAATTTCCGACGCACTTGAATTCATTTTCTACAAATTATTCAATTTTAAATGCCTAATAATGGTTCTTATTTATTTATTAGGAATATCCAAATTGTTTTCCCTTATTTTCAACTCAAAGCAAGAACAAAAAGTATTATATGTTCAAAATGTACTCGTACTAATTATATGACCGGTTTTGATTTTAAAAATTACCATCAGATATGAAAAATAATAATAAATAGATATTGAAAGAGAATATTATTTTTTTAAAATTGCACGTTTTTGATATTATTTTATGACTAAGGATTTTTTTTACATTCTAATTCTATGTCAACGTATAATATGAAAATAATTTTCATTTGTATTCTTTAACTGTATATTATATTCAGTGTGTTTTTTTTTTTTATATCCGATGATTATTGTCTATCAGTAATATAATAATTATCGATAAGTAAAATTACTAAAAGGCGTCACACTTCATTTTATATGTGTCTGACGTCTGACTATTTCTACGAGATAAATAGTTTAATATTAACTGTAAAGTATGACGTAAATACAACATGTAATAGTATTAGTGTATATTAAATATATAAACATCCTCATTATTGATTTTTTCAAAATTTAGTATAGGTTAAATAAGATGAAAAAACGCAAATTTTGCACACATTAAAATTTTTAAAAATAAAAAAATGTAGAATTCATTTAAAATTCTCCAATTATAAATAATTATTATAAAGGCATATTGCGGTGCACTCTTAAATAGGTGAAGAATATTTATTATTTTTTATTCTACGAGAGTAATTTCCCGTTTTTTTAATTATATTAATGGTTCTGCGGTACTTTGAAAAAAATTACTCGATCAGTTAATTGAATTAAATTTTGTATATAATATTTATGAGATTACCTGTATGATAGCAATATTAAAATGATCTTATTAGAAATGTTTAAATAATTGCCAAATGTTTATTAAAAATGCACCTGGTATAAAATATCGTAGGCATAGCTGATAATATCTAGCTGAACTATCATAGAAGTAATATTGTAGAATAACTGAAATAATTCCTAGAACTGTTGATTAAGCATACCAGTGCGTGATTGATTCCTTGGTTATTAATTATTGTAATACTGTAACTAAATACGTCGAAAATACTTAATGACATATTATGTATATACGTTTGCTTATCTAAAACGCTCTCAATATTTTTACTTTAATAATGGTAGATAATTATAGAAATTGTGAAATTAATTTTTAATTTTATAGACACGACAAAGAACTCCGAATCGGTCCAGAAACGTATTGATTCATGAAACACACAACCGATATATAAGAAAAAACATTTATATTTGAGTTCGACCTCCGAAAAAATAATTTAAAAAAAAAAAATTATAGCTTTAAGATTGAAGGAATTGTGAAAACGAATAAAATACTATAAAAAGAGCAATTGTATTGTCCGACAAAATTGTAGTTATGATTTCAATACTGCCGTTAACGTGAAAAAATTTAAAAAAACGTGATTTATAAATTAAAAAAAAATTCATGTTTCCGCCCAGAAAAATGAACCGCCACTGATTTATATAATAATATTCAAAAACTCAGATCGAAACGCTCTACGTTCAGATCGAATAGAGCATAAAAATATGTTCTAATTAATTGAAATATTTTAAGTAAAAAGAAATGAGAGCGGTAAAAGTAAAAAAAAAGTAGCTGTTTCCGCCCAGGATCGAACTGGGGACCTTCTGCGTGTTAGGCAGATGTGATAACCGCTACACCACGGAAACGTTGATGCCAATGGGATTGAAATCCTCGACACCTGAATGAAATATCTCCGAAAGATAAGCGAGTCGAATTCGGTCGAGTCGAACGAGACTGTCGAGAATCGTTACGCCGCAAAAATCACGAAGTTTTCACGTGATTTTCAGATAGTTAAATAACTCCGTGTTGACAGTTAAATTTAAGCGCTCTAATGACATTTATGACTTTATTATAATAATTATATCTATATAAACCGTGTGGATCAATAAAACACACAATACTTATATCCAACTATTAGTTTTGACATTTAATTCGACCGATGGCAAATACATTACCGACCTAATATTATATAGATATTACGTTTAGTTTTAAAAATAGTTTATCGGAATCGACCATTTTTTTTTTTTTAAACGTGACATTACGGGTACGTGTTTAATTCACGTTATATACCTTCAGACCATTTACAACTATCATATTGTTTTTCGTACGATTTATGAATACGCGAGATTGTACAGAAATCAAAGGCGTGTTTTAGGCAGATTTAAGGATTTTCCGTCCGCGTCCTTAAAAAAAAAAATAATAATTTCTGTTCAACAAAATGTTCTCGGATAAAAATATTTTCTCAATATTGAGCGATTGTTTTTCATTCGAGTAGAACGGGAAAAAAATTAAGTATTTTTACTTTATAGAAACGAAACGAAAATTTAACATAATTTTATCGCCTCTCCGGGGAACGTTCCACCCACTGGCCGCCCCGTGCGACCGCATAGTTTGCGGCGCGAAACCCGCCGCCGCCGTATGATATAAAATGGGTGACGGGGAAGAAAAAAATGAAATTAAAACGTTAATTCACGTTATCTGTTCCGATCAATACACGCCCGAGTGAAGATAATCCCGGTGTTTCGGTAAAATTATTCGGCTCAGGTATAAACAAATATTTAGGCATAATAAATAACGCACGAGTTTACCTATTCGCCGCGTATAATACGTATTATTTTAAACAGTTTTGAGCGTAGTGAAAGTCGCTGCTGCGGAGGACAGAATCGGTTTAAAATCATCAACCTTTCGTTAAATTATAATAATTTATACGACGCGATAAATTGCGTTTTATTTACAGTACCTGTTATATATATATAAATATAAATTATATTATTATTGCATTCTCCGCGTACGTAACGCGCGACGCGTCAATACGACGAGAAATTAGTAAGAAATTACCGGGGTTGCCGGGGGGAGGGATAGAGCGTCCTTCCTCTAACAAGCGCCGCGGGCGGGGTTTTCATCTGACGTTTCAATCGACACGGAATATAATAATATAACGAAGGTAGAAAATGCGCGCGTTTGTAGTGCACAAGGATATCGCGTTTGAACGAGAAGCGCGTACGACCCGTAGGTAATACGTGCAGGTAATTAATAATTGTATTGAAAAAAAAAAAAAAAAACGATGTACGTCTGCGAGTCGTATATTATTAATTAAAGTGGCGGGATTTTTTTCCTTTTTTTTTTTTTTTCGTTCCTCGCCAACTCGAGACACAATCGTATTAATATATTATAATATTCGATTCGAATAATTATTATGATAATGATTAGGACCCGATTACGGTCGGCGCGCACGTGTTGTACTGTTATTATATCGACGTCGCTTGCACAATATGAATTTGTTTTTTTTTTATCATCGAAACGGTATAGAGGTACTTACGTCATTCGCGCGCCCGTGAAATCGTGGTCGATAGAATAATTAGAATAAATTGACGGGCAATTTTTTCGCACGGTTTTTAGACGCGCGCGCGCGCGCTCACTCGGACCGCTCGCGAATTACTGTAAGATTGTATCGAGAAAAAAAAACACCCCGTTTTCCAGCCCGGAGTGGACGGACAATAGTGTTGTAGGAATTTTAAAAACTAATTTTTCTCGGTGCCGACCCGAGCACGTAGTCGGGGATTTTATTTGGCGGTGGAGTACGATCGCGCGGTAGTTTTTTACTTGGTCATCGGGTACACGATTGCGCGCCGCGCCGGAATAACAAAGGACATAATTTCGACTACTCAAAGGCTGCGCGTGAAATCGGAAGCGACAAATTGTCCGTGACAAATTTCAGTAGTTTCATAATTATTTTCAATATTTAAATACAAAAAACAAATACGTCCATTCGGAAAGTATGTTTAATAATTACGTTTAATCAAATTTCCAATAAATTTTTACCAACAACACTACACGAATATTGTCGCATTGGTTATTTTTTAAGCTATTGACTAAAGATTGTAATTTTTATAGTGTTAGTAGTCTAACCTAAACTAATTGTAAATAAATAAAATCAATAGTACTTACGCGGCCTGTCGGTGTGTTGCTGTCAAGGTTCGTGAATTGGCTTGTGAAATAATGTAAGTAGCAATAGATAAAGTCACTCGTAAAAAACACAATTAAAATCAAAATTCACGATTTAAAGTTTAGTCGTTGGCGACGAGATTTAATAATAACGATCGAAAACGTTATTGACGCGGAGAAAAAACCGCAACGTTTTGCAAAAAATAAAGAGAGAACGTTCCGAACCGCTGTCGACACTACACTGAGCTGCTGTACTTTCGAGCGTCTCTCGGTCGGTATTGCGTGGGTAGCGCGCACAGCTCGACTGTCATTGGCCGGGTGGCGCGCGCAGTTTGGCTTTCATTGGCTCACGAAGTAAACACACGTCTTATATATTTATTACTATTACTATTGTTACATAATTATGTATTCATAACAAACCATCTTATGTAATTATAATTACGTACTACGCATAATAGCTACTAATAACTGATCTGCTGGATTTTTATACGTAATCGGTGCAAAAATCACGATGTTTTTCGTTAACATTTTTTATTTTTTTTTATGATTTCGCCACCTCGTGAAAAAAGGCGAGGTCGCTACCTTTCGCCAACCCCTATCGGCGTCAATGGACTGCTTATACTCGATGTATACTCTCATACGTGTATACTCGAATACATAATGTTGCATGACCATGGTCACATGTACTCGACACCGTAAATTTGAAATTGTCATAACTTTTTTAAACTTTCCCAATAAATGTTCTACATTGTCCAACAAGTCCGAGTTGAGTTTGTTGGAATGTTTTGCGAACTTAGTAGTTCTGACTTCACATGGTACACGTGATGAATAGAGGTGGTTTTTTACGAGTTGATAACGATTGTAGACAGGACTTTGCGGCATGTGATGTGCCTCCAGCGGGTAGACCTGGTTGGTCAGGGCCTATCGCGTTTTCAAACACTTAAGAACTTAAATTAAAAAGTTATTCTGTGAAATAATTCGGTTTTTAAACGAACTTAATCGAGAGGTACTGTTTATATTGAGAACAATTATGGTTCTATGTAAGGGCGATACGTTACAGTTGTACCTACAACTTTGAAATCGGATGATTATTTTTCGAACGTTCTGTATTGGTCAAAGTGATGTCGATTTTAACTTAAAACGGTCTACAAAGGGGATTTCTACATGGTAAAAAAATAATAATTTTATAAACGTCTCGGATGAAACCTCCAATCACTCTAATATTATAAATAAAGTATACCTATATTCTATAGAAGTATAATATTCTATAATATACCTATCTATTAAAGTTAAAAAATGAAAAAACTCAAAACTTCTGGCTTTGTACATAGGTTGGTCGGAATATGCTCGCGATTCGACTACACTTAACTGGCGCACTGCATATTGAACGATATTGTGTGTTTTCGAGAGCCCTGTTCTAATGTTTTCCCCGAAAATCGTACTTACCAAGTTCGATTCACATATCTTCGTTTTGACCGAGTTGATATCAACGTTTCCGTGGTGTAGCGGTTATCACATCTGCCTAACACGCAGAAGGTCCCCAGTTCGATCCTGGGCGGAAACAGCTACTTTTTTGCATTTTTTTTCATTTTTCATCTTGACAAATTATCGATCAAAATATTCCTTCTGTACGGATAAAACTTTACCTTATAAACAACATTACTTATAAAACTATGTTACGAAAAACAAACTAATTAATTAATTTTTACAAACAAATCTCGAAGTACGTTTATATAATATATATAAAGAGATAGACATATAACCACTAGTATAGTTACTCAGAGGTGCATCTATATATTTTGTCTATGATTCGGGCTTGAATATTTTTTTGTTTTTCGACTGTTTTATTTTTACTCGATATTACATAATTTATAGATCACTTCGTAGACACGCGGCTTATTATTCTGTATTTGGCCAACTTAATGAGCCAATTTAAATAATTAACCTAGTTAGTTTTCACCAATTTCGTTGAATTATACGTACTATCTCGAACCTTTTGTTTAATAATTGATACTGATATAAATTGATACTTGATATAGACGGAATTGCCGAACTATTAATTTAATAGGTATATATGTATTAACAGTTATGCTTACCGAAATATTTTAATAGGATAATATATGTTATTTTTTTAAATTGAATGTCATTATTTATTTTTATCAACTGTTAACTAAATATTACTTAATATTTTAATAAGTACTCTATATTAACCGAAGTACACTGGTAGAGTTAAAATAGTCATGCTTAATGAGAAGAAAAAAAAGACATATTATTCCCCGTCAATTCCCTTCTCGTGTCGAAATGACATTTTGTCTCGATCACCAAATGTTGGCATTCACTAGTTCAAAACATTCAGTTAATTTAAAAATGTAATTATTTTATAACTTTTTACACTTGGCCGTTAGTTGATTAACTGATTTACTGATTAACTTAATTACTCGCCTAGTTAAAATAATCGTTATTATAACTTAGATTTTTCAAGTTAATTTGAAAAATAATCAATCAAAATAATAATGCTCTTTGATATTTCACGTTTAAAATAGAACGATTGTAAACAAATGCGTATACAGTGTACATCACCACAACGAATAAAATACAACTCGTAATTATTAATTAAAAATTTTAGTCGAAGTAGGTATGAGCACAGTCATACCTACTTTCATATTGTCCAGGTGACTACAGGAGAACAGATTTAAAATGAAATTTATACTTTCTGATAACTGAATTGATGATTTTCTTCATATCGAATTTTAATTTTCAACTTGTAACTTAACGGGTTGACTTCACTACTCGACCCACTCGATACTCGAGTTCTTTCTTTTCGTGCCCATATATCGATTGCTGTTCTCTATCGAGTAAATAGGAGCAACAAGTGTTCAGCATCCAGGTTTTCGACGTTTACAACGAAAATTCATCGCTGTGGTCCACCTAACAGTATCTAATTTTTCAACTAAACGTTTTGATATTGTTATAGACGCACCTTATAATATCACAAAGTGATGCGCTTTCATGGTAGTAATTTTCTAAAACCGTTTGGTCGGTTCACCACCGCCATTAGCTCATGGCAGTGCACTGCTGTTCCGGACTTAAAGCGGATCTCCAAAAACGTGTGACGTACTATACGAACATAAAAAACCACAACCGCAGCCCGTGAAAAACGGTTCGCGTTAAATATTCGGCCAAAAAAATAAATAAATAAATAAAATGTGCCAAACCACTTTGAAGCGTATAATAAACTGGGGAATGAAAAAAACCGAGACTGCAGTATTATTGCCGTCTGCGGCAGTCGCGATTAGAATAGGCATTCCACTCGATGTCGGGCGGAAACATAAACTATATTTGATTCTCTACGTCCTCGTCATCATCGCATCACTGTTATTATAGTGATTTACGTGTATGCGTGTGTGTGTGTGTGCGTACATTTTATTGTAGTATAAACAGCACGTTTTTGTTTTTTTTTTTTTTCGACACGCATATCAGTTTAAATCAAAAGTAATTCATTATTTTTATTTTTCGAATCATTTAAAACGTTACACGCCCCCCGGGCCCCCGTTCCATTATCGTATATTAACTCGTTTATAATCAATCAAATCGTATAACGTCTTAAAAACTCTACGCACACGCGTTCGTGAAACACAAATGCTGCCAGCAGTACGGTCCGTATGAGTATTGTTTTTCATCATAAAAGAAAGTCTAAACGCATATAACATATTATTTGATATCGTTGTTTGAATTGGGTATAGTTACCCGGTGCAACAAGGCTTGTATTTTGTACGGAATAATAATATATACGTATAGGTACGTATAAATTTATGTTTTTTTTTTTTTTTTTTCGAAAAGACTTCGTATAATATATAAACTCGCGGAGGTGGGTCGACTAATTTCACGGTGGGCGTCTTGGACTGAAACTAATTACAATTGACTAATGTAGAGGTATACGTATATGAACACACGCGCGTATATATAAATATAGTGTTTTTTTTTATTTGTTATGACGAGGTGGAGGAGCCATTGTTGACAACTAGTTTTTTTTATTATATACGAGTGTGCGTGTGCGAGCGTATTTATATTGGATAATAATCTCTAAAACCCTCTTCGGAATACCAATATACCTGTCGGAAAGGATACGCGTTTACCGTGCGCAGTCCATCGATTCCGATGTCATTAAACACTAGTCGGAATCGATTAATTCCAATACCGCGTTCACGACGACCCATCTGCTCATATAGTATATAGTAACGTGTATTAGGTACTCGTATATACATAGGCGTTTTTTCGAAAAAAAAATAAAATATATATAGTAAATATTATATTATATAAAGTCGTTTTGAACAACGCGCTCGTGATTGCCAGCGACGAGTGTGTGTTGCGTTTTTTTTTCCCTCGCCTCCGCCGTGAATACACGGGCCGTGTTCGTACACGTTCAGCTCGTCGATTCGTTTTATAGCGGGTTTCGCGGACATTAACGACATTTTGTGCGCCCGATATGACATGAAATCCAGCGTGTTTTCGCAACCAGTTCGCGTGAGATCTGTCATTAATTATGTGATTCGCCCGTTTTTATTTTTTTTTCCAATTAAAAAAAGTCTTCTTTAATTAAAAATCGGTTTCAAACTACGTCGTTCGGTTAAGTTTATACACAATAGAACGTTTCAGATCACATACGTATTAAACAATCAACATATAACGCGTATAAATCCTGCGATATCCTCCCGATCGCGCGAGCGCGTGTGTGCACAGACGACAATTAATAATTATATGTTTTGAATATTAATCAAATAATCCGTTTGGGTTTTCGAACACACGTTCGCGTTATAATAATTTCCTTTTTATCCAAATATCGAATGGCACAGTACGTATCTACCTAATTAATTTGTGTGTGAAGGTGAAAGTCTATATGTGTCTGGCTGAAGGGCATCGAATAATTTATTATTCACCGTGTGTGCAGATATATATTGTCTTAACGTCTCTTTACACTCGACAGATTATTGTAATATTATACGGGAAAAAATAAAAGTAAAACATTATTAGAAAAGAAGATAGTTTATGACGACGGTGTACGCAATAATCTATGGGGATATAAAGTGTAATAAATCTTGAAATCTATTATGAACGGTTAGGTTAGGTTATTGGCTTTTTAATGTTTTACATACTGTAATTTTACCTGCGGGCAATAGTTTATACATTGTAAATGGAGATTAAGAGATTAACGAAAAATAGCAGCGCTTTTCTATTGAAATCGATATGATAATTTACACCCGGGTTATAGAATCACGAATTATTTAATAATACCGTTATTAATATTGAATATCGATATAATATACTTTAAGGGTGACGGAAAAACGTCGACCTCTGAAAGAAATTATAAAAGCAAATAATAGCCGCCTATAACGTCACTGATCCGAGTACGAATTTCCAATATTTAATAATCATTATGATTGCGGCTAAATTTTAGAATTATTTAATTACCACTCACGGAAAAATCATGATAATAATGTATATAATATGAAAGAATAGTAAGATCGACCTCGTACGGGACAATAAATCAGTAAAAATCGTAAGTTCGTTTCACTATTGAAGAGTCAAAACTTTTTAATTTAAGTTGTTGGTACTTAATATATAGATTGAATTCTATAATAAATATAGAAGATTGATTTGCATATATGCAATAAAACATCGTGTTTAATTAAACTTGACACCATTAACCTAAAATTGAAGAGTTGACATGGCAATTAAGATGGTAATAACAAAATAATTATTGGCGGAAAACAAATTATATACTTATCATACCTATTAAAATAATTAGATTGGACTATTAAAACGAATGTAAGGAAGATGAGGATTTGGCCAAAGATAACACGAATTCGTTTCTCGGCGTCTATATCTGTATTATATTCCGGTCTTTAGGGATTCGTTGAGAGTTTATTTCACTATGAATTCAAATTCTATCAAAATTATAAACTTTTAAACTTTACTCAGAGTAATATCTATAATGTGATATATAACCGCACTCGTCTTTGTTACTCTTATGTAACTCGTTTGTTTTTTATATCAATATTAATGAGCCACTAATAATTGTATTATATTTTTTAAATCTTAATCACTCAATGGTTTCAATGGTTATTAGTTTAATATATGATTAGTAAAACTTTCTTCAAACTCATATTATCATTATAGAAAAAAACCAATCATCCGAGTAAAACGTGCTGTAAGTACCTTAATTTAAGTTTTTTTTTTCGACAAAAAAAACAATTAACCGACGTGTCGTATGAAGAAACATGAAAAATTTGACAAAGGAAAATGATCGTTCGCGGCAATTTTTTTTATGAATCTACAATACGCGATTTCAATTTGGAAAAATTGACTCAATTAATATCCTTCAAACCAGAGCTATCGAGCGCTCTTTCAGGATATCCGATTGCAATAGGTCATTACGGCAAAATACGGCTGTTTCGGTTGACTAGTGAAATCGAGCTATAATTTTCGGATTGTAATGATTTTTTATTGGGTTCGGTTCGTGATTTCTGTCACGGGAGTAGACAGGAAATGAGCGAATAAAACGGAGAGAAAAGAAAGAGAGACGGAACTCTGTATATTTATATACAAATATATATATGCGTCGGACGTATATAAAACATGGCCGCAGAAAAACGAGAAGGGGTATTGTCATGCGTGATAGCTTTATATTTGTGTTTTATTAGGTCGGGAAAATGGTGTTTCTTTTTATTGGACGGAGTGGTCTCGCATGCACACACAAAATCCGATTCAATTTCCTGTAAACGATAAATTGAAAAAAAGAAAGCGCGCGCGCGCGCGCACACACACATAGCGCCCCCCGTACGCACTCGTACGTCTATATACACGTATACACATACAGACGCGCACACGCGTTGCAGCGGGGTAAGAAAATAAATAGATTTGCCCCCGTCGCCCTGCCGACGACGCCCGCGAGTTTGGGGATAAAAAAATGTATAGTATTATGCGAAGCGCTTACGGAGGAAATCTTTTTTCTAGGGTTTATTGCCGAAAAGTTTCACACGGGTCTTTTCCCCAAATATAAATACATATACATATGTATAGGTAGTTATTACGATTTGCATAAAAATAATAAAATACGATCGTTTTTCTTCTTATATTCTTCTTCTCGCGCACGTGTGCTTTCGTCGGCAAAACGGTCGGCGTGAAAAATAATAATACGGCGAAAATCGCAAGTAGGTGTGTAGGTGCGTATAAGAACCGCGTGTAAAACGTTTTAAATTCAAATCTATGTGCGGTAATGTAGGACCGGGATATTTCTGAAATTTCATCACGCGCGTGGTTAAAATAATAACGTTGGAATAAATCGAGTTTCGCGCACGCAGCGTGTAGATAATACAACGCGTATGCGAGCGTGTGTAATGTTTTTGTTAAAGAAAAGACACGCCAATGGGACAGAATATCCTATATCATAATAGGAGAATGGCTTATAAGACTCGACGGTTGTTCGGAAACCGTCGTTGCTCGTAAAATTAGAATATAATATGGGAGAAAAAACGATATAATATAATATACGTATATAGAGCCTCGGAATCGTTTGATTAAAAAACACTATTATTTGCGTTTCCACGCCCGAATAAAATAAAGCGCTTATTATCGTACCACACCGAAGGTGATTTGTATGTAAAAAAAAAAAAACCCCATAATCAATATTCTAAAGTATAAAAAACAATAATAATAATAACAGTCTGATCGATATATTATATAATAAATTAACGCTTATCGATTGCAATTGAATTTATATTATTCTATAATTTTCAGTCGAATAGATTTGATTACGTAAAAGTATATATGTACGTGTTTATAAAATATATAATACGTATGGTTTGTTTGAGAGAAATCTCGAAGAAATCACATTATTATACGCGCGCGCGCACACACACGCGCGGCGATTCAAATGGCCGTATAAATACATTAAGAAGGTAATAAAGGGTTAAAATTATTATACGTAAATATACGGGCAAACAGGAAGTAGAGGGGATCGTTAGAATGTCTTTATATCCTTTGGGGTTTGTGCGGACCATATTGTAGTATTGTTTGGTAATTATTGATAAACCAATAAAGATAAAGACGTTTTGTAATATTATAATATTACACGGCTAGTATACGTAGGTATACGTATAACCGGTGTGCGCGCGTAAATTAATAGTGTTTTATTGTTCGAAGATTATACACCGAGGACTGTGAAGTGTATTATATTCGTCGTGATAAATAATGAAAATAAATAATAATGTCCGGAGCGTCTCTGCAGACCAAAAGCAATGGGTGATTTAGATTGTATCGAAAATAGTGAACAACAGAGAGAAAAAAAAAATAGGGAAAACTATATAGTTAGTGTAGAAAAATAACAATAAAATCTCGAAGACGAAAAAAAAAAACGCTATTGTCATTACAATGATAATAATAAAATATTGTCACCTCGTAAAGAGTTATAACCCCTCGTGTGTTAACGGACTCGAAAATAGTGGGAGGGGGACTGAAAAGTAAAAAGATGAATACGAAATAATTCAAAAGATCTAAAAGAAACTACACATAATATGTGAGTGTATGATATCTGTGCTGTATACAATAATATCGTCTTAATCGTATTGGATTGCGATAGATTTTAATTGATTTAGAAAAATACAATTTATGAGAACTCGGAAAAATGTTAAAATTAATATTCAAGTGGATAAATCTAATCGATGATATTTATTTTTTTGAATTACGTCGTAAACATAGACGTGCGCATTGCTGCAGTGTGTATAAGCTGTACAAGCTAGAACTAGACCTAAACTATAGTATCTAACTACGCCTAGCTGTTGCCCGATTGACCTATTATAATAACCTATTATGATTATTACTATTAAATTCATCAGTCATTAGCTAGTGGGGGAGTATGATTGAGAGTGATTTAGAAGGTGAATTTACTTCAGTGAAAATTTAAAAAGATAAAAAATGTTTTTTATTTTTTTTTAATTTAAGAAATAAATTAGAATTACGTCGAAAATACGAAAAGGCAATTATTGGTATTTTGTCGGAGAAGTTCGATTTTATTAAGAAAAATATAAATTCATAACTGTAAGATGTAAATGCATCGAAAACAAGGCTTTGGTAAAAAAAAGAAGAAGAATATGTGGCCTTAAAAAAGAAACAAAATTTAAAAAAATTGTAATCTTTTTCCATGACTCGAATTTTATGTTTGAAAAATATTGTTTTAGACTTCCAACAAAGGAAATCAATTAGCGTTTGAATCCACTATCAATACAATGATAATTTATGCGTCGAAACAATTAATTATACGAAAAAAAAATGTAAAACACGTGTTTCACTAAGATTATTTTTTATAAAAAAAAAAGAAAAATTGATTATTTAGTCTACAATTTAATCGTATTATTATACTCATACAGCATATTATATTCAGCGACGACGACGGTTATACCTATATATTATTTGGGTGAGGCGATTAATCAAAGTAAAAATTACACGTCAAAAAAATGGGGTTTCGTCGACAATAATTAAAAAAAAAAATGCTGTCAATGCGAATATAACGTCTGATATTATATGTATTATATTATTGCGTAATTTTAACAGGAAAAAACGACGAAACGGGAATGAATTTATCTGATTTGAGAGCTAATTAGTTTCTATTACTGGACTATCGACGTTGAAACCGCGTTTGTAACAATATATAACAAAATATGTTCTATATCATAACTGCATTCATAAGCATAATATTTAAATGTTTAGAAACAAATAAAATCGATCGATTAAAGCTTAGTAGAAAAATAAATAAAAAAATACGGCACACTCGTGCAAATAAGAACGAATGAAATGCCGAACGACTGCGTTGACACGAATACGACGACGATTCGACAAGACTGAAACGAGACAAAGATTGACTAGAGAAAGCGTACGATTTTCGTTTTCACTTCGTTTTTATATTTTATTTCCGGGTCCACCGTCGTCGTACTGCGCCAAGTAGTGAGCGGCGTGGCAATAGCTAAAGGTTTCGTTTCGTTTGTTCGCTCGGACTTTGGACCCTTTTTATTAGGTATACCATCGGCGGCGTAACGACATAACGACCACGCGGATTCATTTTGTTTGTCTATTCGAACTTTAAACTCGCCGGAACTCGTTGATTTTTCGCAATTGTTATTTTCCAAAAATTTCTTTTATTCGGTGATATACTATATTATTAGTATAGAATTTAAAAAAATAATACTATCGGGTAAAAAATATACAGATATTTACGATTAAAATCGTAAAATCAAAAGGAAGGTGTCATCGCGTCTGTGTCACACGCGTTTGTGGTTTTCTGTATTTTTGATTTCTGCGATTATTAGACGCCTTCGGATAGCTCTTTTTGACGGGCGCGTTCGTAAACTATTCGTTCGACTGTATATTATTGTAAATTATATACACACCGTCATATAATACCACGGTGTACCCGCACGTTTCGTAGGTCCACGTCAGCGTTCTCGATGAGCACGCCTACGGCCGTTAAACGTACCACTGAATATAACGTACGATGATTTATACGCGCACAAAACGATGTCCGAGTTTTTGTAATAATAATATCACTATCGAATTATTATTATTATTCTCGTGGCATAACGTTCCGCCGCGGCAAAAACGACTTGTCCCGCGAGCCCGAATATTACACTGTATACGATGCGTAGGTACCTCCATATTGTTGAGTTGTTTTCTGTTCGACTCGTTTTACAGCGTTTTCTAAATACAATTATAATTAATATCTCGACCGAAAATGATTTCTCTTCGTAGGAATGTCACCGGGTTAACACTGAAGTTTTATTTTTCTTTTGTTTAAAAAAAAAATTAAAATCCATCTATTATGAGCAATCGTTTTCAAAAGAGAGAGGAAAATTAAGTCATTAATGATTTAAAAATTGGTTTCGACATCGAATAAAGCATAAAAATATTGTTTAATCGATTAAAATAATATATATTATGTTTAGTAAAAGGAAATGAGAACGGGGAAAAAAGTTTAAAAAAAGTAGCTGTTTCCGCCCAGGATCGAACTGGGGACCTTCTGCGTGTTAGGCAGATGTGATAACCGCTACACCACGGAAACGCTGAAGGCTATATACAAATTGGAGTGTTTTAACACATTATGATTGTATAATATTATTTATAAATATGAAATTAATATTACCGTGTTTTCTTTGAATACTTAACGTTCTGTCGGAACTTTCATCTAGAAAACAAAAATACAAAAGTCACTAAAATAATAATAGAAAAGGACATGATACGTCATTTTAATTAACTGTAATGAATCAACTATTAATATTTACATACTTATAAAGTTAATGATTAAATTTAACTATCAAATATTACAGCTAGCTGATAATTTTAGATAATATCACTAGATCGGATTAGAATTACTGTAAATAATAGGCATAAGCAGCTATTAAATTACATTTGATTTGGTTGTAAATATAGGTAAGCTACTTTTGCGTCGTAAATGTAATATTATTCCAATGTACTCGATGTGATTTTTTTTTTTTTTGTTTTTTCATCATCAAAACAATAAAATAAATATTAATAATTCCTCACGTGATTGTTGCTTTTAGTTTTTATAATATAGGTAAAATGTTTTTCTATTTATAAAATATAGATAGAATACCTATTTACATTAGAATTTATAAAAATTATCACACGTTTGAATATAGGTATGCTAATCTGTATAGATATAGGTTCTTACTACTAAAAGTCTGCTATTATAAGTACGGGTATCTATTTAGAAAATTATTAAACTTGATCTTCCGATGACCATTCGATGTTTATCGATTTTTTATACAGTATCTACTACAAAAACAATGTTGATACACTGCGCGCTGATTTCCTATATGTAAATCGGTTAAAAAATTTATCTCTAGGCACACTAAGTAACCGTCCTACCTATTATCATAACAGCTAGTAAGGTAATCAATACAATTAGTATTAACCTACTAATTGTTAATATGTATTAATAGGTAATAATTAATACACCTGTTGAGTGCAGTGAATTCTTTAAACTAAAAAAAAAAAAAATAGTTCATCCTCTAAAAATGTTTCATTCTATAGTCGACTTTATATCAGTTACGTAACAATTATTATTTTAATTATAATTTAAATTGATAATGTTAAGATAAATGGTGTCGAACAATACGAGTAATCCTAGTTCACCGATTCTCATCGTTTTACCGACGAACAGACTAGTTTTGAACGGGTCGACGACGTAAAAATCCCGTTTGCCGAATCCCGTTTCGTCGGAAAAAATCCATGTTTATTTTCAATAACATAAAAAGTTTACTAGATTTTGTCTCAGCAGACTATGAAAATATTACACTTTTGAGTAGGTATAGTTTAATTATAGTTTTTTTTTCGTTAGTTTTTATTTTTTTTCAAATACCTCGGCGAAACGAGTCTAAATCATAACATATACTGTCATAGGAATTACATATTTTCAAACATTGAGTTTAAGCAAAAAAAAAAAACGTATTCCCTAGACCGGTCGAGTAATTTTAAAATGTATAACTAGTACTTACAGGATTTTCAATCAGCTCAGTTTGCGAAAAAGTTCTATTTTCTGACGTCTTAAAATTAGGTAGGTATACAATTTCGGCCACGCATTCCTACCCCTATCGTTCCACGATATTTGCGTGAGAACGTGTTTCGCCTCTGCCCGCTTATATATAATAATAATGCAGAGGCACATTTCGAAGGCGTGTTTGGGTCTCGAGAAGTCGTCGAAACCCGTGTCACCACCTCTCGAAGAAAGTTCAATAATATAATGCGTGATAAATCAGTTGTCGCGCCGAAGCAACGCGTATTATTATGACGGAGGGAGGCGAGATGAAACAGGTTTTTTTTTTGTACATAGTGCTTACGAAAAACGCCGAGCGAATCTCTGCGGCGTCTTATAGACGGTAAAAAACAACAACTTATTTATTTGGTTTTATAATTTTTCATAATATGTGTGTTCGTAGGCCTCAGAAAAACAATTTAATTCCCCCGAGCCCCTCGAGCGTCCGGCGGCGAAATTAAATACCTACGCCATCCATAACGTTGATTATAATCCAAACTATATTATTGTATACAACTCCTGTATTGCGTATGATTTTTCATACGGTTAATAGTACTAATCGAAAATTATTTTATTTTTTTTAATTTGATTTGATCACCCTTGTATAATTTATTCATTTATTTGTTTTATCAATCAAAAATAGTATAACACATAACGTTCGTATAATTATATGGTTTTTTTTTTTTTTTTTTTTTTAATTTTATTCCATTATATACGTACGAAGCATTCGTTTCGTAACTTATTTTTAAAGTAGGTAGTTACAACCGCCTCCCGACCAAACCACACCCATATCGTCGTAATACCTACATTTGAAAATGAGAAAATAGTTACTTTATTTCGATTCGTGATCAGATAATTATAATTTAATACGATTTGTGTGTCGACGCGTTAATTATTAAAACGTCGAATAAATGTGAAAATCAAAATAACGATCAAAATACGTACGAAATCATTACGTTTTAGTGTTTACCGAATAAAATTATTTAATTACGTTTATCAATTAGACAAATGGAAAATAACGACGTTAAAGCGTGGTGTAGTAATGGTTATTATTTCAAATAGATAATATTAGAAATAGAATATCATTGAAAAAATCTTTGTACCTACCTCGATTTGATACGATAAAATACTTTGCGCAGTGTTTATTCAGACCAACATTCATCACGGTGTCGTTTCGAATAATCTGTAAGCACGGCTGAAATAACTGGCGTCTATCTCGGGACTCGATCTGATTTTCTAATTTTCTTTTTCATTGAAAACAACTGAAATAATTACCAGCGTGTTATTATTAATTATTATATTATTCACAGTACGTCACGACATAATTACGTTACGGTTTACAGAAATGTTTTGGGTTTATCTTAAAATTAAAATAAACTGTTTTCAACATTATCGTCGTCGTCATCGTTTTGTTCAAATTTTCCAAATCTTCCATCTTGTGTCTATCGTAAAATTAAAAGACAGTACGGGTTTACGTATGATGTGACTAAAATGACGCGAAACAATTATTTATTTTCTTTGACTTTTGCCTCGAGATGCCTACTCAACGGGTATATAAAACGTGTAGGTATTTCAGCAAAATTAAATTAGTGTGCCAAGTAGTACACCCTTTCATAGGAAATTAGGGGCATTCGCAACAACAACAAAAAGGGCGAGACTCGGTATATAAGATGGTTAGGTGGTGGTTGGTGATTGATAATGGTGTATTGATCTTTTAAACTTAAAGCCGGTGTGCTAAAAATACATTTTCGAAAAAACGCTTCTGAACGAAAAAGGATGTAGGGAATCAGCTTCTATTTTTATTTTATTTTATTGATATTTTACGGGAAAAAAAAATAATAAGAAAATTCAAACATTTTCAAGTGCTTATAAATAGCAGAAATGTAATGAAAATATTTCGAAAATTATATGAGTAGTGTCTATAAAATACTAATATATAAGTATTCATTAAAACGTTTCAATAAGTCACTAGGAATAATATTTGAAAAATAACTTTAAAAAACACCCGATAAATTCCTCGTTTCACTCGAAATTAAAAAACCAGTTGTAACTTGTATTTTTCACCTTTTATATATTATTAATGTAGAGTACACTCGTAGAGTAATATTTTGAAACCAAATCAAATTTCACAGCGATCAATACTCGTTGAATTTTGAACTGCCCCGAGTTTAGCGATTTTATGATTTGCACAAAATAATAATTGGACAATATAATATTACTATAACCGTTATACTAGTCCGTTTACGAATAGTTCAGCAATAGATAATTGCAGGTAAATGACCCACATACTGATGAAATGATAAGATAGTCAAGTTTATTTTAATTGGGTTGATGTTTTACATTTATGACTGGTAACATTTATCATACACGTTGTCTTGCGAGCATCTAAAATACCTAAAGCTATACGAATTTCTTCAACGGAGACGCAAAATTATTCGGTGATACTACTTTGGCCACCACGTCATGCTCAGGCCTCACAGCGTGTGTGTGTGAATTCTTTTTACGGGACTATGTAAAATATAGAGTTTACCATTAGTTACAGACCGGGACGAGCTAAAAATTAGGATCAAGGAATTCCGTGTTTATCAGACGTTCGAGAGGAATTCGAATAACCGTTTAGAATCCAAAGTTTACCACTGCCTCGGTGTTATTATTTTTAAAATAAATACGAATTTCTGAAATAAGATGAAGACTTTTGAAACGGCGGCGTTTGTATCTATAATATAAACCCATATAGTTTTTGCGAATAATTTTGCGAAGATCGTCAAATTCAGTCGCGAGATTGAAATTATTCCTTCGTCGACTAGAAAGCCGAACGTTTAGAAATAAGTGTAATAAGTTATACTCTCGTCTGACTCTGACGCTTTTCGTAGTTTTATCGAAAACGCGAATAGAAAAAAACGTATGTAGGTAGCCTTATTTATGATGTGTATTCTAAGAACAGAAACACGGAAAAATGACCCTTCTACACTATAATACTCGACACCTAATACCAATGTACACCTCGGAACAGTTTTCACACTTTACCCTTTTATGCAGTAGGAAAACACACCGGCGGGTAAACTGTATAAACAAACCCCTTTTCTAATATCCAAAACAAATATTTTGCATTTTAAGTAACGAAAACATTAATAAATTAAATTATATGGCACCTATTTCATATTTAATGCGCGTGTAACATTTGATGTTCGAGTGTTTGTTTTACGAATGATAAGTAAATATATTGTATAGGTATTACGGCTTAACGAATTACTATAATATATATATATATATATACTCAACCAATCTTATTAATACGTACATGGGTCATGTTATTATAGCTTCCGAAGTTGATTACAATCCAGCTGTGATGTGCACTGCAACATTACCAATGTTATATATTCATACACGTCTATATATTCTGAGGATTTTTCCCTGATGCTCAAAAGTGAGGATTTTGATGATGAACTGTAGGGACAACATTTCAACATGTTATTAAATTTTATATTTGTGGACTATAAATAAATGAATGTGATTAAAAGATGGTCCTTATATTTGTTGAACTTTAGAATCATTACTAAATTTGTATACTCGTATGTAATTGGGTCCAAACTCGTTTAATTTTTCAAATAAATTAATTAATTAATTCAGGGCCCTTTGATGTGAATCGTGTGCAAAAACATATTATTATAATACTGCAGTAGATACACTTTTATTATCGGTGTGTTAGAGTTCTCACAAAAGCATGTACTCGATTCATTCTGTAAAATCGAGAAAAAAATTAATTTTAGTTTATCGGGACGAATATTGAAATTAATTTAAATATATAATTTTCATACGGTGCGGACGATTGCTGTTTACAATAAACGATGTTGTCGAATTAGCAAAATTCAAGTAAGCTGAAATATACAACACGAATAATTATAGTAATAAAACACAGTTGTGTCCAAAAATGAAAGATTTCAGTGTACTTACCGCATTACAATAGCTTTGTGTATTTTTCGATTCTATATAACATCACATGGGAAAAAGTCTGACGAAAATGTTGAATAGCGAAAACGCTGTAAACACTATAGGGTAAACGCAGATTGATTTCCTCGAAAAATCATTTTTTTTTGAACACTGAAAACATAAAACATGCGACGACGTTCCAGTATACGAATAATATACGGTAGTGATAATTGCAAGTTTTTCGAGTCGTTCGGACGACGTCGCGCGTCGGTTTGAACGGCATGTGCTGTAAAAAAAACAAAATACTGACTATAATAGGGTATACCGTCAAAATCACGCGCGTTCATATAATATTATACAACATCGGATATGCGCGATTTAGAAATGTGCGCGTTAAATATTTATTTATTTGCGCAGTTATAATATTACGGTATATAAATATGTATATGATATTATGTCGGGCGCGCGAAGACGGTTTTTTTTTTATTTCAAATCGTTCCGATAACGGTGCCCGCACGCGGGCACGGCAGGTATAATATAAATACGATATTATATTATAGGAACACACGCGAGCGTAACGCATAGTCGTGAAAATAATATAAATAATAATTCACGCGTTTGATTTCCCTTCCGCGTATAACCTATCTCGACCCGCGTTTCTTTTTTTTTTCTCTCTCTCCTCCTCCGAGCAGTCCGCGGAATAAAATATGAGATGGTATCTAGGGAAATATACTGCTCGCATATACGCCATCCATATTGTATGAATGCACAATGCCCCCCGATCATTCCGACCGTTTCGACGGCAACTTTATAAAATACACTAGACATTACAAGTTTATATCGGCCATTTTGCCAGAACTTATTTGTAGTTTGGGAATTGCGGTCATCAATTTCATCCCAACGGACGTTTCGAACAGATCTTTTATCGACGGGGCGGCGGCGGCGGCGGCGCGTCCGATGCACACGACGCGCGGTGTGTATGTATATCGCCGTGTACTCGGTGCACACACCCACGCACACACGCGCCCGCGTAGGCTTCGTCCCTTTATCTTTTTCGTCCTTTGTCCCCTCCGTCTTCTCTTCTCGACTTAACCTTTTTTTAACCTCCGTGATTCGTCACCTATATTTTTTATATATTACACGGCGACAGATTTCGCGCGTAAAAATATCGTTACCGATCGGCCGAAGCGTCGATATATATGTATATTACAATGCGTATAATATTCGTATCGATTTCGCAATAATAAAAATAATAATAATACACGGTGCCGGCCGCGAGGGACCGAAAGTGCGACCGCGCGGACGGGCCTCGCGGTTTTATGTCCGCCGCGAGGACGTTCGCGTATTTCCGCTGTATCGTTTGAGAATCAACTGACAAAACTGCCATAATGAATATTCATAGACACTATACATCATTTTAAACCAAAACTTCTATATCTAAGCATAAAATAATTATACATGTATTAGATAGAATAACTGTACCTGCCTTAGACGGGGGGCTTTACTTGTGAGACGGCCTTAAAACACTGCAAATAATACGATAGAAACGCTAGACGCGTCGTGTTCGAGCTCGTAAACTATTTTTACAGTCCGATTCGGAGGGATACGTATGTTGTACTATTAATTATTATGATAAGAACTATGTTATCACAATACAATAGTGTAATGCGTATTATTATGTCGTCTGTTTAATTGTAACGCCGTGCGACGCAGTACATAGTCAACTTTCTAGCGTCGCGTACCTATTGTTTTTTCGACGCGAGTTTATCGATGATAAAATTTATTAAATTTTAAAAGAATTTAGCCCGTTTATAGTTCCTCGCGATCGCACGTATAGTCATCGCTTATCAGATAAACATGACATCGTGTGCGTTTTATTCGTTTTTATAAACAACACTGCGATATAACAAAGACGGGACCAACGGTGAAATTATACCGATCACAAGCGAAACAATCGGTTCAGGTTTAAAAATGATGATCAAAAGTCTATTGTTTTTAGATCGAAACGTTTTACATTTTGCCGACTTTTAACTTCTTGCTGTAAACCTACTTAACTTAAATATACATACGGCCAAAGCATTCCTATCATATATTATATTTTACACTTTTAGTTGTGTGGAAATAGTACTATAACAAATTTATGGGATTTTCGTTTTGAATCTTTTTTTCAAAAAAAAAAAAAACGGTTCATTAAAATATTCGAGTGTAAAAAACATGCCGTATCTATGTTTGAAATTTGATTTCGTAAAAAAAAGACGATATGTTAATTATGCGTAATTAGATAAAGTGTATTACTGTAAATTTTGGACTTACGTTTTGTTTCTACGATAAACTTCATAGATGATCTTGAGTACTCCGGATAAGTTTTTATGTGTTTTCATATAATGTAAACAAAAGAAAAAATAAATAACTTATTTTATATTTTACAATATTTTTCTTTACCTACTTAAAGTAAAAATCGCTTTTGATTTTAATTGTTGGTGAATTGTTCATTAAACTCTTCCACGAGTTTTTATTAATAAAACTCTTCCCATCTCTTTCAGCAGTTTCATTTTCTATAATGCACGACGCGTTAATCACTTTTCTCCTATTAGTATTATACATGTTATTCTTCCATTCGCTTAAATCCATTTTCAAAAGTGCTGTGTTTATCCCAAATACTTTACTAGTCGGAAAAAAAAAATAATTGCAAATATTATATAATTGTATGATATTTTAGTGAACGGTGAATGTATACATTGTATTATATTATTATACGATACGATAGAATATATTATACAACAAACGGACCAAAGTTGCGTGTTACCGTGTTTATGGGTTTACTGTTTGTTTGTTTTTTTTTCATTTTGGGTTCGGAAACTTTTGTTTGGTAGGTAGGTATCTACTTAGGGTACTACAATAGTTTTCAATTATTCTTTCAGTTTAGTATTGTTTATTACGTGCGCCACCAACAACAGTGGCATGAGTAATACTTTACGGTTTATGATAAAATATTATTTTCATACAAGTTTTTCATCTATTAATATTATTATAGATTCAAATTGAATTTTACCTCGAACTTTCGATTGTGTTGCAACAGCGCGTGTGTCTGCGTGTATGTGTGTGTTGATCGAATTGAAGGTAGATGTTCAATAAAAATAAAACACGTTGGCCTTTGGATATCGAACTAATAGTAATATAATTTTCATAGATTAAAATTAATTAAAATTTATTAATGACGGAGGAGGGAGTGATATTAGTAGGTAATATAATAATTTTTACGATAAATATCAATTGTGTTATGCAATGTCCATACATGTGTTTGAAAATAAGTTTTCGTAGTATAATTCTTTGATTACTCGCGTAAAACCATTGAGACTTCTTACTGCGTGTATTCGATACGACGAATACAAAAATAAAATTCCACAATAATCTTTGAGCTCGACGGAACGGCGAAGTTATTACTACTGAGTATTAAAACGTAGATGTGTGTTTTGTGTATTCTTCATAAATTAATAATAATAAAAAAAATAATAAAATAGAAATTCGAAATAATACGTTTTAATAAATATAAAAAAATTAATTCGAATTTAAGGTTGTGACGTTTTTAAAATATTGCGGTCAACTGTATAGTTCACTATATATAAATAACGAACACATTTCTTTATATTGAAACTGTTTTTCATAACAGCTAGTGGCTGTAGTTATATTATCCTCGGATAATACGGACATAATTCAGATACATAATATATACTAAAAATAATAATTTACAACAGACTTAATAGAACAAACACTGTTTTCACGACGACCGCATAATGCTATAATACGCGACGAAAGAATTATACAAAACATAAATACTTGAACTTTTCCGTCGCGGGTACACTATACTTGTCTTGTCCGACTTGAATTTAAAGAGATGCGATTTTTATGAAAACGACTTTAATGCGAATTAATAATATTTTTACGAACGATGTTATTATTCGATTTCACTATATCAAACACAATGTTACCGGTACATTCTTGTCGTGATAATTATAATACGTATAACAAAGTTTATGTATTAGTATTTTTATAATAACTTGTTGACTGAATTGCTTTTCCCGCGTACAAGTTACCTGACAGCAAAGATAATATTACTTAATTATTAGTTCTTAAAGTATGGAAAACGTTATTCAAATATTGTGATTAAAATTAAATTACACGATAACATTATAAATATTCATTATGTAGATCGAACATTTATATATATATATATATATATATGTAAGCTATTATTATTAGTTTGATAAATGTGAAGGTATAGTATATATGTGTATATTAACTTCCAAGTTTTTCAACCGCATCACTAAAAATGTATATTATATTCATTTCCATATATATATATATATGTTTCTTTTAAATCCCCGATACTCTTTATTTTTACAAAAAAAAATAACATAAATCGTATTTTCTTCTCGATAAAAAAAAAATGATTAATGTGTTTATGAGCTAGTAATTTATTCCTCGTAAGCTAATTCTATATAATATATTAAATGCGAAATAATCCACAGATTTATTTCTTTTGTGCATTCAACTACAGTTTTTCCGTGTGTAAGCTTTCATTTATATTTGAAATTTATGTCCGACCGGATATTAAATTTCTTCGGCGTACGTTTTCGTAATTAATTTTTAGAAAAAAAAAAAACCAATAATAAACCCGCGGCGACGTTCTCGTCCGTATAACATTGGATATACGGTGATCTGATTATTGTTTCCGGTAATTATAAGTGCCCATTTATAATCCGTAGTGAATTATAACAATGAACCCATTTTGAGTAATAGATTACATTGCATTAAACGTAGTAGTATAAACATTAGAGTTACGCAATGTAGTGATATTTTAAACCCGACGAATCGCGCGCAAAGTTCTTAAAATAAATAATATTTAAATAGATAATATATTTACTGTTTATTCTAAAATAAATATTTCAATTTATCGTTTGTTTAACGGATAAAACCACCTTAAAACCATACGTCGCGCAATATTCCGAGTGAATACCGAGTGTATTCACTGGTTACACTTATAATGGGTAATTATTGATCCTACGGAACGATTATTTTTGGTACGAGTCAAACTATATGACGTATTGAAAAGTATTAGTGATATTCGAGTGTCGTTTGTTATTTTTAAGAACGCATTTTGACATATTATATTTTAAGTTTGGCCGGTACGAGTGAGAAAGATTGGTCGAAGAGAGGAAAAAACCCTGTTCGTTATTCCTGCAAAATTGAAAAATACACGATATATAAAACTAGAACAAAATATGTACAAGTATCTAAATATGATACTAATACTTTACTAAAATATAATAGCAACGTGACTCGCCTTTTATTGTGTTCAATTATTATTATTATTGAATATTCGACTCGTTTATCACCTGGCACGAAAACGACAGCGTACACGTGTGATTATAATTTCTTACTAATCGAAAATAAAAGGTTAACACGGGCCCAGGAACCCTCTATGTAGCACCATAGCGACCCCTTCGAAATCCGCCCCCGACTTTGACCGCAGATTGTTAAAATACGCGTTCTTCTTTTGTGCGTCCGTGATGTCGTGATATGCATATAAAACAGTAACGAATGAAATTATAAATTGAGATTTTCCTCGAGTTTAAGTAGGCACATATTATACACTATACATGTATTTATATTATACGAGCATATAATAATAATATGTTATACGGAATCGGGCGCGACGACGGCGGCGGCTGCTGCGACGGCCCGTGACGCCCGGCAGGCGGCTGAAACTTTACTGCGCCGTCATTACCGGACTTATATAACCATAAGGGTGGATCGGGGGTAGGGGGTACGGAGATAGGGGAGGCTTGGGATCGCGGTGGCGGCCCCGCGGAGGAGGATTACCACTTCATTTAAAGCCGCCATTTCGTAAACGGCTCTCTGCGATTGGCCGGTTCGGTTTAATCGATGACACCCGGACGAGCTTTTAGTTTGGCGGCGGCGGCGGCGGCTACGGTGTAGAAACGGTTAACGACGTCGTCGGCGCGAGGGGAAAACTCCGCCGCCCGGAGGAGCAAGTGCGAGACGCGGGCATATAATATATATATATGTGTGTGTGTGTGTGTGTGTGTGTGTGTGTGTGTAACGGCGACGACGACGGTGCCGTTTTATTAATGAACTTGGCACAGTATGCTGTTTGTTTCCATTTTAGTTTAAAAGCTTTCCTCTCGTTGAAGTTTCTTTTTTACCCCGGTCCTCCCTCGCCGCGCCGACAAAGCGAATCCAATTAAACAACGAAAATACCCCGGACCAGTTTTTATTGTTATCCTCCCTCGCCGTCGTCGTCGTCCTGCCGATCTCTCTCACACTCTCCCCTACCACCCTCTTTCTCAGCAGTCTATCCCCGTTCGCTCTCCCATATCTCCTCCCCCGTCTCACGCCGCAATCTCTGTATATATATACACGTATATATGTATGTATACAGCTATTCGCTTTTTGTTTTTCCACCCTCGAAATTACTTCGCGCTAACGTCTTGCTCGACTGCCGCCACCCACTCGCCCCGCCGTTCGCGGCGCACAAACTCGTAGTCCGCCGGGGCGGTTTGCGCGCCGAGACGGAATACGACGATATACCCACGTACTAAACGCGAAACGCGAAACGCCGCCGCGCACTCTGCGACGCTATTTTATACTAAAATTATATACTTATATACGTCTCGGGGATAAACGACGTGTATACGTTACTATAAAACGGCGACTAAACCCGTAGATATAAACGCGACGCGACGCCGTTGCGCCCAAACTTTGTATAAATACGCACTTTAGAGGTTATTATTGTTACGCGATGGCTGACGTTTTAATGGATCCAGACTATTATATTATTATGGGCAGCCAGTAGCCATATATGTATTACACATAATATATAATATCTATATGCACTCATATAGTATTATACACGCGTGCGACAATGGAAGAATTTATCAATGGTCATAGTAATTACCGTTTGAAAAAAGTCACTGGATCATTTTGTACTTGGATGAAGTACAAAATTAAATTAGAAGTCGATAATGAGCATAACAGTTAGACTTCGATATATACGTATATAGATAAAATTAAAATACAAAAAAACCGTTAAAGAAAATTCTAAACCAAATAAAAGAAATAGACATCAAAATGCTTGGCCGAACGTTTATAATAATGGAATGATTTTGTCCACGAGTAGTTACGTGTGGGTAAGCAAGGCGAATAGTTCGTTATTCCTAGTGTTACTTGATTTTGTATGTAATGTAGAAAGAATTGAAGAAAACGAGATCGAGAGTAGTCATTAGCGAAGAAATTGAGTTGGAATCGACGTCAAGGTACTGAGAAGAAGAATAGGAATGTTTAGTGTATTAATAGTAAGAGAATAGTCTCGCGAGGAGGAGTCTCTAAATCTTAAGAAAGAAGTCGGTTTCAATTAACATTTTTCATATTTACGCAAACTCTTTTTGTCTATAAAATGCATAATCCTTCCTTCGAAAATTATAATTTTTTTTTATAAAACGAATAATAAATAGGTATTGTGTTGTTAGGTATTTGTAGTTCCTGGGTCTGTATTTTTATACGTTTTAATCCGTTTCAATCGAGTTATGGTTTAATGACTAAAGTATTAGTATGAAAAGCAAAAACAATATTTATGCTTATAGAGGACGAGACGACACGAAGGCATTAACGAAATTTGAATATCCCCATCCTCGTTTATTTCGAGCCACTTTGCCTAAATTATATAGTAGAATATATGTTAACGAATAAGTTTCCTCGCGTATAGAGGTATTATACCTCTTTATTTATACGAAGGTACATTATATACAGTTTATTGAAGGTTCTTGAAATGTTTTATCAACGAAACACTGTTTACTCGATATCGATTTAAAATTAATTGCATTATGAGTCGTAATTCAAAATAATTAGACCTCTGATGAAGAAATGTCGAGGAGTATAATATTGTAATATAGTCGGCGGTGTATGTACGCCGCATTGTACGTTGGTCCAATAACTCGTTTAAAGATGCCCGAGAAAAAAACTGGTAGTTTGTATAAAAATTACGAGCTAATAACAACGTCATCATAACCTGTACAACATGAGGTAGTCTATATTTCTCGACCGGCGCATTCGTATATAGTTTATAGCCCGAGTTGACCAGAAGGATAATATTTAAAGTAATTATACATCTTATAAAACACACATTTCGTGTATGTTCCGTGGCACAGGAAATATGAAATATTTCCAACTAATGAACGCCTCTAAGTACGTAACGAAATTAGAATTTCAAACCCGTACCGTGTGCTCTTGTGATTTGTGTTGGCCTGCCGTAATAAAATACATAACTAATAGTGATAACTGACCTGCTGACATTCGGTGTATAAATGGTTTATAAAAACATCAAATATATTATCCTACATACATATATTATGTATGCGTCGTGTACGTGTGCGCGTTCAACAAAGCCATAATTTGTTTGAACATAATTTTAAACGTTATCATAGTTCCTCGAGAGTATATTAAATATACTGTATATTACTGGTATGTAAATACAATTTCTTTTACAACTCGATTATAAATGTTAATTACATTTGAAAACCCGTTCGCTAAATATCTACGTACAAGATTTTATCTTGTTCCATATGCCATCGTAATTTTGAACTTGAAAAGTTTCGAATAAAATTGAAGATTTAACAATAAATCGTCTGCAGTTGAAACTGTATAATATTACAGACGCAACGCGTTTTAAATTTGTTTAAAAAAAAAAATTCGTTGGACTTCATTTTTCTCTTTTATAAGCATTGTAAATAATATTATACAAACATGAATGAGCGATTTATAATTAATTGATTGGAGTAGTATAATTTATCATTTCAAGTGTTATTATTTATTACTCTTGATTTAATAAAAAGTGATGTCAAATATTATAAGAGTATTATCGTATTCCAAGATTTCTAATTAAAATATTAATGCGATATAATTTAATGTGACTTTATTTCCATATTACATATTAACGCTTCGAATTATTTAAGTATATATTTTTGATGGCTGTAAATTATCTTCGAGAAATAAACAAATTAAGAATAGAAGTCAAAGTCACGCGGAATGTAAACGAAGGCGGATGTGCCTGGGTCTTGGTGAGATTGTCGAAAACACGTGAACGTTTATAATATAAAATGTCGTGATATTTCCCCGAGCGCTGTTCTCTTCGCAGGTACGTTTCTCGTCATATAGCCGTATCAAAAAATCGAAAATATTCTCACGAGATAAAATTACAAAAGGGGAAAAAATGACACAAATATCTCTCTCTCGCTATGGCGCGCGTCTCTGTACGGCGATTTCGAACACGAACTACGAAGCGCAAACGCGTATAATATAATTAATAACATAGGTATACACTCCGAGTCCACTTGTCAGTTTTAAAACCATAACGGAGTTTCGTCTCCGATTACACCGCCATTAACATTCCTAAGGGATGTCTGTCAGTGCGAGATGCTCTCGTTCTGACCCGATAAGTAGGTACATACATATTGGTACTTTCAATAGAAACGCGACGGCTCACAGTTGAAACGTTCACATGTTTACACGTCTACCACTCCGATAACTGTAAGTCTGTAAACATATATTATACAAACATGTATATACACGTATATAATGAATACACGACAAATATAGACGACACGAATAACACGCCAAGTGGGATTACAGTTCCAATTTCTACTGTTACGTTAATAAACGCTGGCGATTGAAAAGTCACGAGCGCAAAAAAAAAAAAACGACGAGCGTTTAAAGGCTTTTAAACGGAACACGTATAATATTATCAATCGGTCCGATTGGAGGTGAATAAATCCATCGGTATAGTGTAATTTCATTATAATCAAACGATTCGTAATAGGCCTACGACGACGATACACGATGGTGAAAAACCGATTTCTCACACGCGCATCGTGTGCATTTCTTTTCCGTTATCGTTTCCGTCACAACGCGTATAGGTATATATAGGTATTGTGCGCGCGTCGTCCGATTGATTTATGACGTGCAAGAAAACACGACGCATCCGAACATCTTCGACACCACACGGACCGGGTAATAAAAAACGTAGGCCGTGCGCGTTCCATCCCAGTCTATTTTACCCCACACGCGATATACCTGTAGGTGGGTACACATTTCAAACGGACGTGTATAAAAAAAAAAAGAAGAAGCATGTGATAAAAACCTTATCTTGCGGCCGACAACGCGAGGTTTATATTATTATATTATTAAAACGTATACAATATCGCGGGATATAAATAAAGGAGAAGAAAAGGAGACTCGAATTGATTCGTCCGATTGACGGCGAAGCGATGGTATCGCGCACTATGGCCGGCTTGTCCCTCGCCGCCGGCGACGGCGTATAGCCGCGGGGTTTTTTCTTTTTCTTTTTCTCTCTGTGTCGTCTGTCAAATTCCATCCCTCGTCGTAACGCGCGCGCGCGCACGGGAGGACTCGCGCGTCAGTCCTGCCGCAGGAGACTACGGTGGCGCGGGTGCCGGGGAGGTTATTATTATTTCCAAGAAGTGTGTCCGTCGCACACACACGCATATAATAACCACGACACCGACGATGATAAATTGTGAGGAGCCGGGCACACGTATTTACTCATTGTGGATACATCACGAGTCAAGTGGTATCAGTAACGCCCGAAACACAATATATAAACGTATATATATACGTATATATAATAACGTGTTTACCTAATAATATTAGCGAAGACGGAGGGAAAGGAAAACACGGTTTCTATATTATGAACAGCGATGGAAAATAAATAACGACGAAATAACCACCACCCACGAAGCCAACTTGGCGTGTTATTCTTTTTATTGCTTTCAACCCTAAAACCCGGCAGCTGACACCAGAAACCGCAAACACTCGATACAGTCATTATGCGCCGTGTATACACACACACACACACACACACACACACACAAACGTCGTTTTCTCGCTGCAGTGGCAACGGCAGCATTGAGTTATCACTGTCTTTCGTCATTAAACCGGGTGTAGAAGAAAGGAAGAAATCTTAATGTTTTCCGATCGCGGCGTACAGGGTGCGTTGTCCTTCTCCTCCGCAGCCGCCGCGCGTTTATTTTACACATAGGTAGACGATATTATAATAATATGTTTATGTGCGAGTGCGTGTGTGCGCGCAAGTGGCAAAGGGGAAAAACATAATAATATGCGCTGTAATGTACGTACATATATTATGTGCATCGACGCTATATTGTGTGTGTACACGATATTATTTATTATTTATATTTTACCACACGCCACCGCCGTCGCGTCGCCTGCAAAAGACATCTGCTACGCCGTAACAGTATATAGAGGCACACACACAGTATACGCGCTGGCATCAAGATAAACTCCGAGTGCACGACCCGATGTCCAGTAACGATTAGTTAAAACGTTTGTATGGAGAAATATCAATTGTAAAAACTCCCAATAATACAATGCACGACCATTTCTTTGGCGAGCCCCAACACATTTGACCCGCACCGTGCCCCGTGTGCACGTCGGCGATTTCTACCCGCGACGGACGTTTTTATCAACAAAAAATGAAAAAACACAAATAAATTAAAGAATAAACGAATAGTGTCACAAAACCGTACGCGTCATTATACTCTAATCAAAAGCCATTGGTTATTTGATTTTTATTATCGCAAAAAAATAACGAAACGACTGTATAATACACAACGCTATACGGCTTAATACAATTTATACGTAAATATATATATCTTTCTCCGAGACCTTTACTCAGTGACGCAGAAAAAGATTTTTTTTTTTTTAGTGAAAATCGTAAGATTGCTGCACCGAATTCGACGTTCAATAGTCGAATGTGCCACACGTTCATTGGTCAGTTTTCGGTGTGCGGCACTCTATACGCGAAAGTGAGCGGATACCCGCTGTCGTACAGTCCGCGAAGTTCACCGGTGTAATGACGGTCAGAACGTGCAGACTATTATAATTATTATTATCAAGGTGACGGATTAGAAGAAAGGAGACATATTAATTATTATAACCGCGGCCCAGATTGAGGCATAAAGGAAATTGTAAAGCCGTTCACTGACATCCTTTGGAAAATTAATTAAATTCGACGAATGCCCGCGCTTATGCGACTTATGTCACTATTGCCCTTTGCGCCCGGTCTCTTACATTATAATTTACACATGCATACATATAATTATATTTATCATTATTATATAATATTGTTTTTATCAAGGTCAAAGAGTTAGTTTAGTGCGCATGCGAAACCTTGATTTTTGTATTCGGCGGTAAAGTACACAAAACAACGGCGAACCACGTGTACTTAATAAATGTTACAGCAGATAATACACACATTATGTATTTCATATTACCATCTTAATTAATCGGAAACGATGCGAACTCTGTACGAAAAAAATTTCCCATCCAAATCGTTTTCGACGAGTTCACGGCGCCGGAATAAACGACCCAGGCGTCGCGTCTCTCTCCCTCTCTCGACTCGTGTGCGTATATAAGTGTATGAGACGCGCATAAAGCTTTTTATCAGCATCGTTTGCGACTACGCTTTCGTCAACGAAATAAAACAGGTATATCATATATTACGCAGCCGATGTCGACATTTTATGACAATACGCAATATAATATAATGTAATATTGTATAATATAAGTACGAGCGCGAACGGGGGGGAAGTAGCCATCATCGCCCGCGAGATTTTCTGCCATATTATTAGTTTTTTTTTTCTTATATATACAATAAAAATAGTACAATTAATATATAGGTAAGTAGACCGTCTCGATGTGTTTCTAGATGTTTTATAAAAAATTTATAAGAGTGGCCCAAAACGAACACGGTTTATCGGCCGGTACGAAAACGCCGTTCTTTGAAATCGAAATGATAATAATAACAATAAGCTTTGTTAAGAATATATAAATAAAAAATGCGTTGTTATTTAAATCGTCGACTCAATTATCGTATCGACGTAAAAGTCAGCCGAGGGAATTGAAATGTAAAAACAAATTGCCCCGACCCTCGTCGCACCGATTGAAAATTCTCGAGCTCAACACGTGGATATACGTACATGCCTCCTACTCGTGTATACTCGCTCTTCCGACGACCACCCGAAAACACGTCAAACAGAATAATTCCGCGCGGACATTTCATAATAAATAAATATATTAAATATCTGATATCTCGCGTGGAAATCGTCCGGTTCGTTATTATTTCGTGTAACTAAAATATTTGTGTAAAAAAAAAACCAAATAAAAAAACACGACGTTATTCGTACGCGCGTCATTAATAATTACGATTTCGTGGCGCGCGCGCGACTGAACGCGCATCTGACGGTTTCCATTACGACGCGGACGTCTATGTGATATAACGTTTTTCCCTGCGTGTAATTTACACGGCGGCGGCGACGACATCGCACTCGGTCGAAACGCCAGACATTATAATAATAACGTATGATATTCGAATTTTTATTTGTACACGCCGACGCGCGTGACCCTTTATTTTATACATTCTATCGTAATATAGTCCCGTACACGACCGCCTGGCACACACGTCGAGCACACGTAATAATATTATAATAGCCGCGCGTGTTTTGACACCGCGTTAATATATATATTTTATAATATTATATACCTACGCGCTTCTCCGGCGCGCGCGCGAGCGTATAATACGCTATCGGTCGCGCGAGACCCCGCGGCGTTCAGAGTGTCGAACTGCAGTTATACGGCGGGTAGGTACCCGTGAGATTTTTTTTTTCTTTTCTCATTCCTCAACACAATCGGTGACGTTAAATTAACTCGTATGTCGTAGATAATATGTATACATATATATATAAAAAGCGAGACCGTTTCGGGGTGTCGTTTTTTCCCCCTGCCTCGTTACGGCGCAATAAAATAAACGCGTCGCGGGATATGATATTATTATTATATTGTGTAAAGAATCGGCGGCTCGCGCACGAAGGATTTAAAAACACTATCCTCCTACGCGTATTTTTAATAACAATGACGCTCGCGAACGCCGCCGCCCGTCACGCGTATATTCATAAGTTATAACAGTTTTGTTATGATATTTTTATCGCCGCGTGACGATCGACGCGTATACACTATATACACGTCTCGCCGTACACCGGTGTCGCGGAGAATGTGTGTGTACGTACACACTCGTCGTTCCAAAAGGAACGGATTCCTGGGACGAGTTATTTTCGTCAGGACGAAGCTCGCGACTGCTTTTCTTTTGAGAACAAAGCGACGACGGCAGAAACGAACGGATTCTCTTTTCTTTTTACGTGTACGAAAATCTCGGTTCCTTTAAAAATTAGAAATATATGGTTATACACGGTTTTAAATGGATAGCGTATATAGTCATAATGTCCACAGAATCCAGTCATGTCAACAAGATCCGTATGGTAATGCGCATAAAAACAATAGATGAGAGGATACGATAGATGGCATACAACGGTATTTCCGTAATAAGGAGAATCCCGTCTCGAAGGGGGTCCGTTATACAGAGGTTGCGCAGTATATAACTTAACGTATACGCGTTTCTCGAGCGCCAAAGGTCCGTTTCACACGAGATTTCGTCAAATGCACCTATTGTGATCGCGGAAAAAATATAATCACTCGGTTTTACGGCGATTTATTTGAAAATTACCTCCTAAACGGACAATTACACTGTGTACACAAATAAATATACACTATCGGCAATACGGATCGATTAAATAGAGCGCAATAATATAATATCGTAACATTCTAATGATACAATGTACTATATACATATATATATATATATATTATATATATTACAATCTGTGGTTTGTAAGTGTTGACCGCGTGAACTTGTGTACGCGGTTTTTTTCTCATGTGTATAAACGCGCTTATAAAATAATTACCAAAGCGTCAAAGAGTTTATTTATTTTTTTATTTTTTTTTTTATTATTAATATTATTACGATTAAATTTATTATGTATGCATAATACCTATATACACATAACTAATTATAGTTTGGCCGTTGACCGGCAGCTAAATGTTCACGAGCTATTTATCATTAATTATTAATAAATCCACTCTTTATCACGCAAATATGGTTTGAAAAAAGCAATCTATAATATTTTAAAACGTGTTAATTGATTTATTTTTCAATACTTAAATGCTTATATAATATGCATAATATACCTACATATTATATGGGTTATCGGCGCGGTCGTTACACAATTATATGCATTTTTTTTTTCTAACAGAAATAAAAACAAATGCACATTTACACTTCTCCGCGTTTCACAATATTGAAAATATGTAACGCAATTTCATGTTATGATCTGTTTCTCAACTGTTTATTTTTCGATGCACATTATTTAGGAAATGCATTTTTTGTTTTTAATTAATCATCTTAATCGATAATAGATTCAACAAGTGTCGGAAACATGTAAATTGAATTTCCATGACCCGATGAGTTATAAGTTATGATCTCTTTATATTTCAGTTCTCAGATTACATCGTTTGATTACCATTAACTTGTTTATGTCAATGTTTTGTTTTCGTTAAGTTCAAATGAAATGTGCTCGCTTTGCAACATCTGAAAATAATCTTGTCTTCGATATTATAATATCGATAAAAAAGTTATTTTGTGTCTTACGAGTTACGACTGCCTATTCATCTATTCAAAATAAATATTTAAAATAGAATGAATTCATAAAATTATAGTAACTCTATAAATTCTTTGCAACAGTCACACGCTCTTTAATTAACCTCGTTATGCAGTCTTCTGACTCTCCCATACGGCAAATAACTCCTCAGATGGTAAAGATTTTGTGATTTCCAGCTATGCGGCCGGTGGATTTCAGCCAAATTAATTTGAACCCAAGCATCTTTAGCATATCTTTAGCGAAAATGATACAACGATTGTTGGCAGAGCATTTCCTCGGGCAGTACATTCTTCTGCGTCGTTTTCCGCGTGTTGAACTTTGTGGTTTTCCGCCAGTTTAATTCCAAATTCCACTGTTAAGTGAAACAAAGTCGAAACAATTCGGTCGTAGTAAATACATTGTATTATCAAACACATAATATTTTTTGTAAAATAGTCGGGATTGTCCGAAGAAGTCTTAAAACTATTGAAATTCTCGATCTGATTATAGTGGAAGTAATATACGTGACCAAAGTTCGGGCTGAATTTTTTTGTTGAACACGTTTTGATTGTCTAGAAAGTCTTTTATTTTGTTTGATTTTGTTGATTTTACTAATTAATTCATTAATTTATTGATTTAACATTTAATTAAATTTCACATGACCTGGACGATTCATCTAGTAATTATTGAATTTAATCAAATCCGATTATAATTTTCCGGAGGACATTATCCTTGAAATAACAGACTTCCAGTTAACAATTTTAAAAGGGTTATGTTTTCAAAGCCCCGTCACTTTACCTATGCTCCTATGATTTTGATATTCGTATTAAATAATCATTACCGCACTACCGTGTTTCAAAAAAAGTCACATTAATATCGAAAAAAAACCCGTAATTGAAAACAAACCGATACAAGCGATTGGAAATTTACCCGAGAGATTCAGAACACATACGTGCGAGCCGCATTCGATAAAAACGGTTCACTTACAGTGCCAACCCGGTGTGTAATTTTATAACCAAATTACTTACCTAAATAATATTATATACATAAAAAAAATACGATCTTACATACATGCGCGAGCAGTATTTGACCCCTATGACTTGTAATTTATAAACGTATTATATATATATATATTATACAACATAAAACTCAATTAAATCTAATCTTGCATATTTGTTTGTACACTCACACTCTACCTGCGGCGAAACATTTATGCAACAAGAGCATTACGCGTTCGTGTCACGTTTGTAAAATTATTATTGCTTACCTATGTGTATTTCATATACAAATATTGTCTTATTAATAACTCACGGTTCAATGGGTGCGCCGATGCGTGTGATAATTACAGGTCTAGAACGATAAATTATGCTAGAATAAATAGGTTTATAGATATTATTAAATAGTTGTTAAATATTTTGATAAACACATCTTAAAATAATTAGATTACAACCACCGGTGTTCTCAGTCTACTAGTGTACGTATTACGTAGAGAATATAATTTCATAAAACAAATAACCTACAATATTCAATACATATCATACCTGAATCGTTTTTTCTCTCTCTCTCTCTCTCTCTCTCTCTCTCTCTCTCTCTCTGTTTGCTCTCGACATTTGTATAACTTCATAAACAAATAATATTGACGAGCCGGTATTGTTACTATTGATATTCAAATGAAAACGATGAAAAAAAAAGAAAAAATTAAAATATTTACGAGCGTTTTAATGTTTATAAATAAACAATGAAATATTTTACTGCTAGTTATAAACGTATATCGTGTGTGTTATTTATTCGAATATTACCTACTACATTGCACACCGATACACGCACGAGTAGAATTTTTCCCAACGAGCGTAACTTTTATTGCAGGCGTTTCTCTGCTGAAATTACATATTACATAATTTTTAAACGCAATGCATAACCAAAATAATTTTGAACGCGTCTTCAAGGTTTCGATTTACTTTAAAACACGGCGATATAATAAGAGAGACCAAAGTTTATCGTGTTCACTATATTATATTTAAGTTGAATACCATAATTTATATAGTACTTCAGGCCGAGCCAGTGGCGCCGAAGTATAAATGTAGAGCAAATCATATTTGGCTACACTTCCACCCACCCACCACATTACCTAATGTAAGTACGATCAACATTGAGAATTAATAACTATTATTTTTACCAATAATTGTTTTTCTTATATTGATTAGAAAGCGCTTGATTTAATACTTAATTTTTTTATCGAGTTCGTTTTAACCGAGTTAATTATATTATCTATTAATAATTATTTGAATTAACAAAATTATAAAAACTATATTGATTAACATTAAACTCAACTTAACTCACATTTTCCTTAATTAATTTAACTATTAGCGAGTTAATGAAAAAAGAAATCGTTAACTACCTCAGCTTTCCATATTAGTTTATGACGGTTTAAATATAAATGAAAAACACTCGTGAAGTGATAAATAAATAAATAAATTATAATAAATGTAGATATTATGTATATTATTTGTAGTAAAATACTTGATATGAACATTTAGATTATACCCTGTATTTACATTACTACATTAGTGATTTTATTAAAAGTAGTTCTAGTAAATTTATTTCTCAAAAAATAAAAAATAAAAAAACTACATAATTTATGCGTATAATCATGTTATTCTTATATTTAAATAAAGAAGATATTAAAAATCAATTATAATGCAATTATTTTTATTTGAAACGAAACAATTAAAATATAATTATTAAAAATTACACTCGCGTGAATACGGCCATCCGTGGAGAGACTCTGAGTTTAAGATACTGAAATAATGTAATATTTTCATCGAATCATGAAAACATATAATATAATCAAAATATTTTCTACGTCATCGCGAAAGCACGATAAACTGTCAAATTTAAACCCGTCGGATGTCGATGCCGATAATAAAAATCGAACGGAACGAAATAAAATCATAAACCGAAGGTGAAGTTTCAAAGATTCTTTTTTTTTTATTATTATATTCTTTTATATTTTATATGCTCTATGTCAATATTTACACCATCAGTTTTAATTTGGTCTTTTTAATTAAAAATTGTTTTAATGGCGTATTTAATACTTTTTTCAATGTTTGAAACCCAGCGAAAGCTTTCGAACAACAATAGAAGTTTTAATAGCCTCTCGGGATTACTTAATTTGAAAACATCGTTGCGGAAAGTTCTTCGTTTAAATTTCGCGCTGCTGTGGCGGTTTATTATTCGTAAATATTTTTACACGCATCATAATAATATACAAAACGAATTAGTGTGTCATATTTTATTGTATTATTTATAAGTTATCTTGCGACTGTTTTATATCTTTAAAGATAACAATTTCAGAAACTTATTGTACTCGACAGCAAAGTTTGTAGAAAAAAAAAAATTAGCGAAAAACTAATCGAAATTCGACGCACTGTTATTGGAATCGATAATAAAATCCCAGCAGTCGGTTGCATATTTTGAGCTATACAAAAATATATAGTAGAAAAAAAATAGACTTACAGTATTATAGTTTATACCGGATATAAATATATACGGGTACACGCCAACGTGCATTGTTTGCGTAGTGTTAAAGGTACTTGTTATGTAACTTTCAGAAAAAGGATAGGTTAGTCTGAGGGTCGGCAAGTAAATAACCTATATTGGCTGAGTCCGGGTACTTTTGAAAATATTCATTGAGATCTAGAAAAAAAAAATTATCCTCATGTGATACCAGCAGCCATATTTCCATCAAAACTAAAACTTTATAAAAAAAAATACTTATTAATTAATTATTTCTATGTAAAATACATCATAATCAAAACATTAATCGTTCGTTTAAAAAAAAAAAAAACATTTCAAGGTTTAAAAATATAAAACTTTTATTTATTTTAATAGATATTACATAATTGTATAATGATTAATAATATAATCACAACGAGGATCACGGGAGTGTATAACTATTGGGTTCCGAGTTATGATGAACGAAGAAGTAATTAGTAGTGTTGCTTTTTGTTTCGTGTGATTTCTGGTAGCAAATATTATTCGGCCGGTGTCATTTGTCGAATTCCCCAACAGTTAATAATTGCCAAAAACGGGCGTAAAATAAGTTCTACGTCAAAAGATCAAAAGTAATCGAGCGAATAAATAAGCGCGAATACAAGAAGAACGAAAAAATATATTTAATTTATAAAAAAAATTAAAATACAAATAATTATCAAATCAATTGAATACTGTGAATAAAAAAAAAACAATATTTTTTAAATGTCTCTAACTCGAAAATTAAAATTGTTAATATGAGTGAATACGTACCAACTCGAAGGTCAAATTCCAAATTTGACAATTTCCAAAGTCGTGTCGAAACAATCAAATAATAAAAATAATAGGAACATTTTTTATCAGCTTGTAGTCGTCATTCGGTAACGGTTGCAGTAATCGGCCGAGGCATAACCATTTTTGTGTCTTGTTCTCTGAACGGTACGTTTTTAAATGTTGCTTGCTAAAACTTCCAAATGGAAGTTCAAAAAAAATAAACGGTTTTGGTAAGAAAATACGAAGAGTCTGTTATTATAGCTCCGGGATTATTCAGAACTACGACTGCGCAAACTTGTATGGTTCCGGCAATTTTATTTTTTACTCCGCAGATCGTATTGACAATACGATTAAAATCAGGAACACGATTGTGACCAGTCGAATGATTTGTTGATTGTTTCGTTTTTCAAACTTAAACGTCGTCCTTTGTACATTTTTTCAATATGTCTTCAATATTTCACAGCGTTTATTTCTTTTCGGTACAAAAATCCACTCGGTTGCAGTAAATGCTTGCGCCTTGTCCAGATACGTATTATAATAAACTGCATGTCGATGTATTTTAAATTAACACGTAACGATGTACTTAACTTGATGCGTAACGATTGCGAACCAACTGCAGACTAATGCTAATGAGAAAAATATCTATAACACTTTTCTATACGAATATTTTATCGGCGTGGATATGGTGTTATCGGTAAAATTACCGATAGGTATGGAAAGAGACAAAAAAAAAATGACCTAATCAGACGTGTTGTACAGTCACATAACATGATAAATTTCAATTAATTTAAATATATTTATCACTCGTGTTGCCGTTCACTTTTTAAAAGCTAACGCTTTTATTGAAAAATTACAAACAAAAATATATAATATATTATAATATTTTATATAATAAAATAATATTAAAATTTACGGGATTCTGCAGGTTTTCAACAAAATCGATTTATTTTTCCGTTGTTACGGCAAAAAGTAATTATAAGAATTACTCCCGATGATGAATTTTACATTTTTCCCGAAGACTTATTTATATATTAAAGTTAATAAAAGTATTATTGTTGCAAAATGATACCTATATAGTTATTTTACGTGTTGTAAAAAAAAAACCTAAATCATAGAATTAAATTCGAATGAAAAGAGATCATTTGACGCAATTAAGTTTGCTGCGATAATTATAAAATCTAACATTCACATAATCCGCACCAGCTTTAACATCGTGTACAGTGACCAAGCATTGTATTACAATGAATGGTAAATGTGGGAGATTAAAAAAAAAATATTTTTAACAAAAATTACACTCAAAAGAAACAGATTAAACTTTAACATTGTATATCATTATACGTATACAGTTAATTAAAACATTATTAAAATTGTCTTGAAATTTTTAACTTTTGGATAAATAGAAAAAAATTATCTTTCTCATAATAATTGTGTACGAAAGCTCTCTTATTTAAATATGTTTTTGAGTGAAATTTTCGAATACATTGTCGACAAAGTACACGAGTGATAAAAATCTTAACGTCACACCAATGTATTTTTTGAAAATACGCCAAAAGGTGGAAAATACGCGTAACGAATCAAATGCGAATCGTGTACATGAAATTTATTACAGTTTGACTGAATTGTATACCCTATAGTAGCCATAAAATATACTTTAGAACTTTAAAAACCGCAACATTGATATTGTCGCGAGCGGGTGTCGCGGAGTTAACGCGCTTTTGACATTCATTCCTATTTGCGGGGTATATCCGATTCGTGTGCTATATAATACTGCGCCGAAACGATTAAAAATAATAAGACTCGATATTGGTCTGTTTCGTGGTGCAACGGTCAAATATAGGTACTACAGAATATTATTGTAAGTGACGTAATTAAAAAAGAAAAAACGGCGCTTTTCGAATCAACCGAAAGAGTTGTGCTTACAGTGTACGCTCGCGGTAAGTATATATATATAATAATGTAACATTATAATACGACGACGGGAGAGCTGCGCGCGCCGCGAGATCAGGGTAAACGAGCGAAGAGGGACCGAGAAATGATGGGGAAAAAAAGGGGGTGGCGCGTCGAAGACCAGCGCTTCGTGACCATGGCGACGGCGGCGTATGCGTGATGCGCGTACAGTGCGAACGCTATCAGCGGCGGCGGTTTGCGCGACGATCGAGAGTGGCGGACGGAACGACGAGGATGCCGCCGCCTTGTAACGATAAAATAATATCGTAATATTATTATTATTGTTATTATGACCAGGCCGGACGAGAAGAGATCGAAAGAAAGAATGCCTCCCGGGCCAGGCATTTTTGAGAGGGCCCAGAAATCTGGGACTCTTCGATTTTTTGTCCTTAGTGCGCCCCCTCTAAGTTACCCCAAGGCCCTGATTAATACTCGATTATAATGCCAAAGCATTGTGTATGACGGCGAACTATAAGATGGTATATCGCAACATTGTGCGTCAAAAGTGGTATGAAACTTTATTATAATTTCGAAACGATTTATACTGTTTTCTTAACTATATACTACGTTTTTAAAGCTGGTTTCGTATTACGCGTTCGCGTTTTCAAAACGCCTAAAATCAAACGGACGCGTTAAGGAGCATCTACTAAGGACGTCAAATGTCACGTGCGCGCGCGTGTGCATGTGTAAATCGTGTGATTTTATTTTTGCGTAGGTATAGAGTGAAACTAGGCAATGCGATGTAAAGTGAAAATTTTGCGCCGTCAACGTTGTAATAATATCCAACGAGTATAAATAAATATAAGTTTATATTATGCGAATAGAATTGTTAAAAACACAAAGAAAATTCTTAATACGATATAATATTATATAATAGGTGCATAGACATATAAAGATATGGGCTGCGCGCTGTTAAGACCTCACCGTTTAAAACTAAACGTCAACATGTGGAGAGAAAGATAGACTACATTTTTTTTAAAATTTTCAAGTTTGAAATTCGATGTTGTAACACTACAGAAATAGTCTTATAACCTGTAATTTATTATTGTAACCGTTTTTAAGAAAAAAATTCATAATAAATTAAATGTAAACTTTTATGAAAAAAAATGATATACTCGTATGTATAACGATGAAATGAAAAAAGTCAAAAATAAATTTCGAATTTATAAAAAAATCATAAATCATCATCATAATATCGTATCGTGTTTATCAATCGTAGATTTTCGCCCCGAAACAAAAGGTATATAGAAAAGCGCTTTTTTTTTGTTCAAAAGTCTGCGCGTCGCTCTGCAGCGACGGCGCGCCGCCGACTGATTATAAATCGTTACGATTATCGTACACGGACGACGACGTCGCGCGTCGTCGTCGTCGCGGATATTATGTAAAACCAGTCGACGACGAGGCCGGACGGGGCGCGAGCGTCGTCGCGCCGAGCCGCGCGGCGGAGAACGGTTATCGCCGCGCGGGGTAACAGTAATAATAATAAGGGGCGGCGAGAGATGATTACTATACGGAGCGGCCGCGTGCGCGCGAGAGACGCGCGACCCGGCCGGCGGCTAAGTGCAAAGCGATTCGAGCGGCCGCCGCGTTACGGATTACGAGCGTAATGGGTTTAGGCAAATAAACTAACCGGAAACTCATTCCGCCGGGGCGCCCGCCCGGGCTAAAGCGCCAGGATTATAACCCCCCTCCCCCCCCGCGCGCGACCGGCCCTAGCCGAGAACGCTGTATTATAATATACGTATATATATTAACTGGTATAAAATATCAATCCGTCCCGCCGCCGCCGCCGCCGCCGCCACCGTTCGTGTGGCAGACAAAGGGAATCCTATTACGTTGTTACCGCTTTATCGCCGTGTATAATATTATATTATAAACGTATATACAGGGTGTCCCCGGCCCCGTTCCGTTTGAATTGAAAATGTACGTTTTTTTAATTCGAAAATACTCGGATTTCGATGAGTTAACAAGATAGTTTTTGTATTGTTTTTATTTTTTCCCATACTATTGGTCTATAAAACGAAGCTACGTCGTCGGCTGTATTATAATCTGTTTCACGTTTAGTAGTAGTGCGTACGCGTAAAATATACGTTAAAATATGTGTATAATTTATAGCGCACGATTATACGATTTGAAAAAAAAAAAAACTCTAAAACTTAATAGGATTATTGAGTAATAGAATAAAATATATAGTCATAGGTTCGTCAGATATCTCTCGGTATTATATAATATTAGACAATGAAAAAAAAAATAGGTATTGCATTTTATTCGGCCTGTAAAAACTGAAACGAATAATGCGTTATCCGAATCGATACCTATAAATAGGTACCTGCGTATTATACATTCGATGGCAACAGAACATAAAAAACACGCGGAGATTCTCGTCGTGAAATGGGTGAAAATACCCTCGGATTTCGCGATCGATTGTGTTAATATCGTGGGGTTTTTTTTCGCGCTTTATCGTTTAGACTCGTCGGCCGTATGAAATAAAGTGAGGCCTTTTCTCGGGACATATCCCGCGTGCACCCTGTACGCGGCCGTGTGTTAACGTCCCCGAAATGCGAGCGACGTACTCGCACCGCCGCCGTCGTATATTGTTTATAATCGTGAGCGCGCGCGATATTCAATACAGTTTAGAAAGTTATATGTTTAACTATCGTCGCCACTTTATTAATAATAATGATAAAATAATACCCGAGGCGCCCGATGACGCGCGCGACGATTAATAACGGGCGGGCGGGCGGACGGGCTGCGCTCCGCGTCGCTTTCGACGGGCCCGATCGCGCGCGCCGCGTCGACTAAAACGCCTAAAACAAACACTTGCGCGTAATGCCGTTTAACGAGTCGCCTGCCTGCAGCACCGTCGCCGCCGCCGCCGCCGCGCCGCCGGAAATCTGATTTTCCTAAAAACCCAATTTACTCGACGCGCGCGCGCTCGCCCGCGACAAAATAACTATTATTTTTACGATATATATTTTATAATTAATATTATTATTATATACGTATTGTACTCTACGACCGTTTTTAAATTATTATACGCCGCGCCGCCGCTCGCATGAAATTAAATTACATAATACATAATATTATATATTATAGTATGAATAAACGTGAACGACGAAATTACTTTTTCGTATGATTAAAATACAGCGTCGTACGAGGGGTATGTTTTAAATGTTAAATGACATCTCTAGTCTTCGCTGTTTTGCGAAAATGTAAAAATTATGACCCACTACGCCTATCTATAGACTGTAAATAAATAAAATCGGTACTACTTACGGGCCTGTCGGTGGGTTGCTGTTGAGAGGTTCGGCGTTCGTATTGGCTTGTGTAATAAAAGTATAAGTTGTAAAAACGGTCGCGATTGAAAGTTTGATTAGTCGTCGACGAGATAAATAAAAAAACAATAATTGACAAACACTATTGACTATTACGGAGAAAAATAAACACTGCAATGTTAAAACCGAAAAGAACTTTCTGAACTGCTGTCGACACTAGACTGGTCGTCTACACACTGTGCTCCGGTAAGCGCTGTACTTTCGCACGTCATTCGATCGGTACTGGTTGGATTGCGCGCGCAGCTCGGCTGTCGTTGGTCGGGTGACGCGAACAGCTTGGCTTTCATTAGCCGTGTCACCCACGCACTATTGGACTGACGTAACTTTCACTTATTCACGCAAACACGCGTCCTATAGTTATTACTATTATTATTGTTACATAATATTATGTATTTATAACGAACCGTCTTATATCGTTATAATTAACGATTGTATACCTATTAATAATCATGATCTGTTCGATTGTTATACGTTTCTGGTGCAAAAATCGCGATTTTTTTTTATAGAGTAGCATAAATATGATTTTGCGACCTCGAGCTAAAAGCCTATCGGCGCCTACGACCAAAAGGGGACTATCATTTATGTTAATTTTTGAAGCGTCCCCGTGTCCTATTAGTACACATTACAGGATAAAAAAATTAAGGATGACACGTTAAATATTGATCAGAAGTCAGGAGGCTATCTGATCCCCCCCCCTGCGTTCCCCTCCACTTAAACCACTGCTCCTACTAAACCTATTCTGCACACCGTGCAAAAAAATCCTGTGCACGCCTATGCTATACGCACGCCAACCCGACGACGATATCCGAGTAGCCGACAAAAACTTATGACACATGTTTACACAATGAGACCGCGTAATGTCATCGACAGTTCAAAACACTAATTGTTTCAATATTAAAATTCTTATTTTTCTCTTATTAATAATAATATTACCATTTAATTATTATAGACGAATTATAAATTCAAATCGCAGTACATTTTTACCTTTCGTTCGTTTGAAATTAATTTGCTTCTACGCGACTAAACTGCGAACACGCCGGCCGGAACACGTGAAATTTGGAATCGCACCAGACAAATAATTGAAAGTATGCCTACATTCACTATATCTTATTTTTAAAACGCATTTACGCCTACTTATACTTTGTCCAATGCATAATAAATTGTATTATTTCTCGTGTATCGTGTACGTGATCTAAATTAAGTGTTTGACATTTTTATTCGTTTTTATCGAAGTGTATGATGGATGTAAAAGGTAAACTGCAACCTGTTCCGTGCGAATAAATGTTTTTTTCATAGTGCTTATACTTATTATCAGGTGCGGCAAAAACGTAATATATTATTGTGCTTTCTAAAGGCCGTTAATAATCCAAGTCTAAATACTGTGCTATGAATAGTTAGTGCAACAGCACGTATAAATTGTTTTTTTTTCACACTCCGTCGAGTAACACGTGCGGCACTGCGCACGTATATTTTCGTATGTTTTGGTGTAGATACGCAATAACACTATATTTATTAGGTATTTATTATATACAATTTTTAATTTATGAGTACCGGGAATGACAAAATCATATGTATTTTACAATTATGAATTATAAGTATTTTACCAACTATAACTAAACATAAATCTTATATAAGTACTCGTATTTTTGCACATTTAGAAAGATTAAATAATTATTGATATATCATCTTAATGATTTAATGTTTTGAATGTACCTAATTGTATTAATCAATAATTATTGTATTTCATACATAAATCTATATCGAAAATTTAAAGCATACGTTATATGTTTCTAGTTCGTCTTAAATGTGTTTGTATGTATTCTTATGTGCTCTCGGTAAATACTAATTATTATTATACTGTTACATTATTATTGAAACGTTTTTGCAATTAGCCGACAAATATACTCTTATACGACGGGATTATTTTCAATAAAAACCCGATACCTTGTAATATTTGAGTTTTTCTTTTTATCTATATAATACAATATTATATTATTATATCAAAATACATTTTTATACTTACTAGAGGTTTTATTTTTCTGATGAAAGTTACTTACAATATCAAGACAACTTTAAGAATAATTATTATGCGCTTGTATGAATGGTACCTTAATTGTGTGCAACGCGATTGAATTATTATTTGTCTACGGCCCGAATATATATGAAGAGTACACGTTTTCTCGGCGCGCGCGGCCGATACAAATCATCTCTATCACGTCCGACCGTTCAGGAGATATTTTATTATATTATGTATGATAATATATAAACGCGTATTTGTTAGATGTAGGCACGAGGTATTTATTGTATATAATGCGGGCGCGCGCGCGCAGCACGTATAAGGATAGTGTAAACATAAATTAATATATACTACTCGTTAGACGTGCGCGCATGTGATTATCCTATTAACCGTTCGACACCGTAAACAACTTATTATATTATATATATTTTTAGGCCCCGTTCGATTTTTTTTTTTTCTTCTTTTCCTTCTCTCTTTCACATAATCATATAGTCCGCGCGCCAGCGTACCCATGAGCATATATACAGCTGCGTCGTGTGGATATCGGGTATACATGTTATTATAAATACATACAATACAACCACTGCGCGCGCGCATTACACCACGGGTTGGAGGCTATGGGTCTCGAACGCCCATAAATTTGCGAGTATTTTAATATAATATTTCCGCGACATTTCGTGAGCGCACGTCGTGCCCCTTAAACACACGTAGAAATTATTACGCATATAATACGTACGTACTTTACCTTACTTTATTATATATGTGTATATAATATATACATATACCTATAACTATAAAACCCGTTTTATATAACGTTTTTAATTTCATCATTTTTTTTTTTTTTTTTTTGCTTCGCTGCGCAGACCGTTTAACAACGATATTATTATTTATTTTTCGTCTACAAAAGTATGCACGTGAAATCTCCGTTACAAATACATCCGTATATTATTAAATGTTGTTGTGTAATACCTATAGTATACTCCTGGAATGGCCTATTATTATAATATATACTACTTGCTATTTACTACCTGCAATAGTGTTCGCTTCGGACGAATACCTCCCAGCGAACACGAAACGAGAAAAAATAAATGTTACACCCTATTTGAAAATTACATGTTCTTAAAATATTGTAACTCGAAAACGGTTAAATCGTAAGTGTATATAAAAATAAAAAAAAACAGATAAATAAAAGTTTGCATTGCGTAGATATGCAAGATCAATTTTTCGAAATCTGTCTTGAATATTAATGGCCGAAAAACGATTTTATTATTACTTCAACACATTTCACGATCATGATGGTTCGAGAAACAACGACCATGACTTGTACGTAATTACCGTGTAGTTTTATGTAGAGTATTATAAACATCACGAGTAGTTTTTTAAAAGGCATCCCTAAAAAATGTTCACTTCATCGAATGCCTACTTAATCACATAATATTATGTTTGAAACTATTTATATTTTTAAAATGAAGGATAAAACAAAATATACGAGCACTATAATTACCAATAAATGTATTATTGTTTCGTTAATTATACACAATTAATTTAAACTATTTTAAACGTTTTATCTGTGATTTAAAATCACTAAAAATTTGTATCGTTTCGTTAGAAATAATATCGTTTTCAATGCCGATTAATGTCAAATCGTTCAATTCGTAGAATGTAAAGCGTCGACAAAAAGCTCGAGGATACTATTTATAATACATAATTGCCTTTTTAAGGATTTTTTATTCCTAGTCGAGGGATTTATTTTACGGGAATTATTTTTTTCAAATACCGCAAAATGCAGATGTGATATACTGTTTGATATTATGTTATAATAATATAGACGTAATAAATGTGTATGTGGCAAACGAGTGGCACAGAAAGCACCTATAACTATAAGTATTATACACGTTAAATCGTTTGTAGAAATTAACGAGTCTATTGTGCGTTCGACGTCGTATTCGTATGCGCCTCTATTATACTATATAAGTACGTAGGATTTACGATCTTTTGTCATTATATATACATCGGAGTATACGAACTCAAAACGCACGCGATAAATGTCTCGGCGCATATTATAATACGCGCGATATTACTGTATACATTATATGTAGTGTCTGGTGGTGTGACTCGAATTCGACACGGTGGTGCGAATCGGGTTCGAATACAATGAATAAAATACGTTTTTATTATGTCGGTGGCGACGAACAGCCGACCGGACTAAAAACACGCGTTTTCGCGGGCTTCGGTTTTATATACACGCCGTTCGTTGTACTATTATTATTATATTATTGTGCAAGTCCATCGTATAATATACATATACAATACGTACGTACGTATATACTCGTGTGTCGAAGCGAAAATTAAATTTTATTCGCCTCGGTTATATTATGTTATGCGTATATAAAAATATATTTAAAATCGCGCGTTGTCAACGGCGTTTTCGACAGACCTTTGTGCGTTGGCGCCTCGGGGCGTCGTCGTCGTCGGCGCGAAATAATAAAACGAATAGATCCGATATAACGTCGCGTACGTAACATAATGACAAATACGTATAATACGCGTGATTATATTCCGTGTGCAACGGCTCGTTTCTAACGCGCGAATCACACGGTCGTCGATCGCAAACAGGCGAGACACGCGCCCTAGTACGTAGTATATTTTTATGTATTATATTATATCATTATAATGGGTATGCGCGAGGCATGCGCGTAATGTAGGGAAAATATCAATTTTCTTTCTTTTTTTCCGATAAAAACTTACCGTGTATACCACGCGCGTGATACGAACGAAAAAATAAAATTGTTTACCGCGACGGCTATAGAATAAAAGCGTACGAGTGTCGCGCGCACAATAAGGGATTAGTCGGTGTGGAAAAACTGCATGTCGTGGCGGCCCCTGCAACTCGCACACGCGATAATAATATAATACGACAATTGACGTGTAATGAACTGACCGGACTACTGCGATATTATATTATTCTCTTTCGCCGAATCCGCAACTCCTCCACCGCTGACCTTTTTTTGTCGCAACACACACAAGAACATGAAACATAATAATAATAATAATAATAAGTAATATAATATACGCATCGCCGTGTACACGTCAACCATACGTATACGTATAATGCCTATACGGTGTACAGCGGGAGACCGTGCGGCGGCGGCGCGGCAGTAGTATCGACGACGATGGTAATAATAATAACAATAATCGGCAGCTACACAAAAGACTCGTCGTCGTCGTCTAGATTCTCTTATTATATTCATATGTATGATATGTGCGCGCGCGGGGCCAAAGAAGAAACCTTTTTATTGTAAAAATGCTCGTCGCCGTATACACTATTATCGATAAAAACCGGCGAAAACTATAATAATAATAATATAATAAATATGTGCCGCGTGTAGTAACTTCACACACACACATATATATATATATATACTAGACCGAGTCCCTGCAGTTCGTATACATTATTATATACATACATGTGCACATTGTTGTGAACGTGATGGGGAGGACAGCGCGTTATATTGCTTTTACCACTTCATTAAATCGCTACTACCCCGTCACAGTCGTCGATACGATACGATATAATAATAATATGTTTTATTATATATCGCGCGTATAGGTCTGTCGAATGATATTATATTGCCGTGGAGCGCCGCCACCGTTCGGCCATTGTGTCGTATTTATTGTGTAAGGTCACGTCACCGAAAAGGCATCGTATTTTTTCTTTCTTTTTCGTCATCCTCGCTATCTCTCTCTCTCTCTCTCTCTCCCTCTCCCTTTCCTCCCTTCGTACGTGCATACGCGTTATATTAAAATTATTATATTATATATTATACGCGTAATTTTATTTTTATTTTTTTCATTGCGCGTGCACGAGCTGTGCGCACACACACACAATGGCGAGGCGAACCGGTCTCGGAGAATTTTCGCGCACAAACACACAGGGTTGAATGTAGTGGAAAATTGTGAAATCGAAATCACACGCGGGCGCTGCTCCGAACAATGTGATCGAGTGTACGTGTATGTTATAATGGCTTCGTTTTTATGTGTTCGTCGAACTTAACGCGTATCGAATTCGCGGCGCTAGCCATATTAACGGGGCGGAGACATCGTCGCAACAGTGTGCGTATATATACACATATATAACAGACACGGTGGCGGATATGCGGCCGCGGGATCTGAAAACCTAAAATACAAGTGAAACAATGAAGTATAAGTGTAGCACACAAACATTATACAACTACGGATAGTGTATGCAATACTTATATAAAAATCTGCTTTCCGGTGGTGTAATCGACGTGCGAGTGCTTCGAAGAGATGTTTTTTTGCTGCCTCGTCCAAATACAAATGCTATTGTTTTGAACCACTATATATAGGTATCGTGATACTCGAATCATTGCGTTGAAGATGACGACGAATATTCTTTTCAACGAAACTGACCTGTCTAAAAACGAAATAATTTACACGTATGTGTCGTGTAAAACCAAATGTTTTCGTTATAATATATAGAGGATTGATTTCTACTCGATCGGGCCTTCGAAATACATTCCTAGTCGTTTTACATGTCATATAGGTTTTATTGTTCCGTTCGATAAAGCGGTTACCTCGTACAATGAGAAAGAGCCTGCCGTGCAGACGTACAACAGCGGACCTCGCGGATCCCCGCCCCGGTGCTCGCGCACGCTTTGACATCGACGAAAAAAAATACACCTATTCGTCGGCGAGAAAACGCGTGTGCGCTGTAGCGAATCATTATTATAAAACACGACGGTCTCGTCGCCAATAAAAGCCTCAATACATTATAATATTATATAACATATCGTTTGCATTTTCCCGACGCAGCGGACAGTGTAATTTGCGCGCGTGCATCATACACGCGTTCGAGAGATGTCGCGTCGTTAAAAAGCACTTAAACCATATGACATTCCACCGGAGCCCGGTGGTATACGAAGGCGGGGACACCGTGGAGGCGTTCTATCGCGCGTCCGTCTTTTGCCGTTCGCGCGACGGAGAAAAATAAAGGAGCCGCTGGCCGAAAATGATTCGGTAACAATAACGCGTATTATTTTCGTATATACGCAACAATAACGCGTATCGCTCGACGCGAATATTATTTATTATAAGTGTTATATTATGTTTTACTGTACACGCGATTGCGATTTCCAAACGTATAGTATATAATAATATATAGTTTTGCAACGATTTTCCGATCAACGCGTGGCATGCGGCCTGCGCCGCGAAGACGATTGAGAAAAATCGAGTTTGCAGTTTTTATTTTACCGAGTCATGATGACGATACACGCGCCTGTATAGTTGTAGCCAATGCTGCGGCTCCGGCGAATGCTTTTCTTTTTGTTTATTCATATGCGCTGGAGACCGTTTTTATAATAAATGAATATAATATCGTATTATATTGCATAGGTAATTTGTATGGAGCGACTCAAAGAAACGTGGCATCGTTTGAGAATTGAGAATAAACGTTATTCCGTCGATTTTCGCCAACAAATTCAAATGTATTCACAAAAACTCACGTCACGTCAGAGAATAGCTGCCAACAATATAACGTCCGTTATATCTTCTTGAGTGCGATCATCAAGCCTCGTTTTAAACTCAGCCACGACTGGCAATAATTGTTTTATCGATCCGTAGAATTTCTCGCGTGATCGACCAATATTCAATATTCGAGACTCGTGAGTGTATGTGTAAATACACCGGTGTAGATGCTGTTGCACACTTGTACGTGCATACTTGTATTTCGAATATTCCTTTTGAAAGAAATCTCGCGGAGAGATTTAAGGTTGCTTCGGGTCTTCCTGTATAAAGTGTATATAAATATATATACATATAGCAGAAGGACCTCTCGGACGACGTGCAGCATATAATATAAACGTCGGTATTTTCCAAATTGGCGAGTAGCAGTTAATCATCCGCGGTACTTCGATCGCGTATACACCGCGTGAAGTGTGCACACTGTAATATACAGTTATACACGCGTATAAGTCTAATCAAAATAATTATACTGACAACGAAAACGATTTATTGTTTTTTATTTTCATTTTATAGCCACAGCCATTTATATAACGACGGTGTGCGCGCCACGGCGTTTTGTGCGCAGGACCTAAGGATCCGATCCACGTCCGTATTCCGCAGCGTTCGAAATCCAACGGAATCGCATTAATATAATATTATGTCTATACAGTATACACGTATAATATTGATTTGAAAAAATTAATTTTTTTTTTTTTTCATCTATTCGTCGCTTTCACAACACATTAGCAACAAATTATCGAGATAATTTCGTGAACTTTAAACCGTCTGCTTTGCCTACGTGCAAGTATTCCGTACACGCATCATAACTCATAACCACGAACGTACTTATCAGCTGCAGATGTTGTATATTTATACATTTTATACGTATATTATACCTGTTAGGTATACATCGTAATAATTTCGTGATTGCGATACATTTACACTTTTGACACCGGCAAAGTCGTTTGTTCGGAAGAACCGAATGGATTCGAATAACTTTCCCCCTCGCGGCTATTTATTTTTTCATCCCATACCGTGCGCGCGCGCGCATATATTTTATTTTTAAAAAACCATTTGTACAAGAATAGATTCTAACCGACGACGTGGGCACATGAGAACATAATGTTTATAATCTGTAAACATATTTTACGTACATGTCTATGATATAAAATAATTGCCACCGCTCCAGAACCTGAAAAATAATAAATCTACGAAAAGAATATTTTTATTTTATTTTGCCCCTATAAAACGCGCACGCGCACACCATTAACTTGTCCGGGAAACTAAACCCGTCCATATGTAATAATCATCTGCCCCCACATTGAAAGAAAAATCTATTACTGCGTTTAACGCATATTTCATCGCGTGGTATAATAATGTATACGAAAAGAAGAAAAAAAGGAAAACGTTTGACGTACGTAACAATATTTGCTTACGTTATGGCAGTCGATTTTCACTGCTGCGGGCGGACACATATAAGTGAGTATGTGAATATTATGTATATATGTTGTATACAACGTTTTAAGTAGTTAAATTTAGTCGCTTAAACGATGGACGTTGAGTGGTACATATCTCGATGAAACATATATAGGTACCTACATTAAGAACGTGTGTATTAAATGTAATGAGGGAATGCATAAATAATTTTATGATGCCATCGTGATGAAGGATTCAACGCGATAGCCATCGTGCGGCCGACTGGCAAATCAATATGATCGAATGAATATAACGGGCGTTATCGTTTAGAAAAAATATGTGAAAAACTAAAGCACTCTCGCGGTTAGAGCTGCTTGCAGTGGTCACGTAAATGAAATTCGAAAACGGAAGGGCCTTCGCGCGTGCGAGATGACTATATTGCCGCGCAGTATGGCAGTCACCTTATAACGATTTCCCCGGACCTCTATACAGACAATTTAACGAGACGAAAACGGCAATAATGACGACGACGACGACGACGGGGAGAGAGAGATATGTGCGGCGGCCGATTTTGACAATAAAACGATTAAGGGCTTAACCGCCTCGGGGGAGACTGGCCGGTGGTATACGCGCGTATATATACACCGTGAACAATGGGTTACACGCAGCATCGCCCCGAGGGAAAACAAACTAAACGCTACAGTAAAACATATAAGCAGTGGTGTATATATGTATTGTATATATATATATATATATATATATATTTCAGATTGCGGAACCGCGTCCATTTGTTTGCAATGTACGTGCGCGAAAAGGGTGCGCGAATTGGCCTATCATAATCGCGTCGCAATCGCCCTTTTTAACACGACTTTATAATAATGTATATATTATTATCCTACATCATGTTGTGTGTATGTGTATTATATTGGATGCTATAACACGGTTGCGAGGTCTGTAGCCAGCAGATCATACGTTTATAATGTAAATGTTAAAGGTGCGCGCTAAAATATCATAGACAAACATTTACGAACTCGTTTGATTGTTTTTGAATACACAATATTTACACGTTTCGTTAAAACCGAATGATTTAGTTCGAGCGCCGGAATCGGACACGCCTATTTTTAACACCGCGAGTGAAAATCAAACTAAGTACTCGGTTTTCATTTCTTTTCGGTGTACATTTGAAAAAAAACACTCGTATATAATATGACGAGTTGTTCCGTTAAATTCTAGGGCGCGTAAAACATACGCATACGTAATACGTTGTAATGCATAATAATAATATATAATGTCTACTTTTGGATCTACGATAACACTTCATAACGACTGACATTATATTTTTCGAAAACACCCATGTATAATATCTATAATATACTCCGGTCGTTTTCGAATGGTATTGTTTTTTTTTTCTCTCTCTCTCTCTCTCTGTAAACAACAAAAAAAACCTATAAAATATGTATTTAAATGTGGCGGTGGGCTCATATATTATCATATGTTGTACAGTTGCTATTGTTTTTGGCGCATGAATCGTATATAGCCGTATAATTTTTATAATAGAAACGCGCGACGCAAGTGATCATTAAATTTCTCATCGGTAGCCTACTTTCACGAATACGCTATACACACATTACTGTGAACATGTTTAATGTGTAAATGTATTTCTCCCAAATGTATAAATGGTATTTTAATAATAATAATAATAAAAACGACGATAATAATAATGGCTGTAATAATTATTAGACACCGGCGACGACGACGACGACGACTGCTGCTGCAGCAGCAGCAACGGGGTTTTGGCAAAGTGAAAAAGCACGTTTCCGCGACCCAGTTTGTTTAATTGCTGCGGTGCATATACGACGAAACCCAAACATATTTCCGTTTTTAATGCGTCGAAACAACAACGACGATAATTGTTATTATTGTGTGTTTTATACGGTGCGACGCGTAATATGCGACGTTTAAACTCCAGGCCCCGGAGTGTTTGTTTTTCTTCGACTTGGTGGTTGTTTTTTTTTTTTTTACGACCTCGCCGTCGATATTCTATATTCGCGCGAGGACATGCGTTCGGCTACTATTATATAGGTATACATATGTACATAATATAAGTAGAGAGAGAGACGCCCCTTTTTCTCTCCGTCGCACAATGACCAACAAAGTTGGCAGAAAAGTAAAAAAACGAAATGCTTTATAAATCTTGGTTATTAGCATTTTTGTAAACTTCATAGGCCTATTCGTTAAAATTCGGCCGATTTTGGATCTAAATACCACTAATATCGGCCAGAGAGCGGTTCGTATGTCGCCAGGTGTTGTCATAAACTTTCAGGTTCGTTTTTTTCGAATATCGCGTGTTTTTTGAACGTATACTTTATATTTTAAAAATACGAAAATTGAAGTGTATAAGTATTTAATGATGAATCCTTCTGCTTCGGGTATGTATCAAGTGGTTAATTAAATTATAATATGATGAAAAAATATGACGACGCGTCGTGCAAAACGGAAAAAAAAAATCTCCCGATCGCGTTTTGCGCGTGATTTATTACAATATCATATTCCGCGCCGCGTGTATACGTGTGTATCATAAAATGTATTTCTCGCGTGTACCTACGACTCTCGTCACCGCGTGTCTATTTTTACGCGTCGAATATTTACGCTAACACGAAACATTATTATTGGCCCGTACGCGGATGACGTTGTTTTCCCGAAATCGCTATGCGACGATGGACCAACGGCAATTTGGTCTAAGTGAAGCTGTCGTCGGCGCCGCATAAGTGATCCGGGGCGGCGAGAACACGTGTCTCGTCTCATCGCGACGCGTATATTATAATATAATGCGCCCGCCACTCGTCTAGCCACTGCAGTAGGTGGCCTTTAACGGCTTGCAGCCTCCGTCCACGCTTGTCAGACGCAAAAGAGATCGGGTTCGTCGGGGTGGTGTGTTAAAACGCGTTCGAAAAATCACGAACAATCGTCGTGTGTGTGTGTAAGCCCGATAGTGTTTACCCGACGACGTCGCCGTATGACGACGCGTCTCGTCGCAACTGATATTTCGCGAAGCTTTCGAGAAAACGCGTCTCCATTAAGTCACGCGCAATCGAATTCGTCGGCGACGAGACGTTTCGTTCGTCCGAAGATTCGCCCTTGATTGTACACGAATTCCCATACGAGATCCTTGAATTCCATTTGCGGTCGCCCGATCTATCGTTTTTGTCGAACTCGACTCTACGCCCGTCGACCGTCCGAGACGGTCCGTTGCGGCGGCGTCGAACTGAAAAAATGTCTGTGTTTTACACTATGGTTTCTGGCCTACGCTTGCGCCGCCAACAATGACATTATCCTCGACGTGATGGAATAAAACTCGAAACTTCCGTTGAACTCCGTATTTCAAGGGCCCTCCTCAGACAGGTCGCGCTGCAATTACAACCGTTTGACTGCAATCGCGTCTCTGCACAAATGTTTTTTCTTTCTCCTCGCCGATCATAGCGTATTTCCTTTAGGTTTACGCACGGCCAAAACCATATCACACATGACTCCTAATGTACATAATTAGCGCGTAAATGTTCCTAATCACGTAGATATACCTATATCTATAAATAAATTAATAAGAGGCCATTTAGTACGCGTAATCCGCTCGGCGTGTTCGATATATAATGAGTAATGACTTTGATTTGTTCACCTTTACCATCAGGAATCACTCGTAACATATTAACTGTTTAACGTCTATTATAATATGTTTATCTCCAATCACCATTATCATCTACTATAACTCTCGAATCTTATCGTCCGTGCTAACAACTAATATAATATGATGCGCGTTGCCTACGCGCAAGATGATATTGCTACACAAAACAAATTAATTAAAATAACTTAAAAGGTCTCCTCGACTCACTGTTTTCTGTTTTTTTTTTCTTCTTCTAATGTCTCAGTGTTTTCAGCGTCTTAATCAATCCCGATAACACTTTACACGTATACCACGCGTAACTCGTGTCCCATTATAACCGTTTTCTGTACTCTCTAGCACCTAGATATTTCTAATAAGAACCTGCCTAATCACATCCATTGCATAATTTTCAAAACCAAAAAAGTATTTTTACAGGGTCTAACAGGATAAAGTATTTATAAGAGTAATCGGATGCGTAAACAGAGGATATTTAGGGGTTCAATCAGGGGAGGAGCGGAGGTTTATTGGGCTATATTGGAGAAGTTTTAAGAAATTTTCAGTTACAAATTAATTTTCGAATAAAAAAATATGTGCAACCATATAACCTTATTTAAAATGTATTGTTCCGTGTACGCACCTGAATTAGATATAAATTTCATGATTTTGCACTCTTCGCGATTGTCGTCATTTGAATCTGAATCTGAATCTTTGTGATCGCTCATCGTCAAACTAAGTCGCTCGTTTACATACATTTTGTCTTCATGGTTCTCTATTGATCCATCCAATCGCGCCTAAGGTAAAAATAAATAAATAAATTACTTGTAAATTATTACGAGTAAATAATGTGAAATCGTTGTAGAAACAAATATTGTTGAAACAATAAATTTAAGTTATAATGTAAGTCGTAATGTTTTACAGTATTGTAAAACAGCATTAGACAAAAAAACGTTCCATGAAAATAGGAAAATATTCAAGTTGTACTTTCTTACTTTAACACACACTATGTACACCCATATTCAATGTTTATCAATAATGTGATATAAAATGTAATGGGTATGATTTGTAACACACCAACACGCATAACACAAAATAATCAATACCTATTGAATGGGCCTATCTATTGATAGCATAAGAACCTTGTTTTTCGTACAGTGTAAATTAATTAAACAAACATTTTTTTTCTTAATTAGGCTCTTAAAACCAGTAAATACGATAAACTTAATTCGCCAAATTCAAAAAGTCAATCCAGTATTACAAAACACACGCATTTTATATATATAAAATTTTAAGGTGTTTTCTATAGTGTTTTCTATAGTGCCTGATATAATTTTATACTATGCCCGACATATTATGTAGATACAAAACGGGGGGTAGGTTCGTAAAACGTCGATAAAATAATTCTGGTTAGATACGTGGTTATTAGGGAACGGATTTGAATGCAAATTGCATTTTTTTCTGAATGTCCGAAAACATTGCTTTCCAAGCACAAAATTCATTTCATACATCTGGGATCAATTAAAAAATGTAACTTTTATTTTGCATTTTTAAGACTTTTTTGCTTTTTAGAGCATATTTTGACATTTTTAGTGCATTTTTATATCCACTGATTATTTATATATAAGAAAGTGACAGAAGTTTGGTGTTGCGGCGAACCTATATGTTGTGCAATACGGGCACATATAATAAACATTTTTTCACCGGTGAAAAAAAAAATGATACATGACGTATACACGTGGAAGCAGCGATATTAGATATCATTATAACGAGGCATTCGGTTTAGGTAGGTATTATACAACATTTAGTATACGGCGTTCGTTTTACAGTTATTTTTCCCATTGTCAACGCGTTGGAATCGGGGAAAGAAAAAAACTCGAAATCGACCCGACCTTATAGTATAATAATAAAATAAATACGACACTGCGCGTACAAATTTAAAGGTAATCGCTCTGTCGTATAATAACAGGCGGGCGTGCACATGTGTCGAACGCGCACACTTGTTATATTATTTTCAAGTATATAATACGAGGAGGCATCCGGAGAGAGAGTGAGAGAAGAAAAAAAACATGCACTAAATGCGAGGCAAAAAGGAACGAGAGAAGTCGTTACTGTTCTGCACAAAGTGTATCGGCGCACGTTATAATATTTTATACATATGGGCATCGATTGTGTTCGGCGTGATATTATTATGTAATACTTACACTTAATGGTCGGGCGGACCACCTTGGAGACGGACAATTTGTAAATAATACGATTTGCCCGCGTACGGTACGCTGATAGGCCTCAGAGGCCGCACCCGCCGTGATTGGCAATAATATATAGGCGCTCTTTGTATGTACAATAATGTTTTGCCAAGTACAGATAAATCAGTACGCATGGCGTACTGTCTCGGAGACTTGAAATATCCGTGTATTTAAATATACTCTGTAGGTTGACCGAGCTGACCTGTGAAAAGGAGAAATACGCCTTTTGGTTATGCCGCTCTCCTGGCCATATCTCTTCTTTTTTTGCCAGCGTCTAAAACTACACACAATAAGAAACAAAATCCATCGATGTGCACATCTATTAATTGTATTCTATATTCATAACACTTATACGCATACCCAACGGTTTATCAAACGCCGCTCATGTTTACGAAAACTGGTTTCCGTTTTTCTAGAAAAATATTTAATTTAATTTATGAAACTAGCTGCAGTTCTGTTATTTTTTTTTCTCTTACGTCCAAAACGTATTATTACGCCGGATAATTTAGAGTCATTATATACATTGACGTATTTAAAAGTATATAAATATTATATTTAATAATATGTATAGATAAAATGTTTTTTTTTTCTTTTCTTTTCTTTTTTCGTTCGAGTATTTAAATTCATAATATAATAACAATATTTAATAACGATAATTATTATAGCGTTATAATTAATGCTGGCGAATTGATCGGAAAACATGATATTACTACTAATCGTGAAATACTTAAATGTTGAAAATCAAATAAATATTTTACATGCGATTCGACTACAAAATCATCTAATTATATAATTGATAGTGAAATTCGCAATCTCCGTTTAAGTATATTAATAATTCGTATAGTAGACAATGTCTTTTCAAAACGAAATGTTCACGTGATTTGAAACAATATAACGACGTTATAATATCGTTCAGATTATACAGTTAAAACTCAAAACTCACCTTGCCGTCAAATTATATAAATTATTATAATATTAAACACACACACACACATTATATTCAACACATATTATTCACACTCGCAACAATTCATAATAATATAATGCACTGCGCTAAAGATAATAATTATTATAATATTGTTATCGTGTTACAAACTTATAATAATTCGCATCCGCGACCCGCGTGAAACGATATTGTTTTTATATGTCTCGCGAGTTTCCCAATAATAATTCGGCGCTCTCGGCTACCCGAATTCGATTGCTCGATCCGTCCAAGGCTCGTGTAATCGAGATAGATTATTAATTCATATCCCAACAGTTTGACGATTGCGTATTTTATCAAACGTTATACGTCGCGAAATATATTATTCCGATTAAATCGTCGATTTCACCCGGGGGGGCCGTAACAAAATATCTACATATATTATTATAATATATATAGGTGCTGACTGCTGTTATAGGCATGTTGTGAGCTCGCGTTTTATACACTATTCTATTATAGACACGAACGTCGCGTTCGTTAAATCATCCCGCGCGATGGACTCGAATCATTTTTAAAAAAATATTATGCATCGAGCGATAGTAATCAGTAAACAGTAAACGATTGATGCGAGATCGAATCGACAGAGCTGACTATATACGTAGGTATACTGCACCCGGCATCCAGTATAATATGTCGCGAACGTGACGAATATCGTATAAGGACATTTTTCTGGATCTGCGCGTACTCGTATCTTCTGTAGATCAAAAATCACGGCTGACCCGATCGACCCGACGGACGCGATACGGAAACATGATTAAATTTTATGTATTACGACGCACGCACGACCTGCAGCGCCGCGTACACGGAGTATGTAATAGTTTGCTATTAATTTCGTCGATTTTTACGGTCTCCCACACAACAATAATAATTATTACGAGATCGGTCGTAAAACCTTTGGTATAGTTGGAACCGTATTATTTATAATCCCTTCCAGGCGCTGTTTCATAAAATATAAAATAAACAAACTGGTCCGCGGCATTCGTCGTGTCGTATTATATAGTATTATATTGTGTAATAGTATAATACATATAATTACAGTAAACGACGAAATAAAAACAAATATAAAACGAAATATCATACTAATATAATAATAAAATATATTTGAATAAGATAATATTATATTATCTTCTCCGATGAAAAAAAAATATATCGACGTGATGACATAATATCATATGCATCGCACGCCGCAACCGATCGATTATTATTTATAACATCGTAATAAGTTTTTTTTTTTTTCTACAAATTATGAAAACGTTATTGCGTGGGTACGTATACGTGTTTCTGTTGTATAGAATAAAAACGCGGTGTTTAATAGCTGTTTAATCTATCGATAATTTAATGATAAAACATCGTAATTATACACATACGAGTATATAATATAAGACTTATAGTTCGTTCGGGACGATTGGGTGTTGTTAATTTTTTTTTATTTTACGTGTTCGTGTACGGTACATATAAACAGTTTTTCACTTTACGATTAATTTCACTGCAAACCGACAGATCTATAAATTTCCATACATTTTTCCGAGACGCATAGTATTGAATAAGACGGTTGGTTATAAAATATATTAGACCACATGAGGTATAGAAATTTAAAGAAATTTAACCGGTGGTCGGAATAATTGTATACGGTCATACGGTCTTTTCGCGTCGTTTGGCACGTTGTTTTACAGACATTTTATGAGAAAAAAAACCAAGAAAACTAAAAAATGTCAAACGTCTATGGCGGTAAGTAACACGGCCAAAATCGTTTGAAATGTACACCGTCTCTAGAGAATACCACAAGTACGAATGAAATTATCGAAAATAAAAATTCGTCGAAAACCCGCGTGTGTGCCGTAAATGTTTCCGTTTTTCGTCGGTTTTCCGAACCGTCGGGAAATTCGAAAAACGACCTCTCTAAAGTACCAACTATAAACGCCACCGGAAACCAATATCGGAGTTGAAAATCGGACCGTTTTTTACTCGTCGCAGACACAAACAATTTAAACACACGTCCTGGTGAATTCAACAACAGATCGCTCGAAATCTATAAAAATCTTTGATCTGAATAAGTCAACGGTTCCCCCCCCCCCCATCAATCGAAATAATCACTGTCGAATTAAAATAGATAATATTATATTAAAAAAACTTATACTTACAGAGAACTTTAGCGGAATAAGTTTGCGCGATTGACTTGCTCGTCGTTTGTCCAATAAATGTCGTCTGAAATCATTGATCTGAATAACTACTGAACGGTCGACCCTCCTTCATCAATCGAAATAACCACTGTCGAATTAAAATAGATATATATTAAAAGCTTATACTTACAGAGAACTCTAGTGGAATAAATTTGCGCGATTAACGCGCTCGTCGTTTGTCCGACAGATGTCGTCTAAAATCTTCGAACTGAATAAGTAAACGGTCGAGCCCCTCTCCACCCCCCCCCCCCCAATCAATCGAAATAACCACTGTCGAATTAAAATAGATATATATTAAAAACTCATACTTACAGAGAACTCTAGCGGAATAACTTTGCGCGATTAACGCGCTCGTCGTTTGTCCGACAGATGTCGTTGCCTATACCAAACCGTCGATTAAATAATTATTCAATCGAACAGTTATTATAATATTACTGTTCCGTTTTTAATGCGATTCGAATTGATTGTATTGTTCGGTCCGTGTTCGAGATTTTTTCGAACAATTTAATTGTTTTATTTTTATGAATCCTTGAATGGTTGAGTATTTAGTGGGCCATAGTTACTCATATATTTAATTAATATTTTAAAATCGAAAATAAAACTTATAACTGATAAGTCCATACAATATTATGACAGAAGTTTTGGAAGTTTCGTGAGTTCACTAGTTCACGACCCTCAAACTCTCTCCTATACCTACTGTTTTGGAATTAAAACAAATAACTGTTGTTGTTTGGCGACAACGTTTTACGAATTATATGGCATGACAAGTGTCTATATAAAAGTATCATCAAAACGAACGACTTCATTGATCGGCTTTCTTCCCTTCTAATATTTACATAATATATGTATGTATTACTGCAAACAACAATAATATATAGTTATGTCGTGACGTTTTCCCATTTATTTTGTTATGTATGTATGTATTATATACGCTTATGTCTACGACCTACGTGGATTTCATATTTACTTACTTATATTTAAAAGTTCACATCGAAGAAATCACAACGCGTTCTATTCTATGTAATTTACTAATATACATATTGTTAGTGTGTATATTATATAAACGTGACCCAATATCATTGTCATATCACGTGTCCAGGTTCAGTATATTTCTATTGGAACGACAAAATGTTTACTCTTTTATACGAGTATTTAAATTAAAAAACTGCAATTCTACATTGAGAAATAGGTAAAATACATTTTTGATTACGGTTTTTGGTTGATTATGGCCGATTCTTTGCTGTATGCAAAAATCAATACAATTAGTTTATGAGGGAAAAGGGGTGCAAGCAATCTGACTTCTGAAGTGCTGAAATTCTGTAAAACTCTTCGTCTACTTTGTTAAAGAAGACCAAAACAATATAAAACCTAGGTAAATGGTATACCGTATACATATAATATTAATTAAAAGAAAAAAGTTTCACACTATGGTAAAATTCTATGTTCACATCTCAAAATAAGTAAAATTGTGCTATTGTTCCAACTTCCAACCGCAATTTACAGGGAAAAGACATTATTCGTAATTTGTATCGACCTATTTATTTCAAAACGATAATATCGATTTGCTTATGTCTTTTCACGATCGATTTCGACCCAAAAATGTAGGTACCGACTAACCACAGACTTTGTTCGCAGGGCATCCGGATAATAAAATAAAAAATTAGACATAACTGTCACTAAAACGAATGTACACGGCGTTACGTTATAAACATTATTATGATCACTGCTTATTTTTAGAAAATAATAGGTTTTTCATCTTTTTTCATTATTGCAAAATAAAAGCATATTTTTCATTTTTATAAATGCATGTTTATTATCATTGTTTTATTCATCAAAACAAGAGTCTGCTCGCATTTATAAATTCACCCTGAGTAGGTATTCATATAACTAATAATAATACATGATTTATTTTATATAACATATAGTTAAATATTTTATAAGCAAACAATATTAAATAAATGTTACCTAATCTGGGATTTCGAAATTTCGATCGAGTTTGAAATACGCGCACTTTAGGAACTTCCCGATTTTCAAGTCAGTGATAAAGATGATTTTTCTTTTTATCACTAATTATATACTCGACTACGACGACGATTGATTTATGATTACTGTTATAGTGTTATTCGGTCGCCATCAGATAATCGTCTTTGTGGACGACAGATAGTAGGTACTGTGTTGCTAGTTATAGTTCGTTGTTTAGTACCTGTTGGGAAGTAGTAGTTTTTAGACGGTTCGCTCTCGGTTGTGTAAGCTCATTAATTAAATCATTTACGATAGTACACAACGTCTCGTGTCTGTTCGAACGCGATTGGCATCAAATGCATTTTGGAAAACAATAGATACTACACGCCATCGCCGAGGCAGACGAGGACGGAGAGCGAAACTGACGAGTTCACCTGAAAATCAATTTCGTGCACTTTTCACGCAACACAAACAGTCTTTGACGACTTTACAGTCGTAAATGTACCGCCTACTAGAACTCATCATGATCCGTGTTTGATGACCAGGTCGATTGTGCTACAGTTTCAATTGAAACGAATAATCCAAATATTCAAGAAATGGCCGTCGCACCCAATCCAGAGTATTTACAGGTATTTTCGTCGTCCTATCTAGGTACTCACAAGTACGTCAATCGCGTACCTATTTCTAAGTTCCCACAATACTCGTCGAAACTGACTTGTTTAATCAAGGTAAACTCAATACAAATATTGTTTTTTTTTTTTGTTTCGTTGCAACTTTCTAGCGCATTGCCTATAAATTTTTTTGATCTCATAATATTACTGTTACATCTGCTGGCTACCCTCATTTGATCAAATCTTTTACCACCGGCTCACTGTTCTTTTTAAACTCCAATTGCCTACATCAAGACAAAGAAAATTTAGCTATTTAATAACCTATTTAATTTCAAGTGCTCAATATTATAACACTGTTACCTTAATAAAGTAAAATTATTTGTTTAAATTAAATGATGATATTAACATACAATTGCTGTTAGTTTTTCCATCTATACTAGAGGTATTAATAATCAAATATTATTTCCAACAGAGTTTTCTACCATAATTTTATAATAGTTTAAATTAAAATTACAGAGTATAAATTTAAGCCAACAGATAAATCAATGCTGTCTTATCAAAAAACACCGCCTTCTAAAAATAATATAATTTAATTAAAACTATTTCATTTTATGAATACCAAATATACATGATAAAAATAATATTAAGTATTTAAGACTGCTATAGTATTAATCATATTTTTTAATTTTTAGACTCTACTTCAAACATTCAAATGTTTCATTTGTATGGAAAAATTACAAGACGCACATTTGTGTCCTCATTGTTCAAAACTGTGTTGCTACTCTTGTATGCATCGATGGCTTACTGAACAACGATCTCAATGTCCCCATTGTCGAGCCACATTGCATTTACATGAAATTGTGAATTGCAGATGGGTTGAAGATTTATCTGATCAAATTGACTGTTTGAACAGTACGGTTGATGTAGAAAGTGTTAGACAAAGCCAAGAACAGAGGTAATCAATAGGATTATTATTATTTCTATATTAAAAAAGTATGTAAATAATTTTGTTTCAGATGTGAATCCCATAATGAACAACTGACTGTGTTTTGCATTACATGCAGCTCAACTATCTGCCATCGATGTGCTCTATTTGATCATTCATCGCATAATGGTCATTCATTCCGACCCATTGAAGAAATTTATAATGAAACACTTGCACAGTTAGGTGAGAGTTGTGACAATCTCAAAACCAAAGAAGAATTAATTAAGAAAGATATTAAGGAAATTGTACGTGGTTAAATTTTGTTCATAAATACTGAAATACTATTTGAAAGATTTAACTTTGTAAAAGATATCCAAGAAGTGTATTTATTTAAATATTTTAATTTATCAAATCTATAATTTTAAATCTACAATTTGTCTTTATAATAACAATTTATATTTAATTTTGAAATTTAGTAGTATCAAATTCCTTTAGACTTGTGACAATATTTTATGTTTTGATTTTACCCCAAAGATATAGATATATTTCTTGGCTATTTTATATATATTTTAATAAAATATGAGAAAATACAAAATAAAGATGTATAAAATTAATTTGATTTTAGGATAAAAACATTAAAGAAGTTCAACAAGCCAAAGAACAAAGAGTATGTGAAATACGCACAGCTGTAGAATGTATGATGATGGAATTGGAAAAAGATCTAAACAGCAAACTTACTACTTTATTATCTCAAAAAAGTCATCTAGTCAATGAATCTGAAAAAATAGAAGAATTTTTGCACGATTGTGATCTAGAACTATCACGCATGCCAATGTCGCGGTTAATAAGTAATGCTTCTAAATTTAAAAGAACCATTTCTGCGATGCAAAAAAAACAAGCTCCAGTACTAATACCTGTGTATCCTGATTTTCATAGGTAAACATTATAAATTTTATGTTATTAATTCAAAAACTATGTATATTTATTTTTTTTTTTTTTTTAGCGAGATGATACCTAAATTTGAAGGAGGTACCCTAGTAATAAAATCATTTTCCAACAAAATGTTACTACTTGAACCCATCTATTCTCTTCCAATTGGTTGCAATGGTGTCAGCTGGAGGCTTAAAGTATATCCCAGTGGAAATGGCATTGTCAGAAATAGATATTTATCGGTGTTTTTAGAATTAACGTCTGGTCCACCTGGAGTATCAAGGTAAGTTATGTCTTCCTTTATGATAATGTTTGTAAAAGACGTGTGTATTCTGTTATTTTATTTATGAATTAACAATTTCTATGACATCTCAACACTATCTTAATTATCATTTTTTTTTTCAGATATGAATATCGTATTGAAATGGTTAATCAATTAGAAGTCAACGATGGGTCTAAAAATGTACTCAGAGAGTTCACTTCAGATTTTGAAATCGGTGAATGTTGGGGATATAATAGATTCTTTAGACTTGATTTATTAAGTAACGAAGGTTTTTTACATCGAGATTCATTAATTTTAAAGTTAGTACTTTCGTTTAAATTTTTTTTTTTTTTTGTTATATGTAAAATATTTTTTACAGATTTAGCGTTCGACCACCTACTTATTATCAGAAATGTAGAGAACAACAATGGTATTTATCAAAATTAGAACTTGAGAGGTCTGCACTTTTACAGCAATTTGACGAATTGAAACAGGTTATTTATGATCATATTTGGTTTAAATTACAATTTCTTATTTAAATATATATTATTGTTTTAAATTATTATGAAATTATATTTTCAAAAATGTATGTATTTTTGACAATTTTACACATTTTATAATTAGAAAATTCCTGCCAAAGTAAAACCAATTAGTAAAGAGTTACAAAGTCCAAAAAAAAAACTCAAGATTAAAATTCAATCCCTATTAGATGAATTCGAGTGTGCAGAAATAACTGGGTAAGATTAATTAAAATTTGTTGTTTAGTTAAAATTGTTGGTATATACTTTTATATCGATTGCTATAAATAGAAGTAATAATTAAATTTGTGTACAGTCATCTTCAGAGTCCAAACAAAGATCAAGAAGTCCACGAGGCATCTGGCGAAACTGCTTCTAATTTAATACATCCTCCTCTATCAATACAAACTCTGTACGACAGCGAGTTTCAAAATCGGTATCAAGGTGAAACTGCTCAATCCATGTTTGAAAGACTGAGTCGTTTATTTGAAGAATCGGATGTAAATAATTATTTATTCAATAACCTTGGTAAAAAATAATACTAAACTATTATTTTTATTTTGTTTTTAGAATCCGGATCGATCCAGCTCTGTTCGTGTGACCAATATTAACGACGTTTCACTCAATAATATTGAACATTCAAATCAGTCAGGTGTGTAAAATATATTATATTATTACAATATTACACATTTCTTAGAAATGCATTTTCATGTTTTAATAATTAGAATCTTCTCGTGATTTATGTTTATTTTTCTATTATATAAAATAATATATATATTGATATACCTATGTATTTAAAATGTCAATAAATATTTTAAACTCGTTTAAGAGATTTATCTTTACATAAAATTGAGTAATGTAAATTGATATTTTGATTTTCAGATTTTCATTTGGAAAATTGTTTAAGAAATGTTGGAGAAAATCAGTTAAATTCACCAAAAAAAATTAGTAAGTATTAATTATTAATTCATTTTTAAATTTGATTTTGGTCCATCATCAATGGTTCTAATATTGTTCATATATTATTATTTTTAGGACCTACTGAAAATTCACAAATGATTAATAAAATTGAATCTGAAATAACTGAAGCTAGGTAATTTATATTTCAACTATTATGTTCTGAATTCTGATTATAAACTAACTCGATAATCATTTTTGTTTTGAATTAACGCTTAAATCATAACTCAAATGGTTTATTATTTTTGCTATTAGATTTCGCTTGGAAAAAATGGAAAATGCTATGTGTAATTCTCAACCAGGTATTACAGTTATTATTAATTTGTATAATGTTAAGTTCTCTAGAAAAAAAATATGCTATGCATTTTAGTGAAAGATTTACTAATTTTTAATAAAATTTTACTAAAAAAAAAGAAGCTTTGAGAGAACTTATCATTTAAAAAGATTTATTAGACGTGATCGCATGATGGTTACATACTTATATAATACTTATAACATTCAACCAGAATACCATATTGTTTTATGAATTGATTTTATAATATAAAGATAAACCATGAAATAGGAATATTTTTCGATTTACTGTTTGCTCTAAACTGCCACTATCTAATTTCAAAAGTAGTTAAATGTTACCATAGGTAAATGAAAAATGAAAGGATTTGTTTGATCTTCCAATGCTTAGGTTAGGTTAGTACTCCGTGATTACAGTTAAATTTAATTTTTAGTTGCTAAATATTTCTGTTGTGTGGCCCAGATGTCAATACATTTTAAAACTAATGGTCTTTATAAACTCGAGAACTTAAATTGTTAAATCCCTGTTTGGCCATAATAATAGTTGGTATAATATAATATACAATTTCAGAACTTTTGAGTGAAGTAGCTGGGTCATCAATTCCAACCAATCTAACAACATCTGAAAATAGAACAGATTTGTCGCTACAAACCACAACGGATCATGGGCTGCACAATCCTATACTTTTTGTGAGTATTAAAAAAAAAGTATAATCTTTAACAATGAATTAGTAAAATATATTTTTTATTTTCAGAAAAATAAAAAAACCACACCTCAAGGAAAAATCAGTCTAAATTTATCAAATGGGTAAATTATTTTATTACATTTCTGATTAGAATAATTCAAAAACTAAAATAAAAATCTTGAATCATTGTTCTAACATTTCAGGTTTTTGGATATGTCAGATTTAGGAGGTTTAGCTAATGATATTGATCGTTTAATCAATTCTGTCTACACGGAAAATGAACTTTCAGGTGACTGATTTTTATATATATATAGTCAAATTTTTGATGAAATAATTATTATTTAAAATAACTTGTTTGATAATTTTCGTTTATTTCTTTATAGATAGTTGGGAAAATGAATTGAGTGATGATGAAGTGGGCCCCAACAAGTCAATGAATCCTGATCATCTGACAAAAGATGAAACAAATCTATGAATTAGTTAATTATATTTGTTTAAGTAGTATTATACTTTATTATTTTGTAAATTGTATTGTAGTTAAATTATTTTTTGTTGATCAAAATTAAAAAGTATTATTGAATTATTTGAACATGTCATCAATATTACAAGTAAATAATTAATTGTTATTGAATAATGTAAATGAATTGTGTATCAAATAAAAAAAAATTCCTTATCATTGTAAAAATTGTATGTTTAGATTCTTTCATGGGTTTAATAAGTTTTTAAAACTATTGAAAAATCTAGAGTTTTGAACAGCTGTACTCGAACATAAAAATCAGATTTAATAAAACTGGAGCTGTAAATACACTTGTGCAAATTGAAAATGTCAAGAAAATCTGTCTACAAAATTGATTATTGGAATTGTATTGACGCCTCAATGTTGAATTCAAAGTCCTTGAAGAGTAGAATGTTTATTTTTATTGTCATTTGAAGGAACACAAATTAATATAAATAAAACTTTACCTGGAAGTCGGCCCCAGTTAATATTTGTTTACATCTATGGTTTATCATGGCTGTTATCAATAGGTAATCACTAATCAGTTATCAACTTTAAATGTTTATTTTTCAATTTTCGAATATATTTGAATACTCGCTAATTAAATATTTTAACCAAAAGTGAATCGAATCTAGTGAATTCATTATAGTTTCTCAAAGTGGTAAACTCTCACAGTCGTCGTTCCAATACCGTTCACAATGGGAAAAGATCACAAAAAACACAAGAAACACAAACACTCGAAACATAAACACAAACCCAAGGAAGAAGAGTATCACATTCCGATCGTTCCGCTTAAGAGCAGTATACAACCGAAATCGGTGGCTCCCATCCCGGACATTTCGAATGATACCAAATCCCCCATAGGCCCAATCTTACCGTCACATCTATCAAACTCTGGCGATAACAAATCTGATGTTCCGACTGGTGAACAAAATGATTCATATGGACCCAGTTTACCGCCGCACTTGGTGCAACAGAAACGTGTGCCAGGTCCGACACTGCCTTCGGATTTCAAAATTGAAGCTAGAAGTGAACCAGTCAACGATGATGTTTTGGGTTTCGGTCCACTTCCTGCAGAATTGATTGCTTCAGACTCTGAGCAACTGTTTGTACAGAAGCAATTGGAATTGCGAGCTGATTACATGAAAAGAAAATTTGCTGGAGAAGTTTGTTAATTCAATTACAAATATTATTATTTCGACATTTCTTTACTAATGAATTATTCACTTCTTTGTAGATATATGATGAACGTAAACAGCAGACAGCTCGAGAAAAATGGATGTTGGAGTTGCCTCCTGAAAAAGCCGCTAATCTAGGTTTAGGTGCGAGGCAATTTAGGAAACGGGAAGGTCCAGATATGAATAACCGATCCGAATGGACTGATACGCCGTTAGACAAACAGCATAAAGTCCAAGAACCAAAAATGCCCCAAGAAAATGACATAGAAGCTTTGAAATTGATTGCAATTCAAAAACGCGATGAGCAAATGGAAGAACAGCTGGCAGAAACATCACAGAAACGAAAACCCTATTCTTTATTAGAAATGCATCAAGAAAAGTTAAAAAAACAAAAAAAGGTATAAATAACAAGTGATAAAATTATTACTATACCTAATTATTTCATTTAATGCATATCAAAATTAAAATAGTAGTTTAATCAAATGCACTTAAAACCTAACACTAAAACTAATATTTTAATTGATTATTGTATAATTGAAATTGACCAAGTGCACAGTTAAAAAACCAAAATTACTAAATATCTCTATTTATGTAGCATTGGAACTGCCCTGATTTTCAAAACGAGACTCAGATGAGATACCGATGACTAGTGATTGGCTGGTGGTTTGGTTTATTAAATTTCAAACCATTGCTCTTGAAAAAACAATTCTGAGTGAAAGAGAATGAGTAGATCAGTCTCTTTTACTACATTTTTTATTCCTATGGATAATTATCAGGTGATTTTTTTTTAAAATAATAATAAAATAACAAATATCACTCAATCAAAATCCATTGAAATACTTGATATCATCAAAATTTGACATTTTAACACTTACAATTTTATTACTCTTCAGTCAATTTTTTTTTTTTGTTAACTAGAATCTTGTATTCCATTTTTAAATATTTAGTATTGACTTTTTAACTATAAAAGATTAGATTTTTTTGATTTTCTTGTATTTTGTTAAAATTTAAAAACTTCAAACACTCATACAAATTTTTTGTGAAATTACGCCTTACATATTTTTCTTTGATGAGTTAAAGTAATGTATAAAAAACTTTGTATACAATTTTCAAGCTATTTAGAGCTGAAGCAATAATATTTAATCTTTATTTAAAGAAAACAAATCAAAATACTCAAATATTTTAAATGTGCCATAAACAGCTCATAAAAAAGACAACATCTTTTGTAAATTATATTATTTTGGGTAGTGAGAAAAATAATTTGAACTAGAAAACTAGAAAACAGTAATTTTGCTGTTTCTTTTGTAATATTTTTCACATTTATTAGAAAAATTGAGAAAATTAAATAAAAAAAAGCCTTCCAAACTATGCACCAGCCAGACAAAATATATTACTTAGAAACCACCCACAAAGCAGATGATTAGACTATGTCTTCCAATCAAAATCGTAATGACAGATAAAAGTTAAAAAAATAAGTCTCTTGATAAAACCAATAGCTTCCTCTTTTCACTCAGAATCTAAAATTAAAGAAGATAAACCTGGAGAAAAACCTTTTCATGTCTCTATATTAACTATATAATTTCTCAGTTTTACTTAAAAAACTAGAAATTATTTATTCATTTATAAATCTTTATTAAAATTATTATTTTAATTAAATAATTTAAAAACGAAATATTCACCTTGTCATCATATATATGTAACATTTACCACTCAACTCATGGTATTAACATAGGATATTAATAATAATTTTTACTTTATTAACTTTTTAATATATATGTTTATATTTATTTTATTTCATTTTTTTTTTAGGAACAAATTAATGATGACTTACCAACTGAGAGAAGACCTTTTAGTAGAGAAATTGATCTACAAAGTAATAAATTTGATGAAGCTCAAAAAAAATCAATACTGAAAAAAGCCAGTCAGCTTAATAGTAGATTTTCACAAGGTGAATCAAGGTTTCTTTGAATATAAATTGATTACGACCTTACAAAGTAATAAGATATTTTTAGATCAGTATTTCTCAAGTGTAATTTTCTCGATCATTTAAATATAATTATTATTCAAATAGTTTACCTTTAACAAACAGTACTCATAATATCGATATTTTAAAATGTAGAAATAATAGTCTAAAGAAGTTTTAGATTATTGATATTGGAAAACAAATTATATTTTCCTGTGAACAAAAGAATAAACAGTGAAAATATATTTTTATTTCATATATATTTTCTGTTGAGAGATACTTAAAAGTGTTTATAAGAATACATAAAGGTTCGAAGAATATTTGTAAACTCTTCATTATCACAATGACAAAAATAAAAAATTTATAATTTTAATTTCATACAAGTGAATGTATTGCTGATTCAAATTACAATTTATAAATTATTTAATATAAACGAAATATAAAACTAAAAGAAAACTCTTTTGGTTCAGTATAAAATGATAACAACAGGTTCCAAGATGAATTTAAACAACCTTACAAATACTAATAATCAATTTCCTTATCTATGGCTTTTTGGGAGAGTTTGCACTGTTACCCATGGTGTACCCTAATGTTCGCAAATAACGTATAGTCATACTAGTTCCACCTAAAGTCACCATGTACCTTAGCGGCGTACATATTTTATATAGACCATAGGCTATCACCAAGTAACTGGTCCATGAATTGCCATTTCTCACTTTGTCGATGATCCAATCGGGAATGCGCAATGATTCCAATAGAGCGGGTACATCGATTCCACTACTGGCAATGAAGTAAAACGAACCAAACCACAAGGTCGAAGTCACCAAGTGGACGGGGAGCACAATGTACCAGTACTTCTTGGCCATGTTTTTGAACCTTTGAAATATGCTCTGCGATTTGTCGTCATCGTCACCGTTTATTGACGGTGGAGGAGTCGATTGCATCATTGATGGCGGTTGTCCGCGGGATGTGTATAATCTACTACTTGATAGCCGTGGGTTTCGTTCGGACTTCTGTTCGTCGTGACTATGACTGTAACAGCACCGTGGTTCGAGTCGACGATGGTACGTCTTGGCCACGCACGACACAGCAAAGAACGGCCGGTAGAATCCAAGGCTGTTGAGCCTCGCGTTCACCAGCGTCACAGCATGATAATTGCACCTAGATAACATCATATCGACTAGCTCCGGTTGGCGGTGATTGAATACCTCGAACAATTAGGAACACAGTTAAGCATCATCGTTCGTACACTGGACGACACCAATTCGTATTGTATAAATATTTTGTAGATTCGAACACGAACTCCGGGTCGTTGGTGCGGATGATTGTTATCAACGGTTTTATCGTCGTCCCCGTAAAACATGGTCTTGTAAATATGGAAGTTACACTTGTCTTATCAATTAGATCACGGCTATAGATGATAATATCATTTATATATTATGTACTTATCATTCGTTGAAACTAGTCAATTTCAATTTTTTTTTTTTTTTAAATAATTATTTTCAGTAACTTAAAAAAATGACTATTATAATAAATTAAAAAAAATTTTTTAGGTTTTTTGAAATTTAATTTTTTTGAAAATCATTGTTCAAAATAGGTCGTTACTAATATCATTGATTATAAATACTAGTAGTAGCACAGAATAAATGAATAATTTCATTTAATCTGTGGTAGTAGTAGTATTTATAATCAATGCTAATATATTACATAAAAAAAAACTTCACTGAAATATTTGCATCGGATGCCATGAGTGGCAAGAGTTATGGCGACTAACTTTCCAATAAATATATAGATGTATGTATAATATACATTGTATATAGATGAATAATATTTTTCTCTAGATTTGAGTTTGAAAACAGAATTCATAAATTATGGTTCTTAAAATTGAGTTACCCCTAACATCCGCTAACATTATAGCTCTTGTGTCAGATATGGAGTCTAGCATCAATCATACATTGTGGAAATAATGGACGATCACTTCTGGACGACAAGGTGAAATATCAAACATTTTACATTTCCTAGACTATACTTGAAAAATTTGTATTATTCCTCCTGACGTTTCTCATATTTTTAAAAACATCAAGAACATGTTAATGATTAATAAAATATTATATATAAAGTAATATAATAAATACAAGTGATGAAATTAACCCTAAACTTGGCGAGAAAACAAAAATTACTTGAAAATTATAAAATTTGATATAATTATTAACTAAGATACCTATAATCCATTTTTGACTGGTTTTTGATTTGAGTCAACAGTTTTTGAGAAAGATACATTACTAGCTTTATATTGATGCTTTCATTAAGAACATTATGATTCCTGGTCAAAATAATAATGAATAAACCGCACTTTTGAAATTATTAAAAGACACTCAGGAGGACAACATCACTACCATATTTCTAGAAAACCTGTTTAAATATGTCAGAAATAAAAAAAGATTGAGTTAACATTTGTGGGAATATTCATGAAAATTTAATCTATACTTGTATGGGAAATTTTTTGGCTGAAGGTAGTAAAATTGACTTATGAGAACGATAACATTTTTAATATCAATAGACAATTGAAAAATGACCGAATCAACCATCAATAAATAATGTTGGCAATCAATTCATTTGTTAAGTATATCACTGTATATTTGAATGTTATAAAGACCATTACATTCATGGTCGTAAAATAACATAAGCTTCTTATTATAGTTTTGAAACTTTAATATTCAGTTGACCAATAGGCTGCTAAAACAATGTATCATTTAATATGAGCCTATTAAAAAATTTACAACCTAATAAACAAGTTCTAATTAAATAATAGAGTAAGGATGTTAAAAATATAACATTATAGATAGAATTATAAATATGTTAAAGGTAAAATGAATTCATTGCTTCTATAAATTTGATAAAAAATATTGATGACATCATACAAATATTAATAATAAAATATGAGTGTATTATATGGATATTTTTATTTTTATTGGAGTGTCAGGTTAAATTTAGTAGTTCTGAAATTTAAATTTCAAAAGATTTCCACTTTCATAAATGCATAAACTGATTTTAAACTAAAATAGAAAATCATAAAAATGAAATAAAAAGCAAATTTTGTGTAGTTACAGATGCAAAATATGAAAATAGCAAAAATTTACGTTTCTGACTCTGCATTAAATTCTATGTTACATTTTTAGATCACACTTTTTAAATTTTATACAAATTTGTAGCATCTAATAGTGTTAAATAGAAAAGCATTATTATATTTTTGGTACTATAAGACATAAATGTAATAGTAGTAACATTGACTATAGAATTAATTGATTTCATAATCAGTGGTAGTAATGAAAAAATGTTTACCAGCATATTTCCTTTTTTTTAAATACCATGGCAGTGAATAAAGTATAGGAGAATTAAAATATGATGAACTGTAAATGAACTTGAGGTCATAACTTTACATTATATTATCTATAATGTTTATTCAATTAAAATTTTTAAGTATATAATAATAAATAATAACATATTATATAATGACAATGCTTAATCTAATAAATGATAATCATAGGTTTTCTCTAGTGTGTACACACTGAGTTATTATAATACTGAAAACACATCAAATCTTAAACGATAAATTATAATACTTTAGAGGAGTTAGTAACAAAAACAGGATTGCTTATGAAACACGAATATTTGTTTAGCGTTTGATATCATGATGAAAAGTTATATTATGGTTACACGAACAACAATAGAATGTAACAAAAATTTCTGTGGAAAATATATGATTAAATTAATCACAGGAACAGTATAAATAAATTTATGTAATATTTGATTATCATTAACATAAAATAATCAACCTACGTTAAATTAAATACTAAATTTTAAAATTTTAACAAGTGAACAATTAAAGGAAATTGTAAAAATAAAATTATTTTATTTTAAGTGATTTTTTTAAAATGGAAATAGTGTTAATAATTAAAAAATGATTCAACATTATATAGAATGTTCTTTTAGGGATGTAGAATTTTGCAAAATCTGTCTACACTTAATACATGATCAAATTATATAGAACACAATTTCTTGGTTCAAATATAATTAAAATAAATAATTACTTTTCAATAAATTATTATTTTGATGTTGATAACCAAAGAGTTTATTACTATAAATCGTAAAATTATTGTGTATAGTTAAAAATTGTTATTGTAGAAACAAAATTTACTCATCCCATTAAAATTATTTCTTTGATGAATGTATATAAACATATAAGTAAAGGAAAGACTTAGTGATAACAATTACGAGAATATTTTAACAACTCTTAAGCTAATTAAGTATGCCGTTTAAGTTGGTCAAATACTATTCTTAGTTATAGATACTACTATTTCATACCAATAGAAACAATAAATTAGTTTTGTTGCTTCCTTCGGGCAGCACGTTGTTTGTCAAATCTCATTTCCATTTCTTCCAAAACTTTTGGCGTATATCTGACAACCAGCTTGACAGATCCTTGAGCTTGTTTCAGCAACTCCACAGCTTTCTCATGATTTTCACCTTCAACACACTATAGAAAAATATTATTAGTTAAAATAATAAAAACAACAATAGTTTAAGACTAATCAAACAAAACAAAATATTCAACCAACCACTCCGTTGACTGATAAAAGTTGATCACCTCGCTTTAAACCACCATGTCTATCAGCAACACCACTAGGTATTATGCGAGATATATAGATTGGAGAATTCTGTTCTCGTCCGCCCATCACATTAAATCCAAGTCCTTCTTCAGTTTTAGGCAATTCAACCACCCTTGGGTGGGCATGACCTTCACTCGCTGCAAACGCAGCGACAGTAGCTTTAGCTGTTGCAGATGCACGGACGTCCTGCCCAAGAGCATTACACAATGTAGGTCAGCAACAAGAGAAGAATGATCTCTGAGAAAAGCAAACAAAACTTTGTGTACCTGAGATCCTTGTATGTCAACCGTTTCATACACATGTTCGTAAACTTCACGGACCGATGATAAAAAATCACTCTGCAGTACCTTCTGCAAAGCAGCTAATTTGGTGACTGGCACTTCTCCGGCTAGACAAAAAAAAAATTTAATAAAAACAATACAGATTAATAATCTGAAAGTAGACAAAATTATGTAAAGAATATATTACTTTTTTGGAGTTTTTCCAACAGTTCGATAGCTCGTTTGACATCTGTGAAAACGATTAAAATGTCAATACTTAATAATAATGGCTGTCAACACGCCATAACGGTGTCGTTGATATTTTTACAATACTTGCCTTTCGCCAAATTCAAAGGTTCTCCAGCAACTGCCATTTTCGGTTCCTGTAAAAACGAAACGCAATGAATGATTGGAAATACAAAAAATCGCCAAACCGAAAACAACGCACTTGACAACACTGCAAGTATTGACTTTCGACTATAAATGTATTATAATATATTTACTTGGTAAATACCTTGTATCTATCACTCCTCTCGTTCAAGTTAGGGTTATCTAAAATCAGACTATGATGGAGTACGTTCCAAAATTAAACTCGCTGTTAGTTCCGCTGTTAGGTGCCGTACAGTTCGTTCCGGGTTAATTCTGGTAAAGAACCGAAGCGGTGACCCAAAGGCTTCAAATAATAATAGGCCTAGAAAAATAAAAATAAGGATAAATGGACTGATAACGGAGAAAGAGATCCAAAGACCAATATTGTTGGAAAGGGGTAGCGTATTTCAAGATTGTCATAGAAAAAACAAATTTCATATCATGGAGTAAACGACATTGTAATAAACTGATAAATCTGATAACAGCCGATATGACAGACCGTACCACCAAAGATATGTATAATAGATGACGAAGACTGTGTTTTTTGTGTGGATATTTCTGTTTGTTTTGTGCTATTCTAGCTCGTCAGTTTTTTTATATTTTCTGTCCGTGTACGCGATTTCGACCAGAAGACTTGCTCCGGTCAAAATCTTCCCGGGAGGTTTCCGGTCGGAAATCGGATCTTGTTGGTACTTTAGAGAGATCATTTTTCAAAGTCTCTAACAGTCTAAAAGTTATACGCGAAAAACTGACGAAAAATGACAAAAAAACGGCATAATTTGTCTATCTATATTGTTTGAAAGCTTAAAAAAATTATAATAATTTGCAATGGCTTTAATAATTATTATAAATCTTGGGGGACGAATAAAACCTTTGGTAGATACGAAATACGTAGCACAGCAAATTTGTATCTAATGTATCAAAATAGATTATCAACAAACAGTATCATGAATCATGATTAATAATTTTATTATGATAGAAGCGATTTGTTTGATAAACATAAATGCAGTTTTTTATCTTTATCAAGACATATTTTAAATCCAGAAGTTTGAATCATTATTCATTAAATCAGACCCGGCCCTGTGACGTCAATGGCAGCATATATAACATTGGCCAATATATTAAATTTAGAAGAGCTCTGGTCCGGTAACACGTATAGTACTCCCCCGTTAAATATCTATTTGAATTGTATTTTATTATGAAACAAAGTTTTGTGATTGAAAAGTTAACTATAAGTATTTTTCCTTATTCGACATCGACTTAATCATTTTACAAGTGAAGTCAAGAATTGGCACACGATATTTTATTGTCTTTCAAAAAATCACTTCTCTTCGTGTCCATAAAATATGCATTTATAATTATTTTCAAAAGATATCCATGTGTGTTCTAAAACTAAAATATTTTCCTCAGTATTATTTTATACTATTCCCGAAGATTTTTAAACTCTGATGTTTGTCTTAATTCCAGTCTCGTGAGTAACAGTTTTTTCGAGAGAGGTTTATATTTTTAAACTTGGCCAGTGGTACATGATTGAAAATGTATATCTATTTATAGTTAATCATCAACAACAATAACTAATACAAATAACAAAAAACCAATGGGAGGCCAGTAATTAGAAGGTTGGGCCATTAAAAAAATGAGAATATCTCTCCCACGATAGTATGTGCATTGATTAAATACATGTATTTAATCAATGGTATGTGACGAGTTATCATATACAATATTAAAGTAGCATCTCTATTATTACGTATTTTCGTGTTTCTATTACAATTTTTTTCTGCACATTAAAATTACCAGATTATTATATTATTTAAGATCGGACCAATGACCAGTGCCGTTGGACGAATCTCGTGGTAAATCCAATACACTTTATGAGTCAACAAACATTTAATTCAACTCGGAAAATATTCGAAAAAAAATCCAAAAATTTATTTGAAAAACTGCAAAAAAAATGTGTCCCGTTGACGGGATCGAACCCCCGACTCCAGACGTGAAGATAATAATCCGTCGCGCTATCCACTGGACCACGCCGAGGAGCCACGGTGAAGCGCGATCTAATGTTTCGCCAATCAAATGACAAATCTGTTAGGTTTAGTTGGGTTTGATCAAACCTAACGAAACCTAACGAAACCTAACGAAACCTAACTTAACCCAACCGATTTCGGATTTTTTTTTCGATTTTTTTTTAAACATTTATAAAAACATTGTATATGGTGTAATAACGTTGTTTCTTGTAGATTCAACATTAATTAATTATTTAAAATAATTAGTAGGGCTAGTGGTAGGGCCAACAATTTTCAGGTAGGGCCATGGCCCATGGCTATACCTGGCGCTGCACTGGTATCAACTAAAATATCATGATAATTATTTAGGTATTTATTCATATATAAATTATAATTTTTAATAAGTGTGACCGTGTATAAAATACGAAAATATACGACTAAAAAAAGGTTAATGTTTTTGTTGTGAATAAAACATCGATTTTGATCAAATGCGTGGCATATTATTCTAGATTGATCGTCGATCACTAAACAATGTGACTTAAAATAATTAGGCAAACTGAAAAAATGTTTAAATAATAAAATATTAAATAACCTTCTTTGGACTTTTTATACATTTAATCACCATACTTGTGCTACGAGTCTACGACTACAACTGAAATCAGCAACGTACCATTACGTAGCGACCGGCGACTACTATAGTATGAAACTGCATATTGTGTATACTGCATAATCAGCGTTTTAAACCTTCACACGTAAGGGATTTTATTTTTATTTTTTTTTCATCATTATAAAAAAACAATTGAACCATCTACCACGAGAGGATTTTCCAAGTGCCCCCGGGACGCCTGAATTTGTTTACGGCTCCGAGTGACCCGCACACGTTGTACGTTTGTGTTTATTCTTCGCGGCACGGTCGTGCGCGGAGCGCTACATAAAGTACACAATGTCATAAATCGCCGCAATACATAATCTATCTACAACCTCGTCGTTATCAGTGAATTACCGATGGCTTTTTTTTTCTTCGTTTTCTCGGGTACAGAAATAAAATAAACTGTTTACAGTTCGTCTCATTGTGTTACGTGCGTGCGTGTGCCATATGATTACTGATTAGGTACCAAACTCTCAACCACCAACCGCAAAACGTAGTAAAGTTTTAGTAGAAACAGCCGACGACGCGGTTTCCGGTCAGTCGCCCGGTGGTCTGTTTTTTTCTCGGTGTGTTTTTTTTTTCCGCAGTGCCGTCTTCTGACTTTGGAAAAGAATCCGTTCGGCTGCTCGCGATCGAAACGTACCACCGTCGGTGCCTCCATCGTTCCGGCTGGATAACAACATAGGTTTGATATACTTATACTGAAATATTACCGAAAATCGTCGGCAAATATGATTTAAAACGAAACCGGACGATAACGTTTGGTACGAATAATCCGAAGGTGTGCAAACATCGTTGACACGGTCATGAATTAAGGATAATCTCGATATTGTGTGATTACTTAATAATTATTAACTTTATCATCTCAATTCGTGGACACTGTTTTATGATAATAGTTATTGTAATTTTAAATGTCTCAACAGTAATCATACAGATAGCGCATTCCATTTCATATTTTGATCCACTCTGTATAATATACTATAGGTACACTACATTATTCTGGTCATGCATACCTAACTGTATATTTTTATTGCCCTGTATATTTTATTTTTTTTTATCTATCTTTATTACACTTTCAATTAATTAACACTTGTATTATTATTGCTGTAAATATTAAATCATTCGAACATACATGCATTAGGTTTGATATTATGTCAAAATAATCTATAAAGGTAATTGAATTCCTCACAGAAAAATCATTTAATTGAGTTCCCCTTTGTACCAGTGATTTAAACAAATAAATATACTTAACCGGTTTTGTTTTCCGTTTAAATCAAATTGACCGATAGTTAAACATCATTATTACCTGTAATTTATTTTTTTAAAATTTATTGTAGGAACTACCTATTACGATGGAACAGAATAGAGTTGATTCATCCGAGTCCAACGAAACTCACCAGCCTGCCGCAAACCAATGGGCATATGACAACTCAAAGAATACTACGTCCAATAACGATAACTATGAAGGAAATATTGTGGAAGCATTCAATGATACTTCATTAAATGATAATTCTGGTACAGAAAGACAAGGCAATGAAAATGTTTGGGATAATCAATTTCAATCAAAAAGCAATTACAATAATAGAAATAACCCGGGATCTAGGAGAGGTGGTCGAGGAGGATTTAACAAATCAAACCAAAGCAATAACTCTTGGGGCTGTGATCCTTCCAATAATTTTCAAAGTAATAGTGGACATAATACTCGAGGCCGCGGCCGTGGTCGGGGTTTTATTAAAAAATTCAACGGAGAAAACGAATCATTTGGAGGTGGATTTAATACTGGCTATATTAATCAAGGTGATAATATTTCTTCTGGTCATCGTGGGCGAGGACGTGGAAGTCCTCGTGGTAGAGGAGGACGATCAAGGGAAACATCAGACAATTATGAAAATAATGCCGATGGTTATAAAAAAAGAGAGCACGATAAACTCACAGGTCCAAAACCAGAGTACATACCTCCAGACATTGAAAATGAAGATTATATTGCTGGAATTGAGGCAGGTCTTAATTTTGATAAGTATAAAACAATTGAAGTAAAAGTAAGTGGAATGGACCCTCCAAAAAGTATGACATCATTCCACGATTCTGGTTTACATGATATTTTATTTAATAATTTATCTTCATGTAATTTTTCCACCCCAACTCCAATACAGAATTATGCTATACCTGTTGTTATCGCCGGTAGAGATTTGTTGGCTAGTGCTCAGACTGGTTCTGGAAAAACAGTAAGTTTGTTCAAATTTTTCAAACACTTCAAACTAAGAAATTATTATTTTTGTTTTAGGCAGCATATATTTTACCCATTTTACATAATTTACTGAATAATCCAACTCAATTAATTTATGATGAAAATCATTGTGAACCACATGTTGTAATTATGGCACCTACAAGAGAATTAGTTGTACAGATTTGTGAATGTGTGTGGAAGTTTAGTAAAGGGACTGATATCAGAAATGGATTATTGTATGGAGGTACATCTATTGGTCACCAAAAATCTAAAATTCTTCAGGTAATGTCTAATTTAGTAAGATTAAATAATTTTAAGAACTTCTTTAATATTTTAACTATAATTAAATTTTTTTTTATGTAGAGAGGAGTTCACATATTAACTACTACTCCAGGACGTTTAAATGATTTTGTTCAAAAAGGTATTGTTACTTTTACATCTATAAAATTCTTCGTTTTAGATGAAGCCGATAGAATGTTAAATATGGGATTTAAACCTGAAATAGAAAAAATATTGGAACACCCAACTATGACTCCAATCGTAAGTTTTTTTCATTGTTATTTAAATAGAAAGAGTTTAACTTATTATATTGTTACCCAAGTTTCATATATTTATGGAAATGACCATAAATAAAATATAATTGCACCTCTATGACTGATAATCAAAAGCTGGCAAATATAGTCAATTTTGACTAATAACATCAAATATTTTTGGGATTGGTAAATACATATAGAATACATACATTATTATAATATAGTATTATTTTTATATTTTATTTGAAATGATAAAGTAATGGCAAAAAAAGTGAAATTGAACGAAATAATTTTGTTAGGCCAAAACTCCTAGTATAAATGCCTAAATATCCTATATTGTAATTATTAATTAATAATAACTACATCACTTAAATCAATAGTTATTATACCAGCTTCTGCTGGTAACTTTGACATTAGGGTGAAGATGATTTTTTTAACAATTTTATATATTCCGCTTAGAATTTTGTGTATAGGAGGAGGTTGGACACCTTGTTAGCTTAGAGAATTGAATTGAGATGATAGATTGTAGTAAATTTTATTTAGTTTTAACTATGTTGTCTTTGATGATTGTACTTTAATCAATGTACTTTAAAATCATTATTAATTAATGGTTTTATTCTATGCTATAAGCAATGATAAAAAAATATATATGTTTACTAGACAAAATTCAATGACTAATTAATTAAATAATATTATGCATTTGATAATAAATGTGATAAATTCATGTAAAAACTCATATCACTATTTAATTTTTTTAATTTTTTAGGATGTGAGACAAACAATAATGTTTTCAGCTACATTTCCAAGTGAAATACAGCATATGGCAACTTCTTACCTAAAACAAGATTACATTTTTGTAGCTGTTGGCGAAATAGGAGGAGCATGTAAAGATGTAGTGCAAACAGTACTAGAAGTTGGGAAATTTCAAAAGAAGGAAAAATTGCTTAATTTTCTTAAAGAAATGGGTACCTTGAGTTTATATTTAATATGTTAATACAATTTACATGTAACTTACACATAGTGGTGGTCAAATGATTTTGGTTTTAACAACATATACTTTGATTATATTTTAAAATCTAATTTTATGACATTTGTTGAATGGAATAGGTTAATAAAGAAGTCCAGACGGTGTTTAAGATAATTAAAACAAATATATAATATAGCATAATAATATAATAAAACATATATAACGTACATTAGAGACTGCAACGAGTCCCAAACATCAACTTTCTTTTTGACTATATACCTAATAAATAGAGCGCGGATTTATATGCATTAAAATATCTTAAATATGTATAAATATATGCACTAAAATGTTCAAATATGCAGGAAAAAAAATAAAAATATGCCCTAACAAATTAGCAAAAAAAAACATTTATTCTGAATTAAAAATATAATCTACGAGTATAATAATAAAAAAATAATTAAAACATTTTTTTGGTTTTGCATATACTTTTTGAATTATTTCACTTATTTGACTTGAATATGAACTAGGTACTTGACTATATTGTATTCCAGGAATTTTCCATTATTATTCTTAATTATTCTTTTATTTATAAAAGAAAAAGTTTATTTATAAACTAAACATAATAAATTATATATTATACTATAAAAAAACATTTGAAAATATTTAAAAAGTCGTAGTTTGTAATATGTGGATTTTTTTATGCATAAACTGTTTTAATACTTATTATATTTATAAAAATATTTTCTTTTAACCTAAAGCACATATTTTTGGCACAAAAACATCTTTTCAGGTGCAATGATAAATATATAAAAAGTTGTCATGGGAGAGAAGTCATACATCCACTTTATTCCTCCCTCCCGTTGACCGTTACTGCTTTCACAGAATACATAACACTTATAGCTATAACTGGCTTGTTTTATTATTTTTAATTATTGAAAGTTTTAACCAATTTTAATATACTATGATTAATTTTTATTATTTTAGAAGATTGTCAAGGTACAATAGTATTTGTTGAACAAAAAAGAGTTGCAGATTATACTGCTGCATATTTAAGTGAAATGAATTTCCCAACTACAAGTATTCATGGCGATCGTGAACAACCTGAACGAGAATTGGCCTTAAAAGATTTTAAGACAAATAAAATGAAAGTCTTAGTAGCCACTGCTGTTGCAGCCCGAGGACTAGGTATTTACTATATAATCAGTGTTGAGCCCAGATAACAAAAAAAATATCTAGCTAAATTTATTTAAATGAGTATGTATTTCATCTATATGACAATCAGATACCCATTTCCTTATTTATCTAGATAAGATACAGATGCAGTAGTTTTTATCTTGATAAATTTATTTAGATACTGCTCAACACTATATAATTTTTTTAAATTTACGAAATTAAATGAATTGATTATTTTTTTAACATATATCAATTAATTTGTGTTATAGATATAAAAGGCGTAAATTATGTAGTGAACTATGACTTACCTAAAACAATTGATGAATATGTTCATCGCATTGGACGCACTGGTAGATTAGGAAATGCTGGAAAAGCTCTTTCTTTTTACGACCCCGAGTGTGATGGCCCATTAGCTTCTGAATTAATTAGAATTCTCACTCAAGTAAGTTTCAAATTGTATTATTAATCAATTAAGTTAAATTATTTATAATTTATTTATATAATTTATAATTCTAAGTATTTATTTTATTATTACATTTTTTTTTTGTATTAAAATTTATATTTCGTAGCATGTTTAAATTATATTTAATTGTTTTAAACAGTGTTCGGTTTATTTACACTATCCATTCATAACATCTATAATAATTTTGTACACACTCTACACATATTATTAAAATACTAAAAATAATGGATATATATATATACAGTAGAACCTCGATTATCCGAACTAATTGGGACCGCACCTAGTTCGGATACGCAAAAGTTCGGATATTGGAAATATAAAATAAAAGTATTTATTATTATTATTAATATTCTATTAGAATTACATTATTACATTACATTATCAGAAATACATTACATTATTAGAAATAAATTAGGTACATACATACATTATTAGAAATAAATAAATACATAATTAAATAAACATTACATTTATTTTATTTATTATAATTTTTTGACATAATTATCAATTTTAATTTGACGAATTCGGATAACAGAACGTTCGGATACGCTAATTATAGTTCGGATAATAGAGGGTTCGTATAACGGAGGTTCGGATAATCGAGGTTCTACTGTATATATATTTATATATATATATATATTATAATATGCATATAAGTTATGAAATATATGATTTTTCTATTTATTATCCTTATTTTGAATATCACTTTTTCTAATCTTAATACTTAATAAATGAGTAGGTTTTAATTTTTTTTTTTTGGAATTATAGGCAGAACAAGAAGTACCATCTTGGTTAAATGATGCCTCCAAAAATGTACACGCTACTCTAGCTGTTGACAATTTCAGTGACATAAGAACTGTAAGTTTTAATAAGAATATTATTATTTATTATTTATAACAAAATATTATTAAATATATAAAATTATTTATATATTATAAAATATTATTAAATATATAAAAATACAAACTATTAAATATATTTAAACAATAATAAAATAAAATAAAGGTGCCTTGCCTTGAGCATTATAATAAAGAGTGCAAAAAAAGTCACGACCGGTTTCGATTAAAAATCATCATCGGGTGTAAAGAGCGTAATAACCATTGTAATCAAAACGTCGTGACTTTTTTTGCACTCTTTATTATAATACTCAAGGCAAGACCTTTATTTTATTTTATTTTATTATTGTTTAAATATATTTAATAGTTGAATTAAAATAATTTTATATATTAATAATATTTTGTTATTATTTATGAGTATTAACCATTAAATATGAATATAATTACTTTATTTATTTAATTTTTATTATGTTTTTGTGCATATAATAAAATGATAGTACAATATAATTATATTTTAAAGAATTATTTTTCTTTTATATAGTTACGATACTAATATTAAATATTTTATATTGCTTTTTATTGCCATAAGTTGAAATTTAACCTATGATTTTGATCTTCTATAAAACCAAGCATGAATTATGTTTGAAACGTGTATTTACTAATTCTTTAAAATAAATAATTTTTAATTAAAATAATAGTTTTTTATAAATCTCCAGTATCAGGGAATAAAGACTAAAGTCAATTTTTTGGAAAAATTTTTATTTTCATTAAAAAAAAAGCTAATTTTTTCTCCTTTTTTCGTATAGAATTCATATGTTTTAGAATTTTAGATTGTCATAAAAACCGTGATGGTCATGGTAAAATTGGCGTATATTATGTTTGTACATTGTCTGGTAATAAACGGGGCATAAATGACTTACGTCATTTTCACCAATATCATGTAATGATCCAGAACACTTCATATTATGGCTTAATTATACCAAATAAACCTATGTTGAACATGTAGTGTAAATTGACTTAAATTTTTTGTATCAGATACAAAAGACTTAAAATGACTTAAGCTTTGTCAACCCCAGATACTATTACTTATCAATGAACTTATGTTATTAAAACATATTTTAATATTTCTGCCTATTTCAAAGTTGTCTCTGAATTTATATATAATAATATTATTATTTAATTTAGGAGACATTAATATCAATATTTTAAATCATTATCATTTCTTTAATTACGATCATATCTTGAAATCATGATTATACAGTTCTTTATAATCGTACTTAAAATCATTAGTGATAATCACGAAAATGCATAAAATTTGTCTAAAATGTATTTTTATTTTTATTATAGAACGTTGAAGTAACTTCTGAAATGGTACCAACTGAAGAAGAGATCTGGTAGGCTATTATTCAAATATTTTATATCTTATGATATAAATATATATACTATTTTTATAATAAATATTATGAGTAGAAATACATAAACTATTTTACAATAATTTACTTACATTTTAGTAGTATGGTATAATATACAATTTTAGTGACATTTTTGTAATCTGATAAAGTGATGAAGTATGAGAACTATTAATTGAGTATGTTTTATACATTGTATAAAAAATAAAAATGTTAAATATTTATGTTTGGAGCAAAAATACTTAGTTGATACTTCTGCTCTTAAACAGTTAATTTTTCTTTTACTAATTCGATAGGTTAAATTAATGCTTAAATACCCTATCACTTTTTTGTAATTTTTGACATTATTTTCATTTTATAATCTTTAAAATATAGCAGTATCATTGATTATTTTAGTATTATGCTCACTTATCTAATTACATTTTATAGTAAATATTAAAATATATCTCTGCAATGTTGAATGTTTGCAGGATCGTTTTTAAACTAGAAAAGTAATAACAGTTAATAAATGTTCAAATGTTAAGTTACAAAAATGTCACTTATTGTTAATTGTAATAACATCTGCTATGCTATAACATTTTATAAATTATTTATGATTATATAGTAGTCTTGATAATCTGGTATAATATATGGAATTCAATTATACGAGTTCATAAAAAAAAAATAAAAAAACATAATTAAATTATAATACAGTGGAACCTTTATAAGTCAAAATTTGTTTGAGTTATGCGCTTACAACACATTTTGCGATTCATTTTTATATATAAGATACACATGATACACATACTGGATCTGTTGGATTATTACATTATCATATGACCAGATTTACAAGACTACTATGCTTAAAATTGATTTAAATATTTTTTTTTAAATTATATTTGTTTTAAATTCTATGTAAACATAATAATACGAGTATGCTGGTTTTTATAAAAAGTATAGCAAAATGTAAAATCAAATGGGACCAACTAAATTGCTCATGTTTTAATTTTCTATTTGAAATTTATAATTACCTATCAAAGCATCAAACATATATTTATATTTATTATAGAATATTTTACGTTGCCATGAACAAATTATTATTTATATATTTTTGAATAATATTCATTATTGAAGGTTGTAATAGATTAAATAAACTAATAACTTCAAAATGTTATAGTTTTTAACATTTTTAAAATACTTCAAATAAGTTGAATACGAGGTGTGACCAATAAGTAATGAAACTAATTCAATAAAATATGTATATTTAAATATTTAATATTAAGATACATTGATTTGATCCCCTTCAAAGTACTCCCCTCCCACCACTATACACTGGTTTCAACAGTTTTCCAGTTCTCATAACATTTCTGGAAGGCTTCGACTGGAATGTCCTGGAGTACCCTTGTTAAAAGTATTGTTTTTAACAAAAAATCAAATCTGTCATAGTATCTAAATTTCAATATTTGTTTGAGTCTACTTGTATTTTCCTTATGCAAATTGTATTAATATTAACATGTAATAAATAAGCATAAATCATATAATATGATGTTGTGCTAATTTTTATGTGATCTATCCTTAGAAAATAGAATTAATATTTTTGTTGCATATCCTCTTTTATATTGTTTTGCTCTAATATTTATTATATATTTGTGTTACTTTTTTAATTATATTTTCAGCAGTTTTTACAATGTTATTAATTATTATATATATATATATATATATATTATAAGTTTAATTGTTAATTAATTTATGTACTCTTAAAATATTTTAACAGAGATAAGTTTTAAACGGTTGCTATAAATATACTTATTTCATTACCTATGTTTTTCAATTTTTATTCTGTCCTAGTAACAACTCTGAAATCGATGATTATAATAAAGTATAATTAACAGTTAACAATTCCTGGCCGACGAAATGAAACTACTTTGATTTACAGTCAGTTAGTATTTTTCTGTAAAGTTATTGAAACGGTATAATTGTTAATATAATTTTTTTGTTTTATAAATTTTGGTTTTCATATGCAAATGATTAAACCTATTAATATCATATCCATCTACTTTATTTTGCTTAGATTCCTTACATCTTCGCCACTTAATATTTTGCAGATCTCAAATCATACCACATTAATACATTCCATATAATATTAAATATTAATTTTCACACATTAATACATTCCATATAATATTAAATATTAATTTTCACACAAGTACAATTTTAATTTATATATTTCATGCACCATTGGATTAAAACATTGTAGAATTTGATATGGCTATTGTCAAGATACCTTAATAAATATGATAATTCACATTTTATTGATGATGAAAGCATTCAAGTACCTGATAAAGTAATCAACACAATTAGTCACTCAAAAAGTATGACATTATTAAATGATTAGAATTACTCAATGTACATTAATATTTATTTATATTCAAGGCATCCAAAACGAGCTGTAATATTGAGCATGAACTAGAGTCTGAAAATTTTATAAATTTAAATTTGGTACAAATGATATTGGTCACGCTATTGTTGTGGATGGTATTTGTTTTATTTTATACCTATAACTAATATCAAGTTTATATTGTATACCATTGCCATTGTTATTTTTTCTTTTTAATTAAGTTACAAATAAGATTTCTGCACTTCAAAAAGAATTAAAGGCTATTAATAAAGTTAATGTGATAAAAAATCAGAACTTTTGATGGATATAAATACAAGTCTGAGCCATAAAGTTTCCTCAACTGACCAAAGATCTTTCAACCGGTCTAGTTTAAATATTCCTGTACAAACTGTGGAAGATCTAAGAGGAAATGAAGCAGACGAAGAAAAATTAAACACAGGTAATTTCTAATTTTTAAATAATTATTTATGAATTAACTTGGACCCAAATTTTAAGAAGAGATTCAAATTCCAAATTGATCATTGTATTGTTCCAAATTATGAAATAAAAATATAAAACGGCTAAATAAGGCATATTAATCTCGTGTCCATATTTAAATTATTGCATGCTCGTCAATGGTAAACGGCTATAAGTTATAACTTATAAGACACGCGAAACAGTTTATTTAGGTATACACTACCCATACTATTATTTTACTTCTGCGTAAATATTATAAATTATAATCGTGCTGAAGAAACAGTTATAATGAAACTAGAAATAGGAAGTTTCGAGTTCAAACGAGAACAATACACCGGATGTACACCTGAATTGTACTCATTTATAAATCCCGTGAGCTGGAACTATGTTGGTAGTTTGGTACCTACAATAATTATGAATAAAATAACGCGATAAATATTATATGATCTTGTTTCACGGTCGTTTCGTCAACGAGATAATAATATTCAAACACCATAAACGTTCTTGAATTTATTTATAAACGTCATCACTCGTCCATAAATTGATTGTATAAAAAAAAAATAGAATATTATAGTTCTTTAGACTTTGCACGCGAATCAAGCCCGTTGCTTGATTATTAACTATTCCGACGACGAATTGAAAATCAGTTTATGATTCCATTATTTTATTATCAACAAATCAAAGTTGCACAAATCATTTACATATCATACATTCCTTTGGACATTTACTTTATACAACGAATCGGCTCATTAAAATTATTGTTTTAACTTGCTTGTTAAGAAATAATTATCTGGGACCAACAATTATAAATATAAAATATAATACGTAACGTACATTTATAAGTACATACTCTATAGACTATATATAGTTCACATTAAAACATTAACATAATATATTTAAAGCGCTATTTAAATAAAAAAAAATCATATTCGTTTAGGTAAAAAAGTAATAACTGATAAAAAACATCTTATTATAATTATTATATTTCTTTAAGCTCTTTTTTTCACGTGTGTAGAATATATATATGTACTCAGACATTTTATGCAATGGAGAAACATACTATTTATTTATTTTAACTTAAAATGTTACATTTTTTACATTTCAATTGCATACTTTAATCATTTTTATACGCTACATATTATACTAAATATTCATACAATAAAGACACATAAATCGCGTGTTCATATTAATATTAATACCCATGTGATAGTATTCTTACATAATATTAATCACGTGAATATGTTACATAGGCAATGTTCATACCTATACGATTTATCTATACAATTAAAAATAATTTATACATAAGTATACAATTTAAATTTTTCGCTACATTGATTGTAAACTGTAATTATTAATTTGTCGAAAGTACGTGCAACCTATGCAGTTTAATGTTTTCACATTTTATTATTATTTGGACGCGATCGATGCTCGTGTGTATTTTTAATTGAGTCGACGTTTTAAGGGTACGGATTTCCGGAGATTTGTTATTGCTTATACCTTTGGTTTATGGTACTTTAATTGAAGGGGGGACCCGGGGGACGAAACCCAGTATCATTTATATTCTACTACTTTTAAGTGCGTGGATATAATTGAAACAACGACGAGTCCTTTAAAATTTTCATTTCCACATTTTTTGTTGTCCTTTCAATATTTTTAAATTGTATCATTCTAATTCAAGCAAAATTGTACATTGTACATATTGTATTATGTACTGATTTATACAAATCATTAAACTGAAGATAATTATAAAATTAGTGAGTAAATCGAATAATGTCATATTATGGAAATAACAATAACTGTGTGAGAATTAAGATTTGTCATATATGTATAGAGGTGTATTAAAGCATTTTGATTTGACACATTGTTCGATGTAATTTTATATATAGGTATATGCATATTGCGTATAACGTATACTATATTATATAAATATATAATTATTAATACTCGCGCATTGTTATTTATATAAAATCCAATATTACACACACTAACATCTCTTATTATACCAAATTCATTAATTTATTATTCATTTCGGTGTTTTTGCGGTACTTGTATGCATAGTGATTTTAGTGTTGTTTTGCATGCTACTCGAGTTACCGAGCGGAGGAATATTTACGTCCACGGTGTGCGTGGGCAATACTTCGTTCTGAGTTGATGACACTTCTGTCCAACTTGTCATGAATTGATGAGTGTTAATGTTGTTTTTTATATTCTCGTAGTAACTGAAAAAATACATGTTGCCGTTGTAAGATTAAAGACAATAAACTCGAGGAAAAATATATATTGTACCCGACAATGTTTGAAACAGAACCAAATCTCATCAGACAGCGAAAAAACGGAACAATAAAATAGAAAAATAAACACGAATGTCATATTATGACTTTGCAGTGAACGTGAAACGTAAGAAATCAGTATTCGAATTGGAAAAATAAAGAAGAGCGACGCGTTCGCTTCAAAAAGATAGTAGGTAAGTACTCGGCATTTATATTATTGTTCTTTCCTAACACCGACAATTTTTCATCGCGTCGTACATACCCGTTGGACGGCTGTTTGTCGTTGTGGTTTTGACCGTAACGCGTTGGCGGCAACTGCGGCTGCCTGTATTGCTGTTCGTAGCGCGTGTGCGGCTCCATCGGCGTGTACGTTTCGTATCGCATAGGCTTTTGCGGCGGCTCGTATTGCATAGGCTTTTGCGGCGGTTCGTATTGCATAGGCTTTTGCGGCGGTTCGTATCGCATCGACGCCGGCACCTGTTGCGGCTGACGATACGGTTTCGGATCGACATCGATGATCGTGAACCTCGGAGGCGGCGCGGCCTGCGGCGACGGCGGCTGCGGCTGCGGCGACCCGCGGCCGTTCTGTTGCCCGCGGTCACCCCTCACGTCGATCACGCCCGAATGGACGACCGCCACTTCCGGGTATTTGTCGTTGTTGTCGAAGTTGTTGCCGCCGCCGCCTCGGCTGCCGTCGGGCTTCCGCAACGGCACCTCGACCAGTTCCTTGTCCCACGACGAGCCCCTGTTGTCCCATGACGAGCCCCTGTTGCTGTCCCACGTCGAGCCCCTGTTATCCCACGGGCCGGCGCCTTTGCTCAGCGGCTCCCTGTCCCACGACGACGGGCCGCCCCGAAACTTGCCGCTCTCGTACGACGGCGAGTCCTTGTCCCACGACGACGACGTCCAGCTCTTGTAAAACGGCTCGGTCCACGACGCAAACTTGGACGCGAACTCGTTGGGACGGTAGTACGCGTCACGGAACTCGGCCGGCTCGTCGTATCTGCTGTTGTACACAGCCGTCGACTTGGACGTCACTGATGACGTCACGCCGTTGCCGCCGCGGTTGTAGACGTTCTCGTACGACGTCAAACGGTTGCGCTGCACGCTGTCCGGCGGCGGTGGCACGTTCCTGCGAGTAGCAACGAAAAAAACCGCGTCAGTCAGTCGGTGTGTTCGATCCGGGCGAGGCGCAAGTGATAAACTGCACGAATATAGAGTGGGACGGGAATGAGCCCCCCCCCCCCCGAGAATGCTGGGAACCCCGTCAAAATTAACTCATGTAATACCTGTTGGCGTCCAATTGTCGAAAATCGGCCGAGTAGGGCCCGGGGCCGAGCGCGAACGGATCGGACGAATAGCTCGGCGGCGACTGCGGCGGGTAACCGGCCGGCGGACGGATCACGTCCGGCAGCGTCGCGTAGTAGATGATCCGCTTGGACGTGCGCACGGTCGGCGGCAGCTGCTGGTAGAAGCTGTCCCGCTGTTGCTGGTAGTACGGCGCGGTGGCCGCCGACGGCTGCGGCGACGGCAGCTCCTCGATGCGCGAGTACACGCTGATCTCGGGCCGTGGCCTCTGCCGCTCCGTCCAGCCGTTGGACGTGACGAACTTGTGGTTCCGCGGGTTCCGCACCTCCACCTCGGCCGACCGCAGGTACCGGTCGCAGGGCGACGTGCCGTTGTCGCGCGCGTCCGCGGACGACGCGGACGGGTCGCTGTCGCCCGCGGCGGTCCTCTGTTCGGCGGGGGCCAGCGCCGCGGCGACCGCCTTCGCCGCCGCGGTCGCCGGTCGTATGCGCGGCACGTCGGAGCCGACCAGTCGCAGCGACCACACGGCGGACAACAGGACGACCGTCAGAATCCCGTCTTTCATCCTGAGACCGCGACTCCTCGGGTTCAATGTATATTATGTATAATATAAAAGAAAATAGTCCGTGCGAGCCGTCAACGAATCTATGGGAACAATCGTCGAAAATTACGACATTATTTCGTACATTTTTATTATATCATTATCATTATTATTATTATATTATATTCTATTCCAAACGTGTGAACGACATTCGCACGTTGTGAATAATTGTAATTTAACGATGATACTATACATATTATTTTACATAGGTAGTTGGTACTCGTTGGGACCATAGGCATGCAGAGGATTTTTTTGCTGCAAGGTGTGCAGAATAGATTTAGTAAAAATAGTGGTTAAAGTGGAGGGAAACGCTGCAGGGATACACTAGTCTCCTAACTTCTGATCAAACTTTAATGTGCCACCCTTTTTTCCCGTAATGTGTACTAATAGGACACGGGGACGTTTAAAATTTAACATAAATTATAGTCCCCCTTCAATCATTGGTGCTGTTACGGGGTAGCGACCATTACACCGCATTTTTTCATAAGGTAGCAGTAATATTTTTGCCATCTCATAAAAATCGTAATTTTTGCACCAGAAATGTATAACAATCGAACAGATCACGGTTATTAGTATAGATACCTAATTACGATGATATAATATATATAGTTCGCTATGACATAATTATGTAACAAAAGTAGTAGAAATAACACTAATAATAAATTATGAGTGTGTTTGCGAGAATAAATCAAAGTTCACGCCGATATAATACGAGTATTGCGTGACACGGCCAATGAAAGCCGCGAAGCTGCTCGCGCCACCCGACCAATGACAGCCGAGCTGCGCCCGCAATCCAACCAATACTGATCGAGCGACGTATTCATCGAGCTTACCGTTTACCTTTTCCGAGTGTGTTGACGATTAGTCTAGTGTCGTCAGCGGTTCCGAAATTTTTTCTCTGTTTGCAGTTTTTATTTTTCTCCGTAATAGTCAATAATGTTGTCAATTGTAATTATTTATCTCGTAAACGACTAATCAAACTTTGAATCATGACTTTTGATTTTTTAATTTTAATTGATATCGAGTGACTTGTGTATCTGTTACTACTTACTCTATTTCGCAGGCCAATACGAACTCTGAACCTCAACAGCAACCCACCGACAGGCCGTAAGTAGTACCGATTATATTTATTTACAGCCTATAGATAGGTAGTGTGTCATAAACGTCATAGACATTACTGTTGTTTACGACCTACTGCGTTTAAAAATGATTACAGTACCCATAATTTTTGCATAAAGTTCGCGTAATTATTTGAAAAAAAGAAGGGCTACCTTTCCAACCCACATGTCTCTTCTCGATACAAGCACTGATGTAAGTGCGGATAATAGTTTAAATTTGGGTAGTTAATATTAACCTTATTTTATTTGTACTGAAAACAAATATTTTCTAGTTTAAGTATAGTATAGTTATAGTACATTAAGAATAGTTTTTTCGAAAAATTCTGGGGGAAAATGTTGTAGAGTTATATTTTGAGGCACTCGTGATGTTATTGTGAAAATGTTTTGTATTAATGATCAAAATAATTAGTTATAGCCGAAAATACTAAACGCCCCTGTTGTTAATTTAAAGCGTTTTTATTATTTTAACACATTCGAAATTCAAGGCTGAACATTATAATTTATAATTGTCTTTGTGACCAAAAATCCATCACGAATCGAACGTTTAATTTACCGAGAAATATTTATGGAATAATCGTCATCAATGTTCGCAATTATCAATTTTCAATGCACCGCGCGATTTGTCCTCATTTATGTCGTTTGATGAATTTTGTCTCCCGTATTTATATTTGCTTCCGCAGTATTTTAACAGATAAAAACATGAGGTTTATGTGTTAATTAAATAGTTAATATGGTCATAGATACATTTTATCATTTAAAAAGTAAATTCATAGTATATACTCTATACCTACTGTTGATACTACTATATCGCAAAATTTGAAGTACAAAACTATAACGCACCTCAAAAACATCCCCACAAACACTCGCGTTAAATACACGGCCATATTATATCCTATATGTAAACGGTTACGAAAACGCGAGTTAAAATGACGTCTGCGGGAGACTAACGAGGGGGATTACTGGATTGTAATACTGTACAGCTTTATCCGTGTACATCGACGCATAATATACTGGCGTTATTATACATATATTATTAGTACGGCATCGCGGATAACACTCATTGTTACGCCGCGAAATTGCATAACTATAAAAATCGAAAATTCGCACGGCGAAGTTCGCGGTGGATCGAAATGGGTCATTATCGTAGTCATCTTCGTGGACGGGCGGACGTAGTAAAACACTTTAACCGGGCGGTAGGAACATATCATATTTTATGTTATATTAAATATGAAAATTCGTTTGTATTTATAATAAATGTATATATATATATATATATACACCGTGAGCGTATTTACAATATAGGCGGTACACGGAGGCGTCATGGTACGTACGCGCAGACGATCGAACCCGGCAGTGCAGTTGTCGTTTTTATATTCGCGTAGCGTAGGAATCACGGTTTGGTGAACCCTCGTCCTCCGCCCTTTATAACGTAGACTATAGAAAATCGCGGTTTGTTTCGTGGAAAATTACTTTTCGTTGTTCTAATTAGCGATTCCGCGCGCGTCGTATTGTAGCCGAAAAACAAGAAAAAAAAAGAGACTGAACATCGATTTTTTTTTCATCACTATTTGTTTTACTTTCGGTGAATAATCACTTTACAACGATTTTACTCGGGTAAAAAAAGAACGGCGATCAAATAATTTTCTAAAACTTTTTTTCATGGTGATTCGTCATCATAATATCATATAGCCGCATATCCGACATCCTATATAATAATACATAGTATTAGTTTTTTTTTTTATATATTCGTCATCGTTTGAACCAGTTTCACGTTATAGCAATCGATGAGATTGTTCGAATATACTTTTAAGATTATTTCAATGAATTTAAGTTCATCGACGATTATAAGTATAACAGTTCATAATTATAATTTAAATAGGTAGGTATGGTCTGCAAGGCGCGACAAGTCACGACGTTAAAGTTATTTTATTCCACCGGTCATCACAAACAGAAATATTGTCAGTTCGGTTTTCAAGTGTGTACTATTAATAAAATTAATTTCAGAATCATCATAAATATTTGCTTAGTACATAATATGTATAATGGCAATATTATATTTTATTGTATTATATTATTTTATTTATCAGATTTTTCAATATTGGTCGATATCCCTTTCCACATATATTATCTTTGATTATTATATTTTTGTAATTCGACGACCAAAAGGGTGCACGTCGCAACCTTGCGTACCTTTAATGGATTCACTCGTTTTGATATATAGTTTAGAAGTAACCTTAAAATATAACCACCCCAGCGTCGCATTTACGCAAAAATTGATTTACACGTCATCGAGAGGATAGATAGGTACAGGAGCCGAATTTTCGCGCGTACACATCATAATAATATCTATGAAAATTTCAATTTTCATTGCCATCGTATTTCCGTGCGAATTTTGTTTGAATATATAAGACGTCGCCCACTACCCTTTGGAAAATTTGCGAATGCGGGCACCTCGTACGACCCCCGAATACCACCTACGACCTACAGCATGCTATATACTTGTACGTCATAATGCGGTGTCGTAAATCAGGAGTTCGGGAACCCATGGACGTATTCATGTAATAATTATAACGTTCGTATCCATTATCTTGTACTCCATCGGTATTGCATACATTAAGATAGCCACGACCCGTAAAGTATTAATTATCCGAGTTCAGATGTGTACACCGTACATGGGTATATATAGCCCGTTTAATGAGTGTTATTATTTCGTATGTAAACGTAACGACGAAAGACTGTAAATAAACAAAATCTTCTGGAGCGGCACGCGTTTATAACATCATTGGTCTAGACCGATCCGTATTCGTTGATAATGTCTCTGCGGATAAATAATCGTTCCATTCATATCGCGCGCAACGGTCTTGATTCCGTTAAACCTCACGCAAATATTAGATGATAATATGCATATACTCGTATACGTGTTGTAAAAAATAGCGAAAATATAGTGTTATTAGGATCATATATTATACAACGCATACACCTAAACATATCTATAATATTTGTTATCTCTACGTGTATACGTGTTGTTGTGCATGCTCGGTTTACGTACCCAATACACATATTACACACTATTCTTACTCATTATGTTATATAGAGACTCGCGGCTTGTCGTAAATGCAGTAAAGTGATGTGATTTTCTCGGCGGGCCTACGAATTTGATGGAGACCTTAAAACGTTGAATTCGCACGATACCATATAAGTACTTATTTGTTTATTTTTCTCGTATTACGCGAACGCATGCATCATATTTTATTGTCATATCGCAATAACGTTCTGCCAAACTTATCGAGTAAGGTCGGCAAATGTAGTAAATACAATGCAATACTGATATGTATATCAGGCATAAAGCAATGTGTACGCAAACGACGGGTCTCGTCGAACCTCACCGTATTATTTTGTCGTTGCGCAATCAAGAAAAATTCAGAAACTTCGAAAAAAGTATGAAAACACTGCGCGTTACCAAATATATACTAAAGGTCACACACACACAAACACACCGCGGAGTAAAACCCACGTGAGTATACAATATACACGCGCGTAATAATATCCACCTGGCTAATTACTAATACGAATATATATATACTTATAAACATCTATGAAATGTATTATATTCTCGAGCGTTGGTACGCGTACGGTTTCGTGGGAAATTCAAACGGCAGTAGATATTAGCAATTATGATTATACATACCGGTTACGCGAGTACCGTATAATGCCTGCGTACGGAAAGGACGTGCTATGCACAGTAGACGGGTAGGGAAGGTACACGAGAAAAAATAAATAAAACCCCGAACGAAAATTCTTAAAAATTCCTTATTGTTTTGACAGCGCGAAACGTAAAGATTTTTTGAAATCACGTTTAAAATTTGATTTTTTTTTGAACAATAATATAATCGAGTAATTTTCACAGGTACCTATACTATCGTAAACCGAAGTCTTTGGCCACATAGCAGTCACTATATTTACTGATCATCGAGACGGCGGCCAAGAGAATCTATACAACACATAATGTCTATCGGACTTAAACGAACGCACGTAACAAGTGTTAGGTAATATTATACTATATAGAATGATACTTACATGGCTCGGGAGTAGTAGTTACACAGGGCACAGCTACCTGTACGAGTGGAGCGCGTTCGGTGACTGTGGCGCGGCAGACACTGGATCTTCGGCTTGGCAACAGAGGCTAACCGCCACTATGGGTATATATATATATATGTATAACATTTATACCACCACCGTCGTTGTCTTGCAACGAAAACGACGACTGGCCGCGGCGTTTACCTAATGGTACGTTTACAATAATAATTATCTTGGCTGCTGCATAGATGCTTTAATTAGAAACGGACGAACGACGTCCTGCTACAATATTTCGGTATATTAATTAGAAACAAATGACTTTTTCTCGCCATACGAAATACCTATTGGGGAGGTTTGTCTGTCCATTTTTTCAAATTTATTTTGTCGTCGATCGTCGGAAAAAATCGCGTCGTTTTTTAAACTCGACCTGTAACAAATGCGCTTTTAATAATCAACGATTTACGTATAGCTGCAGATCTCGACTATATATTATGAGGCCATCGTCTGAGCGCCGTTACCCAAAAGGATTTAATAAAACATCGTGGCCAAAGGATCTCGCAGGCACGGGTGGTGCGTTATATTAACGGATAGGTAGGTATATTTACGGTTTCATTTCGATTTACACAAAAACTACTAACTCAAAAAAACTTTCTAAACGTAGACTATTAATGCGCGATCGACAGGTAGGCAGGTACGTTGTTGCGGCGCTTGCATTCCGTAGAGAAAAAAAAAACAGTTGAAATTTACACTTGGCGAGACTTGCAGTGACAAATGACGTGTAAATTTACCATGTTCGAAATGTCTCGCGTTTCGCCTGGGAATTATTTGGCGTGTAAATTATATTTACGTTGGAAAAAAAAACCGTTATTTTCGTTGGTGAAAAATTATTACGGCGAATTAATGACGACGTTCTCTTGTTTTACACATCATTGTAACTTTATTTCTTGTTTTCGTCACGCGCGCTGATCTTCTTTATGTACGCTGTACCTTAGGTTCGATTCTGGCTCTAAACGACTGGCAAAACTATGTGCTGATAAAGGATGCCAACAGCGCCGGCTCAAGAATTTGAAGGACCTGGTTTGAAATAATGTGTTCACTATGAAAGGGTACTCTTCCTGGTCACTTGTACGAAAATACATAAAATGGCTATTAGCATGTGGCGAAAGTTGGTTAACAAGTAATAACTATTAATATGCATATCTATTATAGCTAAATTATTTAGCATGCTGCGTTATTACAGTTCCGCCGCCTGGCACCATCGAGCGCCGCTGCATGTAACATTTAATAAAATATAATAAACTCAATAATATTTTTAATAACAGTAACAATAACCATTTTTTACTATAAATTATAAGCCCCACAGTTAATATTAATGCATTTATAAACTTTAATATCTTGTGGCTCAAGAACAAAATTATAATTTGTTTTTGTTTATGTAATTTTAATAAGGCAATGGATGAAACCTGGTGCCTAGGGACACCTCGCCCCCCTTGCATCTGCCCTAGGTGCCAGTAGACCTGCAGAACCATGCTTTTATGATTTTTTGTCCAGTGTATTGGTGCAAGTAAATAAAATATTCATCCCTCTGGCTCTGGCTCACCCTCATATTCGTACCTTTAGCGTCCCTGAAATATTTACGTTACAAGGCGTTTGCCACCCCTTCCATTCCAATGGAGTACGACTCTGGCGGGTAAAAATGTATTTAATATTATAAGTGCCAAAGTGCCTTTGATGGACGGTTTCTTCAAGCACGACAATTGAAGACTTTATAATATACATATAAATAAATCATCTAATACGCTTATTGTACCATCTAATTATACAGATTGTTACACAATCTCTAAATAAAAACTAAGAAAAAAAATATATTTTAAGTAAAATACAATGTGTAATTATTTTGAAATTTATTCTGAAATCAGTATGTGTTTAAATTTACATTATCTCTTTATATGTACAATTCTTTTTCGTGGATTTAATTGTTTGAGGCGGCAATGACCGCGGGAAACTGAGAATAATTAAAAACTATGAAATAAATGCGCATACATGTAAGTATGTTATAATTAAAAATGGTAAAAATTAGTTAAACATTTCTTATTTATTAATGTTTTTTTTAGATTAGAGCGAATGGATGATATCTATACTTATCTATAGGTAATTATTATTATAACACATGAAACAGAAGTATAAAAACCAACAAGAACATAATATATGCAGAATCAATTTGGTTCCCAGTATTAAAATTACACGACAGCCAGTTTTTATTTCATATAGAAATCAACGACTTTTCCACAAATATAACATTATAAATATAGAAAAGAAATAAAAAAAGGATTATAACAATGGCGTAGTTACGGAGGTACACGACTGTGCACTTGTACCCCAGGCATAATGTAGCAGGTGCAAAGATATGCTTTTGCATCTGCCGAAATTGAATTTAAATCCTATGAAAATATCATTTTTATTTTAATATGACTGAATTTGACTTTTTGATTATTTGACGATTTAGGCATATGAAAAATTTGCATCTGCTGAAATTTAAAGAATTACGCCACTGGATTATAGTGAAGACAAAAGGTTGTAAATAATAATTTGGTCCAAATTCCAGTGTGAATGTCTTTAATTGTATATATTATGGACAAGTCAGATATGTCATGAATACCTATTTAAAAAAGGTAATATAACGATTTAATTTATCAAATATATTGATATAACTACAACAAATTTTTAATTCCTAAACATATATATAAATATATTAATATTATAAATATAAATTCATGATTCATAAAAACGTTAATATTATATTTATATAAATACATGATATAAATATTAATATATTTTAAAAATACACTTATGTTGCAGGTATGGTAAATTGATTACAAAAGCAACCAGTATATTGTAATAATTAGTTGATACCTACCTACAATATAATTTACATAAAGTATTAAAATCTGACAAAATATAAAAAAATAATATGAATTAACATAATTATTATAATTCTTGATCGAAGAATAGTTTAAAATATTACACAATCAACAAATTGTATTGGAATAATCGTAATGGACACGTAGTTCAATAATCAGTGAGACAAAACTCCTTTAATTTCATTTAAAAACACTGAACCGACAACCATTTTCTCACAATTAACACATACTGTTGCCAAAGATTCTTGTTTGGTAATGGTAAGTAATACAAGACAATTAGATGACAATGTCTGACCACTGAACCTGAAACACAAACATCAATTATGATGATTTAAACTGTCCACTAGATGAAACGTTATTTCAAAATTATTAAAACGAGCAGGAAACATATTATTATGACATTTATGACTAAAAATATCAACTGTATTCTTAAACATTTCTATAAGGGCAGGGCTGATATTAAATTAAAGTGATTTTATACATTAATGACGCCTATTAATATAACATGTATATATTTACCTGAATATATTTTCTTTTTCTGTAACGACACGTGTAACATTAGCTATTTCGAATATGGTTTTTGGAATTTGTAAGCTATCATTTTTTAGAGTGACATTGGCGATGTGCTCGTTCATCCCTTTGAGTTTGACTGAAAAAAAAAATTTTATCTTTAAATTTATTATTTCAGAATTTGACAAAACAACAGTATGGATTGCATGAAAAAATATATCTATTTAGATGAACAATAATAGGAAAAAAAAAAGTGAAAACGTGGAACACTCAACTGTGCAAAGGGATATTAATTCAGAGGAAATAATTCATGACGACCGCGGTTAACGTTCATTGGCTAAGTGTGAAGGGTACAGTATGTATGCAACAATTTTATTTTTTACCTTGTTCGCTGACAAAATCTTCCTCGCTCATAGATAATGGCTGAACGAGTTCACCGATGGGAACACGTAGTGAGATTTCGCTTTTGCGTTCCATTCCGGAGGAACACCAGGATACTTCCAATGCAAGAGGCTGGATAGAATCTTTGTAGTCGACCCCGAGAGCTCCGAGAGTGACCGAACCAGGTAAGAGTTGCACAATGGGAGCTGAGTTGTGTATGCTCATGTCCAAACTCTAAATACAACATAATATGTAATACTACAGGAATTACAAATCACTAACTTAAAATACTTAAACCCGTGGTAGACTGGCATGCTTGAGACCAATACGTAGACAAGAATTTTATAAAAGGAGAAATTTATATTTTCACTCGAAATCATACTAAATTTAAAAAATTCTGTACTAATAATTTAAAAAATTAAAAAAAAAAAAAGAAAAAAACTATAAATTATAATCGAAATTTTTACGTTTACACTGTGATAAAACAAACATAAGGGCGTCCAATGTTGTTTAATATTTCAATGAGTTCGAAAAAAATATCATTGTATGAAAAACTGACTCCGTTAACTCATTAGTCATTACAATATATATTATAATGTTATTATTCGTAGGTATACTTTTCGTTTATATATAATAATCATATCATATTATACAGTTTACGCGAATTTACCTTTTGAACCCAGTGAATGTTGGTAAGCGCTTCTTTTTTATCGTGATTGGTCAGACTCAATTCCACGCTGACCATTTTCGGCGAAAACACATGAGGACTTCTGGTGAACCGAGCTGATATACTCAGTTCATTGTGTCCCTTTATTTTGTTCAGTATTTCGGTTTTCGCTGACGGTACGAAACTGGGAGCGACGACCTGTAAAAATCACGTGGTAGAAAGAGGTTGCATTAACGATTAACTCACACCTCGCACAAAATCACGAGCAACTTAAAAATACAGTCTGATATGCACCTTTCTGGAATGTTGCAGATTGAGTGATTTACTGGGTAATGGCGATTGACCGTTGCTCGTCGGCGAGAGAATATCGCCAAATGATGGTATCAACGTCTGTCCACCCGGGGTGACTGAAATTACAATATATTCAAGTTGGGAAACAAGGTAGCATATTATGTTGTCAAAGTAAATTACTCTCAAGACCATAAAATCGTACGTTACAGAATAAACAGAGGGCGGGTGCACAACTCGGATGATTTTGATTTGGTTTTAATGCGAATAGTCTTAAGTGGATTACAATTTACGAGTATAAAACACGTCGCTTTGACGCGTTTATAACAAAACTAAAACTGACTTCCAAAGTATTCAATTTAATTATAGTGCTCACTGCTTTATACACTGTTACATAGATTGCATTCTGAAGCATAATAGCCAATAGGTACACGTTGCTATTAATGGGATAGAAACTAAGTAGTAGAGAATTAATCTCCTTTTGGCCAATTTTTTTTTCAAAAGATCTACTTGCGTAATCAGTGATAACATGGAAAAGAATGAGTTTTAATTTTTATTTAACAACTTGAAAGTCGAGGAAATTTTTATTTGAGTAAAAAGTTTAAAAACTATTTATAGTTTTGTTGTATTGAAAAAATCTATGAAAATTTGGTAAACACTATCTATTATATAAATATATAATAGAAGCCCTTTTTTTTGTATGTGCACGCATTTACGTCAAATGAACATTTCGCTTTAAATCTTAAAAATATTTCTGTTTAATACTGTGCACGGGTAAAGCTGTGCGGGGGCAGCTAGTTTATAAATGTAATGTTAAATTCACGTTTCAAAGAAGTAGATAGAACATATTAATATAGATTCATCCCCTTCATAAAATAATGTCAGATACGTCACTGGCTACGTTGATAATAATTTTAAAACTCACAGTCGTCCAATTCCAACAGTAAGTCCACGTTGCTTTTGGGCGGAGCTGGTTGCATTTTGGTTTCTTTTTTTATGACTGCGGTAATTTCTTCGCTGCTGTCACTCTCTACAGATTCGCTTTCAGAACTAGATTCATCGTCGGAATCGACGAAGTGTTCAGATTTTTCTTTATTCTATAAACATTATAAAATCTACTTTTAAACTTCTTCCCGCCCATTTCAATCTTCTAGCTTATAGTTTACCTGTGAACTGATTTTTTCGTAACTCGATTGCGATGACGAATCGGTGGTCTCGTCGTCTGAATCGTCGTCCGAATCGTCGTTGGACTCATCCGAATCGGCCGAATCGGAATAAAACGTCTTCTTCTTGTTAGAAGTCGTCTTCTCAGACTTCTGTTTAACATACTTTTCTTCGGGCTCTTCCGGTACGGCAACACAGCGGACGCTTGAGTCCGTCGGTGATTCGGGGAATTGAGGTAGATCTTGGTATCCGATTGCACGACAATTGATGTAATGCGACAATGAACCCATTTGATATTCTTCGCGGTCTAGTAATGGTGTAAATATTAATGTCAAAAACATCGAGAACACTTAACGTTGTCAAATATCGCAAATTATATTAAATTTTCGTCGCTCGATTGTCAATAACATTTTTGCATGCGCAATTTTCAGTTCATAATAATGCTATACTAACTTTTCATAAAAGTATTGTTATATCTAACAAATTCTATTGGCAACATGTTTCTGCATATCGCTTTGATTAATTATGTTTTTAATTGAACAATGTCGTCAAAACCTAAATAAAAATTATTTTCTATTTTTTTTTTTTGAAAATTATTAACGACAGTGAAAATTAAATAAAACAAATTTTTTTCGTAGTTTATATCTAAGAAAATAAGATTTATTATGTTTTAGATTTTGTGATATAGTAAGTGGATACTTAAATAATTCCAGAGGAAGTTGCCTGTGAATGACCATAACCAATAGGAAAAGTATAAAACGCGCAAAAGATAACGATAGAAGCATAACATGAAATTAAATAGTATTTTCGACTTTCGAGAACATTATTAGGGGTGCATAAAGTGACCCAAAAGTCCCCTTAAATGCAATAATAATTGCGTTCCAATGGTTTAAACTCAAAACTTTTCTAAACAACGAACAAAACATTAAATGCATATAACTTATACGAAATGAATTAATTACCAACGAAGTTGGACTGTAATAACGGAGCCGGTTTATCTGCCAAAAATATGTTCTTTGCGTGTTTGCTCAACACGTTGTCCTTAAATTGTTCCGGAGGGAAGAGTATGTTATTTAAAAATCTCGAACGATCGCGGATATCATAGTTTTGATCGTATTTGGCCTGTTTCAACACGTACTGGCACAATAACGTCGTCTGCGTGGGATTTGTCAAGAACAATTTTACCGCTAGATTCATTATTTGCAATTTCACTATGTCTTCCTGCACACAACAAACATGAATTAAAATTTTATCAGATTCGCGCACGTGAGACGTATATCATTGATTTGTGTACAGCGTTTCTGCAATTTTCACAAGACGTACCTCCGTGACAAATGTTTTAGCGACTTTTCGCAGTACGTCGGGCGCTATGGTCGATACCAGTTGCGAGTACTCCCCGAGTAACCACAGGATGGATGCCCTTGCTTGCGGCACGGCTATGGAATCCATCAGTCGAGCCATGTGTCTGATTATATCACAATGCGCTTCGGGTTGGTTTTGTAACAGTTTCTTAATTACGACCACGCTCTCGGCGACCACGGCTTCTATTTTTTTAAAACACCAACTCAAAACTCAAATTCGCAGTACAGACAATATTTTTAAATTATGTTATGTTCAAAAATTACCGTCACGACTTGATAACATGGAAACCAACCCACTGAGACACGTTTCTGTGACTTCTTTGATGTTTGAAGCACACCTAAAAGTAAACACATTTGTTTATTATGAACGTTTAATATACATACATCAACAATTTAATATGACTGCTCAATTTTCAATAAATAATAATGAAGTAAACAGATTACCAGCAAATTTTAATTCTCAAACAGTATTTTATCCCCCAGAGCGTTAAGCATCTCAAATCAAAATATATAATATATTTCTGCAATAATATTTAGTCATTTCACTTCTAGTAGGTCAGGGAGTTGATAGTACTATACCAAAAAAACTACTTTTCACCAATATCTAATCATTTTTTTTTTTATTGAGGTAGGTATATCGAATATTATTCACGAGGTAACTATAATTCAAAGTACAAATATAATTTTATTTAAAACTTTGAAAAATAGCGTGGCTCTAATATTGTTTACTTCGTCATTCATCAAGACAATAAATTGAAATAAATATGAAATATGAAAAGCTAATTCTAACTCATTCATTACATAATACATATTTTTTTATTTTTTTTTAGGTCATTGACACAGAACATTTGGTTTTTGAGACCAGGTCTATTGACGAGCAAATAGTGAGACGCGTGAATATATTCCATAAAAGGTCAATAAGATATCCACAAAACTTGGTGCAATATTTAGGTAACGCAATAATATTCTACGTTTAAATTGAGAAATGTAATTCGCTTTCTGAGATGAGTTTAATATTCCTAGATCGAAAATAGAGATCCCGAATGGAGTCGGAAAAAATGACTAATCGAGCGTGTAAAGATCAAGAGAGCGATTTCTTATCGTTAATAGCCATTGCAATGATAAAACTGTATCTGAACAATACGTATAGATATATGTATAGGTAAAAACACAAACGTTCACCGCCACCGCGTTCAAGGTACTAAAGGAAGTAGTCGAGTGAGTGACATATACGGAAAAAAACAAAAGTCAAATTTCATTAAAAAAGTAATGGGATTTACTATAATAACTATAATTAGCTAATATATAACTGCTACAAAGAAGACTAGAAAGTCAGTCAAACTTACTAAAACGTTTTACTCAAATTATTAACGTTATTCAAACTAAAACTAGTTGTTTTCTAGGTAAGGAGTAAGTACATTGTGAAGTTTATTGCATCGGTTAATCACTTATTATAATTCATGAACACATAAAAAGTAAACCAAGATTTACAAGCTAATATTATATATAGTCGACGCCACAAAAACTGGTGACTGACCATAGTGCCCCAAATGAATTTTAAGAGGTAGTGATTTTCAATATAATTTCCCGCGCTTTACAAAATACTACACTCATTATAATTTCCCAATTATATATTTATGTAAGTGCAAAATAATGGCATGTGATAAAAAAAATAAGGGAAACAACAATTAAAAATTGTATGATTCATAATGTCTCATTTTTGTCATCGATAAATATTAAATTTTTCAGAATGAAATTTTGAGAAGCATTTGCAAACAACTAATAAAATCACTGCAAGTGAAAATAGTTAAGTATATTTTTATTCCTTCACAAAACTTAACATTTTGATGTATCATTTAATTGAATTGAATTAGGTAGTATTTGTTAAATAGTATAGGAAATAGATATTTTTTTTGTTCTGATGATCTTGATTTTTCCTTGACCTATTTATTGATTATTAATATTTTTAACCCTTATTTAATCAACTGGAAACTATGACATAGTCTTTATATTTTTTTTTTCCCAATAAAATATTATTTTCTTTCCGTTTAGCTGTTTCATGATGCAAACGCGATTGATTTAATCACTGATTATTTGATGATTTTTTTGAAGGCTCTATTTTTTCAATGAAACGTAAAATAATAATGTAAAAAAGTAGATACGGACAGCCACAGGATACAGAAACTAATAATTGAGTACTGGTCACGTTTATTTAAAAAAAAAAGAAATCTGAATTTAGAAAAATATCTTTTGGCCCTTTTTTTTACTATATTCTTTTATTTAGGGACATTTTTCCAAAGGTCATCAAATTAGTCCAGTAACTAAAAAAATTCAGTACTTGACTAGTATACTAATTGATTTTTTAAGACTATCACACATTTAAAAATGTTATTAAACCCTTAAACAGGTGTTACTTATACAACCATATTACATAATAATGTGTTAATCATGTAACATGACAATAGAACAATAACAAATACTTAAAATTTGATACTAAGATTTTTTTATAATCATTAAATTAACATATAGTGTCAAGCTCATATTTCATACTTCCTATCAATAGTTAATTACAAAAATACATTTATACTTCAATTAAATTAGTAGCGTTAGTAAAAATTAAAAATTTACCTTCCGATTGCTTGAATAGCAGCAGCAACAAATTGTTTATCTGTACTTGAAATATATGTTTGGACTTCTCGAAGTATTGTTGAAATACTAGTTTCATTTGCCAAATTAGTCAAGATATCAAGTTTTAATAATTTTATGTGTGTTGGGTCATTTGATCTGACAAAAAAACTTTTTAAATATGGTTCAAACATACTCTAAAAAATAAAACATTATACAAGTTTTATAAAAACATACATATAAATAACAATAATAATGTATTATTAGATTGTTAAAGCATACCTTCCTAGCAATTGAAATAGATGCAATAGAATTCAGTACGACTGATTGAACTTCTCTATGACTTCTTAATAAACGAATAAGTGCTTTGGAAATTACATTAACCTCTGATTTAGGTGCCAAATGATGATATAATTGTGCAACACTCATCACAACCTAAGATGGAAAATTCAAAAACAAAAATAAGGTATAAAACATGTAATGAAAAATTAAAAACTCAATATTGAAATAAATAAACTTAATCACAATATTATCATAAAATATTCATGCTGTGAATATTCAATTAAAAAGCACTATTTATACATTTACAGATGAATAAAAATATAATTCAACTGTACATGATTTCTTAAGAACAAAATACATGGTTTCTTTTTTCTTTGATCAATTTATAGTAATAGAAATTTGTTAACAAAAAAAAATATATCCTTAGTGCATCATTTTAATTGAATACATTAATATATAAACATATATGTGTCTATATATATATATATATATATAATATGTATATGTGTGTGTGTGTATATAATTAAACTTTAAATCATTTACAGCAGCGTTCCTGCTTTGAAACAATGGCTTAGCATTTCTGAGCAAAAGACGATGATCTTGATCTAATACTATTGATTTATCATCTTCATTACCAGCCTCTTCACAACTAGATAAGTCAGAACTATCAAGGTTAGAATTTCCAATTTTCATACAGTCATTAGTATCCTATAAAAAAATAACATTTACTTTATTTAGTTCAATTACACTTTTCATTTGTCTTACAATTTTATTAGGATTGACAAACTGAGTACGACCATATCTAGTCAACATATTCACTATAATGACTTGTCCCCATTCATCTATGTCAACCAATAGGTTACAAAGTTTTCTGTATATTTTGTGAATAAGATCAATTCTTTCAGGACAAACCTAAACAAATTATTTAAATGAAATTTGGAATTATGCTTCTGTGTTTTTGTTTAGTTAACTTGAAAACTAAATCTTGCACAATATAATTTAAGTATAAACTTAATTATTTGTATAGTAAATAAAGTAATAACAAATTATATATAAAAACATTATATAGCACCTCTTCAAAGGCCATGACTGTAGATCCAACTACGAGTGTAGATTTATCAGCTAATAATTTTTCTATTACTGTAATAAGTTCTTCTTTTTGATCAGGATCCAAACTAAAATCAAAACATTTTGAAAATAATAACTGGGTATAAAACTAATTACAGTACTTAGTTTTTAATATAATTACTGAAATTAGACTAAACTTATGTGTTTATAATTATTGAATTTTTTTATCAAAATCACTGAATCACATTCGTAAATTTGATGCCTTTCAATTATCAAAGACTAATAAATCAAAACTGGTAATTTATGTATCCAAGTACTGGTATATTATTTTATTTTACACTTCTCAATGTATTGTTATACTTCATTGCTTGTTATTCAAATATTTTACTAAAACATTAGGAAAACAATAAGCCTAGCTAAGAAAAAAAAAATTTAATTTTTCATTTCAATATGTTAGGCTAGAAAAAAAAATATATTTCCCTTAAAAAGAAATTAGAATTGTTTTAGAAACTAAAAGGGGCTATTAAAAAGTATGGCAATATCAAAAGTTTCCAATTCTAACAACAATTTTAGGTAAATATTATTATTTATTTGGCCATAAATAACAATCACAAATGTAATAATGTAATAATAACAAGTGTATCTGTTAATTGTAGACTAATATTTTTCAATAATATGTATATAAATAGATAATGTTTCATTATTTTATTTTATGTCCTTTGTTAATAAAAGATCATTAAAATGAAATAATAATGGAATCAATCAGTTAATAGAATCAAAATGTCTTGCATTGATGTGATGACATCAATCAGAACTTACTGTTTTTTACAAACCTGTAAAAGCTCAGTTATTTTTAAATGTAACAATAACCTGTATAATTTGGGGATAGCGTGTGCAGCAGTTTTACGAACATATGGTGACATATCAGCAGCTGAATCTTTTATGGCTAGCATGACAATTGGAACAATCATCACAACTCGTATACTCGATAACACTCTTAAAGCAGATGCTCGTATCAATTGATTTGGATCCTAAAAATGTAAATACATCATAATATAAGTTGTCTAATATTACATAAACACTCAAAACCTTATAGATATATTACTTTTAAAGCTCTCTGGAATGTAGATATGGATAAAAGTGCTAAATCTTGTTGCTGTTCAGCATAGCGAACTAAATACACATACACAAGCTTTTTCACTTCTATATTTTTAGATACAACATTTTTAACAACTGCTGGAAACAATTCTGATGCATCTCTTCCTTTGGCAATCATCTGAAACCAAACAATTTTAATAAAAACTGTAACTTATATTAAAAATTCTTGGCAAAGGATATCTTACCCCAATAATTCGTTTCATAGCCTCCAATTTCGGTCCATCTTTTGCAGAATCTAACATTTGTTTCAGATCATCATGTCTAATTAAAAATATTGTTACTTAAATTAATACATAATTTTGTAAATATTTATTACAAAGACACAAAATCAATACATATCATAAATATGAAGAACATGATCATAGATTAATTCAATTAGTGAAATAACTAAATCAAAAAAGAGTGCTTTTTAATATGTTCACTTAAAATACAAACTCTGGAATAAAATCTTACAATAACAAAATATTATTAAATATATTAAATTATTTTAATACAAACTATTAAATATATTTAAACAATAATAAAATTAAAATAAAGGTCTTGCCTTGAGTATTATAATTAAGTGTACAAAAAAGTCACGACCGGTTTCGATTAAAATTCCAAGAAAAAAAGCAAGACCTTAATTTTATTTTATTATTGTTTAAATATATTTAATAGTTTGTATTAAAATAAATTAATATATTTAATAATATTTTGTTATTATTTATGAGTATTAACCATTAAATATTAATATAATTATATTGTTTATTTATTTTCTATTTTTTAAAATCTTACAGTAAACTTGAAGATGTGAAAACTGTTTGAAAAAAACCATTAAATAGTAAGAAATAACCAGAGTCCATAGTCGCAGAATCTTACTTCTTATAATCAGACACGAAAAACGATGACAATCCTCCAGAGGCTGGATCACTTGCATAATCGCCGTCTGCCGTGGTCGTGGACGACGACAAGCCGTTCTTGTCATATGTTCCGTTTGTCCCACTCGACATGTTACTGTAGCTCTGTGGTGAAATCGAAAGTACAGAAGATCCAGGTAGTATGTGGATCATTTCGAATATAGTCTTTTTTAAATAATACTGCAGACACAAGGGATTTTACTTACAGTCGCCGAGGACGAATTCATAATGAATGATGAATAACGTTGCTTAACCAAATCCGATCGGAGCTCAAAGTCGTTAATTCAATTATTTGAAAAAAAAAACCAAACAGCCGCTAGAGCTTACAGTGGATTACATTCAATCACTATATTTAAACGTACGTAATTTATATACGATATATTATATGTACGAGAACCAAGCGAACAGGTGAACTTTAAAGCTCTGGTTGTTCGGGTCGTTATCACGATAGACTATGGACGAACGGGACACATCAAATGTTGATAACGGGTCAACCAATCGTAACTAGGTTAGCTCGATAACGATAATAATAATTATCAATTAGTAATTGTGATCTATGAATCTATGATCAAATAACATTTTTTTATAGTTAGAAAGCCCTATAAGATTATAATTTAGTAATTTTTAGATTTATGTTTACGATGTACTTAATATACATCATAGATGATAAACGATCTATTATCTATCATCTATGGTCACGGCCAAGATGTAGAGACTGTTTCTAATTCCACCAGCGAATTTCCCCACTAAGCTCGACTGTACAAATTACAAATGAGTAAAAATAGTGATGGGCTCATTGCGGTGATTCGGAAAATGGAATAGATGACGACTTAGTATCTAACTCGGTCTTTGAGATTTCACACTGTATTTTTACTCGTAAAGACGGCACATTTTGCTTCAAAACTCCACTTTCCTTCGCGTTATTCACATAATTTTTACATAATTAAAATCTGCACGATATTTCTGATAAATCTATAAATTATATTACATATACATATATAAATACTTATTTATATAATTCATATAAATTCATTTTTCTTGTTTGTTAGTTATGGAGCTGCGTCGATAGCAAAATTTACACTGTTTAAATATGAAAACTCAACTTTCAGATAATTATTATTCTTATTCACTGTCACTCTATGATGCTCTCTTTTTTTTTATAGATCATTGGTAAGGTAAAGACTTAATGTGAATTACGTTACACAATTAATCATTCGATATCGACTGGAGCATAGAAAAGCTGTGGAGTCTCTTATTAGGACTGTGGTTAAATATAAAATTTATTGTAAATTAATTATTTGTGTAGGGTAATTGCCCTAAAAATTGTTTAAAACGGTCGACTTTATTTTAACACAAGTTATAGGACAGGTTTCGAAATTAATTTCATCTATAAAAAACATAATAATCAAACTGTTGTAACGCTTTGTATCAAATGTCCAGCTGTTGATATAAACCACCAAATCAGAAAATAAAATCTATCATTCTTTTCTATCTTTTATAGAAAATACCAGCTGAATATTAATTTGTATATGAAACAATTTTTTTCTCAGTAATTTATAATATTGTAACTTTAATCTTTGATATTTTACTTTCATTCACAACAAATGAATTTGCATATTTAACTTTAATAAGACATATATATACTTATCATAGAATATTAATTTTTTAGTTAAATAAAGATTTAAATAGCAACATACATAAATTAAAGACGTATATGTATATTATATTTATATATATATAAAAAAAATATTCGTTCAAAATAAACTTTCAATAGCCACAAACTTACAACAAAGAAATAACATGAATAATAAATAATAATAAAAGTTATATAATTAGTATATAATATTCCTGTAGTAAACATTATTATTATTTACAATCAAAATATCACCTCACAAATATGTTTTACATTTTATTTATGGAAATCATCAATTATGTAATTATTTTATGATAAAATGTATATGTTTATAGTTATACATAGTATTAATTTTTTTTTTTTAACTAAAAACATTTAAATTATTCAATTAAGGAATACAAATTTCAGAATAAATTTAAATTACATAATTAATTTACAACTATGGAATTAACTTTAAATATAATCAGAAAGTTAATGCATATTATAATTGTTATTCTATTGCAATAAACTTTATAAGAATAAAAAATTCACTGAAATTAAAATTGCTAACATTTATTTCTATATACATTCTGATAATATTCACAAATGTAGTGACTGAATCTTTTCATCGTAAACCAAAGGAATGTAACAATGAGCAAGACTGAAAAAAAATATTGAATGGCGTGTTCTCCTACATTTTACATTTAGTTACTAATCAGCATAAAACAGATATTTGTTCATTCTTTTATACTCAATTTGTATAGTTATGATAGGCTTCAGAGCAAACCAATTTGTTCCTCGAATGTCAGAACTTCAATTCTTTAATGGCTTGTGGCAGATCTGGAAGTTTCATATCTTTCAACTGTTGCGGTATATTCATATTTTTCATAGCAGACACAGCTCTGGACGGTGCACCAGCAATTCCAGCCTAAATAATATTATAAAAATGTAAGTATTGGTTTCTTTATAATTATTTTTATGTTATAATTTATATTGTTCTTACCTCTTGTTTCTCCAATTTGTTTTGTTCTTCAATCCTTGAAAGTATTTCAGTCATATTAGTTTCTAAAACCATCCCGCCCATTACTAATTCATTTAATATATAATGTATCTGAAATATTAATGTTTTTTATTAATTACATTATAAAACAAATTAATTAAACATGAAAATTATACTAATTTTAGTATAGAACATTATTATTACTTTTTTTTTAATTTACACATCAAAATAAAATTAAAATTCATTACTTTTTGATAAATACTTGAACAACTTTAAAATAAAAAAACCAAAATTTTAAGAACTATATTTTTGAAAACAAAAATTACTCTATTTTTACCAACATGCTATAAACAATTTAAAGTTATTTGAACAAATTACCTTATCGACATGGAATATAAGATCAAGCTCACAAACATTTTCAAAACATTTATCAAGTGTTTCCACAAACACTTGTATTAAATCAAGAATACCAAGTTCCGATTCTGATGAGTCTACACAGAACACAAAGTACAATGTAGCATAATGACGATAAATCAACTTGTAATCTGATCCTCCAATAAGACTAAAAAAAATTATATTCAAGAAAACGTATTAATAATCATTATGAATAAAATATTACAACACATCAGTTGATAATGTTAATATTATTTAATTAATTTCTAATAATCACCTTCCACCTTCTAGAAAGTTACAAACATTGTCATCTCGTTTAGAAACTAGTTGAAATGTTTCTTTAATTATTTGCTGTTGCATGTCTTCGTTCTACAAACAATTAAAAATGATAACATATACAGGTATATACGTATTAAATAAGGTTCACAGATTTTTCATCTGAACAAGTACTTACAAAGTATTGATAAAATTTGGAAAGCCTTGGCTTTCCATAGTTATTGAACACCAGTATTGCTTTGATCATAATGATTTCTTATTCTAAAAATTGTAAACTGATATTTATATTTATATTAACAAAATAATGTATCAAATTTGACCAAGAACAAATAATCAAAAAGTTTATTAACATTTTTATTAAATAAAAAACGAGAAAATTTTCATTGAGTCACTAAACCCATAGCTGTAGCATAATATGATCTAATTCCAATATCTAATCCAATAATCCAAATTCCAAATTAAGTTACAACTTACGAGTAATAAATTTAGATTCGGTTCAGTCCGTAAAAATGGTATATGTGTTATCAATATTTATCAGTAGTAACAGTATAGCCAATTTTATCAAATAATTTGTCTAATACAATTTTTGTAAGAAGTACAATCGGTTTATAAAATTAAAAATTCTACATACCGAAATTCTCTACCGAAAGGCAACAACAGCATAATATTATAAGTTTTGACGCATCGAATTAACTATTTTAAAAATTAAATTCGGTATGTTTAATAGGTTTAATAGAAAATAAATAATTCTCGAGTATATTGAGTGGTCAGTACCTATTTTATATTAATATACGTTTAATTTACGTATTATTAAATTAGTCGTTTCTTATAAATAAAATATAATATTTTGTTATAATAATTCGTTAAACCCTCGTCGTAAATCGGTTCTTAATGAACGGAAGAGGGAAAAATAAAATATTTATCACACTATTATTTTAATTCGTACGAAATACCCAATTAAAATTGTTTCAGGTTAAAATGACATTCTAATAATATTCAACTATAGTTTGATCGAAAAAAAGGAAGTCGGCCCTTGGTCAATATTTCTCACGACGCATTTGGATATTAAAGTGAAAATGCTTTAGATCCTATATAATGCAGTCTTGTATGTGTGGTATGTGTAAAAGTATTGTTATAAACAGGAACAAGAAAGAACAATAGAAACAGTAGGCCCCTATGACAGATGTTTCCTGTTCGACTGTTTGAGTGTTAATTTGTTTTTCAATTGTCGTTCGTTTCTTGTACCTATAGGTCGATAATATTTATTTAATAGCCATGGATTTTATTTTCAATTGATAAAATTGCTTGAAATTCTAAAAAAAATTAAATAGAGGTATATTATATATCTTTGTCGAAGAATTTATATTTGCTTCCATTGTGGTGAAAACAGCGTTTCCGGGCTATTGCAATTTGGCAAATCTATTGTTTTGGGAAATGGTGGCAGACGGAAGTCAAGTATTATTTCTCACGGGTTTGAAAATCTCGTTCATCGTTTTCGTAAAACACGCTGTATACCTATTAATCAAGCGAAACGTTAAAAAAAATACTGCGCAGTAAAAATCGCAACAATACAACGTCAATCTATTAGTCATTTCAAGCACGTGTACTACACGCATAGATAACATAGTATAAAGTGTCTGATTAAGAACACTGCCTATTATATGTACAGTTTGTACGCGTGAATAATTTCAAAAAATGTGTCTATACTTTTTGAGTTCTGTTCGAAATAAGTATAGTAGTAAAATCTAAATAAAGTAAATATTTCACAGGATACTGCGTTAATCATAGGTTAATGCTCAAAACATTTTTCACATTTTGCTTTGAATTTGAATTTGATCATTTACTTCTAGGACCAGACCGGACATCCTTTAGCTAATTATTTTTCGGTTTCACAGATGACAAACGTGCATTTTTATACATCGCCTATTTATGTATACGAGTAGACAATTAATTCGCATACACATAAACACCGAACTTTAAAAAATAACTGAGATCGAGAGCTACTGTTGCTAGTCTTTACGCGCCACGAACGTGACCCAGATCCACAAACAGATGGTTCTACTCAAAAAAGTATTTCTTTCGGAAAATATAAACCGCCAAACGCGCATTTAAACTACCCCCGTATACAGAAGAGGCCCGTACACGCATGTTCGAATATTCTTGTTGTTGAAGAAACGTATTATTTTTTTTTTCAACTTCCGTGCCAAAACAAAAATTCATTCATACACCCCACCAGACGTGATCGGCCACGTACCTGCAGTATGTCATTATAGTCGAACCGATACGGCAGCCTGCTCGTGTAGAATATATATAAAGACGTTTAACGACTTTTACTCGGAATTCTCGCGACGTCTTCCGGTCAAAAGCAGAACACAATAATTCGAATAATGTTAATGTGCGTATTAGCACGGGTTGTTAACGGCAGCACGTAAAATAACAATAAAACAAGCGCTCGTGGTTTGAGACGTCTTTGAAACGCGATTAACAACGCGAAATCAGGGCCCCAATGCTAACGTACGCTGGGTATTTTTTGTTGTTTGAATACATCGATAGGTATCCGGTCGTCGCGCGCCGTGCATAATATAATGCAGCAGGTATAGCATGGGACCGCGGTCCGCAAGAGGGGGTAAAAAACTATTAATTTCTCATTAGCGAAGAATCGCCTCACTTATTATTGTCGTATGTCCCAATATCCGGTCGGAATGCTACTGGACATCCGAAGACGACACGCTCGCATTCATACTTGTCCGGTGCGACGTGACAGACACAACATAGCCGCCTCAGCACACACACGCCTGCTGGCTTTTTCAGTCCGACCGCTGCAGCCAAAGTCAGACGCGCGTCTCTCTCTCGACGAGTAAACGTTTGGAATCGTTTTTCCCGTACGTCGGTTCTTCATTTTTCTTCCGGCAACATCATGAACTCGTCGAAAAACTCGTCGCCGTCCAACGGCAGCATTGACTACTACATCAAACGCCAGAAGAACAACGAGGCGGCCCAAAAGAGCAGGCTGAGGAAAAAGGAACTCGAGATGGAGATCGCCAAGAAGAAGAAACAACTCGAGATGACCTACGTGAAGCTTCATAAAGAGATAAATCAAATACGGTCGGTGCGGGCTTGACGCGTGCGCGCGACAATATCGTCACAGGTAATACCGGTATACCTTATACACCGTATAAGGTATAAGTTATACGAGTCCCTTTTATACGGGTACCGTATAATTCATGTAATATTATCGATTTATCCGTTCGTTTTTCGTTAAATAACTTTTGATCTCGGAAGTGTAACGGTTGATTCTTGTCAACAACTAATGTATAATTAGTTATAATATGATTTAGTCGAGTACATATAAAGTTCTGCAGTTCATATCGGGGGCGGTTTAAGGATTATATGTACGTATACGTATATTCGTGGGTAATTAAGTATCAATGAAACTAATTTTAATGAGTTCAAAATTCTATCATCGCGTGAACGGGTGTAGGAACATAGATAATTATTATAAAATCGAAATAAAGTATTGAGTATAATGATTTTTATAAATTAATTTTAAGAAATTTTCAGTTCATTATGATTTCTAGGTAATATAATATGTATTAACCTGAGTTATATACTCACGTTCTATTTTCGTTATAAACCTATAAGAGTTAGTTCGAACTACCTACTTCGGAAATTATTCCTTACAAAATATACTTATAGGCAATAGGTACCTAATTTTATCATATTATGTGTCAGGGACAAATGGGTAAATATTTTCAGGGTTTTTTTTTATTCAGGGCTTAAAATTCCTGAATTTTTTATTTATAGAATCATAGGTATACCCAGGGTTCTTTACGGGAACTTACCGATATTTTAATGCTTTTTTACACACACAAATTTGATTAATATTCGCGTAGTTACTAATTATGAAAACTAGTAATTTTAATTTCTCTAGTGATGTGCGCTATACTGTTATGTATTTGGTCAAAGTGTTATTGTTGACTGTTGAGTGCCCTGCACACAAGTTTAAATTTAATCCAACACCAACATGATTATAGAATTATATAATATATCTACTATTATTAATGATAATAGTTGGAAACCTGGTTTCCATTGAGGAATTTTATTTTAATATTATATTTGTTGTTTACATTTATTTTCTCATGTGGTTCTAAAACATTATTTCACTCGAATCATACGCTGATCGATAAGCCTTTCAGAAACATGACGTAAAAATTCATATTATCTTACTAATTGTTAATTTTTTTCAGGTGGATTTATTAAACTGATTATTGGCTGATTATGAAAAAAAATGAATAAGACAAGATATTTTTGATATTGCTACACAAATCATCATAAATTTAGGTAAACCATAGTTGTATCGCACCTACTGTATAGTTAATAATTACTAAATCATTCCATAGACCTATTAGTCAGTAAGTTTTAAATTAAATTAATACATTTTCATGTTATTTATCAATTATTAGACCTGAAACAATATTATTACCGTAATGTCATATTTATATTATATTTACATTATAAACCTAACTATAGTTATTATAATAACATTACTCAACTATATATTATACGTGTGTGTTATAATATAATATTCAATAATTTTATTTTTTTTCTATTTTTTGTATAATTTAAATTTAATTATAATACAGAATAACTTACCTATATACTTGGTATAATTTAAGTTTTTGTAAGAATACCGGATAATCCTAAAATATGAACATTTTGATTTTAATAATTTTATTTAAAATATATAATAATATTTTATTGTGACATAATGTAAAAAATACGATTGATTTCTTTTTTTACCATCAGTAATATAGTTATATCCTATAATTTCTATTTTATCACTCCATTAATACAGTAAATTTATTTCTTTTTGTATTTGATGTACCTTTCTTACAATCATTTTTAGTCTACTGTAAGTAACAGAGATTATCAACTGTAAGTAACAGACAGTATAAGTTGTAAGTAACAGACAGTATCAATTGTAAGTAACAGACAGTATCAACTGTAAGTAACAGACAAATTTGTATCATTATTTAACAATTATCATCTTGAAGTATTAAGTTTCAGCAGTAAAATACAATTTTAGTTTTAGGAAAATTATAAATTTATAACTTATATATTTGTAAAATAGAATATAAAACATTTATGCATATAAAATAGAGTAGTTAGGTACTGAATTTTTCCCTTCACCATATGAGCCGTATGTATCATGTGTATAATTTACTTAAACCAATTATATAAATTATCAAAAAAAAAATGACAATAAATAGGTAAAGCTTATCTTAAAACTAATGTTTTATTATAATATAATAATTAAACTATTAAAAATATATCTCATATGATGAGAAAAATTAATGACATTTTGATATTAATATTCAATAAACAATAAGTAACAGTCAGTGATAGATTTAAGAGAGGAGCAAAAATACTTTACCCCATTATCCCAGGTTAATAATTTAATATGATTTAAAAGACTTAACAAGTAAATTTATACAATTTTTATTTTACTTTAATTTGTGTCTTACAACAAACAGAATGAATTTGAATATTTATTTTAACTGATTTATTATTTCGAGTTAAAAGATACCAAGAAATTCATTATATAAAAGTAATTAAAAATATAAATACATTTTATAATTGGGTGCCTACATTTATTATATATTATATATATTACATTTTATTAAATATAAAATATATTGTATGATTATTATAATATTAAAATTGGTATTACAATTTACAGGCACCCCTTAAATTTCAATGGATTTTTAACTATGATCTCGAGCCAAAAAAAAATACTTGGTTCACCATTGAGTAAAGTTGTTAGGCTTATAAGTTTAGAATACATTTAATAATATCTTTTGTAAGAGAGAAATTATTATTCGAAAGATTTTCTACTATATCAAAATGGTCCACACCCTTTATTCGTTTTTCTGCTACATCAAGGCCAATTTTTTCCAGCAACTAAAAATCAAAGTACACATGACATTTATTTTGATATAAGTAAAAGTAAATCCAGTGTAAAAATTATCATTAAATAGCAAATTAATTATATGATACGTGTTAGGCCTAATAAAGAAATAATTTTAATCATAAAAAATTATTTTTACAAACTTTGACAAATTGTGATGACTGATTATGAAAAGCTGGAGAATCATAATCTGCATATACCACAAGAACTTTTATACTGTTGGTTTTATGTGAAAAATCAAGTTTATTTAATGTATTGAGTGGACTTAGTTTTTGACAATCAATCCTGAAACAAAATGATCATATCCATATACTCGTAAGTGTATTTAACAAAAATGATTATTTTATTTAAAAAAATAGTCAGTAATAATGAATTAATAAAAAGAAAGTTGCTTCTCCAGTAATTTTTATTTTTAACAGTATACGTATACCTATTAAAAATATAATAAAGAACAGTACCTAACATAACTAAATTTTATTATTAAAATTAGTGGTCAAAGTGGGGGGGGGGGGGGTGGAATCCCTCCACTTTTTTTGAGCCACTTCAACCACTGATTACAATTGATAAATTTAAATAAATATTAATATAATTATTATTTATTAGTATAAATGTAATATACAGAATAAAATTGTGAAAAACTGAAGAGATAAACTTCAAATAATTTCTTGAATTATTTATTTTAATAATATCCAATAAACAATATCATCCTACTCGATTTCCTGGATCTACCACAATATTTTATAAACTTCAGACAAAACTAGGTAAAAATACAATTATTATTAAAATTCTATACAATTGATGTATTACTTGTTTAATTTTAATGCATTATTTATAGTAGTTTCCAACAATGGATGAAGATCAAAAACTCCACTGATAAGTATAAATCCTTTAATATCAACATTTTCAAGTATATCAGGACATATCATAGATGCGGCTAAATGAGCGCCTGCTGAATGTCCTCCCAGCCAAATATTTCTAATATCAAAAATGAATATTCATTAGAATTGATAATTTAATACAAGCAGTCTAGAATTATGAAATGAATTGATTTCACAATAACTGAGGTAAACTTATTTATAATCAAACTTACTTATATTTTAAACTTATCTTTAAGTACAATAAGAGTTGATGGATTTCTTCAACAATATTACTTAAAGTTACTAAAATAAAACAAAACACACAGAGTTGTTAACAAAACAGGATAGAAACAACAAAAATGTATTAAAAACAAATTATTTAAATATGGAAAAAATCCATTAAATAAAATAGAAACAAAGAAAAAATTATTGTATGTCATATTATAATGAATATTGATTTTTCATCAACAAATTTAAAATTTTTTTAATAAATGTCTATCATCGTCATCTCATAAAATTGGAGCGTTCCATGAAACTCACATGCCCCCTCCAATTAAAGTTTACAACTATCTATAGGTTTTTGTGTTATCTATTACTAAAAGTTTCTACCAGAAAAGAAAATGTATATTCTTGTTCATATAATTTAAAATTAAACCACAAGGTAAAATAAAATACATACATTATAGTATGAGTGGTTTTAATATAATTTCATTTCTCTTTTCTAGGAAATCACAAAATTATTTAGCTAACATTACAATTTAAAATTAAGTTTATAACTGAATAAAATTTTGTTTTTCATGTATTTTAGTTGATAGATAATTAAAATATAAACACTCGATATATTATGCAAGAAACTTTATACCTGTTGGTGCAAGATCATAACCAGGTATAATTACTCGAATTCCGACATTCATTAATGGTTCAACACAATATGCAGAAATGTCTTTGTTCAACTCTTGCCAATAACCCCCATGTATGTAAACAAAAGTATGTTCCGAGTTTGGGTTATCTTCATAAATGTCCAAAAGTTGTCGATTACCAGGTCCATATCTGACATCTGTCGTCTTACAGTATCTGGATTTTCTAATTTTTTCACTCACTAAAAATTGTTATGATTAAGCAGAATAGTATACAAATGATTGCTGAAGAGTGTACCAAAATAAATCACGAGTCTTACTTACTGGACCGAACTATTTCAATGTGTTTATTAACTACTAAATTTGGTTCCATACGTCTACACCACTGGCTAGGCATATACAGGATTTCATTGTTACTGTTCTAATAAAATAAACAAAACAAAATTTAGTTAATGTATATAATAAAATCAACTTAATTAAATTAAAGTTATACTTTTTCCTCCATTATTCTGTACTATAACAATCTAATGTCATAACTCAACACGGTTAAAATACTTTATATAAGGCATTGTTGGTGTGGCATTGTTACATAATGTAGTTTGAAGTCACGTGTTAAAATAATATATATAGATTTATTGATGACTAATAAGGAGTATACATATTATGTTTCAGTAATTTAATACATCCTTTAATTACAAGCAAAATGTAACAATAATTTATTACATAATCAATCAAAATGTTTTAATAACGTGTAAAAAAAAAGTAAATTTTGAATTGAAAAAAAAAAAAAGGACAAGTACATCATATTCCCAAAAGTAGGTAATACATTAATTACAAAAATATTGAATACAATTTTAATTAAATTTAAAAATTACATGTATATAAATATATATCACATTATTAGTTTATTGGTGTACTAAAAATTTATCTAGGTATTACATGTACAAACGCAGTATTCAAAAGTTGAAAAACAATTCTTAAGTAGGTATATCACAATTATAAATATTATCTAAAGTATAATAATTAGAAATACTATTAAATAACAAAATATATTGTGATTAAACATAAATTAAAAAAAAAATAATGGTTACTATTTATTTAGTTGAATTAATAATTATAATATTATTTATAACAATTACCAGTCTCATTTAACAATAATAATTTTTTTTATCATTCAAGCAGTAAAATATTTTCAATAATTGATAGGTAAGCATTAAATTAATTTTAATTTTATACTAACTGTAATTTAGTATTCAATACAATTGGTATATTTCATTTCATAATGCATAATTATACCATAAAATTGACCAATTGATTATGAAAAGTTTGTTATTTTACATCAAGTTTTCATCTAAAAACTTATTTAAATAGAATCTTAAACCTTCAATGCTCTCGTCTCTACATGACTTTCCATTTTTTTCAGCCAATAATAAATATTCTTTAGCCAATACGGTCGATACTTTAATTGATTTCGACAGTTCTTGGGCACTTAATGATCCATTTTTTTTTAATGCTTCAACAGTTTCTTCTAATATAAAAGACTCGTCATACATAGATGAATGTAAAACTAATACTCCACTGTCAAATTTTTTTAGTCTTACTGGTAATGATTTGTCATTATTCATCATGTAGCATGCATTCATCAGGTCTTCCGGAGATAAGAGGTCCAATCCTCTAGCTCTATTAACCCTACAGTAAACTTCTGCAAGAATCATTGTACCGCCAGCACTTTCTAATACATCTTTAATAATTGTAATTATTTCCTTACCAAGAGTGATATAGTAAGCGTTAGAATCAGTGAAAGAAGATCTGGTCACTGGATCATCAACACCCAGACCTAAAAGGTAAGACTTGAAACGTATAGTCTCATCATCACTTATAGCACCTTGTTTTTCTTTAATTTTTTCAGAAATATTTTTGCTCAATGTCACCATGTCTTTTGCAGTAACCATAAGCCTGTCCAAGTCTTTAAAAGCTTCTGTTATACTCGCATCTGATGCTTTTTGTTTTTCATAAATTTTTTTTTCAATCCCACCAATTCCTGTATGAATTTTACGGGCAACTTGATTTGTTAACCATTTTTTTTCCGTCACAGTTCTCTGTAACACGTCCAAAAATCCATCTGGAATTTTGTCTTTGAAATCGAGTTTGATATATTCACTGCCTTGGGCACATGCAACAGGACCAGGATTTTTGTTGTCAGATGGTAACAAGTGGACAATAATAGTTTTGGTCTTAGAGGCAAACAAAGATTCAGTAACCACAGATTCCATGTACACTACATAACGAAGTGGCAAAGATATCCACGCCTCTCCAGACGTCCAAAACAGACGAGTTGCCGTCAATATAATGTTGCCACGATGAAATGAAGTTTTGTAATCTCCGTCGTACAGGGTGACATTGCCGTGACGACACAAGACATTTTCGGCCGGATCAGGTTTAGCATACTCAAATCGGTTCATTCTAGCACAGTGCAAGTGATTTGGAATACAAATTTAGATGTGAGAAGTAGCTCCACGTACACGGAATAGAGCAATCTAGATTTCATGCAAGAATCAAGAATAGATAAATTAATTAGTTAAACAATAATATTAACAATATAATATAATTAAAAGTTTACTCTAATATGAGATTACCTTGTGAGGTAGTTTCACAGAATAAATAATTCATCAAACATTGGTTGTGATTGGTCTGAAGTCAATATAATATGTCAACATAAATAATGGATTTGCGAGCGAGATGATGTCTGAAACAATACGGATCGAAACTTTATTTTTATAGTAATCGGACAATTTATGTTAGCCTTGTTGGACGGCAGTAAGACACGTCCATAAAAGTTTAAAGTTAAATCGAATTCAAATTTGAAAATGATAACATGGATCTTATCAATTATGACTCACACGGAGTTGCCGGCTGAAAGATTCTTTTATCTCATAGACCAACTTGCTGCCATGATTATATATTATAAAGATCACGATTTTAGATATTGAAATCGAAACGATAACGTCCAAACAGAGTAAAGAATCGTCCAAAACTAAATGGTTCATATTATCATTTCTAGTGTTAAATATAATATTAATTACCAATGTTAAACTGTTAAATTTATGTCTATAAAATCTTAACTATTTAATGTTTATAGTTATTATTAATTTGTTATTGGTTTGATTTTTTGTTTGAACGTCAGTGTCATATTTCTTAAAAAGATTCTAAAAATATGACAGAATATATAAGATGCTTTTTTAACTAGTGTGTCAAGTCATACATTTTCAACATTGTAGTATTGGATAAAATTTCAAGCAACATGATTATCAGGACGTTGTGCTTTCGTCAAATTCATGTCCAAAAATTGATCGGCTGCCGGTATATGAGCTGTTATTTTACAACAAGACCAATTCTCAGCTCGCCACTTCAAAACAAAAACAACACTCTGAATGGTCTATCTTTGCCCAACAGAAGTGTCTCATCAGTCTCAACTGTTACGCTTCCTTCATGGTTTGTTTACATGTCAAATAGTACACCTGTAGCTTACGCACAGCAATTTGTGATTTCATTTCATGAAATGACTGGAACGCCTTGGTGGGCTTCAATAATGCTCAGTGCAATAGCACTTAGATTAGTGGTAACTTTACCACTAACTGCATATCAAGTAGGTAAATTTCATTGTTCGATTTTTTTTTAAAAGAAAAATTAGATTATTAAATAATCTATTATGACTTATAATAGTTACTTTTTTTTCCATTTTAGAATTACAACACTTCAAAATTGGAAAATCTCTCTATTGAATTTGAACCAACTGTAAAGGAAATACAACTTGAAGTAACTAAGGCAATAAAATTACAGAAATGGCCTGAACGGAAAGCTAAAAGAGTTTATAATAAAGCTGTAAGCATATTTTATAATTATTATGATCATATTATTATTATTATTTATCTTGACAGATAATTTGTTTGAAACAAATATTATTAGAATATCTAATAAAATATTTTTCTAACAAATCTCTCTGCACATTCTTTAAATCTATAAACTGGATATCCTAAGGGTTTATAATTGTGATGAAAATTCCATTATCCCTCCACTTAAAACATGTGTATTTTCTCAGTACATTTTAGCATTACAGTAATGGTTTTTTTTTTCAAATTGAATCATTCAATCAACTGATTTTTAATTTAGGTGAAAAAATATTGGAACGAATTAGTAGTAAAAGAAAACTGTCACCCAGCCAAATCATCGATTGTAGTTTGGGTACAGTTGCCTATGTGGATTTGTATGTCAATAGGAATTCGCAACCTTACATTAATGTTACCTCCAAGTGAAGATGGTAATATTGAATAATGTATTGAAAAATATTTTACTAAATATGTTTTTATTAAAGCTGTTATTAGATTTCATGAACTTGCTGAAGGTGGCATTTTATGGTTTCCAAATTTAACTGCTGTTGATCCGATTTTTTGTTTACCTATTATTTTATGTCTTACAAATCTTTTAATTATTGAGGTAATGTAATTTAAATAAATACTTGTTATTTGTATTTGTTAAAATTTAATGTTTTAAAATTTTTAGATACAATCACAATCAAGAAACAAAAGTGCAACACGTAATCAAAAAATTCTAACAAACATCGTCAGAGGTTTTACTATCGTCATGATGCCACTTTCATGTTTCTTGCCATCAGTAATTATTTTTATTTTAAAATGTTTTTAATTTTTAATTTGAATGTCTCGTTTTTTAGGGTATAAGTTTATACTGGACTGCATCAAGTTTATACGGTTTATCTCAAAATTTATTTTTATTATCTCCACGAGTTCGTAAATTTATAGGAATACCAAAAACACCTTATAATCACGATCATCCATATAAGTATATAATAGATAAGTCTAAATCTAAATTAAGATTATCTTGATTTTTGTAATTTTATTTGTTTTGTCAAAAAATATACAATTATTAGTTGTCAATATATATTTATTTATATATGTTTTAGTTAATTTAGTATGTATCATATAATCAGTTGTATTGGTTGGATATTAATTAAGAAATATTCTAAGCATACATATACAGCATATCTTACAGAGATAAATAAAAGAAAACAAAATGTTTAAAGAATTTAACAGAATAAAAGTTATTACAATAATTGTTAAATCTCTTCGAGATACCCACAGAGGAAACTAGGACTTTTCGGCGCTGCTATTTTGCCCCTTGTTAATAATTTTGCTTTTATTAAACTATCAATTATTGTGTGTGAATATTTCAAGTTTAAATTAATAATGTTAACACTTAAAAATAAAAATAATTTTATGTTGGATTAGATTGGGCATTATAGAGATACAGTGACCTAACCGCTACTTGTTCAGAAACATTTAATATTACCAAAACTACTGGAATAATAAATGAAAACAGAACTGAGCAAAATGTTTTTATGATTTATAAACAATAAACAAATAAATATTCGAACAACAAGGTACGAATTTGGTTAAAACAATTATTATGCCACGATTGTATTGTTTGCTAACGTTATTTCAACACCGGAAGTCTAGTTTAGAAACGAATTGCCTCCCAGAACAAGTAAAATATTCATATTTCGTCATGTAATAGCAGTACTTATTCCAGTTTAAATAAGTGACTTGTAACAGGTATTGACATTAATTTTAATGTATAATTTTTACTTAAATAAGCCCCGCTCAATTATTACAGATTTACAGCTATAATGCCACTGAATATAATAATTTATAATAATTGTCTGATTAAATTATCGATTAAAATAATAGTTTTTGGTTATAGTTTGGTTAGTTATAAGTTATAACTTATAACAATAGCAGGAAAAGAATTTAAATACAAATTGGATGTCTTTATAAAACCAGTGAATGCTTTTTGTGCATAAAATTAGTTTCATTTGCATAAACATAGTTATCATAATTATCATAACAATTTTTATTTAATATTGCATTCTTTTAAATTTTGTGTTGTTTTTAAGGCCATGTATTATTTTTTTTATCAAATTAATTTATAATGAATTAAATTTCACTCCTTAGTTAAAACATTATATTTTTTCAATAAAATTGAACTACTCTAACAAAGTAAAAATAATTGTGAAAGTTGAAATTCTTTTTGATAATATTTTTTTACATGACAGTAAATCAAAAAAACATTGCCTTCTTAAATTTTCATGGGTTAGGATTTCCCTCTCTTAAACTCTCCTTAATTTACACATATATTGGTATGTTGGACTGTGGGTTTTTAAAATTGTTTTGTTTTATATGAATATTATGGGTGGATTCGTCATTTTTTAAATACATTATAGTAAGCTCAAAATAATTACAAGTTTAATTTAATTTAAAGTAAATTTGATTCTGATATATATTTCGTTGGACGAAAAGTATCATGAATGAATAAAACTATAATCATTATTTCTTAATTAATACACTAGCAGTTAGATATTTTACAGTATTAAAACCATAGAATTCTTTATTTAATTGTAATAAAAAATGATTTGAATATCATATTGTCATTAGTCATTACTCATTACTCATTACAAATAACAATATTTTCAGAATATATAAAAATCATTTTTTATAAACCGAACAGTTACCCAATTATATTTATTTAGCGGTAAACTGTCAAAGTTATCAACGGTCAAATCATACATATATCATACAACGTTTCACATGAAATTGTCATAATTTTATAACATTAATCTCATGTTTTGTATAGCTGTAATCTGCAATTATTTGTTTATACATTTTAATTTTAAATATGACATGATAGGTACAAAGAAACCCAACGAGATTTTTCCCAGTATCTCGAGGGTCTAATCCCCTCTTAGATACACATTTATATGCCATTTTGTGAAAACAGGTACCTATAGAGGTACTAACAATTCGTAGGTATACAATTTAACCTATGCAATTACTATAGTTTGGCTTCTTTCACATGCGCAGCTAGTCGTGATCCGAAATGATTGTTTTTATAAATAGGTAAGTAATTGATAACTATAAACCTATAGTACTTATTACTTTTTGATTCTGTTGTCTCCTCAAGATTCAAGTGCACACTTAAACTTATTTTTTCTTTTTGTATATTATTTTCAAAAAATTAGACGTTATAATAATTGCGAAACGCACTGCCTTCACAAATGGCAGTAAATTTAGTTTTCACAACAGCTAGATGACATGCCAAAGCATAGATGAAATAAAAAGGTACAAAGTATACATTTGTATGATAATATTTGATTTATGGAATAAACGGGAACAAAGAAAAAACCTTCAATAATTCACAAATAACATTGTATGTATGAATGTATTATTATTGTTATTTTATATGTATGATATTGATAACTAATGTTTTATAATAATTAATTAATCAAATTTAAAATGATTACATTTTGTTTTTAGTTTTTCCCTTGTATCAAAAAGACAATTACAATAATACCAAAATAACATTTTTAAAAGTTTTATCTATCAAATTTTCGATCAAAAAGTTTCTAATCGACAATTATTATCGTACCTATATTCGTATATTCTAGGTTTAGTAAATTAAGCTATTGAGTAACTGAAAGTTATATATTTTTTTTAATAAAACTTATGAAATAATTGATAATTTTAATTACCATTACTTTGAAAATGAGTAAATCAATATAACTACCTTTATAATTACATTGTTTTGCGTTTATCACTCTAACGTAAACAAAAATGTATGTGAAATTGATTTTAGTGGCCAACTTTGACCAATATAACGGTAAAAATTTTAAAAATAATACGCTATTATATAATTAGCATACCTAATTAATAATAAATATTTTTGATTAATGGTTGTAGGTATCCGCTTTATTAAAAACTAAAAATTGAAAATTAGGTAGTCTAATTCGTTAAAATTATGAGTACCTATTATAGGTATATTGAGAACTTATTCACAGAAATTTAAACATCCGTACTGATGTCATGACCAATACATTTGACCCTAAAAAATAAACAATCGATTTTCAATTATAACATATTAAGTATGGATAGGTATTTTGTATACTTTTATATAAGTACGATGAGGTTATAATTATTGATTATCTACTAGTTATTACGTATTTGATAAATTAATTTTGAACTTTTACGTGAAAAGTAATTGGTGTTATTTTGAATTCAATTATTATTAAATAAAATTTTTTTTAAAAAATGTACCTATAGTAAAAAATACTTTGAAGCTTCGTCATTGTTTAACTGGACAACTGTTATCAAATCGACAGATGGCTTTCTATTCCATTTAATCTATAAATAAGCTATAATATTTTGACTAATAAATAGTTAATTGTCGTATATTATAATATAATTGTGAGTCATTTACAATTTTATCAAATTTTTTTCAGCACACTCAATTATTGTACCACTACATGGTATACCTACATTTATTTTTCATAGTGTAACTCCCAAACACTGTTGGAAGTCATTCAATTTCATACAGCCCATCTTGATACTTTTCGCTCATGTTGAACAAGTGAGTACCTAAATAGTTTACAATGTTGCTTTATTTCACATTATTATTTGCTGTTGCCTATAATATGTAACATCGATTCGATTTTTAAATTAAATATTATTTTATTGCATTTTGGCGCATGTGTAAGCACATAAAAAAATAAAATATCTATATAGGTAGGTAGGTACTATATATTGTAATTATTAATTTTTATTATAATTATTGTAATGATTATTAAATTAGTTTGATATTAAATAAAATAGTGATTAATTAATGATAAAATTATATATAGTAAAATATTATTTGAACTAATAATTCATTGGTTTCACTCTTTGTAATTATAATAGTTAGTCTATAGTACTATAGTCTATATTTACTGCCTATCGGCATGATTAAATATATATAGTATAATTATTGTATGCTATCGGATAGTGAAAACTTAAATAATTTCTTCATTTTCAAATAGTTATTCTAGTTTTTTTTTTACAAACACAATATTAAACTTTGCGGAATGTTTTACCATACATGTTTGTTGTATATAGGTACAATATTATTAACTAATAAATAGAAAGTGTTTTTAATATCTATTTAACAAATGAAATAATTCTCCTAATTGATAATCATGTAACTAAATATTAATATTATTATTTTCAGTATAAATTTAAAAACATAAACTTATGTGTAGATATACCATTTTCTATGAAACATTTATAGATATTTATAACATTAATTATATATAATGTTATAATGTATAGGTACTATAGTTTACACTTTATACGCTTGAGTATCTGTGAAATAACTCATTGGGATCTGTCACCTCAGAATATAAAATTTGATTATTTCTGACTAATTAATATAAGTAATTATTAGTAGGTAACAATGTATTTAATAGTATAAACCAAAGTACATTTATTTTGATAAGTAGCACATTTATAGCTGTCTAGCATTCATGGTTAATTTCAATCTAAATTAAGATGCATCTTTGTTATTATTATATTATTAACTTTGTGGAAATAGAATTAATGAACTAATACCTTTTTTTTATAAATGATAGAAAATGGGTTATCTGACGGGACATATTGAACAAGGCAATATTAATTGTGTACATATACAGATAAGACCTTGTAGAATGTCTTGTTTTTCATTTATGTTATTTTAACCTTTGATCTTTAAACTATAGATTACTATCAAAAAAAAAAATCAAAGAATAATAGCAAATGCTCAATGGTATTACATTTGGACTTCAGTTTCTTTTCACACGTCAACATGAAGGGTTACACTTTTCTATTAGTTTTATTTTTATTGCACTATGAAGCATTGTGTGTAAGTAATTTAAATACAAATAAGCAAGCTTCAATACATATCTACGAATAATTATGTACTATGTTTTGGATTAGATTGGACACTATACAGACTCGGTGCAGACGAAACCTTCACTCACTGAGGAACAATTAGATTGGACAGCATTTCATGGAAACGGTAATACTGGAGTGAAAAACAATGGCTTTAAAGGTTACAATAGGCCTGAACAAAAACCTGTTGCTTCAACAATTTTTAAACAGCCTAATGCACAACTAGAAGTAAGATTTTTATTTAAATAAAACTTTTTGCGCAGTAAAACTTACCTGTTTAAATTTTTTATTAAATTTTAGAATATTGCAACTCCATCATGGGATGGGGAAAATTGTCCTCCAAAATCAACTGCTTTATTTCCTATTCAATCAGATTGTAGAAAGTTTTTAAATTGCTTTAAAGGTCGTGGTTTTGTTCAGTCATGTGCACCAGGTACTTTATTCAATCCTAATAGTTTAGAATGTGATTTTCCTGCTAAAGTTCAATGTCTGAATGGAAATCCATCAAAAATTGATTCATCATTTATAAACAGAAATCCTAGTCAAGATTTTGATTTAAATGCTCAGACTTCAAATCAAGATCAAGTATCAATAAACACTAATCAATACCAACCTCAACCTTCAAATCAATATCAACCTCAATCACCAAATCAATATCAACCTCAACCTTCAAATCAATATCAACCTCAATCACCAAATCAATATCAACCTCAACCTTCAAATCAATATCAACCTCAATCTCCAAATCAATATCAACCCCAATCTTCAAATCAATATCAACCTCAATCTTCACCTACTAACCAGTACCAACCTCAATTAACTAACACCCAAACAGGAATACCTTTTGCTGGAGGACAACAAAAAACAGATTATGGTTTACAAGGAGCCAAAGCATCCTTCAACCCTGGTGTTACAGGTAATGGATATGTTCAACCAAATGCCGAAGTTCAACATCAGTTGTTTCGTCCAGTTGATCAAAATCATAACTTGGCACCCCAAAATGTTCCAAATGGACAAGTATTTAATCCAAGGTTTCCAATAAAGTCTGAACAAGGCAATCACAATACAAATTATCATCACGGACAAATTCAACAACCTTTAGGACAAAATTACAATCAAAATTCACAATTAAAACCTGCACCAATTGGTACTAATACAAATTATCCTGGACAAAGTCAACAACAGTTTCCTGTTCGATCAAATTTTAATCGCTATCCACCAACAACTAATTTGAATGAATATGCGAAACCAGTTCAAGAAACTACTCAGTTATTAAATGGTCAATCAAATGATGGAGGTTCTCAATTTTTATTCAATCAAAATAATTATGGATCACCAGATAATTATGAAATACCTGATAATTCTGAGGCTCCAGATAACTATGAAACACCTGATAATCATGGTAATGTTCCAGAAACCCAAGATGCTATATTCAAACAAGAACAAATTAATCAACAACAAAATAAATTAAGATTTCCCCCAGTAAAAGAAAATGTCCAAACTCCTCAAACTGGTTATAATGGAAATGGAAAACCAATTTTATCAAATCCTTCCAATATTAATCCAAAGTCTTGGATACGAGGACAGCTTAAGGGAAAAAAGCCTACTGATCAATATTCGTATCCAAATGGTTATACAAATGAACAAATACAACGTGAAGAATTTCAAGCACCTCATAATCTAAATAAACCAGCATCGACCTTTGATATAGGCAATAGACAACAAATAGAGCAAAACAAAGAAGTTCCTACTCAGAATAGTTATGATTCAAATCAAAGTTATTTAGATCACGGGCAACAACAACTACCTATATCAAATAGTCAAGGTCAAAACTTAAATCCTTCACCTGATTATTTTGATTCATCCCAATTTAGACAACAAGCACAACCATTACAGAATTCATATCCAACGCCACAAGATAGACAAACTAATGGAGATTCAAGAAGAAACAACAAACAGTTTAAAATAGTGGTCCCTAATATTTCTAATCCTACTGACAATGTAGAACAATCTACATTAACATCTAACACACCAAATACAAAATTGTCCAGTAGAGGTTCTTCTGGGAAGGTATTAAATAACTATAATAGTATACAATTCCCTGACCAAAAATCAAATTTGAATCCAAATCCAAATCCTATTTACGTAGATCACAGCCAGTCTCCTTCTCAAGAATCTAAAGTTTATTCATTACCTATTACTTCTGCTTGTCCAAATGGCTTTAGTGGTATTATACCACACCCAACCGATTGTTCAAAATTTATTAGTTGTGCAAGTGGTAGAAAATTTGAAATGAATTGCGGTCCTGGAACATTATTTAACCCTAGTATATCTGTGTGTGATTATCCATATAATGTAGAATGTAACCGAATCGTTACAGCAGATGTATCAACTACAACAGAAAATCTACCGATCGATTTAAGGCGAGAATTTGATCCTGATACTATTGATACAAGTAGCACTGATTTTGTAACTGAAACTGTTGAACTTCTTGAAAATCACAATCAAGCAGTATTAGAAACATTGCCCTCTGAAAATCGACAGTTTAAAATTTTAAGAAACCCATCTTCTGTTGATTTACCAGATAATTTTTTACCAAACTCTTCTATAATACATACACCTCCTAAAGTTGTGAACAATACAGTTAAAAAAAATATCGCAGTGAGAATTGATCTGAAACCTAATAGTACTCAGTCAATAAGATTACGAGGAAGTCCAAAAAACTACGAAGGATTTTTGCAAGTCCAAGAAAAGCCATTCCAATGGGGTGTAGTTTGTGATGAAGTAAATTCTTGGACAGTTAACAAAGCAGATATTGTTTGTAGACAACTCGGATTTAAGAGGTATTTTTCAGGTTTTTTAAAAATAACTATTAGAGTATATTTTTAAGATGTCATATAATTTTTAAATATTGTAATTTTTTTTTACTGTATATTTATTTTTATTATTATTTTTTTAATTTTAAATAGAGGATCAGAACAAACATGGCAAGGTTTAACTGTCACTACAGATAATCCATCAAAATTATTAAGAAATATAGGAGTTACTAAAGTTTCATGCAATGGACAAGAGAGTGTATTTCATAATTGCAAACTTCATAATGGTAAGTTGTATTTAATATTGGAAATATAAAAATAGTAAACTAAAGAAATAAATTTCTCCCTAAACATATAGTGCACTTAAAAGTAAACACATTTTTAAAGAGTATATAAATCATAATGTTAAAAATATATAATTAATTGAAATACTATACATTTTAATACGTAAAAAAAAGATATTATTTTTATTATTAATTTATTCTATTATCTATACATTAAAATGATAGAATACCACAATATGTATCGTATTTTTATTTTTATGGAATCAGTAACGTAGCTAAATAGCTTGAAGCAAGACAAAAGTATAGTACTAAGTACTGTTTACATAATGGTATTATAAAAAAACACTTGTTCCATTTAGATTAGTAAGTAATACAAAATTATAATTGTTTAAATTAAATATAAATAGATGATAAATTATACACTAAGTTTGATAATTCAATTGATATTATTGTTCCCAAAATAAGAGATGCAAATCTCTTATATCAAATAAATCATAAAATTTGCATAGATTTTTACACAAATAATTAAAGATATCTTTATTTAATACGAAATGATTTGTTTGTATGTAGATAAAATTTGCAATGTAGAGAGAGATGCCGTTTGGGTTAAATGTCGTGCAAATTCAGGTTCAGAATGTCAACCAGAAGAGGTATCATATGATGGAAAGTGTTATAAACTATTTGTTCCATTTCAAGAAAATCAAAATCAATCCATTCAAGATATTGGATATAGCAAAGCTGAAGCATTAGAACACTGTCATAAACGAGGCGGCAAGCTTTTGGACATTGATTCACAAGTAAAATATTCCAAAAATTGAATAAAATAAATTATTATGTATGGCAAAATGTAAATAAATTACATTTAAAAAGAAACCATTTTTTCATATACAGTAACATTTATTTACTATTATTTTGAACATTTTTGTTTTAGAAAGAAAATGATTTTATATCTGAATGGTTATCTAGACAAAAAACAGTTGGACCTGTACTAACCTCTGGAGTTGGGATATCATATTTAGGAAGTCCCATATGGATCTGGGAAGGGACAGAAAATCCATTGGTATACAATAATTGGTGGCCAGGTAATCAAAATAATTAATAATTATTGTTTGTAAATTTAATAATGTATTTCTTATACAGGATGGGAATTCAAAAAAGCTGTTTCTCCTTTTATTAAATCTAACCGTGCATTATGTGTTGTCTTACAAAAATCATTCCCTTGTCCTGCAAACCCAAATAGCACAAAATTATGTGATTCTGAATATTATTATTGGGAAGCAATTGATTGTGGAACAAAAACTGATCGATTACCTTATGTTTGTGAAAGAAATGTTGATGACATTGGTTAGTTTCTTTTTATTATTGTAAAATGTTTATATTTATATATAACATATTATATTATTCTGTTAAATATAATAATATAAGTGATATTAATTTGAAAGAAATAATTCCTAGGTTGTCTAAATGGAGTTGGTTCTGACTATGTTGGATCTGCAAATTCAACTGCTTCTGGAAATGCTTGTTTATCCTGGGAAGATCAACGGGTTTTAACAGCTATGAAATACAGAGTATCAGAAAAAACTAGGAGAACATTATTAAGTAAACACAATAAGTGTAGAAACCCTGATGGTACCGATTTACAGACTTGGTGTTATGTACAAACATCAGAAGGAATGGTGCGTAGTGAATTTTGTGACATTCCTGCCTGTAACTCAGCAACAAAATCATTTAGAGGTTGTAAGCAAAATACTTAAATATTACATAAAACTGTTAAAAATTAATAATATACATTATAATACATTTTAGCTAGTCCATTAATAGAAGAACCAAAATGTGAAATGGGATTTTTTGAATGTCAACCTAACGAGTGTATCACTCAAGCTTGGGTTTGTGATAATCAAGCAGTAAGTTTTATTAATTTTTACTATTGTCATTATTTCTAATGAATTACATTTAAATAATCATATGTATATCTAGGATTGTAGTAATGGTATGGATGAAAAAAATTGTTCTGATGCTTTGGAAAATTTTAATAAAACTCCCGAGGCTCGATTAATAAACCATGAAGCAGAAGAGTGGCTCCACATAACTGTTCACACTTGTGCTAATCGTTGTTTACAAGCAAATGGGTTTATATGTCAATCATTTTCTTACAAGTTAGTAAAAGTTTTATTAAATTTTATTTCATACTGTCTAAATCATTCAATCATTTATAAGTGTTTTATTAATTTTAGTGAAATTGATCAAACATGTACACTGAATGAAAAGACAAAAACTGATAACACTACAGTTTTGGAATCTCATAAAGACTGGAATTATTACGAAACTGACAGTGCTCTTTGTTTAGGCAAATTTATTTGTGAGAATGGAAATTGTATTGATAAGTCAAAGGTAATTTCAACTTTGAGTTTTAATAAAAACATAGTTATGATTTATTTCCAAATACATTATGAATTTCATTTTCTACTCTTTATAGGAATGTGACGGACATAATGACTGTGGGGATCGTAGCGATGAAACAAAATGTACAGGAGCTATGATGGGATATGAAATAAGATTGGCTGGTGGAAATTCTTCTAATGAAGGACGAGTAGAAGTCAAAGGTAGTTCAAAAATGGATTTATTTTATTTTATATTATACAAATATATTAATTTTAGTACTCGGTGAGTGGGGAGTTATATGTGATGACAAATTTGACTTGCGAGAAGCTAATGTAATTTGCCAAGAACTGGGCTTCCCGGGTTCTGTTGCCGTGAAACCAAATTCTTATTTTGGAGTGCCCAATAAAACAAGATTTGTGCTGGATGATCTTGATTGTAATGGAAGTGAAAAATCATTGTATTCTTGTCAATTCAAAGAATGGGGAGTTCACGACTGCAATGTTCAAGAGGTTTATATTATTAAAATAGTAAAATAGTTTTATTAACTACTGGCAATTCATTTTCCATAACTTAATGCATTTCAGTCGGTTGGTGTTGTGTGTAAAGTGGCTGGCGGAAAAGCTTGTTCAAGTGAAGAATTTGAATGCAAATCTGGAGAATGTATTCCAGTACGTTATTTGTGCGATACATTGGTAGATTGTACCGATGGGTCAGATGAATCACCTGAACGTTGTAACGTGAGTGTCACTACTACTAAGGCTACTACACCAATTATTACAACATCTAGTACAACAACTAGAACTCCAAAAAAATTTATCCAGAAAATAGCTCCAAAGAAAAAAGGATAATTATATGCATAAATATTTATAGTTGTTAAATATCAATAGAATGTTTTGTGTTAAGTCATATGCCAGGGTTTTATATATTTGTTTTAAACTAGTCATTTGTATTTGATTGTAGATAATGTTAATTAAAAATATAAAAACCCATTTAAATGTGTGATTTTTTTTGTCTTTAAAACAATAAAATCCAAGTTAAAACGCTGGCATTTGAATTAACTAAGTTTAATAATTCGATGCCGGCAATTTCACTTGAGATTGCATTTATTTCTTAAAAATTAAATTATTCCTTTTGAAATATCTGTACTTTTGAATTTCATTTCCTTCATTTATTTTCCTCCAACTGGCGGAGATCAACTCTTGTACAAAAATCAGTATTTTAATGTTCATATTTTTTTATGATACTTGTCCTATAGTCAAACTTAGAGATACGTTTAGTTGGTGGAAACGAACGTCGAGCTGGTAAAGAAGGCAGGGTTGAAGTGCGTCAATATGGTGTATGGGGAACAGTGTGTGATGATGATTTTGGTACAAACGAAGCACTCGTCATTTGTAACGCTCTAGGTTTTAAGGGTAATGCAGAAGTGAGTTGTACTCAAATCAATAAACAATTTTTAAGGCCATATAGAGCAATGTTATTGTTATAAGTTTCTAATTTACAATAAAAATAAATCTAGTTTAAAAAAGAAGCAGCTTTTGGTGCTGGGAAAGGACAGATTTGGTTAGATCAATTGCGGTGCGTGGGCAACGAGACTTCTTTGGAACAGTGTTTACACGCAAAATGGGGACATCACAATTGTAAACACGACGAAGACGTGTCAGTTATTTGTCACGTGGATCGGAAAAAAGTAATTTTAATATTCACCTCACCTGCTTGACTCTAGAGTGTAATCAAATTTATTAGATTCTGAGTGAAAAATCTTATATATAAATTTAATCTGACCATAAAATAATTCAAATATTATATTATATTATATTATTTATGAACATAGTAAGTATAAGCAAATTTCTTTAAAATCACAAAAGTGTCCGAAATGTCTTAAGTATAATAAGAAAATACCTGCCAATAATACAAAGAAAAAATAACTGAACATTATAAAATGCAATTATAATAATATGCAAAACACAAGCTAATCTCTTTTATGTAGGTACCTATATACTCTCTATACTAGAATAGTTTGGTTGACTAAATACTCTAACCAACAACTAATTATTCAACGAATAATATATATAATAGTTATTAATATCTTGCCCTCGTCGCCTGTAACTCACTCAAAATAGGGACACAGACGAAACTCTAAGAGGTAAAATCCTGTTTAAATTAAATTCTAGTTCCTCGTGAGTTATTTTTCAATCTGAAATAACTGGGACTCGAGCCACTGTTGATTCAAAATCCTAATAAGCTAGGTACGTCTTTTATGATTAGCGGTCTATCCATTTATCCGATACGCCCAACGTTTGCACATTATTCACTAAATAGTAAATATATGTATATAATTGTATTGTTCAATTGTTTTATCAAGACTGAGTCTTCTACTATGACGGCAATCATACCGAAAAAATATCAACTAAAAGAACTCTTACCCAATCAATGTGGAAAACGATTGGTCACAATTCCAAAGTGGAAGAGTATGATGCAACAAAGAATAGCGTCAGGATTTAATTCCGAGAGGGGAGACCATCCATGGCAGGTCGGTAGAAAATAGTTTTAAATACTTTTGTTTGGACTTAGTAACGATTGGGTTGGTGATTAACAATACACCTGTAATTTTTATGTTATCCAGGCCAGTATTAGATCCAGAACACCGGCCGGTCAGACAGAGCATATTTGCGGAGCGGTAATTATTTCTAAATACCACGTATTGACCGCGGCGCATTGTGTACGCGATTTGGATAAAGACGTGTACTACGTCAGGGTCGGTGACTTCAATATGGACGTAAGTACGGAGTATCGTATGCGCGCTTCAGTGTTTTAAAAATCGAAATCTAACCGAAAAAGTAGTAGGTATCTACAATTTTTTTCTTATGTATTCTAACAGAAAATAATGACCTAGACATAGTTCAGAAAAATTGTTACGAGAGATATGCCGATACATTTAAAAAATTTGAGAACTCCCTTTCGTTCCGCTTCAATAGTTCAATTTAAGCGCTGTCTAGTATATATTTTAGACTTTAATATAATATTACTGTACTTCAATATTAAATACAACTATTTTCGATTAGTATTTATAAATTTGGGTTTTAAGGGCTACAGATAGTAAATATCACAACTTAAAATACGCGGCTAATGAATATGGTTTGGTTTAGATAATCGAAGACTCCGAACAAGATATTTACATCGATGAAATTTACAATCACGACAATTTCGAGGGAAACGTTAAATTGAACAACGATATATCAGTGATCAAATTGAAAACTACTACAGGCATCAAGTTCAACCAATACGTACAACCGATTTGTTTGCCATCTAAAAAAATCAAATTGAAATCTAATATGAACTGTACAATTACTGGTTGGGGATCCGACGGTTCTATTGGCTCAAGTATTTTATTTATAATAATTAACACTGATGGTCGAACCGATAAAAATGTTTATTTGTATATTTCTGCACAGGTTTTGCTAAAAGTCTGAGATCAGCCTCGGTGCCAATAATAGACGCGAAGATATGTAAATCTGGATTTGTGTACGGTAAAATGGCTATTACCGACGGTATGTTTTGTGCTGGGAATTTAGACGGCGGTGTCGACGCCTGTCAAGGCGATTCTGGTGGTCCCATGGTCTGCTCTACCGATTTAGGTGAGATATATGTGTTGTATATCTTCTCTTAATAATTAGGGTACTTGTATTGTAAATGAAAAGCATTCTTTGGGTTAAAATGTAAAACCCCCCTTTTTTTAGAAATATCTAGGGGATATACGATTTATAGCATGATATAAATTTAAAAAAAAAACACATCACTTGTAATAAATTATTTTATTAATTATTAATTAATATAATTATTTATAATCACTTGTAATAAATTGTACTACAAGTAGAATATTTATAAATGTTCTATTATACTCGTATAAAATAAATGCAGTTGCGTAGAATGCCGTACAAACCGCGGTGCGGGCGGTTCAATTCTCCAAGGCCCTAAACTTCTGCGTTTCTGCGTGGGGCCCATTCTTGAAATTATATACCTATCCTAATAATAGAATATTTTTAATAAAATCGTATGATGAGTTTTTAGTATGTTTAGATTAAGTATAAATTCTAAATAATGAGCCCAACCAACAGTCTGCAACGGGTGCCCATCTATTTCTAGCTACGGCATTGTACAGTACTATAAAATACAATATATATATATTAAATTATAACTGTTTTTGTTTAGGCGAAACTGTAATGGGCATAACTAGCTGGGGTTATGGCTGTGGACGAGCCAACAATCCTGGAGTATACACCAATGTACAGTTCTACGAAGAATGGCTCACTAAAACATTGTTTAATTCAATGCTTGAATTCTAAAAATATAAAAATTGCCTGAAGGTTATATGCTCGTATTTCCTTATAAAACTATCGAGTAGGCACTATAAGATTGTTTTAACTCATACACAACCGAAGGGATAGTCTAATTTTAATGTTTTTACTTTATTCAATTTTGAAACATATTATATATTATGATTATTAGTATTTAATTTAAAAAGTAAATAATATAATATTATAAACATCTCATATTCTCGTTATAACCTTACTTTTAAAATAACAATAGTAATAATGATTATTACTAAATGTATTTTATGTATGAAGTATAATAATAAAGCCTCGGGCGACACAAATTATTTTTACATTTAATACATCTACAATAATTGATAAATATAATAAATTCACTATTCGAAAAATTACTCATTTAAAATAAAAAATAAAATTTTCATTTTTATATCTGTCAAATATAAAAAAAAATCACTACAATTTATTTTGTCCTTGCAAACCTAATGACAAATGATGTATATCTATTTTATATACACAAGTATGTTAAAATCGTTGACCATAATGTTGAAATTTTTTTTATGTTATGTGATAAGTAAATATGATCAGCCCCCAAAAAATAAATACCTGGATACGCCACCGACTCAAAAGGTGAAAAACACAAGAGATTCGCGATTTTCCCGCGTCAGAAATCCTTTTAAAGACTATAAACAAAGTGTCGAAGCGTCGGATGTAAAGTTAACAGTGTGGAGTAGACTTGACAGTCTTTGTCCTCGTCGTATTAAAAATCGTGCGTATTCAAATTTATAATTCGAAGTCGTCTCCTTTTGATATAAATTATATGCATATAATAATATTATGAATACCTAATATGTCAGGAAATTCAACCGATACGATATTATTGGCGAGTTGGTTTTCAAGGGTGACAGGAAAACAAAAAACTCGATAAAAACATTACAGGGGACACGCGTACACTCCGCTACCCCCCAAACGACACCACTGGCGTTTTCCATATTGACGTCGAACGGAAATCTCATAATCATTGCCAACGTCAGCGACAATCATCCTCCGGGCCGGTCTGACGCGAGCCTACCGAGCACCGAGCAGTCCAAACACTAAACTCGGAACGACGACGACGACTTTCGCATATGTACGCGGCGGACCCCCTCCCGAAAAGTATTATTTGTCGCCACAACGCGTGCGTTTCGATCGTCTCTCTTCTCGGCCAGGATTGCGCACCCGTCGCCCAATAGTGTTTTATGCTGTATAGTCAACGCACAATCGCATTTCCGTCTTCTTTCAATATTAGCCGTTTCTAATTTTCTTTTCGGGTTTATTTTTTTTTTCCGTCAAATCTATTTAAATGTACTGTCTCCAGAGAACGACGTCACCGGATAGAACGGGCGAATTTGTCCGCGACGAAAACACCGATATGACGACGACTCTCGTTCGAATCGCGCGCGCGGTGTATAATCGAATACGCGACAATATTCCGATAGCAGCAATAACGATGTCGAAGCAATTTGAACGCGATCGCCGCCGTCGCCACGTAATGTTAATTTCGAAAACGATTCGGATAACTATATAGCGATTGCGTAAAATGTTTTTTTTTTTATTTCGGATAACGCGAGTCGCGGATGTTTTATTGTCGGCTGAGCGATAACGGGTCGGATGGAAATGAATGAATCCGCGGCGCAACGGAGAAAAATAACGACACACGACGTGTTATTACTACAACAATAATTGTATACTATATAATAATAATTATTATCGCTACGTGTTACAATAGTTGTGTGTATATCGCGCGAACACAGTCCGCCGCCGCACGCATCTAATACGACGAGAATAATAGCGGATGTGGTACGATATGATTGTTACTATTAATATCGATCATTACCGTTCGATAATATCGCGAATCGCGGCTTCACAGTATCGCACCCACCATGCCGAGATGTGTATACGCAATTATCATTTATCACGCGTACGTATTTATGATAATATTGTACGATAATTATTATACTTCGACGCGTCATAGATTAAGTATACATAGATTTAGTATATTTGTAGTATTGAGCGGGATAAAAATAAAAATCCGCACGACGATGAACAAATATTGCGGAATTCAAAAATCGGTCGGAAAGACGAAGAAGCCGAAAAAAAAACTCATCAATAACGTTTGCCCGAAAGGACTCGGGAATCACTATACACCAACGTATTATAATACTTAACTATATGTTTCGCACGGCCCCGCCTCGTCGTTTCATTATCATCGGAACGAAAACAGAAGTGAAGAAAAAATAAAATAAAATAAAATAAAATAATTTGAATAATTATGTTTATTATCTAACGTTCGCGTTATCGTTACGAATTCCCAGCGAGAAAAGCGTTCCGAAAGCGACGTGCTCAGCTCGACGAAAACGATGGCCGACGGATTTCTGTTCGAAAAACACTCGGGGAAAACGCGACAACGACTACCACTCTGTAATAATACCACAAGCCACAACTACGTACGACTATTTACGGTAGTATCGACTAAATACAACTACCGTTAGTAAACTACTGCGCGCGGCATTCACAGGACAAGTGCGTGTTCTAATACTATGCGCGCCAGTCGTTACGGCGGTGATGATGGATTTATCGATAGTAGTATAGAAAACTATGAAAAAGAAAAAAATTCGTAGCGATATAATATTATAATAAATAATAAAGGTAGTAGTAGTAGTAGTAGTAGTACGATGACATTGTCGGACGCGAATTCGTGGACGCCGGACGGCCATTGGCTTGGCAACACTGCGCGGTGTGCGTCGTCGACAGACGCATACGGCATACGAATCGGGTTGTTCGCGGCGGCGACGGTCGAGCGCGCGTTTCCCCCCTGTCGCGCGCCGCGTGTGATCGTACGCGCGCGGCTGATGAATGACGGGAGCGGCGGCGGCGGCGACAGAGCGTCGCACAGACGTTGTCGGTGGCGGCGGCGGTGGGAGCAAACGGGGGCACGAGATGGCGGGACGAGTAGGCGGGGAACGGTCGACGTACGTAGCGAAGTTTGTACTATAATATTATGCAGATAACGCGGCGTAGCGGGATTGTGAAAAAGAAGAAAAAAATAGCACGTATACACACATACATACAGCGTACGTATCGGAAAACAACAACAATACGCGAACACAGTCGTAAACGGTACAATGTCGTGTACGCCGCGGTTGTACGCGGGCGCGCGCGCGTTTTTTTAAAAAAAACAGAGCGAGCGAGTGACCGGGGGTAGTGGGGGGGGGGGCGAGAGAGAAAAAACCCGCGTACGTTAACGTGTAAAACTCGGCGGCGGCGGCGGCAGCGGTGGCGGCGGCGACGGCGACTATGGCGGTGCGTGCGTGCGTGCGTGCGCGCGCGCGCGCACTTCGGCCGTACGGGTGCGCGCGCGGTGGTCGGGCGCGGTGGAGCGGGGTAACGTCGCGTACGCATGCGCACATCAGTCTGCGATCTGAGTTGGTCAGAAAATGGCGTCAGTCAAGTTTCTGGAGGAAGTACTCAGTAAGGACGTGGACGAAAACGCGTTCAGTGCAATTGTGGTGTCGCTGGAAAGCGAGCTCGTCACCAACACGTCGGTCGTGTCCACCGGCAACCGGAGTCATCCTCTGACTGGCCACAACAGCAATGCTATCGCAGCTACCACGGCCGCGCCGCAAAAACAACAACAGCAGCACTTGGTCAACGGCACCCGGGCCGCCACCTCGATGAACAAGTGTATTGCCGCCGCCACAACCGCCGCCACCACCACCACCAACAACATCAACAACAATAACAGCAGCAACAGTTTAATGCCGGGCATCAGTCAAGCGGATTTTGTTGGCCAACAACAACAACAGCAGCGCCACCTCCTCCACCAACAACAACAACACCAGCACCAGCACCAGCAACAGCAACAACAGCAGCAGCATGTCGTCAACCCAACGCTGGCGCACAATTATGCGGCGCCGCAACCGATGAAACTCCAAGAACAAGTCAAAGTAGTCTACTCCAATTCGGCCAACAGCCGCAATTACGTGCCGGTTAACTCCCTGCCTAACGGCACCATCAATTCTACCAGTACAGGTTAGATGGTTTACCTAATCGTCATCATTCACAACGTTAATTGTTGTCCGTGCATGTATATTGTTATTTATGTATACATTTTGATATCAAACTCCAGACTCTACGTTAGAACTTTAAATTACTAACTACCCACTCGATATCAGTTGGCCACTGAAAAGCTGCAATGTAAAAGTGCTTACTCACAATTTTGTAGATATTCATTCGGTGAACTGTAATTTCATTCTTTAGGAATTTGGACATGTTTTTACTTTGATCTGTTGTGCACGGTTTATTTCAGGTAGGTACTCATGTTTTTATATTTCTGTTAATCTGAAATTTCATTTACTGATATCGTGTCATTTTGTATCATGTCCATATTTCTATAGTTATTTTCATGCTATTTATGACCTATTTTTGCTAAACCCACACATACTGAAATGTTACAATTCAGAAAACCTGATATGTTGTTCATTAAACGTACAACCTTTCCTTCTGAGTTTAATTTTATAGGTTGTTTCACTCTTATCAATATAACATTGACTGCAATATTATGTACACAATTGTAATCAAATTATGTTAACTCTCAATCTGAGTTACATTTGAATAATTTTTGACATTCCTAAACCGATTTCGTTTTTTCATTCAGTTTCTTTTGTGGAATTTATTTTTACAACGGTTTAGATTGTAAAGTAATCAAATAGGCGTTCATTCAAAATTGATCTGAAAACTGTTTTTATTTTTTGAAAATCGCTATAAATCAATTACATTTTTTTATCATGTTATATCAAACTTTAAATTCTCCTAATAACATTTTATTGATATTCACATTACTTACCAACATGTCTTTTTAGGTACTGGAACGGCTGTTGTCATTAAATCAACTACTCATCAACAGCAACATAATTCACCTCCAGTTTCCACTATGACTTTAACTGGACAAGTGTCATCCAATCAATCTCCAGTTACGTCTAATGTCATTACTGTTTCCAAACAGGTGGCACAAGGTAACTCTTCACAAACAATTTTGCCAGCTAATGTGCAAATACTGAATGTAAATGCATTGCGGCCGCCAAACTCACAAGGTGGAGTTAACAAAAATATGTCTAGAGTAGTGATACCTCAAATAATGGGAGCCCGGCCTGGTGCACCAGGGGTAAGTCTAAATTATTAAATTATATTATTTATTTATTTAAGTTATAAAATAGGTGTTATTCATTTTTATTATGTACAAACTAAATGCCAACTACTAACGTCCGTGTTTACAATTTTATTTTATTTGCAACTCGCCGTTTTTATTTCAGTTATCAGTCGAATAATAACCATGTGTTTGTCTGTTTTATACTTTTAAATTGTACGAAATTTAGTAGTTAGTACTTAACAGATTGATTAAGTTCTTTTCCAATCTTTTCAACCTAAGATCCTTCCAGGCGTACTTTTCATCACCCAGATCATAAAAACTTTTCGGAATCCATTGACAAAAATTTAAAGGACTGACAGCTTCTTTGAAGTTTATATGAATGAAATTATGGACACTGCCCGATTCATAATTCACACTTGTCATGACGTGTCCGGGAACCCGGAGAGCGAATTGTCTAGAACAATATTTTTCGACACGGACGCCCAGACTGGACAAGTGTGAATTGTCAGATATAAAATCAATAAGATAATATTTTTCTAAAATCTGGACCCGTCCCAGACCAATGAGAATTGACCTTAACTGTTGATTTTTTATTTTGTTTTACATTACAAAGTATATACAACTTTTTTATTTGTATCGATGTAATACAATTGTTTCAAATATTTGTTAATTATGCTGTAAATGATTATGTATCAACTATATTTTTAACTTAAGTAATATTGGTTATTTTAGCTTACATTACAAACACTTCAACAAGCACAAGGTGGACATATACTGTTAAAGACTGAAAATGGCCAGTATCAGTTATTACGTGTTGGCCCTGCACCTGGTCAAGGAACTGTGATATCTCAAAATAATACCAATTTTAGAGTACAATCTGTTCCTGCAACTGTAAGTTAATTTTTAAGATTCTTTTTAATGTTGGTAGTTTACATTAGTTATTAGAAAACTTTTAGATTCAAATATATAATATATATATAGGTATTTAAATACATTAATATATTTAGTATTTACTAATAAATGTAAAATATCTTTTTTTATAAAAGGGAGAATTTTTTTACATACAATATTATACCCAAAATATAACTTAATATTAGTTAATGTGATTTTTTTGGCATATGTAGGGTAAATAAGTGTATAAGCTGTTAAATAAAACAATCAAACAGAAAATATTATTCATTATTATTATGCTCTCATATTTAGTGAAGTAAATTAGATTTTATATATATTTTGTGCCTCGTTTTCAATAAATTGTTATAGTTTTAACTATTTAATAAAAAATTATAATAAATTATTGAAGTTGATTAATTGTTAGAATTCTAATAGTATTAATAATGATAAAAATGTAATAATTCAGTTAATATCTGTTTGTTATTTTAAATACCTAAATCATTATTAATATTTTTTGATTGTATTTATATTGGTTAATTTATTCATTTCATGTATCAATACATAATATTTAATTATTTATTAATGAGTCTTCATAAATATTATTATTATTATATATTAGCGGGTTAAATCAGATAGTATCAGATAATAATAATTACAAAATAAAACAATAAACTGGCCATTCTAACTTATTTTTTAAATGGTTTGCTATAAATACTTTAGAACAAGTCTTAAATGAACTTATAGAGAAATTTGTAAGTGCATATAAAATTGAATGAAGGAATACAATTTCAGAGCAATGTTTCTATTGCTGGTACTCCAACAACAACACCAACTCAAACAATAGCTCAACCTCAACAGGTATTGTTAAATTAATAATATTACAATTGATGATTGAATTTTAATAATTATTTATTGTTTTTAAGGCTCAGCAAAAAGTTCAACAAGATAATACTAAAGAAAAATGTCGCAAATTTTTAGCCAATTTGATTGAGTTGTCAAGTAAAGAACCAAAACCTGTAGAAAGAAGTGTACGTACACTAATACAAGAACTGGTCGATGCCAAGGTGGAGCCAGAACAATTTTGTGATCGACTAGAGAAACTTCTAAATGCTTCACCACAGCCGTGCCTTATTGGTTTCCTCAAGGTATGATTTGGCTTGCATTTAATAACTTTGTAAAAAACATTTGTTGTTAATCAAAATGTTGTTTTTATATGTCAACAGAAAAGCTTACCACTCTTGAGACAATCACTTATGTTAAAAGAAATGGTGATCGACGGTATTCGACCACCACAACTTAGTGCTGTAACTCAACCTACTGTTGTTTTAGCTAATCAACAGCAAGCAACGGTAAAAATAATTTAATTATTTGTTTTACTTTGACAATTTAAGATGGTTTTTGTTTATTTTCATACAACATTATCATATTATAAAAATAATGTATTCGTCTATACTGTTTATATTTGATAAATATTTAATTTAAAAATACAGTTATGTTAAAAACTTATTAAAATTGAATTTTTATACTGTAGACAAACAGTATAAATTATAAATACTTAAGTTCAAAATTATTTATGTGTTCTTATCATATATTCATTATGAGATGTTCAAATCAATAATTTGAGTTATTCCGTTATTTAAAGAAAACAATTTATTTGATATCTGAAAATAATATATTTATTTTATAATTTGATATTTTAAGATATTTCAAACAATATTAATTTCCAAACATTTTCCTTTATCCCATTGTTTTTCACATACATCTTTCATTTATTAAATATTAACTTTTATTTTAATATATATCATTAAAAGTTTGTTTTTCCAACTATATATTTTAGTTGATAGTTTAGTATTTGACTATTGCTTATTTTTTATAATTTTATTAAATATATAATTTAAAGAACCATATTGTTTAATGAGACGTATCAAGCATTTTATAATATTGTTGTATTTTTATAAATTCTGGTTAACCTACCATAAATAGATTAAAGATAAAACTAAAAAAAAAAATCAGATAATTTTTTGACTGTATAGTGGGAGTTTTTTTTACTAATTTATGATGATAGTGTTATATTATTATTTATTGTTTTATCTGAAAAATATTGTAGACAACTAAAAATCAAATTATCTATTTAGTTTTTCTGTTAATTGGTTAATCAATTTTAAAATTCATTTTTAGGATTTCAAATTTGTCTTTTGTTATAGATAACATTAAAATTGTAATAAATGATAAAAATGTGTATTAAATAGTATTTAACTGTATGACATAAAGAGAAAATTGTTCTTTCCAAATTTCAAAGCATGTATATGCTCATAAATCTAACTTATTTTCAAATAATACAATAATACTATGTGACTTAAAGATAGTAAACTTTAAATTTATTAAATAATTACGTACTGTTAGTTATTAAATACTGAAGTTAAAAATAAATTACACTTGCATTTGCTTTACATAGTGTAATTAGCTAATTAAAACTAATCTTTATAATTTTTGAGTTAACTCAACATTAACATTTTCAAGACTACAATTATATTAACACTTCTTAAACAAATGTGGTTCTGATGACACATTTTGGGTTTTCTAACTTTTTACTTAATTCATACGTATACTTATTTATTATAATGTTTTAATTGTCTCAGTAATGTTTACTGTACTAGTAACTTTCAGTCCAAATTATAGTGTATTTTTGTAAATAATTTTTTCATTTGAATTTAATTATTATACTCCAGTGTATATACTATATATATGCATGCATATATTGAGTCTACTTTCTTAATTTTTTTCAAGTAAAAGCATTAAAGTATCTGAAATTTCTTAAAAACTGGTGGTTGTTTACACATTTTTAAGTCAAGAACATGATTCCGGTAAAAATAAATTGTTATTTTCAACCGTAATATTACATTTTTTTTACTTCATACTATTTATTTAGCATTTGTTATTTAATCAATGCTATATTATACTTTTATTAGAATACACAAGTTATGGGAAATATCTTAAGTTCTGCTTCTAATCAACAAACTGTTAGAATAATGACTACTCAACAACCAACTTTAACACCAGCAAGGACGATAAATTCACAACAACAACAACATAGAATTGTTTCTGTAAGTTTATTTCTTAATTTTATTTCACTTTAAATAGTCTTCCATAAACTCTTATTTTCACATGAAATTAAAAAAAAAAAATAATATAAAATGATAATTAATATATATAAATAAAACATTGTGTAACATTGGTAATTTTACAATTTGATTTTTAATTCATGGAATTTATGTTTTTTGGAAGACTTAACAATATGTATTATAAATTATAATTATTAATAATTAATTGTATTTAATATAGTATAACATTATTTATTAATACTTATGTTTATTGTGAAATATAATTTTTATATAATTGTTATTTTATATTATAGCAACAAGTCAGGGTACAAACCCCAACTGGCATTACAGCTGTTAATAAAATGGGTTCAATTCGCATACAACCACCAGTAGCGTCATCTCAAACTAATACACTTCCTCCACCACTTACCTCAACTTCGTCGCCAAGACCAGTGGGTAGTGGTCGACAAATGGTTGTAAAAGCAGTACCTATAAAGACGCCAACTGGATCACATATTAAGATAAATACTACATTAGCGACAACAACAGTACAAACAAATAGTATAACAATGCCTCAACCTCGGATACCACCATCACCAAATATTGTAGTACAGCCAACAATGATCAATAAAGTTCCAACACCCATCAGTGTCCCTACAACAATAGTTGCTGCTTCATCCAAACCTCCGTCAAAAGAAAAAGAAAAGAAATCTTTCTCATCATCAGCAGCATATGTGTAAGTATAAGTAAAATTTAAATTTAATTCTGATTGCAATTATAAATATGTATTAATCCGGTGATTAATTTTTATTGCAGTGGTGATGATGATATTAATGATGTTGCTGCAATGGGTGGTGTAAATTTAGCAGAAGAAACCCAAAGAATATTAGGATCTACTGAATTTGTTGGAACACAAATTAGATCGTGTAAAGATGAAATACTTTTACCACAAAACCCCTTAGTTACAAAAATTAAACAAATAGGTAACTATAACAAATCATATTTATTTAAGTTTTTGTTTTTTCAGTATTTGAGTCAACAATTATTTTTAAATAAATAATATACTAATATTTAAAATATGTGTTAAATAATAAAAATAATTGCTATTTAATAGATAAATAGATAATATTTAATAAGAATATTATCTATTTAAAAATTATTAAATTCAATCAATTTTAAATTATAAAAGATCTTTTGAAAAAAAATACTTTTTCAGTAATTGCAATCTTGAACCGGGTAGTTGATATTATTTTGACCATCATAACTAAATTACATTTAAACTATTTGTTATTTAACAATATGTTGTTTAACATTTTACCTTAAAATTACTATAACTAGCTCAAAGTTTAAAATATTTATTGCTGATTGATTGTAAGTTATTTATTTTATATTAATTTTTATTCACAGCTAATAAGGAAGGTTTAGACGATGCCGCTGCTGATGTACCAGCGTTAATATCTCATGCAGTTGCTGAACGATTAAAAGACCTTTTAGAAAAATTTGCTGTTGTAGCGGAGCATCGTTTAGATTTTAATAAAGTATTATATTCTTAAATAGCTAATATTAATTACTTGCTTAAACATATTAAATGTACTTTTATGTTTAGGCTGATAAACGTTATGAAATAACTAGAAATGTTCGAGGTCAAATCAAATGTCTCGAAGAAATTGACAAGGTCGAGCGTAAAAAACAAGATGAAATGGAACGCGAGCTTCTGTTACGAGCAGCTAAAAGCCGATCTAAAAATGAAGATCCAGAACAAGCAAAATTAAAAGCTAAAGCCAAAGAGGTATTTGTGGATAATTTTATCATTATAAAGATTAAATAGTCACAAATGTTTTTTTTTTTTAGATGCAAAGGGTTGAGATGGAAGAACTACGACAGCGAGAAGCTAATCTCACTGCTCTAAATGCAATTGGACCTAGGAAAAAACCCAAATTAGAACCAGGATTAAGTCCTAGTTTACAGGTATTTTAATATTAATATGTAATTATATTGATTTATGCAAAATATTATTATAAAAATATCTTTGGAAATTTCAAATTATTAAATATGATAATATTTTTGTTATACTTACACTTAGTTGAAGATAGGTTTTCTGTCAAGGCACTTATTAATAGTTTTAGTTAGTGGTGCTTTTTCCATTATAAATCTCGGGATTAATATTGCTAAAATTTATAACATAAAAATTTTAGATTTTTAGAAACGCATTTTAGGGTTGAAGTTTAAAATAAAATTTGAAATAAAAAATAGATTATTCTGTCAAAAAAAAAAAAGAAAAGTTGTAAAATGTATCAAACCAAACTTTTCATAAAGACCTTGGTATTAAAACAATTGAAGATAAAGCTACTCTATTTTATAAAACATTCTTTTCTCAATTTGAAAATCACCAAAATTCCACTAATCAACTCTTAAAATACCCCTACACTTCTTGGGAACCCTCTTTGGAAATTATAAGAACATTATGTTAATCTAAACTTATAATTATTAATACTGTGTATTAATTAATTATATGTATTAATAATAGTGTCACTAATGGGTGACTTTTTACTCACCAATCGAAACTTTTTATATTCCCTCAGCATATAATATACTTATGCATTTTTCGTATAGATTGTAATATACAATTTTAAATAAAAAATATTCAAAACAAATATTGACATTTTTTTATATTTTTAAAATTACAAAATTTAAACAAATATTATTTATTTATATATTTAATATTAAAAACACTTTAAATATAATTAGTATATAATAGTATGATTTTATTTTCAGAACCCAAATTCTAGTATTAGTACGACCTTAACAAATAGACAAACAGTAAGTATTAAACAGTAATTAATCTAAAGGTTTTTAAAATGTTTTGTTAATCATACATTTAATTTCACAGATACCTAGACAAAGGATAAAACGTGTTACCATGCGAGATACCCTCTTTGTACTTGAACAAGAAAAAGATATTCGTAGAAAGTCACATTTCATGTTCAAACCATTTTTAAAGTGATATATTTTGAGGTTGTCATTACAGCCAATCCTTGTTGAGGCTACTGGCTAGTCATATTGACTAAGTTTTCTACCGCATTGTCAAACTGATTCAAATTATTATTGAATACCATTAACAGACTATTTTAGATTTAAATTTTAATCATCTGCAAATTTGTTAATTTTTGTTATATTATTTTTTCAATCGCTGTTAATTTTTTATGTTTCTTTGTTAATCGCAACATAATGAGAAAAGAGGTTATGGACCACGTTTGTGTTAAATATAAATTGACTGCAATGAAAAAAACTTATGCGATGTATCAAATATGGCACTCATCAAGCCTATGTTAAAGATGTATTTTTTTATTGTAAATAACACTAATGTATTTTTTAGAGCATGTATGTTAAAAAAAAAATATTTTGTTTATGTAAAAAAAAAAGAAGTTACTCAATTCTTTTTCTGTAAGTTATGCCCTGATATAAGTGAGCACTCATTATATTATTTTGTATAATGTATATATTTTTTTATTATAATCAATAAAATTAATAGGGTTCAGTGATTTTCACACACAAAAAAACTGTTCCTTCAATGATATATAATATATATATATATATATATTTGCGCACGTAAGAACAGTTTATATTTTAAGACAATTGATGAATGCGAAAACAAATGAAAAGAACCAGATACCGATCTTATACATTTAAAAACTGTAAAGTCAGTGTGAGTATGATGGTCTGTAGAGTACAGACGCTGTTTACTGTCATATTGATATCAATATTGTGTGTATTATGAACAAAAAATATTTACTTAAATTTAGTGATATGGGTAAATGCTTTAGTGTAACAGAAAAATAAAATAATGAAAATAAAACTACTTATCTATACTGTATGTCTGTATGTAAATTACAACAAGGACTACAGCTTTGTATGAAAATAAGAGTTATTAATATGTGTTTCTATTAAGACATTGTTATATTCATGTGAGTATGTTTAGATTGAACTCTAGCAAATGCAATAGTTTTGGAAAACAAACAAAGACTAAAATTGCGAGTACTCTAAAAAAATAATGTATAATCCCACAACAGTAGAACTTTTCGATAACCAAGTGAAATTGGAAAAATATCAATAATTGGATTTATAGCTATTATTTTTAATAATTAAATAATTGTGTACACTATACCAAGATTTTTCATCCGATTCGAGTGTAATAATCCTCTTCATGAGAAATAGTAAGAATTCAGTCTAACCAGAGTCGGATTTAAGGTAAGTATAGATGTACTGATCATTGGATATATATTTTACCGTCGTTTATTTCCATAATACTTTCCTATAGTATGAATTTGTCATTTTTAAACTTTCCATACATTACCAGGGGCGAAATGAGTTGGAGAATGTGGTAGTTTTCCTGGTGGGTTTTTTCTTCAAATAACTATTTTATTACTATAATAATAAAAAAAACCTAAGAAAATAGAAAATGTTTAAGTGTATTAACAGCACAAAAAATTCAAAACCGTTTGAAATTTATGTACATATGTCATGTCTACAGTAGGGGCATCATATAAGTAGTTGGTGAAAATTGTAAGTACTTACTGTTATTACTTTTTGAGTTATGACGAAAACTGCAAATTTTCGGTTTTGTCAAAAACCTGTATGTCGTACATTTTGCAGTTTTTTTTTTTGACATTTTTCGTTGGTTTTGCACAACACGGTTTAACTTATCACTCCAGTTATTTGAAAGTGTTAAAATTAGTGTTAAATGTACAAGAGACAACGTTTTTACATCGTATACAATGTTTTCATAAATGTGTAAGGAAGAGACCGAGAGAAACCACACAAAAATATAAAATAATAACTAAATACGTTTGTTTAAATAATAATCATAATGTTTATTCATTTATTCTTTACAATAAAATAATAATAATACGGTGCGATACAACGAAAATAAAATAATTAAAAGGCAACTGTTGTCTGTGATGGGAACGGCGGCGGCGACGGCGCGTCGCTCCTATACCAGAAAAAACCTGTTACGTTAAGTTAGGTTTGATCAAACCCAACTAACCCTTAACATATATCTCATTTGGTTGGCGAAATGTTGGACCGCTTCGCCTTGGCTCCTCGACGTTGTCCAATGGATTGCGCCATGGATGCTTCACGTCGGGGGTTCGATCCCGTCACCGAGACACATTTGTTTTTGCAGTTTTTCAAATAAATTTTCGCATTTTTCTTTCGAATGTTTTCGAACAATATTCGTTGGCTCATAAAATGTACATATTTGATTTACCGCGAGATCCGTCAAAGTCAACACGTAAGAAAAGCTACTATAGCCACTACGTACGTACCTACTTAAACAAACTAATATAAACGTGTCTTTTGTAAATGTGTAAACATAAGTTGCTAAAAAAATAAATAATTGATATCTATGCGTATAAGTACTATAATGAAGTTAAAATGTTATGACGTGTAAACATGTTCTGTAGTTAGATGATGTGGAAAAATAATGATAAATATTGGCTTAAATTCAATGTTTGGGAAATTAGTGACCACCATTGGTACTTTTTATATTTTCCCTCTCTCCCCAATCCGCCCCTGTGCGTTACTGAATTTTTTTTTTAGTAAACACTCGGTGGGTAATTACTTTAGCCCATGTCTTGCGATTTCATAAAGAGATTTTCGACTTTTTTATCATTTACATGTAATGTGTATGGACACGGGGAATATAAATTATACACCACACTATAGGCTACTCTTTTAATATATTAGATTACGAGGAAAAGGTCAAAAGGTTTTGTACTTTTATCGAATGCCGTAGTTATTTATTATATAACACACGTAGCAGTATACGTATTCTCCGAGCGTTCGTGCAAATTTTTAAGAGAGGAAAACGCCGATCGTCGTCGTGAATCGTGAATTGTTACTCGCATAGATAATATACCTATTTATTCAGTAGCACGCCATTGTAATTATACCGCCGCCGTGTACGACGGGCCAAATTAAATGCTATATCTCGAAATCGAAACAATCGATCTCATTAATTGTAAGTACTGTTATTTGTGTGAACGGTTAAAATAATTAAACGAACGCACTACGACAAAATCATATTTTTGTTACCCCATTAAAAAATCGTAATTTTTGCACTAGAAATGTATAACAATCGAACGGATCGCGGTTATTAATATAGGTACCTAATTACGATGATATAATATAGTTCGTTACGACATAATTATGTAACAAAAGTAGTTGTAATAACAATAATAATATTATGTGTGTGTTTGCGTGAATAAATCGAAATTCACGTCGGTCTAATATTGCGTGACACGGCCAATGAAAGCCGCCAAGCCGCTCGCGCTACCCGACCAATGACAGCCGAGCTGCGCGCGCAATGCAACCGATAAGAGCGACGTATTCATCGAGCTTACCATTTACCTTTGCCGAGTGTGTTGACGATTAGTCTAGTGTCGACATCGGTTCCGAAATTTCTTCTCTGTTTGCAGTTTTTATTTTTCTCCGTAATAGTGAATAATGCCGTAAATTGTAATTATTTATCTCGCAAACGACTAATCTAACTTTGAACCGTGACTTTTGATTTTTAATTTTTAATTTTAATCGATTTAACGAGTGACTTTTGTATCTGTTACTACCTACTTTATTACACAAGCCAATACGAACACCGAAGATCGAATCTCTCAACAGCAACCCATCGACAGGCCGTAAGTAGTACCGATTATATTTATTTACAATTAGCGTTAGACTTGACTGGGTGACATTAGTGACTTAGGCGCCGATAGGGGATAGCGAAGGGTAGCGACCACTACCCCGCCTTTTTTCACGAGGTAGCAAAATCATATTTTTGCCTCCCTATAAAAAAAGTTGTGATTTTTGCACCAGAAACGTATAACAATCGAATAGATCAGTTATTAGTTTATTATACTGATATAAGATATAACCTCTATTTTTTTTATTGTTGTCGTAATAATTCGTAAACATCTCCATCAAACTCATATTTAACATAACAAAATATCTGTTTATCAATTAAATTGATACGTGCGTGCGTGTGTGTGTGTGTGTGTGTGTGTGTGTTAGAGATTAGAAATTGACGATCTTGATGATAATAATGCGATAGTCGATGGGTCGTGTGCTAATATTAATTGCGGTTATAGTACCCTACCTAGCTGCATATAAGCAGAAGTGGTGGTGATAATTGATGATTGCACAGACCTATTGACCTACTCAATTTTAAAACGTAGCTATAATCAGTAGACAACCACTAATCGACTGGAATTTTACAGACGAGTATAACATACATATTATTTATAGTATTATGATAACTCTTGTGAGCTCTGTAGTTATTTATATTAGCGAATTCCTGTTTTTACGTAGTTTTATATTCAATAAAAAACTGATTAAAAAAATGATGTAGATTTATATTTATAGTATACAGCGATTTAATATTATCGCTCTGCACGGATAAGGATATTAAATTCTTTTAGTTGACTATTTCATCAGAGGCAATATTTCATTGGTATAGGTAATGGAATAGTATACAGACCTAACCTTCTTCTAGCCGGCTACCCTTATTGTGTCAGGCTCTTTTTTCACCCTCGATAGCATATATACTCGTAATTGATATTAGACTTTTCATTTTATTGATTTTAAATATGTAAGGATATCTGCAAATAATTATATACATAATAATTTTCAATCTAATCAAAAAAATATATGAAAATATAATAACAGAAATTAAATTTTTTCCAATATAGTTAGTCCTGAAAACGTGTCTTAATTTACCCGCGTGGCAATTATCATTACAAATATCATTTATCACGTTTTAGCTTGACTCTTATATTATAGTTTTATTTATGTATATTCGCCGTTAGGTCAGTCGTAAAAGTACTATCGAGAGTATAAATTGTATACTCGCAGTATACGGTTGTAAACATAACCGTGTTTTGAGTAGGTAATACCTTACTATATATAAATATAAATCATCAAACATTTAAACACGTCCAATATAGACTATAGTATATGATTTTGTTTTGTATTAATCGATGAATACATTAGTCCAATGCTCGATTTTTAAATTCTAAGAATAATATTAAACTGTGTGGTTTTGACAGTTGCTGGAGCAAAACGTTCTACGTAAAAATTGCTATAGTTTTTAAAATCTGGACCCGGTCCGATTTATATATACACACAAAGCCCGGAGGCGAGCGAGCTTAATTAACATTCTGTCAGTTTTCATGATTAAAATGTTTGTCGGTAGCCATTATAGGTACACGTGGCATGGTTTCGTGAAAGTTTTGATTTTAAACTTTCCTCGAACATTATAAACTGTACCTCAACCTGAGTCGGCTATATTTAAGTTTATGTAGTGTGGCGATTCGAACGCAATCCAATATCTCCCCGACAGTATGATAATAACGACAATAATTAATAATAATTGTGACATCGGTTACGTTGTATACAGAGTATACAAGCGGTTAGGTTAGGTTAAACCAAATTTAAAAAATGCAAATGAAATATTATTATGTTACGACATTGTAATGTGTATCTACACATTGTAAATATTTTCAACAGGCGAGAGGTGTAATTTTATTTCTTTAAAAATGTATAATAATAAATTATCAGGAGAGGGGATTGTTTATACTCGTATTTCTAATAAGACTTATAAGATATGACTAAATATGCATAATATTTGTTCGCGATGCATACGTGAGGAATTATTATAATAATTCAACAGGAGGAATAATGGTGTTTTAAAGATAATTTAAGTGGACGTACTTGTACAAGGTGCGTGTATGACATACATTATTATGATATAGTATATTGTGTTTAAATCTCGCGCGCGCGAGCACGTGTAAAACATATTACCTATATATGTATATAATATTATAATACAGGTACGCGTTATTATGTCACCGGAGATCATAATGTCTATACCCAAGTTGATCGCATCATCTCTTTTAACCGACTCAAGGTCGACCACATGATTTTGATATTTATTTCAAATATTTGTACAAAGTGCTGTACGATTCATATTTAGTTACGTGTACGAATGTAACGCGTATAATAATAATAATAATAATAATAATGTTACAAAATTTAAATAATATACATGCCTTTATCGTGTTTTCGTGTTCGACGAATACGAGTCGCATAATATCGCGCACATCTATACCTATAACTACCATGTTATTGTTCCCATCAAATCGTCGACACTTCCCTTCCTCAATGCCCCGAGTTGTCAAACTCCGAGTCACGCTTCGTCGCCGTAAAGTTATTATTATTATTATTTGCTTTTTTTCTGTGAATTTAGACGTACAAAAATATGTCTCTTTTCGTGGCCGGGGGTGTGGGGGTGGGACGAAAAAAAAAACGAAAACAATCGGAAAGCAATCAAAAACGGTTCATTTTCGAGGAATGTCGATTGTGTCGTACACGCGTATTATATATATATATATGTTTATATACATATACATATACACATATACATACACACACACACACACACACACACACACACACACACACACACACACACACACACACACAAATGCGCGTGTATATACATATAGCGGTGCGCGTAAACGAGTAGAAAAACATGACGGGTGGCGGTCGCGGGAAGAGGCACGGCCCCAGGGCACGAGGCAGCGCACACACACGAGCTCGCTCGCCGTGAAGCCTCAGGCGTGTAACTATGGCGACTGCGGCAACTCAATATACATTCGAATCAATTGATGGCCCCGGGACATGCCGGGCCGGGCGCGCGGATGATGGTCTCGGCCGCCGTCCCGGGCGGATACGTCGGCGGCGGGCCGGGGCGGTTTCGCGCCCGCCGGGCTTATTGTCCTATGAATACTTTACGCGGGACGAGGCGGCGGCGGCGACGGCGACGGCGGCAGTGGGCGATATGGGGCGCGGGGTGGCTGCGGTGGCGGCGGCGGCGGCGGCCTCCCCGGGGGGCGAGATCCGGCAGGTCGATGTCGTCGTCCCCGTCTACGTGGCCCCGGGCGTTCGACGCGGACTTACAAATTAACATTGCCTCGGGACGTCTCCGGATCTACCGCCCGCCCGCCCGTCACATCGCCGCGCCGCGACCGCGCGCGCTTTGCGGGACGACGGCGGAATGCCTCGAGGCCCCAAAGATATATTACCACGACGACCTTTATACACAACAATCTTTACACACACACACTCGCGCGGTCGGTATATAATGCACATACACACTTACGCACGTGCGAGTATATACGTGCATATCACCAGTGAGTATACTTTATAGTGAGCGCAGTTCTCTCATGTGTGTGTGTGAGCAATGTGCATCATATTATATTCATATAAGTGTGTTGGTATTTTTGTACAGTCTTATCACTGCAGCGCGTAAAAACACCTCCGAAACTTTTAACACTTCTCTCTCACTCTCTCTCTCTCTCTCTCTCTCTCTCTCTCTTTGTATCAAAGTTTTCCGATTGTATTATTATTATTATTATTCTACTATATAGTATATTCATCGTATACGGTTTAACTCTCTCTGTTATATACTCATTGCGGAGTTTACGATAAGAATAACACGTGAACGTGCGACTACATTGTCAGAGAGCGAGAGAGCCATACAGTGTATGTATATTATGACAATACATTACGCGAAATACTTTTGTATTTTCACATACTGTGATCTATGATGGTTTAAACTTTAAAGGTTCCTACCTAAGTATCGCGCACGGTATGTCCCGAGAGGATTCACACTAGTTATAATATTATTATGTTCCACTATATGATATAGTTTAGGTAGATTTTAGATTAAATAAAAACCATAAAATAGTAATACAATACCTTATCATTATTATTCTGAAAACATCACAATATGCAATAGACACTCGCGAGACTTGAAATTCTTGAACACACAAATGGCATTAACTATAAGAGGAAGTTGAACTCCGGGAAAATAATACAATAATTAACCACTGACTGTAAAGTACTATAGTTGATTAATAATATTACAGTCTTTACCGTTAAAATGTTTTTATTTTTACTATTTTTTTCTCGGGTCCTAAACATTTAAGGAAAGATGCCAATACGTATTCATTAGATACACATACCTAAGCGTGTTTGGAATGCCATCGTTTCCAAGCTTGGAACAGGATGCACACTTCCTTATGAGTACCTAGGACCGCACAGCGTTATCGTCAAATGTCCAATAGGTATATACTTACCTCGACGGTCGTGAACAACATTAAAAAATCTTTCGACAGACGACTATTTTTGTGTGCGGGATTGAGTTACGAATTGTATGCAGTATTGGATCGCGTTTGTACGGTGGTAATGGAAAGCGCTGATTTATACCTATGGGATTTTAAAATGAACGTGTGCATATGTGCTTATACGTATGTGCGTTAAAAAATCGAAGCATCACCGAGGAAGTATAGTAATTATTACGCCCCCGATAACACGGCGAACGCGAGTATGTATCTACCCGTATCTTACGTTACAATCAAAAACGAATACTATTATAATATTATTATATACTATATATTTACATACACACACACACACACACACTTATTATATATGTATATATTTAATTTATAATATTCTTGTTGACAACCCTGTACATATATTATACCTATTTATACGGCTCTACTATTTGGTATAACGGGTGTTATACGTTTAAAAATATCGCCGGCGCGCGTTAATCGGTCAACTCGTTGCGCATTGTGTGTTATGATTTCTGATGTTTGGAATAGATATGCGATTTAACAAGTATAACGTCGATAACTCGCCGGCGAAAAGAAAAAAAAAATATAGGTGTATCGTGGAAAATTAAAGAACAAATTATAACAAAGTGGGCGTGAAACAGCTGCACGTCGCCTGCAGGCGTTAAAATCTTCGCCACAACCCCGATTTTGTGAACACGTCATACGGTGATCAGTACGTGGCCGTCGTTGCACCAGCAGATGGAACTATAACGCTCTGACCGGGTATGTTATTAAATATATATTATTACCATCGAAGTGTGTACCCCAACAACAGTTTGGAAATTAATGAATAAATAAATGACACCCACTCGGTGAAATAGTGTTATCACTTATCACTGGCCACTGCAGACCCGTTAGATATTATGTATTGGTGTAATGTAGGTACACGGTCCTACCAAACAACTGGCGCGGAGTGTTCTTACAGACTTGTATCGTATGATTTATTATTACACATATTTGATTTGATGATCTATCGTCTGAAAGAGTCGAAAAGAACCGATAAACATATTATTGTCTGTACAATCGTATACATCGCAGTCGTAATAAGATCATCGAAATTGGCCGGTATAGGCGTGGTCTGGTACCAATTTAAAATGCTACAGTACATTTTATTAGCTTTCAAAATTTAAATGTATTACCCTACACAGTTCAATGAGTATAACATCTTAATAGTAGGTAATTTATTCGAGTTGAGAAAATCATTAAAGCTGATAGAAATAAACGGTACATTTATACAATTATATTTTATTCTTAAGGCCAAAGTCTTAACATATCAAAATGGAAAACCGAACACAAAACGGCCCAGAGGACGACCCAGACAACAGTGGACAAACAGAATCTTGGAAGACCTTAGGATGATTGGGATAGAGAACGCGGAAGAAAAGTTAATGGACAGAGAGAAATGGAGTGTTGTTGCTGCTGCGCCGATGGACTTTATAATGGTCTCTACAAATGCATTAGAAAGAAAGAATAATTCTTAAGGTAAATACAACACAAATATATTTTATATTAATTAAATTGTTTATATTTTCCCCATTAATTTAATTATCATTCAAATATTATACCAAATATTTTTTATGATATGTGAAAAAAAAATGAAATTTATATTTGGCACATATTTAAGTGATTTTTAAGCGCATAGTTACATGCATATACTGATAGTTTTTAGTACACACATTTCCGGGCCCTAATTATGAGTCACTTTAGATTTTTTAATCTAAAAATTGTTTAGCTTTCGTTTCGGCGATAAACATTGGTTAGTTTTAGTATCGGTCTAGCTGTTAAACGGTTAAATAGGTTAATTTTAGCGGAAAACCGTAACCCTCGCCTCGCTGTTCTCACATTTTGTTAGAAAATGTTCAATGAGTAACTAGTTTTACATAAAATTTGAACAAAATGTATTGATATTATTTGTTTTAATTATCATTAACAATATTAGGTTCTTTTAATATTTAATCGAAATAATCATCATCGCGTGCAACGTACGCACACAGTAGATAGATCGGCACCTTCGGGCTACAGTAGGTTCTAACTAAAATTGTTCGGCGGAATCATATATAAATATATAGTGCGTTTGAAATGTTTTATAAGTGCCGGTCGTCCGTAGCCGAACATACACGCGCGCACAAATACTTCGATTATTAATTACTGTTTTTGATGAAATAAATTAATAATGTATTATTACAAACGTGACGCGAAAAAAAATATTAATTTAGATTTACGAAACGGTATTTTCAGTTTAAGATTTTACAAAAGAGTCATGTTAAATAACGATTAGGGTAATTTAGACGTAATACCTGTACATTTTTCGCAGTGACGGCGATGAGTAAGCGCGGTAGCACATAGCGTATTAAAAAAAAATATACTGATGTTTTTTCTACGAGCGTAATTTGTATAAATAATGATAGATCGGTAAATAATAATTATTATTAAAAAAGAAAAATTACAAACGTTTAGTGCGTGAGTGTGCAGTGAACAGTTGTAATAGTACACCTAAGTGTACTCGTTGGTAATGTCGTAAACATATTACGCGCGTCAATGTTGCAATCGATTCGTTATGTACGAGTATAAATAATATCACTATTGCGGTCGTAATAATAATATATTCAATTCATCACATAATTTCGTATAATATGCGGTCGTTATTTCGAATACCGATTCATTCGTCTTTAAAGTCTATATTATAATACGTGCATTATATGGTGCGCGTTAAAACGCATAACGTGCCGTCTCATAATAGTTAACACAATGTGCTTTTGATATGTTAACGCGAGCGCGCGTAAAAAATAACGTTTCACTGTGTATAAGCTATTAAACAGACTGAACGCTGTTAATACGATACGGGTGCCGAGTGTGACCTTACTGCGGCCCGGAGGGGTTTTAATACATTCCTCCGGGCACAGAGAAAGAATCACACGGGAAAATAGTCCAATCCAGTGTTTTATAATATCATACCTCGGCGGCGCGTCTGTCTCCGCCGATTACTTTTTTCACGAAAAATATTCTGAAATCCGATTTCTTTCAATAATAATAATAAAAAAATTACACTTCAAGATCATTTGAAAATAAATCCAATCAATAAATTATTTAAATAAAAATTAAAAATTAGGCTTTCAAATCGTAGGCCTAATATATCAAAAGAAAGCTGTAAGATAACTGAAAGATCGTTGATTTTCATTAAGTGTTTATTATATGATGCGAATTTAAAAAAAAAAAAAAGAAAAAGGGAGCGTCCATATGGTGCAAAATATTCACTGCCGGAGCGTATTTTTTCACTTGTAATTCATTCATTATTAATTTACGCGATATTATCACATACGATAATTTTTCAACTTATACTTAGACCACACGTAATTTTCCACCTCGCGAGTTAATTCCCTTTTGACGTCCTTGAAGTGCATTTACACGAACTACTACTACTGGTGCGTGTTCCGCGGTGTATACTTAATAAAATGTATTTTTCATATACGAAATGCGGTCAACGTTGATTTCACCCGTACCTTTAATTATTTATATTAAATCGTTTGAAGATCATATGAATGTAATATTGTCATACTGCGTTATATCGATGATCAGTACCATTTAAAGCTGGGATATTTTAGATACACGCGATTAAATTCAGATTATTTACAGTACGTTTTTTTATAGTTTATAATTAAATTTAGCATCGAATTTATACTCGTTATATAATATACTCGTTAATTAAAATAATGATGGAACATTTTCTATGAATATAGACGATACGTATGCGGTCATGTGCATTTCGCTATTCTCGAAGTATAGAATGATACACGTATAAATAAATATTCATAAATACATTTCTTTCGCGATGATTTCAGTCTCTGATAATAAATAATAATAAAAATAAATTTGTTAATAAAATCATTTGATAGAATAAACGATCGTGATAAATAGAAGTTATGGATAAAAATCTGATTTTTTTTTTTTATGTTTATCGAAATGTCCAAACGATATGTTTATATCAAGTAAAGAAAATAAACGGAAAAATATGTCGATTGAATAAATAATAAAAAAAACCTGTACCTAATCGTATTAAATGTTGTTCTTATAATTCATTAGTCAAATCGCCAATTTGTCGACGTATAACGTATTATTTTGTAGTAGGCGCGTAAAACGAATTTTTAGTTTCATTAAATATTTCTAATCGTTGCAGTGTGCGAATATCGTGCTAAACGTGTGTATAATGTATATTGTATACCCATCATCGGGGTTCCATCAGGATAATTTTAATAATACCAAATTCGCATAATATATACTCGTATAATCATGTATGTATATCGATATATGATTTGATTTTACGAATGAATTTCTAAACTAGGTTTACAGCAAACGATGCTTGTAATTACCTAAAATGCTGACATTACAACAACCGTAGGGAGGGGTAACGGTGACTTCACCTTGTAGTTTTCTATTTCTCCCCGTGTTAAATATGCGTCACGCGTCTTTTGTCGTCTCGGTTTGCGTCGAGGGTAGTGAAAACGCAAGAATAAAAAATGTACGCGAATGTGTTGTCTTTTCGTGTGATAAATCAACACACGCGTGCACCGTGGCACGAAAAATAATTTATTTTGGGCAGTGTCGGCGAAAATCAAATATAAAACAAATATTTGCCGTGTGCGCAGAGGAAATGATTATGAACTCGGCGTTTGAACAAATTGATATTATTTCATTTATGTTACAGGGAAATCAGTTGGTTGTGTTCGAATGGCATCGTGGAGACGCGCGGACAAGTTGTCGAACCGTACGAATCGGTACAGAAACAGATTTCCGGGTATTAGGAATAAGAGGAAGAGGATTATATTATTATTGTGTATGTGAAATGTGAATCATACGACACAGTAACCCAGTTTTCATTTCTCGACAGGTACGTATACAAAATGGTCGGTAACTCGTGTGTCGTGTGAGTGTATACTGTATAACGTTTAATATCAATATATCATAATAACATATACGTGAAGTCGACGTATTTTTATTTCGTAACTATTCACACGCGCATGCGCATAACAAAGTATAATATAATACAATTTTATATAAAAAAAAAGGTGTATATATATTTATAATATTACCAATTAGCCAAAAGTAAACTTATTTAATTGTTTTTTTAACATATATTATATTATATATAAACCAGCCTTAAAAAAAAGTTATTATCGTCTATTTAATTAAACAACTATATATATATATATATACACATAATATATACATAATTCCGTCGGTAAATAGTATATCATGTATTATTATAATATTTAGGTACATGTGTATAATATATAATATTATACTTGTTGGGTAACGCGCGTGTCGATTTATCTTATGATGTGTATAATACATGTTATTACCCGACGTGACGACGATGGTGATATTTTCGCGGGTTCCCGCCGACGTGGCCGGTCATCAGTTGGACATTTTGCGGACGAACAGGTATTCGGAAAACTGTTGGCCGTGCACGCCGCCGCCCGTGCTCGCGGCCACCGTGAAACCGGCGTTCAGCAGCCGCGTGATGGCCTGCACGCTGTTGAGCTTACAGTATCCGTTCAACGGGAACCGGACTAGGTGTCTCGAGTCCACCGGCGTCCAGGACACGGCCGGCCGCCCGGCCGACGGCTCCAGCGCCGAGTGGCCCGTCTCCGGGAACACCTCGTCCAGCACCGCGTGGTCGCCGGACAGCATGACGCGTTCGCCGAGGTCCGGGCTCACGTGGACGGACACGCACTCGTACTGGTCCTTGACGCCGCCGGAGAGGCTGCTGTTGGACCGGCTCGGGGGCCCGTTGGAGTCCCAGCCGTTGGTCCGGTTGTTGTTGCATTTCATCCGGTCTCGTTTTAGGTTTTCTAATTGTTTACACATGGCTAAAACAAAATACGGACAAGGTGTGATCGGACCGCTGCAAACTCTCGAGGGACGGTCGGAGTAGTAGTACTATAATACATGTAAGTATATTATATCCTCGTCGAAGCGCATTAATTTTATATAAACGCGTCGTGTCTATATATATATATATATATATTGGTATATTACGTGTGGGTATATATTGTGTTTATTACTATGCCGCGTACGATCGGCGGCGTGATTAGAGGGCGGGGCTATTCGGGGTGTTTATCTCCTCTTCTGACGACGTTTGTGTTTCCCTTTTAGGTACGGCAAATCGACGAAAAGAATCTTTCTCGATTTCACACAAAATCGTCATTTCAAGTTTCGATTGTATAGAATTGAACATTTCGAATTTGCAAATCGAGTCGTAAGTGTTTTCAATCATTATTAATGTTTTTTTTATTAGCAAGCCTCCTCCCATAAGGTTTATTATGAGTCGATTACGCCATCGCGGATTTAAATGTTATCGACCTTTCTTACGCTACACCTATTTCACACGAATATTACATATTTTTAACCTCGACCGTATCAGCAAACGGGTATCAAGATTTGTTTTTTTTATTAAATGTTGGGATTTTCTTGAAAATAACGTTGAAGTTATAATTATTGAAAACCTCGAACCGCGATATTCGCATTGTTAATTTTTATCTATTGGCATCGCGTACAGGTACAATAACACATGGCGATAAATCATAAATCTAAGGTATTTTGTAGGTGAACCAAAATACTCGTGTATACTTTTTGTTACCGCGTTCGGCTAGACAATAATTAATTGCTCTAAATCATCCGCAGTGTATTTAGATAACTGTCTCATAAAATAATTACTATTTTCAAATATTCTCACAGTCATTAAACCGCCTCCGGAGTATAAAGACCGAGCTCGTGAATCATAAAAATCGATTATTGTGCGCTATACAATATTTTAATTTGTCTAATGATGTCCGTGTTTGAAACCCATATTGCACGAAACGACGTGGTACGTGAATAATAACAGTGATGGAACAAAAACGGATGTAAAAGAAATAGTATTATATGACGGTGTCTCAGACGCCGACAATGAGACAAGTCGTGTACCGCGTACCCGGGGGCCGTGTCAGGATTGCGGCCACACGAAATCCTTCGACCCGACTAGAAATTTACGTCCGTAGCCTTGTCCCCAGACGTCAAGTCGTAGCGTAGGCATTATCGTTACAACGGTGTCCCATTCGAATGCACACAACGCCGCGGCGGTTAGTGTATCCGATTATCTCATTAAGAATAAAATATCATACGCTCCATCCAAAGATATGACACACTTTAGGGCTTTTATTGTTTGTACCGTGTTACGTTTGTATAATACATCAATTATTTGCTACGAGATAAATAACTGTCGGTACGCGACGAAATATTCCACCACTCCGCGGTCAAAACTGTTAGCAGACGGTAATAGTCGACGTAAGACGACGGATTTACTTACGAGTGATTTCGAAGTATCGAGCTTCTTCTAGCAACAGGTCGATGTCGGTAAAGTTGTCGGGCAACGAGAGCTTCGAATTCCTCATAAAGTTGAGGATATGCCTGAACATTTTGCCATCCCTGTCGATGAAATAGTGTTGTTTGAGGGAGTCTAACACTATTGGTATGCTACCGTTGAACAATTTCGCCAGTTTTGAATCGGGATTCCTGAAATTCGATCGATCGTGAGACACATTTTTGGTGCGAACGGATTGAATTGCGCGCGCCTATGCGATACCGACGTATCGCGAACGTATGAATGCTTTATTATATAAATTCCCCGACCGATAATTCGATAATCGTTTAAAAAATTTAACCACGTAATGAGTATGTGAAATGGAAAGAAAACGTTGGTGAAAAGTTAAACTTTCCATATTTGTTCCGAACACTCGTTGCACAGATTATTACGTTACACAATATAATAATGACATTATGACTCGTGTAAAAAACAGTGTTCGAGTTTAAATAGTGTACTACAACGTTTATTTTTATCGTTTCTGCGAGAGTGGAGTAAAATTCTTGTTCAGCAATTTAATAATATGGCAATAGTCAATAAATATTTAAATAAAAAAAAATGTTTTAGCCCACATGCATACACGCACGCACGCACGCACGTACGCACGCACGCGCGTATACACACACACACACACACATTACATATTATAATGTATGTGTATTGGAGACTCGTAATGCACGACTCTTATGCGCGAGAGAGACTAGTGAAGCGTAGCGCGTTCGTGTAATGCCAAAGGCGATGGCACGGCGTGCATTGCTGAAAGGACCAATCGTTAGTTAAACCAAAAAAAAAAAAAAAGGAAATAGAAACCCACTCTTCACCATCGATCCGCGGCGTTATTTCCCATGTTTGCTATCCGTGACCTTACGTACGTTTGTACATTAAAAATAGTTTCGTCATACAATTAACCCAAATTTACACTCTCACAGTGTACTAATTTATACGCGTATATTAAATTATTTCTATATTCATAATGACATTAAACCAACTTGGTTAGAGTGTCCAGCGAGGACGTGTATATGGTGCCGCCGACGTCTATGTGGACGGGAGCCGTGTATTTGGATGCGGCCGCCACACATGGTATGCCGGCTATGATTTTGTGGTTGTAACCGGTAGTCGGCACTACCGGTGTTGGTGACGGCGAGTTGCTGTTGTGTGATACGGTAGGCGATGTGGCCGGTGAATTACTACGAAGCAATACGAATAAAATAATCCAATGTTATTATAGAATTTAGAAACGAAAAATATAAATATTAATATGAATATAAACAAGAAAAAGTAGTAATCGAAACGCCGATTTTTTCTTGTAATCACATTTCTGCCCATAACCACCGATGAGAAAACCTATGTTATTCAAATATTTTGATAGAAAATAGTATACGTTGAAATTTAAGAGTCACGTTAAAACGTACGCGTTTAATCAAGTAAAACTCATAAACATTAATGTGCAAATTATTTAAATTTCACACGTTTTAGTTAATAATTGAATTAATAAAATTGTCTAATATTTATATCATTTTTCAGAAAATAGAAAAATATTTAACCGTAGAAGCTTCTTCGAGCAGAGTATGAAAAATATATTTACAAAAATATCGTCAAAGTCACTTTTATTGAAACTTTCAAGTCAAGTGTAGTGATGATATGTCTGGAATTCAAAATTTAAACTACGAATTAACACTTTTTTAACGGTACGTATTACATTTTAAAATAAATATATTTTATTGTGAAAAAATAAATAAATGCTATTAGCATAAAAGTGCTATCTTATAAGTTATAATGTACAATTTTCATATCTACGATTGATTTGCAAAAGTAAACATACTCTCAAATAATTTTAAACGCAGATAAATACATTTTATATATTTAAAAAAGAATTATGATTTTTAATGATGGTGGAAAAATTAGCTAGATAAAATAGAAAATATTACCACAGGTTTTATACACAGATTATTATTTAAAAAATAAACTGTTTCCTATATTAATAACATAATAATTATATATGTTTAAAATTTAATTATGTAAAATGTCTTTTTTTTTTTAATTACTGGACACGAATTTACTAATAAGTATGTATTTTTGTTTCATAGAAATAATATTATCTGACAAAACAATAATAACGAAAAAAAAAAATTAGAATAACAAGTTGAAAAGAACGTCTAATTTCTTAAAATCGCCTTATCTGAAAAACCAGTCACCAAGGAGGTAATTTATTTTTTAAACTTTTCTAACATGTACATGTAGTTAAGTATTATTTAACATACATATGCAAATGTGAATTGGTCATTGAGCAATAAGATACCACTCTAATCGGCTATTACACACAGCAGGAGTATGTTTAACTAAAAATCTCGTTATCATTTCTGAATTTATTACAGCTAACAGAACCGTTGCGCATCAAATGTATTTTATCAAGATCTTTCTACTCTGGTACGAATGCCTACACATAATGTTATTATAATAAAAGTATTTAGTAAATAATATTATACCTGATTTTGATCTGTGCACTTGTGTACAGAGATCTGGATGAAGTAAGATCTTTAGGCTCCATTCCGTCCACATCTCGAACCACTTCACACTTCCGTCTGATATAAAAAAAAAAAAGAAGTCAAATCGGGTGAGTTTGATTTTTAAAATATTTATTTTTAATAAAATCATGTTAATCAAATTTTAAAAAAGTCCATTTCATAAACCATTGATATTATTTAACAAGTATTTGAAGTAGTTGTATAATATTTTATATTTGATGTATAGTACAATTTAATAATAATAATTTAGTTATAAAATAAATATATATATATATACAATATACATTCGTTATTCGGGCGAATTGATTAAAATTTATTTCAAAATGGACATTACGAGAAAACATTGACCAACTAGTTCCAAAGTCGGCTGGTTCATCGTTGTTCGTTATTATGGCGTTTAATTTTATTTTATTTAGCTAAGTGTCGCCTATCGTATTCATATTCTTAGATGTGGGTTGAAAATCACGTAGGCGTCGTCGTAGGTACATTATGAAGATGGTTCTGGTTTGTACACAAAAAAAAAAAAAATCTTGCACAATACGACGGAAAAGGTTGAAAATAATGGAATAGTCGTATTATAGTAGTAAACTAAACTGAAACGTACACATTTATAATATTGTAAATGCAACTTTTATTCACAGACCACGCCCAAGGTGTAACTGAAAACGTTAATCCAATTGTCCGTGTTACATGAAATAAATAATAATAATAATGTCATGCGAGTGAGAAGGCAGGGTATAGGTATGTGTATACGTGCAGATGTATATAATATTATGTATATAGTATATTATAGATTAAAATCTCGCTCAGACGTCGTAGATTAATTTGGCAGGAGCATTGGGTCTGCATAATTTTTCCAGACCCGAATTTCTGCTGACTTATAGTGACGCCGATAAGAATGTATGTAAACCGTGATTTATGGCTACATGTTGACAACGTTGACACGATCGCATAAACACTATACAGCGTATACAACGAAAAATTTTCAGAGATCGACGATAAAATGTAGGGTTTCGGTGCTTACATTTCCATCCGTTTGCCGTTCATCACATTTATGCAAAATATACAGATATGTATGCGCGTGGCGCGTGCGGACGTATGTGGTATATGTTGAGTAGTTTTAAAGAAAGTATAGACTCCGTGTGTAATATGTTAATGTTTTCATTTTTTGTATTTTTATTTTTTTTATTTGTCATTGGTCACCAATAGTTTTCGTAAATTATTCTTAATGTAACCAAACCAGTATATATTCATTACAAAAGAAATCGTTCTGTGAAAATATTTCAGAGAGAAAATGCGACATCTTGATATTCCAGAATGAAGTAAAAATAAAGCACCTGTCTATGGTCCGTGAAAGCGTCATAATAAAGGTCAGTGATATTTTTTCGCTTCTTCACATTATCCGGACCTACCTGTTGATGATGATACCAGTTGTACCGGACGGAAGGCACGTGACATTAAACATAATAAAAAAATAAAATAAAACGCGACCATGCCAAAACCTACTTTTTTCTCTCCATTTTTACGCTGCATAGGCGGAGAGATTAATACGTAAACCAGTGCTATTAGTAAAGTGGTTCCATTTATACTGACAACTAAAATAACACCGGATAAAATATGTCAAATGAAGATACATTTTAAAGGGTTAACTTGTGAATTTAACTGACTCTACTCTGATATTTATTAGTACTCTCTCTACATAATTACTTACAATTTAACATAATATTAAATAATGACAAATTTATATTAAAATAAGTTTTTGAATAAACATCATATAAATTAAAAATTTTAAAAATAAATAATAATATTCTTTGGTAAATCTTTGTCATTAATGGTGTGTTTTGAATTTAAGGTTAAACATTTTGATTTTTAAATTAAAAATGTGAAAACTCTTTATTTTTTACTTCAATCTGTAACAAATAATAATTGTCTGAATATCAATGAATTGATTTATTTTCAAATACTCATCAAATCAACTAGATATAAAATAATAAATATTAAATTAATCATTTATCCATATTAAATACAAGAACAGTAAAGAACTGATATTTTACATCTGATTATTTAGATTAGTTATTTACGATAGAAATTAATTCATCTACTATATTCGAGTTATCCTCCACTAAATAAAATGTTCGTTTAGCAAAGATTAGGTTATATTACAATATTATATTTTATATTGGACAAATTAATGAATAGTATAGTCGATAAAATTAAGAAAAGAGCACGTGGCTTTGGATCATGCCAAACGCTAAAATATGTCTCATCTATGTCTAGTCTACAATATAAAATATTTTCTGTAGGTCAATCGTAATAGTTTTGTTTCGTTATAGGCTATATAACTAGTTTCTAAAATATGTAAGCAATCTAGTAACCAAGTATGTCAATTCTAAAATTAAAAAAAAAAACACTGGTTTAAAAAACTAAAATAATGTAAATGTAAATACATCGAAAATGTAGAATATTGTCTCAATAAACAACTCCCTCACATAAAAAATAATATAGAAAGACAGTACTTTTTTCTCTTGATTGTGAGGTATAGCCCAATTTTACTTCTCGTTTCTAGTAGTGTCTTATTATTTTGTGTCTGATCACTTTAAATGCTAATACTAATTTTATGTATAGGTACTGTAAATTATTGATAAACTTTAATAACTTGACACCTGCAGGCTATAGATATATTTATGGAAACAAATATAATATTTTACTTGAAATCTGGGGAGTATTGAAGTCTGGGTCTTTACCAGTAGGTTAAGTTAAGTTATGAGGAGTTTGTAGTAGTAATAAATGTCTAGCGACAAAAAGTAAATGCAAATAAACAATTAATATCTAAAAAAAATTTTAATAATAAATAAAATACGATATTAAGTAATTATAGGTACAAAGTAATAATAAAAATCATGAAATATTTTTGTTTCTTTTTTACTATAGTCGGTGTAAAATCAAACATAAGGTTAAGACTCTTAAATAAGTCTAAGTTCCAATGCACAACTATAGTTCAGTTAGATGACTTATATGTATATCATATATCTGCGGTATAAATACTGAACAGTTCAAATTTTAAAATCTCACACTTCTGACAAAATTACTACCACTCAAAGGGAGAAAAAACAGACAACGAGACGAGCATATTTCGGGGGCGAAAAAATTCAAAAGGCGAAGCGTATTTATAGTCCATAAACCAATCATTAGACCAGTGCATGCTTTGACAGGTCTTGCGAGTCAGTGGTCAGTATATGTGGGGGCGTACATAAATAATACGTACGAATTTCGAATTCGACTATAAATATGAAAACCTACATATCATTCGTATTATTATTACTATTATACGATGCGTCGTCCGTCGTGGCGGAACAGTCACAAAGGTACACTCTAAATTGGCTATATATAACATATAATATATATTATTTATATATGTGTGTGTGTGTTTATATATAGGTACATGATCAGAGATTCAGAGCGAACCGCACGCAGAGGTGGCCAGCGGGTATGTGCGGACATGTGGTGTGTGTGACTTATGCCCGATGATCTCGCGGGCGCGGAGCGCGACGCGTCTGTGACTGCGACTCTCCTCTCGTGGGAACGATCCCGCCGGGGTGGTGTTCGTATAATAATAATATAATAATAATAATAATAATAACGATAATAATAATAATAATACGAAAAAACACGTGGGAAACGAATGTACGCGGGCCGTGATCACTCCGGGCGTACGGCACGAGTACCATCACCACTGCACATTATACTTTTTATATACACACACACACCTCTCTATAATATAGAAGAGCAGCGGATATAATATTATCATGTACTATAGGTACGTACACATTACATAGTATATACATATACTCGAGATATTACTCACATTACACAGATACACACACACACATTTATATTATATATATTTTTTTACGTGGAAATGGCCGCAAACGCGCGCGCGCGCGCACATACACACGCGGGTCCGGTCATCCCTGCCCGGGGGGAAACGACCGTGGCGGCGAGCGGAAAGCGCGGCGGGGCAGGACGAGGGGGTACCGGAGCGCGCGCGGCCCGGGGCACCAGCACGATTGTCGCCTCGGGTCGCGTACGACCTCATGTCACGGCACATCAAACGTGCACAAAAACATAAAATAAAAACCGTACGCCCCCGAGCGGTATTCCGAGGGAAAAAAAAAAATGTATATATAAAAATAATAAACATGTGCACGTAATGATTTTCGCCTCTAGTGCTCACACACACACACACACACACACACGCACGCACGCACGCACGCGCGCGTGCACACGACTTAGGTACGCATACTTATACACACAAACACACGCTCGCGCGGCGCGAAAGAGACCGTTCGATTGGTTTTATTTATTTATTTATGTGTATGAAATATTTTTGTATTTTTTTCCCGAAGATTTTATTCGTAGTTATTTTTTTTACGACCGTCTAAGTCTTTTTCACATACATGTATTATAATAATTATGTGCATCATAGATACATAATTATGTCAATCTCCATCCGCATATACACGCGTTCGAGATACGCGTAGGTACGTACGAGTCTTTTTGATTTTTAAAAATACCCGCGGTACAACTCTATTAAAGGTACTAAATTGTGTTGCACGTTGACGTGAGAGGTAAGCGTGCCACCGCCGCCGCACATGTGGGTGGTTCCGCGTAGCGCGCGGCGTCTTCGATGAATCATATTTACGGACAAAATATTTAATAATACGCGCGCGACAACGATTTGTAATGATTACAAAACATCGTGTAGGTTTACACGGCGGCTACAGCGATCGTGATTCGAGACGACGACGGCGGACGGACGACACATGCACGCGATGCCGATTGTGAGTGGGGCTATTCAGAATTCTGGTAAAAAAATAATATGTTTTCCGTGTTACAGGTGAATTTTGAATTTTAAAAACTAAGTATTCGATGTACAGAGATAGAGTTTACATGAAAATCATATAGGAAAAATAATTTCACTTACATTTTTAAAACAGAATCATATTTCACAACAAATTTTGCACTCGAATATTTATTCGAGCATTTTAATGAACACGAAACGACTAATATTTCCGTATTATAATCGCAAACGTTCTAATCAAAACTACATCTTTGAGGAGATCCACGGGTAGTATATTTTGAAAAATAACGATTTTACGAATAGTGTCTATTCATAATAAAAATAAAAAAAGTTAGAAATAAAAATTTGATACTCCGATGTCTTTCTAAAAAAATGTATTGAAATTCGTTATAAATATTTAATATTTTCCTTTTTTCATTTGAATTTATTCAAGATCTAATCGATTTTTTTATCATTAGGTATGAATGTATAATCCAACAGTGACTTACACGATTTTTAATTTTTCAACAGACTGATAAAAATTTGATCATGCAAAATGTATTAAATGTAATTATTAAATATGTATCGAGTACAATAAATTCTAAATTAACTTTTTTGAATTTAAAATGTTTTTATAATTTTTTCTTGGTTTATTTTCACCGATTCAACAAGTATTATTTATATTGAATATAATGTATCTATTTAAATATTTTGCCCTTTATAACAGACTTTATTCTCAGATGGTTTAAAAATTGATATTATTTTATTATAGTGATCCAGTAGTCCAGAGCCAAAGAAAAAAAATGTACATATTCTTCACAAAATTATCAACGTTTAAATCAGAAAACATGCATTTCCGTATTACATTTACATCAAAATATAAGGTAAATATTATTTTGGTGTAAAATTTTTCTGCAAATTAATTCTTAAGCGTATAAATGATAAACATTGACTTTGGGTATTACCTTTTAATAATCGGTCCGGACTCCAGGATGACTTCTTTTACACACAACGAGGCGAAAAAAAAAAAGATAGAAATAAAATCACAAAAGTAAAAATTATCGTAACGGATTGTGAATTATATCGCCATAAACGCACGGTCGGTAAAAACTTTCGAAAATTTAACCGGAGATAGCTTAATGATTCAGTCACATGAAACGCTCATATTGTAGTTATCCCGAATACTGAGCGTTGAACAGCACGCACAGATTGCAGAAGACCGCCACAGCGCCAAGAAGAACCGTGCCGTCTGATGTTTCAGTGTTGCCACCAAACAAATAATGTCACAATATATTTTTACAAATATTGTCTTACACTCATGTTCGATGTGTACCTATAATATTAATTTTTTCGTAAAATATGTAGTTTGGCTTCATCCAAGTACCGAGGTTACATTACGATTACCAAATTACTCGAGATCATTGGATCATTTATGCATGGTTTTGTATATTTATGATTTATTTAAGCGTGTCTCACCCAAATAAATTTTGTTTCCATTTGACACGTGACTTAATCATGAGAAAAACAAGGGGTGTTTACTAAACACTGTTTAGGTATAAACTTGGAACGTAAATGTTTGGTCCTGTACCTACCTGGTTGATGGTCATAGAAAATTAATTAAATGGGAAATTGAAGCTGTCTAAACTAAAAATAGTATATTAGTAATATTTTGTAATTATTGATATTCTAGGAATCAAAACCATCTTTCCAGTTCCACAGCCATTAAAGATGGTAAGTACACTTACTAACAGATTTGAAATATTTTATTTACAAACCTTTACACTTTACACGGACAGAAGTTCTAGAGTTTTATGAGAAATATCTATCGCTATATATCATTCCAAGTAAAAACACTGTTATTCGCTTGAACTACATATATCCTGCCAAGGGCATTTGTTTTTTTTACTTTTATATAACCTTTGTAGGTGGTTCCTCGTTTTCATGAATTGATTCCAAGTATAAAAACCTGAGATTTTGTCATAATGCACATAATGTGAAAAAAAACCTCTCTGTCCATTCACTAAATGAACTACCAAGTGAATTATAATAGACACTCAAGGGCAAAAGAAAAGATACACCAAACTGAATCTGAACTCATGCCTGACATATTATTGTTTAAGACCACCAATTTTTTGGATTTTCTGAAAATGCATTTTAGTCACTTGGCGAAAAGAACAAGTAAGTAAAAGTAATCTAAAACATTTTGAAAGTAATAAAAAAAAACGTTAATAATAACATATTTGATATTCAAACTCGATGCAGCTGGCCCAGCTGCTTGGGATGTTATGCAATAGTGGCAATAACACTGTGCCAGCAAATTTAAAGCACTTGACAATATATTTTGGGTTTTTAAATAGTAATGCATTTTTATATTTAAAAATTTTTTAATTTTTTAAATGTTCCAAGATTCCATTATACATTTAAGCCTTCCCTGAGACTTGCCCAATCCATTAGTGGAAACCATACTAAAAATACCATAATGAAAGATTACTATAAAAGAGCACTTTCAATTTTTTCCAGACAAATTTTCTAATATAACTATAACAAACCTTTTAAAAAAATTAAACTAAAACATTCCAGCTGTTCTTAAGTAATGTGCTTACCAATGAACAGCATTTAATTTTTATTTATATAGAATATAGATTAAGATGTTTCAATTAAAATAAATCACTGTGATATAAATATATAAAAAATATATTTATAAGTATATTAAAAGATTAAAAAATAATTCTAAATATTTTTCATTAAATTTTAACTACTTAAATTTGTTAATAATTGACAATTTCAAACACTATAAGGAGTTCTTCAAATTAATTTAATGTTTAAACGTCTATAAAACTATTTTGAATATTGTTAAAATACATTTTTAAAGACTTAATATTTAATATATTTACTTTACATAAATTATTATTAAGAATAGACATTTTTCATTTTAATTTCAAACAATTTTAATAAAATACATATAAATTAGATTACCCATTTACAATATCAGATATCAAGGTTAGTAATAAACTAATAACTAATATTTGAGAATATTTTTATCGATCATATGAAAAATATTTAAATTAGTATATAAATTAGCTTATGATAAATCAATTGCAATATTTGATTTTTAGCTGATACTCAGTAACTATATTTTTAAATAATATTCAAGGACAAGAAAAATGAAAACTTCAATATAAATATATTAAGTATATTTACTTAATATATATCTAAATCATGGTTAAAATATAAATATTAAACTTCAACACATAATAATAAAACTAATTATATAATATAAATATCACAGTAATTGACCCTTTTTAAGATAGCTTTATAATATGTATTTTGTTTTTTAAGAAAGTTATTGCTATGTAACAATATAGTTATAACCGTTTAAAATTTAAAGTAGAATTAACAATATGAACTATTACAATCTTGAAATTTCAAAAAGGATACATAAAATATAATAGAAGATATGAAAAAACCATTGTTTTAAATTGTTAATTATGTTTCTGTAAGATGTTCTTCAAATTTAGATCGTGCTGCAATTCTTTTACATTTGGGACAAAAATCTCTTTTTTTCCAACATTGGTCATGATAAACATTCTTGCACTTATCACAATTTTCAGCATCTTCATCAAATGGGAATAATATTGTATTTTTGCTACAAAGCTCACAAATATATCCTTGATTTTTACAAATCTATTAAAACAGAATAAAAGATTTTAGAAATATATTATAATAAAATACAGGTAATAATAATAAATGAACTAACTTCACACTCATATCGTATGTGTTTTTCACATATTTCTATTGTCTTTTTTAAATCTTCCAGATAAACTCCTGATTTAATCTCGACCATGTCTTTCATACTGTATAAATTAAAGTTATATAATAATTGGCGACATTTAGATGATTTATTTTTTAATTGTTCATTCCAAAGTTTGCATAAAACTAAGTACTTTTTCATCTTGACCAAAATATTTTTTATATTCTATAAAAATTAAAAATTAAATATAAATTTTATAACACTTTTATACTAGTAAACAATTTTTACACCTTAATTTGGCTGAGTGACTCAAGGTACATGAAAAGTTTAGGATTATGTTTTTCTAGATCATATAGTTTTGATTTGTATGTGTAATTAAGAAGTTGGAAAGAAGCTTGGCTAACGCTCTTTTGTTCAAATTCCCAATTACTTATAACGCGTGCTGGTATAATAGAAGTTTTATTCCAATGATGTAAAGGACAATAAAACTTGCCATCATAATCACATAAGCGAGCCTCTAAAGAAATTGCATCTTCTGAAAAAAAAGTAAATATGATTTAAATCTAAAGAACTAATAACATTTCATTTGGTTTTACCTGGTGATATTTTTAAGTTCCGAACGCGGATATATGTTTGACATTCGGCACATTTGTAGTCTTGCGATAACAAACCATTGCATGGAGATATAGTTAAAATCATAGAATGTTCACCAGCAATAACTTTAATACAGATTCTTTTGATTTTTTCCACACAAAATATATGACATTTATATCCACAATCTAAAATTACATCATAATTATAATTTATTATTTTTAGAATAGTCAAAAAAAACCAGGGTGTTTACCAGCACATTCATACAACTGATGTACATGTTTCCAAATAATTTTTGTACATACATCACAAAATATGTTTTCTAACCAATTGGGTTTCCATACTACAGATAAATGATGACCAAAAACTACTTTAGTTTCACCGATCAAATCTTTGTTTTCTATAGCTTTCATTTCTGTTACCATAACTATTTTGAATCTTAGTTCCACTAATCTTCTAACAAGTCGCATACGCTCTTGACTGCATTCTTTGGTGGTCCTTAACATCTGATTGCATTTTTCAATTTCTTTATCAAGAACATTCTCATTCAAATCATTCTAAAAATTAACATTAAATAAAATTTTATTAAATTATTAAAGATGTCAACTATTTAATTATTATCTACTTCGTTTATTGTTAAGAAGTTATCAGACATTGATGTTGAACTAGCAGATGATGCTGAATCTGAAGATGATAAAGAAATCACTGAGTCATCCATTTAAGCATTTGACAATGAACCCATACATAAAAGCAATAATCTGAAATTATGAAACTGTAGTTAAACTCTCAAATGATTATTGGAAAAATATTTGATACAACTGTTAACATTAAGTTCAGGAAGAAAAATTAATACAAATTAATATAATTTGAAGAACGAAGAAAGCAACTTCATATCAGTCTAAATAACTCTAATAGTGACTCATAATGAATAAACCAAATTAATAAAACAGGACAAAGATGGTTGACAACAAAGTATTCAAAAATAAAAATAAAACAATCATTCATTACCATTTACTTTTGCATCACTTTCATTTCTTATATAAATGAGTTGAAAAAGATCAGTGAGAATATATTAGTTGTTAGGTATAAAACTTTAATTAAGTATTGAAAGATGTTACAAATTTTGCCCAAGTTATGAAAATGGTGTTCCGAATTAGGTACGACATGTAGAAAACGACAGAGAATAATTAAAAAAAAAAATGGTGTATAGACAAAATATATATACTATTGGTGTTGAATGTATTGGAAATAGATAGTTTCAAGTTTGTAACAATCAGGAAAGAATATTCAGTGATAGGGACATGTAGTGATAACAGAAATACGTTTTATCACGATTTTATAATTTATCAAATACCATAATCTCATTACTCATATGTTGTGTTTTAAACATTAATAAAAAAAAATATCTACACCCACTTACAACTATTACGTTATAATATTATTTATAATTTCATATATCTGTGCTAGTGTACTTAATAGCTGCACTTAATTGATATAATCTTCATGGTTATCCGTTTATCTGTCTGTCGCTGTGGTGATAACTTGATTTGTGATTATATATGTTTTAAATGTCATGAACTTAGAATCATGATAATCATGATATTAACAAGTATGAAACAAATAATAATAATACTTTATAGCCTACAAACTTAAATTATGTCGAAAAACACAATGGTACTTATTCATAATATACACTGTTTTCTTATTTCTCATTTTTCATCTCGTTGATTTTGGTGAATCAAGAATTAATTCAATTATAAATTTTAATGGATAATTAATGTATGTTTGCTGTTTATATCTAGATTAAATATAATAAACATAATCGTCTGTTATATTATTATTAACAGATCAATATTTAATCTGATTACTCATCAAACTAAACATTGTTATTAGTTCTTTATCACAGAAACCAACTTTACTTGCCTTGATTAAGTTGACCAATAACTTTATAAGTTTAAGGTAATAATCCACAAATATTGTTTTTATTAGTTTATTTTAAATTGTGTTTGGATTCGTTCTTTTATTTTCTATTGTACAAATGATCATTATTTTTCTAGGTGTAGCTTTTTTGTCAATAAACATGTCTTCTCAAAGTTGTAAAAAATTTGAATGCGGGGAATGTATGAAAACTTTCTCCAAGAAGAATAACTTGAACAATCATATTCTAGCAAAACATTCCGAGGTTGAGAAATATGTGTGCTCGATTTGTACAAAGTCCTTTTCCTACAAGCAATCGTTTAACAGACATATGAATGTTCATAAAGTAGCAATTTCTGTTTATTCATGTTCTGAATGTGGTTACAGTTCTCAGTTAAAGTTCATGCTAACTCGACATATCAAAAATGTTCATCTTAATGGAAATGAAAGTTCTATGAAGGAATCATGTTTGTTTTGCAATAAACATTGCTCCAAGAGTAACTTGTCCTCGCATTATATTCTTTGCCATCAAGCTGAAATTATTAGCGAGAAATTAAAGTTTGATAGTTTAGATGAATTTTTTGATTGGAAATATAAAGTTGAAGATCAAGATATTAGTAGGTAAGTAATATTAGAAATTAATATGATCGGGTTATGTAATAGTATGATAAGTTTTATTTATATTGTGTTTTAGGTTTGTTACTGCTCGGACTACCTATGTTGGTGTGTCTGGTTCTAAACATTTATTTTTTAAATGTCATCGAGATGGAAAATATAAACCTAAAGGTAAAAATATTAGAAAGTTAAAATCATTAGGTACAAATAAAATTGGCACTCATTGTCCAGCCAGAATGGATGTGATTGTTGAAGGTAATGAAGTTAGTGTACTTTATATTAAAACACATGTTGGTCATGATTTGGAACCAAAACGGTTAACACTGGCCAAAAACGAAAAGGATTTCCTAGCAGAACAATTAACAATGCCCAACATTAATTATGATGCTATATTAAATTCTGTTAAAACTTTGGATTCTTCTAGTCGTTTGCATCATTTAACAAGAAAAGATTTAATTACAATTAAGAGTTCTTTAAATGAAGATACAAAGAAAATTAGTCCTATCAAAATGATTGAAGACAATGATAACCAAAATGATACAATAGAAATAAATTATGTTTTTGAAAATAGTGATTTGGAAGCTCTTTTTGATCAAAACAATGACAAATCACCACTTATTTTAAATTCTGAGAATGGAGGTGTAGAAACAAAGATTGAAAAACAAAAACTTGTTGATGTTAGTGATACTTTGCTGACCTCTGATCATCTTGAAATAAAAAATGATTATACAGATAAAATTCACCCTATTTATGAATTAAGTAATTTGAATGCAGAACAACAAATTATTGAGTCAAACGAACAAATACCAATATTAGAATTCAATAATGGTGTAAGTAAATTATATTTTGTGTTTTAATTTTTAAACTAAAATTAAATAATGATATTTAATAACAAAAATCACTTCTGAGATGTTTTAAAACTGTGTGAACAATTTCATTATTAAATTTTTTTGAATTCATAAATTTCTTAATAATATTTGGTTCTTACAACAATAAATAACTTGAAAATTTAAAATTTATCTAGCATTTACCTAAATAGACCAAATTTACTTAATTGTTCATATCTGTCAGATAATTTTTTTAATTTAGCAGAAAGAAACATTTAATTTTTTAAACTTTTTTTTAGATTTTAGAAGGCAATCAAGTTTTAGATTACCAACAACAATTTACAAATATTGAAAATGAAAGATTGAATATAATGGAAAAAATGAAGCTGATTGTTAATCAAATCACTTGCAATGATGAATTTGCCATTGTTCATCAAGGGCTGATGAATATAATGAGCACAATTGATGAAAGAAGGAATGCGATTAATCAAGCTGTAGTAAATGGGGATCTAGACAATATAATGATATTTGACGAAAGTATTTTGCAAAAATAATGCCATTCAAACTAGGTAATATTATGTTTAATATTAAATACAAATTATTAAGGTATAATTTTACCTTTAGTTTCTTAATTTAATCAAAATGCTAATAATTAAATTGCATTATTGACTTTTTATCTTAATTTAAAATACCTATCTATACCTATTGATTTTGATTAAACATTTTAAAAGTAGATTATTTCATTTTTGGTTTAAGTGCATTTGAGATTTAGTAAATAAATGTAATTTCAATTTTGCCTGACTAAAAATTGATTGCTACTTTATTTAACTTCTTATCTGCAAATTAACTTTTTTTAGATAACAAGCTTTAATTTTTTGATTACAAAATGTATAAAATACATATTTTCATGTTTACATCAGTACAGCACTTCAATTATATCTCTTATCAAATACTACCTTATCAGCAAATAATGTATTGATGTGTTGTTACTTTTTTCTTGTCTACATTTACTGAATGTTTTTAAATTTAAAAAAAAAAGTGAATTATTAATTTAAATTTGTACCTAATTAGATGCTCTCTTATCTTTTTTTCACTATACTTAAGATGTATACACTTCGTGATAATATATTTAGTAATTTTTTACTTCGTAGACAAGTTAAATGTTTTTTTTCTGATCTCATATTTGCCACACGTCGTTTTATAAAATGAATAAATTCAAAATTGATTTAAGAACTAAAAACTTAACAATCATGCCGTTTCAATTTCAAACTTTATTAATTTCTTGCCTTTTGATATTACCGTATTTTTTCTTCTCGATCGGCATTACGTTTTACCAAAGATCATTTTTAAAAGTATGAACAGCTGTTACTTATATTTATACTTATTATTCAAATTATTATAGTTTAATTTTGTTTTGAAATGTTTTGTTATTTTCTATAGATTTTCCATTTTCCTTTGCTTGTTGTTTCATGTCATTTGGTGTTGAAATTCTGTGTTTCATTCATTTACCGGTGGCTATATCATAAAGCAATGAAAATTCCTTTAGCAAAAGTATCTTGGGATGTATATGTTTCAAAATTTGCCCCTATTGGAATTTCAAGTGGAATTGATGTTGGATTTTCAAACTGGGGCCTTGAACTTGTTAATGTTTCATTGTACGTATTATAAACAGTATTCGATTTTATCTTAAATTTTTGAAAGTGTAATCTAATAAATGTAATTTAATTTTCAGATACACTATGACTAAATCAACGGCTATTATTTTTGTATTACTTAATGCTTTAATTTTAAGACTAGAGAAAGCAGTAAGTTTAAAACTTATTAATATCTTTATAACATAAATATTTAAATCTTTTTATATTTACAGTCTGTGACACTTTTTTTTATTGTGTTTTCAATTTCTGGAGGATTGTTTTTGTTTACATATAAAGCCACCGACTTCAGTACATTGGGATTCATTTTATTACTTGCTGCATCATTTGCCAGGTTATTATATTTTTACATTTTAATACCATTTTTGGTATTTTTAAAATAAATTATGCATATAGAGAAAATTAATTTTTCACATGGAGTTAATTTGCTGCACTTGTTGTGTAATACATTTCTTGTGTATGTGGTACATTAATTTTTATCTTACTTTATAATCAATATAATGATAAAAACCAATAACAAAACAACTAACCAGTTCATGGTTTTATTTTTATTATAGGCTAATGTATTTTAATAAACTATGCATAAAATCAATTTATCTATATAATTTTAGTACATAAACCTTAAAAAATCTAAGAGGCAGATTAAGTATCAATACAAATGTGTTGTTTTTTCTTAAGATTTTATTAAAAATTGTTTTGTATTTATGTGTTAATTCATATTGTCCCATTAATAAACTAGTTTAATTAAACATACTTAACTGTCTTCATAATGATGAGCCTGAGATTTAATTTTAATTTTTTATAGTCGAAACTAATGTATTTTTTACAGATATTTATAAATTATCTATATTTTCAATTTAGAAATAGTATAAATTCTATTTATTCACTTGACACCATATTTAATTGATTTACCTTTTATTTTCAGTGGTTTTCGCTGGACACTGTCACAATTTGTTATGCAGAAAGCAGAAGTGTGTATAAAAAATCCTGTTGAAATGATGTACTTTAGTCAACCTTGGATGTTAATTACAATATTTCCAATATTTGTATTCTTAGAAGGTAAATATGATAATGATTCATTTTTATTTATTTTTAAATAAAAATATTTTGATAAGAAATCCATTTTATGACTTAATCTTGTGTTTTTGCTGATTAAAATTATTATGTTATTACAGTTAATTTTACTAACTGATATGATATATTTTAATATGGGCTCTTTTTTTGTGTTTAGTACAGTGTTAATTATCTATTTTATTCTTAATTTTGGCCTTTACTTAATCTACACTATTTTTTATCGTTAGATATTTTGATAGTTGTCATATTTCATTGATCTTGAAGGATCAGTAATAATGTGTTTTAAGTATATAATACTGACTAATAAACATTGATTAATATTATAGAGTGTATAGATAGAAATATCGAAGGGAAAAATAGAACTACATATTTTTCTATTATAAAAAATAAATATCACATTTTAGTAATAATTTATTAATTAAAATTATTTAATTATTTAATTATTTTATATTAATTTATATAAGAATATATATTATTTTCAAGCCTCTTAAAAATAATTTGATTAATAATTAATTTATAAAAACTAATTATGTGGATTGTATATGTAAATAATTATGGCGAAAAATAAGTATTATTATCATTGTTGCTTTCATTAAATACTTATAGAAATAATTACTATAATGTGCTGTTGCAGTTATTTTGGGATAAATGATTAGTGGTAGATAACATATGTTGTCAATATAACCATAGGCGCACATTCAGCCTAAAACTTGGGAGTGCTAAAATTATTTAAGTGATTAGCGTGGAGCATCGTCTCCCACACCCCTGCCTACTCTTACACCAACCAAATTTTATATAAAATATTTTTATTTAAAAATAAAATTATAAATAACAACAAAATTGAGATAGTATGATCTGATTTTTAATTAAAAATCTTTTATTGCTCAAATTGCTCAATATAAAGGTAATGAAAACCAATCATTATTTCTTTAAAATAATCACCCATCTCATATCTGTGTTTTTTGGCATAATTATTCGTGTATTAGTATTACAATGAACGATATGTATGCATATATAAATAAAAAGATGACGTATGTAAGTCCGTGGCATTACTAATACAAATTGTCAACTGGAATAAATTCATTCTTATGAATACAAAATAATCCTCTTCAAACAATATTTTTAGCTCAAATTAAATTGGGGGTTCTAATTTATGACTTGAGGGTGCTAAGCACCCCTTAGCATTCCCGTATGTGTGCCAATTATTATAACTAAATTGTTCAACAATATATGGAAAATTAGTTATGTTTATTGATTTAATTTTAATTTAATAAATAATATGTATTTATCTTTTTTTTTTGAAAAGGTAATGATTTTTTGAAGTGGTGGAATAATAACAACAGTACAGAGTGTTTTCAAATGATCTCACATATCTTAATTGGATCATGTCTTGCATTTAGTCTTGAAGTATCAGAATATTTTGCTGTGTTTAAAACTTCCAGTATAACACTATCTATAGTTGGAGTAATTAAGGTTAGTTTTATTTATTGATTTAATTTTATAATTTTAACTAAAAATTTGTTTTTTCAGGAAATTTGTATATTGATTTTGGCCGTAGAATGGAATGGAGACCAAATAACTTTTATGAAATTCATTGGTTTAGTTCTTTGTATCCTTGGTGTTTTGAGTCATGTGTGGCAAAAGTTATCAAATTCTAGATCAATTGAAAATCGATATGGCATTGTCGATAATGATGATGATAATAAACATTTAACATTACCAGAGAGTGATTTTGATGATTCCGATAGTTCTAATAGTTCGACCGAAGTGCTTTTTAATATATTAAATAAGCGACATTCTTAACCAATATATGCTCTATTATTTTAAGGCTGTGAATTTTTAAATTTTAAATTTATATGAATTCCATTATTTATAAATGCTGCATTTACCACAGTTGTATTTAATGTTTATTTTGTTTAGTTAGTATTTAAGAAGTAAGCATGCGCAAGTCCATGTATCGGCAGGGGAGTTCTTTGAAATTAATCCTCACATAAAATTATGAATGTCGGTATGTATTAAAAATACATTTTTCACTTCTTTAATTTCCTTAAACACGTAGTTGACCATATAGTTAAGTAAACAGAACAATCAATTGATCATCGAGAATAACAGTTCCTAGTAACTTTTTATAAAAATAATTTTAAAAACAATCCGAAATAATTGCATATTGTTATATATAGAATAGTTGTTCAGTAACTATGCAACTTATTCAGTTATCAGTCATGTCTACAGACTAATCATGTTGTAGTCCACAACTAAAGTTGTTTAATTGTTATATGATATTTATATACTTAAGTATGTAATAAATATACATACTTAAATTATTACATATTACAAATATTCAAAAATAAAATAATATGGCAAAAAGTCTCGCTTATGAGACAGGTGTCTCCCCTGCTTGCCCCATGCGCACACTTATGATTTAACATCACACTCAAATTATTATTTAATTTAATTTTTCTTGTGTAAGTATGTAAAATATTCATGAACTTAATTTTAGTAACATTATTTATGTTTGTTTTTTGTATTAGAGGTTGAAAATGAAAAGTTGAATTACTGAACTAATATAATCAAACAATATATTTAATATTTATTATGAATAGCATAACAAATTGTCAATGTTGTTTTCAGTACTTTATGAACATTACAATTAATTGAGGTATTTATTCAACTATTATGTATTAAATATAAATATACATTTTATTTTTATACTCTTTATTTATATCAGTGCTTTTAATATTTTGTGCATTTTGTATAATAAATATACTTAAAAAAATAACTTGGTGCAGTGATTATTCAGTAGACATAATTCAGTATGAAAGTAAAAAAATAAAAATATTTCAAACTTGGAATGATAAAAAGTATCAAATCAAAAATGATCTTGTGTTTATTATATAAAATTGATCATGTTTCGAGATCATAAAATAACAAAAAAAAAAGTTTGAATAAATTAGTACAATATTAATATACACATTCTAAAATAAATTCATCTTAAACTTATAATAGGTACCTTAAATGTATTATTCTTATAGACTAATGATATGAAATTAACATTAAAGTAAAAGGTACCATTGTTATGTGTGATCTAATGTTTTATTGGTTTTTGGTAATCTGTTAATTATTATTATTTTAATTTTACAAAAATCTATTATAATATTATATAAACGTCAAATTAATTCAAATTAAAATAAAATTACTATAAAAATGAGGTTTTATTTGAAGGAAGTTTCTTTCATATCATGATGGAATTATTATTATTAGGTAATTACGTTTTACTTATCAAATAATAAGTACATATGATTTCATCACTTATTACATTTCTGTACCAAAAACCAATTTTCAATGACATTATTTTAACGATTAAAAAAAACCGCATGTAACACACTGACAAAGAGTGAGTAACTGATTATTGTGTTAGAGTGTTACTTTTTGGCCGGTGTGTCCATGCTCTTTTTTTATCTATAACGAGTAATAATAATCGCATCGTGGTATACCCGTAAATATACTTTTAAAAAACATTTTTTTGTAGATTACACGCAACAATGGTACCCGCCTACTGAGGAAAAAAAAGAAAACAAAAAACGATGGACTACATAAATTATAATATGATTGATTGAAAACCTATCGTCTAATCAGTTCGAAATACGTATAAACAATAACTTACTAATCTTAACGACAATAAAAGAAACGGACAAAATGTGGTGCATGTATATAAACGAACCGAACATTGTGTCACTTGACTAGCACACGACTGCAGGGGACCCCGACGACGCGGGTATAATAGTGGTCGGCCGTCTCTTCGCCGTCAGTCTCACGCGCGGCGCGCGGGATCATTCGTCGGCGGCGGCGGCCGCGGGTCGTCCGATTTGCATCTCGCTGTCGGCGATCGCCATCCACTGGTTGCGACTGATGTCGAACCACGTGAGCCCGAAGTTGTACTTGCCGTTCAGGTTGGCGTGCTGGCACCGCGAGTACCACCATCCGCCCTCGTAGTTGGCCGCGCAGTTCGCGGTGCTGGCGTCCTGGTCGCGGTCCGCCGTGCTGAACCGACGGCCGTTCTGGAAGGACAGCGCGTCGGTGGCGTTGCCGCTGTACCCGGAGACGTCCAACCGGTAGCCGCCGGTCGCGTTGGACACGGCGAAACGGCCGTAATCGGCTCGCAAATTGTTGCCGTACACGTCGGTCATCCGGACGCGCAGAGAAGACGCGTTGTCCGCCGTCAGCCGATGGATGGCGTCGTTTCCCAGCCAAAAGTCTCCTGAAACGACATTCACACCGGGGTGAGTTTCTCTTTTCGTTTTTAACTCTCGCGTAGTTTTTTAAAACAACCGGCGCGGCGCCGGCCAGTTTAGGGGGAGGGGGAGGACGCAAAGGGGTCGTTGCCCCCCCCCCCGCCTGGGAATTTTCTTTTCGTCTACCGTTGAGGAAGTGAAAACTATCACAATTCAAAGACGTTTTACAATATTTATAGTCAATTAAATAAACACGTACCTCTACATATTACCTGACATAAATTATCATGCATGTCGATATAGTCTTATTATGATTCTTATTAGGATAAAGATTGTCGATGAGTTTTTGTTAGAATTTTTGTGACCGTATCGAAATTGTGCGCGAGTCGTGTTTACATTTAAGTCAACCGTCCTTGAACAAATACCGTTATACGCCCATCTTTATTATTTTGTCAGTAAAGGGTTGGTTGTTTATCGCGTGTTTTTGTGTACATGCAAGTATGGGGAACCTTGAACCATGGGGTGCATCGACTAAGAAAAATGTTTTTATTCACCAATAAACGATTACCAACAATTGAACAGTGCGCGTGACCTTGTAAAAAATATCTGAATTAAATGGGATATATACATACATAAAAAAATATTCCTTACAAAAAAAAGCATGTTCTCAAAAAAAATAATTATTTGACTTCATATTGCAAAAGAAGCGTACGGCGGAAATCTACTTAATGTCAATCATAATTGAATATCACGTTTAAAACATTCGCATAGGTACTAAAATCTTCTTTTTTTGTTGATTGTAAAAGTACATTTGTACCGAAGACGTATTATTTATTTGTTTCGTTCTTAAATTTCATACACTTCCCCACGCTAATTTACAACTAATAATAAATAGATGGTATTTTCTTTTAATTTTCACTTACCGTATACGTTTCCAAATCCTTTTGCATACTCGTCCCAGTTGTTATTGAATTTGAGACGATCATTGGTCCTTTTCTGTATAGTAATCCAAGACATACCTTCTGATATTTCACAATGGACGAGCAATGGATTTTTTCCGCCAGGCGCTATCAGATACATTCCCGAAGATTTCATTCGAGAACAATCTAAAAAAAAAAAAATAACATTTTTAAATAAGATTCAATCAACTGAAATAGATCGAAGAATAAAATTATGCTCATCAACGGATGACCTGGTATTTATAAATATATCATACATCGAAAAAAGTAGGTTTTAAATATTATAACTAGATAATCACAAGTAAAAATTATGAAAGGTGCCTATATTTTTTGTGTAACGTATTGTTTGAAATTTTATGTTATATATGCAAATTGTTCGAACAAAGATCCTCCACGGGCGTTACATATTACAAATGATGGGATGATTCATTGACACAATAATATACCTACAGATTTCAATATATTCCACAACCAATCCATTATTAATGATCAAGCCATTGTCTAAATCTCGAAATTACACCAACATTTGGACGAATTATCGTAAACTCAATATTTCGTATGGTTACGGAAATTAAATTGCTTGAAAACGATTTGTACATTATATTATAAAACTTTCGGTAAGTGTAATAAATGTATTACGTAAATATAAACTCTCGTGATATTATTTCAAAACGGGTGCAGTTTTTTCCCTACAATTTATGGAAATACCTATTGACTAATTAGGCGAACTTTATAATTTTTATTCATATGTAACTACACATAATTTGATATAGATATGTTTCTGTTATACGAATGTACCTACTACCTAGTAATTAGCATTATGTGTTCTTATTTCTACTAGACATCAAATCCACGTATACGTGCGTACAGTTAATATTACGGCCAACGGAAACAATACAATGGTAAAACCGGATGAATATGAAATAAAAAAATAAAAAACCACCTGCAGTCATCGTAATATACGATATGGTTAACCGATCAAAATAATTAACAGGCAAATACTCATACGCACGCAGGGTAACACGAGCAACCCTAGGTTACGCTTCAAAAGTTTCCCAACGGACTTTTTCAATTTCGGTTGCAGTTAATTTCAATTTTATACAATACCATTATGGCGATGCGAGTAACATGTAAGTAATTTCCTTGAAATATGTAGCGTAGTTTAATTTTGTTTGATGAATATTCTTCTTTTATCATTGTTGTACGAAATAAACGTGCCTACGACCTAACCTACCGACGACGTACGATTTAAAAGAGTTAGAAACGTACGACAAACGTACTTAAAAAATATTTCTGACCTTTTTATAATTTTCGCACAAAGCCGAACACAAACGTTTTTCTCCCCTTCTAAATAAATCAAAGCGGAAATAGCTGCACCACATATTTAAATGCTAATAATACGATTTTTATAATTATATACCGACACTGACAAATGTGGGATAGTTCTCACATACCTTTGGGAAGCCCGTCGACAATTCTTTCGAATGAATTTTGCAATGTGGCCAATTCGTCGATTATATACGTGCATTCCGTGCAATTTTCTCTCATTATCTAAAAAATAAAACAATGGTTTCATTAAAATAAAAATCAATTTTATAAATATTTTTACGTACTACAAGTATTTAATTTATTTTTAAATTCAAAACTATGTTAATTAGCCATATATTAGCAGTAATCACGATAACTATACACATACATACAGTTCGAAGCATCGATTATCGATTTAAATAGTTACTAGTTGCTTGTAATGTATAATATACTCGTATTATAAAACCAAGTAGATGGTAGATATAAAAAAAAATAAATAATTTTCAACCAGATTATATATATCTCGTTTGATAAATAATAACCGTGAAATACAAAGTAGGCCTAGACTTATTACATTATGTATAACTTATAATTGCAGCGAATCATACAAATTTAAATTAAATAAAAAAATAGATTTTCGTCGATGTTATGAAACAGTCTCCTCCTATTAATCGAGTACTAAATTGCTTTTAACCGTCATAAACTGTTTCGGTATACGTCTGTGTATATAATTTGAGTCTTAGAAAATGATTAACTCCAAGTACTTTGAAAGAAAAGTAGTGTAATACAATGAATTTATTTTATAAACACGATGCTCTCAAAATACTTATTTAAAACTTTAACGAAAAAACGTTTAATTTAAATATGATGCGTGCGCCTGTTTATAATGATATTATATATTATGAACTATTCATTCGATATAGTTCACTGCGGTTCGTGCAATAAATCATGCAATAGTTTTCGTCGTATTTTTTAACCGTTATTATTTATACAAACAGGTTTTTTCGTTTTCTTAAAACAATTAAAAACACTTAGGATTTGGCGGAATACTCGCTCGAGTAACTTCCGTTCAACAGTTCTTTTTGGCAAATATTATTCATTGTTGTTTTTTATTCTTCTCGTTTATTGTTTTCTCTTTTACGATATTGTCCTCGTACCTTTAAATTACGCAATTTTTTCGTTGTCACATATACGTGCATATTATAAAAAAAAAAAACTCATATTAATAGCCTCGTATAATATGTATATAGGTATTATACATGTAGTATTATACGTGCGCGTATTATAATGAGTAAGAGCAGCAGGTCCGTCCCGTCGCGCTGACATATGCAGGAATTGGGCAGGTGTGACTAGCACCTGACTGCCGCCGACTGTGACCTCGTGCTCACAGGACGAAGTAAATAAAAATACAAACCACCTGCCGCCGCCGGGTAGCGTGCGCGTCGCTTCGGGGGCCCCCCTATCAATTTTTTTCTAACGTAATAGCTCTAAGAATGAACCGCTGTATTTGGACCAGTTTTTATTGACCGCGGCGAAATCGTGTGTGCATACAATATATGTGCGAGATGCAGAAATATTTTATAATAATTATGATAATAAAGAACCAAAAACAACGAAAAAAAATGTAATGAGTTTTCCTCCGGACGAAAGTAAATGTTTAATATTGGTATTTCAACTACTTACAAGTACCTACTCACTATAAATTATTGTGGCTGAAATCCGTTGTAAAGAAATTTTAAACGTAAATAAACACAGACAATCTAACGGACTTGAGACACGAAACCAACTCATAAGTTCTATAAATGAACACACGAAAATTCATACGATAATAATCGATAAATAACATTTGCAGAGACGGCCCTGGGATAAGTCTACTGGGACGTTTGTCCTTGGCCCCGCGCCCATTTTGGATCCCGCAGTCCACCGGTTGACATATGTCACGATGCTCCTCGTGGTGAGAAATGTTATGGAATTAAATACTATCCCAGAGCATACAAAAAATTATCTTTTATTCGTATAAGTAACACATTAACAATAATAACAAATTTTATATCAACGCTGCATATCAATGGAAAATGATGATGAATCTAATTTGACAAGATTTTTAAGAGTAAAGACTTATTCATTCAACGAACGTTTTAGAAAAATTAAGTATCCTTATTTAAATAAATTCCATATCGAGCTAACAACAATCAAGTGTATTTTGTACAAGTAACACATTAACAATAATAACAAATTTTATATCAACGCTGCATATCAATGGAAAATGATGATGAATCTAATTTGACGAGATTTTTTAAGAGTAAACACTTATTCATTCAACGAACGTTTTAGAAAAATTAAGTATCCTTATTTAAATAAATTCCATATCGAGCTAACAACAATCAAGTGTATTTTCTTTTCACTTTTTAAAAACGCAATAATTGTTTACAAAACTGAAAACATTATTCAAAAAATGGATAGATAAAATAATAGAATATAAATAATATTATATAAATAATAGACAAAATAATGTCACTGAAATTTCATCCTGGCCACCCCTACCTGATACGTATTAAAAGTTTTCTAAATAATGTTTTACTCACGTGGGACGTGACGATTGTTTTTCCGGCTTGTTTGTCATTGAACTTGGAAATTTTTCTTTGTATGACCGACATACCTTCACCGAGCGCTTTGGTCGTCAGTATTTGATTATTCTGAAAACATTGTGTCAACTTTTAACTCGTGTGACGTTTATATAGTGTAACCAAACATCATAAACTTGGAAGTATTTTAACTTTTTTAGATAACAAGCTAATACAAGTAAAAAGTATATCTTATGCTATGATTTTGTTTGAAATACACATAATATGTACACATCATCACACTATATTAAAGTATTAACTGCGCGCTTACCTGGTCTTCCTTGACTATGGCTACCGACGCGTTTATCCGGGCCACGGCGAATTCGATTTTGGATATTTCCTTGCGCACTTCCGGCAGACACGCGTCCACCCGGTCGTCGAGGGTTTCCACGCTTTCCAACAGCTCCAGCAGCGATCCGTGCAAGCGATCCTGCGTGGCGTCCTGCCGCGTCGCGTTAAACGCCAATGCCTCCTTGGTCGCATTCAAGTCGGCCTCCAGCCGGGATAGGCGATTCTCCCGTTCCACCGCCGCGCTCTCCCGGTACAACAAGCCCTTCATGCGCTTCTCCAGCCTCGCCATCCTGTGTGCCAGGGACCTGCGCGACGACTCCAGCTGTTCCAGCTCCTGCGCCTCCCGGTCTGTTACCAAGGTAGTGATCACGTTCGTCCGCAGCCGATCATCGGCGTCACCACCGTCGAACGCCACTTGCTGTCGAGAAAACGGTAGATTATCGTTAGATTATATAACAGTTAATGGAGTTTTCTCCGTCAGTAAATAAATACACGACGACAATACGAAAAAAAAAGTCCAAGGACGATTTGTCCCACGTCTTTCAACCACTAATAATTAATTAATTATGTTCGGGCACGACTCGTTTAACAATAATCAATAATCATCGTCATAATAATTGATACTCACTTTGTAAACGCTGTTGTACGCCGTTGTACGCCCGTCGTTTTCGTTCTTCTTCTGCAAAACGAAAACCAATTTTACAAATGTGACTTAATAATCTATAAGATAAACCAAAGCCGTATATTCGAAGGGAAATCCTCCCGAAAACTCTATTGATAGTTAACTCGGTGTAATTGAGTTACGTAATGAAACTCAATTTTCATATGAAATACGATTAGTAGTTGTACCGTTGTATTGCCATTTTGTTTGAGATAATTTTTAACTGTTTTATTTTTACTTTTTATGTCAAATAATTTTGAATTTATGAGTCTCTATCAAAAATTTGGTTTAATTACGGCCTTGATATGTATGGTGGTGTTATTGTTTACTGACGCGCGCTCCTATTTGCTGACACGTTATATCGTATACTCGCGGAGTGGTGGCCCAAGTATAATAATAGGTACGCGCCACACGCGCGTTTCGATACTCTCCATTAAAATCTCCGAAAACGCCATTTGGTCAATGCGGGAGCAGATAATATCTCCGACGGCAGACGCGCACAACACCCGCGCGTATAAGCCATATGGTCTGAAATAATAATTATTACACCCCCGAAGGTAGAATTGATCCCTGCGCCGAGACTATAATGATAATACTTATTGTAAAATGTATACATTGACTTGACGTTTAAAACTCGACGTGGCTGATAGTTTGTTTTAATTTCAGAGTGCGAATATTATACGAATGATCTTCTGTTGTTTGGGCTTTTATTATACGTCGGCGAACACAACATTAAAAAGGCGTATAAAACCAAGGCTGAATAAAAACGCTTCGAAAAGATCCGCAGTCGAAAATAAAACCAAAGTTAGTGCCTACCTTTTTTATTATTAATAAATTGTCAAATGACGACTGTCTATGATACACTTACACTAACAGATAACGTACATGGATACAACGGAAAATACGGTTTCCGGATTTCATTTAATAAGTTATTTTTAAAATACAGCTTTAGTCGCAATATTGTAATTATTAGTTCAATATTTAAATTCATTATTCAACTTAAAATCCCGTCGAATAAAATATAACACCGAATAATAGGCAAGAGATTAAGACGATCAAATTAATACCGATTATAAGGTAATGTTTCTTATGACGAAACATTTATTTATATTAATTTGCGTTTTAATTGTTTAATAACGTATTTACCTATAAATACGTGCACGGTGTTTCTATTCTAAAAAAAACAAAACAAAACGGGTTTACTCACTTTTTCCATTAAATTTTGATGTTTAACCACGGTGGTAATCTTTTTCTCCAACTCGGAATGTTTAGTCACTATGTCTTCGACATTCTTTCTAACTAACAGCAATTCTCCTTGCATTGTTTGTAAGTCTTTTCGATCGGAATCTAAATCCTTCCTTAAAGCTTGGAGATCGTTTTGTATAGCTGCAGTCTTGTGTATTTGCGCTGTTTCGTTGATGGTCGACCACACTGCTTGCATTTCCGATCTTAAACTTCCGATTACTTCTTTCAGCCAACCCACGGCGACTTTATCCCGGATTCCGTCGTTTCCAGAGTGGGTTATCTTCGATTGCTCATCCCTGACAAGAATATTATTAAACTCCATATATTAAAAGTAATTATTACATAGAAGATTTAAATTTAAATTTTAAATTAAGTACAACTGCCTAAAGTCCTATTTTAATAAGGCATTCTTTATACGAATCTACAATAGTCGTGTTACCGAATTGTTTAAATAATTTTAACGTAATTATATGGTGAAAAGCTTATGAATATATTACGTTTGTTTTAATAATTGAGAATATTATTATATTATGTTTATTTTTACCGAGCATAACCCAAAAACGAATGTTTTACTTCGCACAACTTGTTCAACAATTAAAAATAAACACGCAAATGTGTGAACATCCGGATGTGATGTATAATTTCGCTTCTTATTTCATCTTTTATTCAATGTAAATATTTAAAATGTTATGTTTAACTACCTTAAAAAAAAAACAATAGATAGAACCCCCAAAAAAATGAAAATAAATCTCATATTTAACAAGGTTTTAATAATACATGTTGTAAATAGTAATTAATATTTTATGACTTGACATCTAGTTAAAAATTATACATATACGAGTATCATCTATATCACATACCTATTTGTATATGATTTAAAATGTTTTTTGAAATTAAATCTTGTTGAGACTAACTTTACTCGTTAATCATAGAATAGAATAAAATATATTTATTTTTCATTTTTAAACTTTATTTTATGGAATCGCCGGTAATATTTATTAGACTTTAACCTTTAACCCGATTTTAATGATTGAATATCACAAAAAAATTTGATATCTTAAAACTATATGAATTATAATAATCATATAATATAAGAGGAAGTTCTAGTTCATGATCATACTAATTTCAAAGTTAGTTAAATTATTATTATAATTCAATCGAAAAATCGGTTATTTTTAATTATTGGACTACAGCCTACATTATATATTACTAATAATACTGTTGTGTGTCTAAATGATATTTATTTATTGCAGAATAATATTATTAATGATACACGGTTAATAGGTGATATGATTATTTACTAAACCAATAGATATATTCATTTTTTATTGAATTTATTTAATATTTAAAAAAAATTACTGGAGAAAAAATTTAAATAATTTTAGGAATTTAATACTAATATACTAATTATATACTTTAAAATAAAGAAACGATTATGTATTATTCATTATATATTCATTTAAGTTATCGTTTTGTAATACGTTTTTCTTTAAGTCTATCATAACTTTTTATTTCGATATGCATAATTTTTATAATGATAAATAAACTAAATTAATTTTTAAAACAAACTCCGTGTTACACCATAAATAACTCGATGCGTTTGCCAGTGAGTTGTTTCTAAAAATACTGATACTCCAGGCACGTGGAATTGTTCAATGTTTTTGACGGTTTCATTGAGCATTTTGCTCTTCACTTGTAACATGTTCTTTACTCGTATTTAATCAGTACAATCAAGATCACTACACTTCAATGGTTCGACGATAAACAACCCTGACGTTAATGAATATGCATGTTCAATGATGACACTAAATCATTTCAGGTAATTAATTTGTTTATTACTTTTATTATATTTTTATTTGTTGTGATAAATTATAATTGTTTTTATTAACTCTCGGCTACTTGTATAACATTAATAAAATATTATCATATCGATTTTAGAATTATACTAATTTAAAGTATTTTAATATTGATTTGTTAGCAACATATACGAGTATATATCTTCTAATCTATAAAATTAGTTTTAATTTTATGATTTATATTGACATACAACTAATTCAAAAACACAATTTCGTGTCAAACTGTTTACGACGATTAATAGACCCATAAAGTTCTATGACTTATTAATAATACGTAGGTGTATACATTATTATTATGAAAATGTAGTTGTTTTGGGGTAGAATTGATTAGTTTATAATTTTTTACAGTATATTCAATGGAATTATATCATTTTAATTTTCATCTTTGTATACTTTTATTTTATTTTAAATACGGCTTATTATTTTTTCAAAAATATCAAGTAGTTTCTAACTAAATTGACTTAGAACTAAACTCATTTTACATTTAAACCCAGACAATAATTTATTATCAATAATTTTCATTGTTTACATATATTCAGGTGTTTGACTAATATTAACATGACATAAAATGTGAATTAAAAATATATAAGAGGCAATATCTAATAAATATTATTGTTTACATACATCATATAATTTAAAATATTAAATATATGCGTTCTATAAAATTCATGTATTGAATTTTAAATTATATTTTAGAAGTTTCCGATTGTTGTGATTGAGTTAAATAATAGGCAATTTAGTCAGAAATATCAGAATAAACAGTTGATCGAATAGATCATAAAATCATTCACAAAATGATTGAAATTTCCTTTGCTTTTACAAAATACATTTATGTTTACTTGATGGAAAATAATTAAAAATTACATAAATTTATTGATCGATATTCATGGCGAAAATGAACATAATTTTAATGAAATGCATTGTATAATATTAAATTGACGAGTAAAATAAGTAAGTAAACACTAACTAGTATATAGTATATATTATATATATTGAGTATTTAATATAAGTATGAAATTTGTGTAGACGTTCTACCTGAGAATTTGAATTTCTTCTTTCAACGCTTCGAAGTCCGTGCTCCCTCTAAGAGATTCGTAGAGCGATTTTTCCAATTGCTGGTAGTCCTGTTGTCTCTTCTCCATTAATACATTTAATTGATTTTTAATCGTCCTCAAATCATCATGGTCGAGTTCCGCCTGGGTCACCCCTGCGGCACCCATGAACATACACACAGACGCGAATATCGGAAACAGAAACATCGTTGTCCTCTTGCTTGAACACTTCGATTCAAACTGAAAACAGTAACGAGTGCGTTTAAGTCTGTCCCTGCACAATGCGACGGCTGTACGCCGGGCCAGGAGCAGATGGCACATGATCGGTTTGCGCATGCGCACATCGAATCCGGTTTTTTTTCTAAATACTTCAACGTGTTCTTCATTACATTGCAGAAACACGAGCGCGGTAAAAATGAGATTAACGAAATGAAAAAAAAAAAAAATTATAAGAATTGTTATTGAAGTGGTTATTTATTCGGACACTCTATTACGACAACGTTTAATCGATAAAAAATCCAGTTATGCAGGTGTTCAACAAGCTCGGGCACGTGGATCAGTTGATTCTCTGAATTAATATACCGGACACACTTGCTAATTATATATTATTGGATATATTGTACGCGATTTAATATATATATATATATTCTTACCGTCGATGCACGATCGTGTCTGAATTATTTTATTGCTACTTATATGTCATAGTGAAAATATCAGGAGACGTATCGACATTCATTGATGAGTTCGGTATCTCGATAAATGTATACGTGTTATTATTTTCATATAGTTCTTTGTTTTTGTGAGTGTTTTTTACTCGATATAAATACAACATTTTAAAATGCATTTAATTATGTCTTTGTCTTATACATGACCATTTTTATTGTATAACCATTGATTATAGAATAGATTATCAATGGTTATGCCATTGATTGTAAATACTAATAAGAATCTTAACATGTATACTAGTTCTATAACTATCGGTTTACAGAGCCGGATCAGAAACCACCCAATTTTAGAAAAATGATTTTAGTTTAAATAAATTTACCAGTTCTAATTTTGATTTTTTTCAATTTTGAATTTTGATTCTAATATTTATTAAAATTTTACTAATTTTACTATCGTCATTATAGGTGTTTCAAAAAAATTGGAACCCTAACCAACTCAATCTTGAAGTTTTTCCGAAAAAACAATTTGAAAAATATCCGAGTAATAAAGTATCTAGTGCTCGAAAATTATTCGAGACTGAAGCCCTCCAAAAATCTAATCCTAAGTCCGCCAATGCGGAGAGCTCGTTATACTCAGACGCATTATGCTGTAGCATCATTATGTGGGTGTCCTCTTAATTTCAACTTCTATACGTGTGAGTATGTACAATATTGAAAAAGTATAATTTAACTACATAGCTTTCAACACGCCATGTTATTATTATTATGTCCTTATAAAATAATGTTACTTTTTCGTATATCTTTCACGTCTTTGGGACGGTTCCGATTCAATTATACCTGTCGGCTGCCAGCAAGGCATGTCTTTAAACTATTTTTTTCTCATCACTTCTTATTGTCGTTCTCCAGACTTCGAGTTTATATTTGTATGTACGTAAAAACTATGATATTGATACCATTTTGCTCTGGGAGCTAAAAACTCATTGAAACATAAGTTTTATCATTTACTTTAGTGCACTATTTTTGAAAAAAACATTTTTGAAAGTTGATGTAAAGCGTGATTTTTCACACGTCCTAATTCAAAACAATATTATTCCATACCTTATTATTATTTTTAATGAACCGTTATAAAATATTTTACCCACTTTTTCATTCTCCACATACAGTATATGAGTATATACATATACAGAAACATCACTAAATGTTTATCATGAACATTTCTAATTGGTTACCAATTTCATGCATACGAGTACATGAGATATATGTAAACACGAGGGTCTGATTTTTAAATTTAATATTTAACTAAATTGAAGTTATGTCGGTTGAAAAAAACTCGGTGGGGCGTAAAATGCCACAAGATCAAATAGTTATAGTAATCAAATACAACAATAAGTGTTCTCGTTTACTTTGGACAGAAAAGAACAATACAATGTTTCGTGGAATGTAATAAAGTACGGATTAATGTTTGCCATCGTGATACGATTAATGTAATATTAATTAATAACTTTTAAATCTCTAAAAGTAACAAATACCGTTTACAGTTTCCTATTTATAACTAATATTATATTTTTTATTGTATGTGGGTATGTTTGTTTGAGAAGATTCTTATTGAAAATTAACAGATTAAAACAGAACGGAATGTCTTAATTTCATATCGGTTAGTGTATAAAATGGTGTTGGCATACCCTATATCATAGTGACATAGTACTTATAATTATAGCTGACGAATGCGATTCACGATGGCGTACGTGGTATTAGCATGCAGATTAAAGTCTTTGTATATATAGCGGAACAAAATTATAGGATTTTTATTACACTGACGTGAAATTCTTGCATGTGCATCGTGTACCGCAGAGTGATTGTCTCGTCACAAAATCCACACATTATATCTTATGTATACAAAATAAGTATAATAAACAAGAAAAAAAGACTGATTTCAATCAAATCAAGACATTTTAATGGCGTTGGCGATATAGTGTTTCACGTTTTGGCACACTCGCCGCGAGTGTAAGTAAGTGTAATTATATAGTTCGATTTTTTTTTTTGCGACTCTGCCAGGATGAGAAATATTCCCCGTATAATCAGTAGGATTTTGTTTTTTTTTATTAATTCCGATAAAAAGTGTTCCTTTTGTGACATGACTATGGGTACACGTATAATTGTGATCATTTCAAAGCGAAATAATAAATATCTAATGTAATTCGAAAATATACACATGCCACAATGACGTGCTAAAGGGGAGGAGAGTTGAACATATCATATTATTAAAACCCCAGGATTTTATTTATCTTGTTTATAGACTTCATACATCATACGTATGTACTTATGTCTATTCGGAAAACCTTTTTATTATTGGGTATCGAAAAATAAAGGATTGCAGATAATCGAATGGTCTAGTATTATTGTGAACGGCATTGTGAATTGTCGTTAGTTTTAATTTTAAATTTAATGAATTCTAAGTATTAAAATTGAATTTCTTTTACTGTTTGCACCACGTGAGCACCACGAGGCCTGTCATCGTTGACTATTTTAATATTGTGTTTTTTTTTTTTTTATCATCTAATGTAATGCCTGCGTGAGGTCTAGCCTTACAAAATGTAGTTACGTTTTAACCAAAATCTCGTAAAATTGCATTCTCGAATTTCAAAACGGATCGTCTGCAATGAATTAATAAAGCGATTGCAAGCTGCTTATATTTTTAAAATTATAGGTAAACGCACGATGTGCAGCTGCTTGGCTCGTGCCAGATGCACTGTACAGCTGGAATATCCCGAAAACGAAAACAACTGTCGGCTAAGATAAACCACACCTGCGCTGACAAGGGACTATATCATAGACTTTTACCAGGGCATATGCCCTCAAACAAAAAATTAACCACCCAAGAAATAAAAACTCACTTGGTTAGTAAAAACACTTAATTTATTTTGATCCAGACAATGTGTGTGCGCACAGCTATATATATATATATTATAATATAATTATTTTATTATTAAATCTAATGATAATCAAAACAGGAACATTTTACATAACGATAATACACAAAATAAAATTGTTTTAAATAAATTAATAATTATTCTATCAATAAATCATAATCTATTGAGCTAGATATATCAACACATTTCTAATTTAAAGGAATCATCAACGATTTTACAAACGAGAACACAAATAATTTTGGCATTTAAAAAACGTATAACAATGAAACATTTACACTCGCAGTAAAATGAATATTTGAAATTAACTTTCAGTGTGATTTAATCGTTTTGAATATCTAACGCGTAAGTCTTCTATGAACTCGTTCTTGAGTATCTTCAAACATCTGCATCAATAAAATGTTAAAATGTTAACGAACAACTTTGATTTTATAATGATATTTATTTTAAATACAATTAAACAAAATAAATTGAAAACATTTAATTTAATTTAAATTCTACTAATTCATTATTTTCAAAGTTATTATGCTATTTGATTAATATTGATAAGTAGTACTGACCTTCTGTATTGAGAAGAACCCCGGAATTTTGCAATATCAAAACTTGGTGCGTGAGGCATGTGGATTATGAACGCATTTGGAAGTACAATAAATGCGTATCCTCTAGCCTCGAGTTCCATGATATGTGACACTTTGTTCCATCCGAAACCAACAAATCTGGTATCATATTTTGGAACATTACTTCGTACAACTACGTAAGGTTCATAATCTGGTTCCCATGACACCTGTAGGTTATTAATATTATAAATTATTATTGTCGAAAAAAGTTCATTTAAAACGAATTACAATTCGTTATAATTTACCTACTTTTAAAATTTATTTAAAAACGAAAATAAGGAAAATTGAGATTTTGAGGTTAAAACCCCGATATTTAACTATCCATTGGAATATTATAAATAATTTCAATTTTAAAAGCCATTTCAATGAAATAAAATAATAAAAATATGAATATTGTTTAAAAAAAATTTTCTATTTTTCCATCGATAAAATTACAGTGATATATTTATCAGTTTTTTTTACTTTGTACGGAACAGTTGATCCTTTCCATTTGGCGTAATTTGTAGCAGCGTGTCCTTTCGGCCACACGTGGTATCTAAACGAGAACAAAGCTCCATCGTCCAACATTCTTAATATATCGGCCTTTGTTTGCGGAAACGCAGTTCGATATCTTTGGGTTTCAAATGCAGGTACTATTAATGCCTAAAAATTATCATAAATTATAAAAATCTTAAATTATCCATTTAATTTCACAGTGAAATTACCTTATCGGAAGACTTGATGTTCATGATAAAAATATATTTTTTCAAATAAGAATACAGACCACTCATCGGCAAGAAATCTATGTCGGATAAGAACACGTATGGTGTTACAACATTTTCTAAAGCTACATTCCTTAATAAATTTATTGGGTAAAAGTCCTATGAAAGTATAGAAAAATAAATTAACTCAGTTTGCTATTAGTATACAACATGGTAATATTTTTTAAATGAATATTTTTTTACCCCTTCTTTATAAACTACGTGGTATCCAATATTTTTTCGACTCTTGAGTACTTCGGAATTCTGGGCGTAACTTAAAAACTGTTGAGCTTCAGCATCAGACATATAAAGACTTAAACTAATTGGACCTGTAAGAAATATAGACAATATACAATGAAATTGGCTTACATTCATCTTAAATTTGAATCGTCTTGTATTTAGTTTAGTTACTATATAGTCAGTATATTTACCATCCCAATATTCGCACAACATTTCAACCATCTGAAGTCTATCCATAGATAGCTGAGCAACAAGTGTTATGTCACATTCGTCTGGTGATGTTAGGTATTCGAATTCCAAAAAATATAAATGAGTTCTTAGACTTGTCGATCCTGCTCTTCTGAACTCATAACAGACATCATCTTCACTTATCTTTACAAATATTCAATTAATTCTTTAATATATTATGAACAATAAATTTTTAGAGTTGATTTTAATAGGTATTTTAAAACGCAACTTGATAAATTATAATACTGATACTATTTTAACAATTGATTGCAGAAGTTCAACTTACTTCTGAAACATCTTGAGCAATAGATGAATAATTACAACCAAAAAGTTCTCTCTGGAGCAAATTTCCATCGTATTCTAGGAACGTGAGGTATAAATTTCGGAAAAATTCTACGTGTTTATTTTTTACTTTTAACTTTTTAGGTGAATTCCAATGAATAATCTGAAATTTAAGAATTTACTTTAAAATACTAATTAATAATATAATATTTAACTATTTTAAGTGGTTTATGTTCACATAAACTGGCAAAAAATACTTAAGAACCAAAAGACGTAAGTTTTAAACGTAATATAAATATTAGTGTTATTGTGAGGTGGTACTTAATAGTTTAATAATTTATTATTTAATTAACAAAATCAAAAAAAATTATTATTTTTTCACTCACGTCAGAGGTTAAAGTTAAATATATTCAATGCTTTGTGTAAGATAATTTACGCCGAATCTAAAATTAAAAGACAAAATCACCAGATTGAAACAAACCTTTAACTCAACCACTTCGGCATAACATAGTTCACTTCTAGTGTTGTCGCTGAGCTGAACATTCCATTGGCATGGCATGGGATACAAAAGTTCCGGCCGTTCTTTGATAATCGTGTTGAAAATATCTTGATCGGCCAGACTAGTCCAGTAATGTGTCACCAATGTTTTTACAGCCACCGATCTCCATAGTTCGTTCCAACCAATTAATCGTAATTTCCGTAAGTCCATCAGTATCACGCCAGTGTTATAACTAAATGTACAATATCCATGCATGCATGTAAAAATGTATAATGCTATTTCGTTTTAATCTATTATCTATTATATACGTATATAAAAAAACAGGCCTTTTTTATGTTCCCATTTTGTGACGACGCTATTTAACTTTTTTCCAATTTTTATTCACAGAGTTGTTCCAAATACATTTATGAGTGTCGTCACGTCGCCCGATTTTCAAAATTACACCCCTAAGGGTTGGTTAAAAGGGGTAAAAAGGGTAAAACTAGAAAAATTTGCCTGGCCGGAACCGCTGGAGCTTTGAGTATGAAATTTGGTCGGCAGTTTCATTTTATATAATGGTGATTTTCGGAAACTCGACCCCTAAGGGTAAAAGGGGTAAAAATGAAAAAAATAAAAAGTTGCACACGGGCGAAGCCGGGTTATTCAGCTATAATATATATATTGTTAATATTTTAAGGGAAATTTTTTCGCGAGCAGAATAGGTTTAGTAGGAGCAGTAGTTGAATCGGAGGGGAACGCAGGGGCAATACAGGTCTCCCGACTTCTGATCAAATTTTTATGTGCCGCCTTTGGCTTTTTTCCCGCGATGTGTACTAAAAAGACATGGGGCGCTTAAAATCAAACATAAATGATAGTCTCCCTTAAATCATAGGGGTAGTGACTACCACCCCACATTGCCACGAGCCAATACCTCTTTTTTTTGCTATTCTATGAAAAAAAATCGTGATTTTCGCACCGGAAACGTTCAACGATCGACGAGATTAGTCATTAATAGATACAATTACGTAATTATTATATAAGATAGTTGTGACATATTTATATATGATAATTGTGACAACATGATTATGTAACAATAGTAATGAGGAATATAAATAAAGGAACGAGTGATATACTGCGTGCCAATGAAATCGCGCCGCCCGACCAATGACAGCCGTTCTGCGCACGCAACCCGCCTAATACCGATCGAGAGACGCTCGCGCGGAAGTACGTCGGCTAACCGGATGCACAGTGCTCTGACGACCGGTGTCGACAGCGGTTCGGAAAGTTCTTCGTCGCGGTTTTAATTTTTCTCCGTGATAGTCGATAATGTCATCAGTTTATTATTCATCTCGTCTGACGACCGATGAAACTTTTAATCGTGAATTTTGTGTATCTGTTAGTGCTTACTTTATATTTTCACGAACCGACGCCGAAAGTCAACAGCAACCCACCGACAAGCCGTAAGTAGTACCGATTATATTTATTTACAGTCTTAAGTTAGGTCATAGGCACCTCTCTTCGCGAGGTAGCGAAATCGTGATTTTTGCCCTATTTTATAAAAAAAATCGCGATTTTTGCCTCATTTAATGAAAAAAATCGCGATTTTTGCCTCATTTAATGAAAATCGTGATTCTTCGCACCAGAAACGTATAAAAATCCAACAGATCGGTTATTAATCGGTATACCTAATTTATTAGCTTATAAATAAAATTCTCCCGTTTCAGTGTTTCTTATCGAACTCTTCCGGAACGGCTCGACCGATTTTCATGAAATTTTTTATATACGTATAATTGGTAGCTCAGAGAATAGGACATAAACTATTGTTTAAACCCCTAGATGTTAAGGGTGGCCCCCACCACAAATATATTTAAAAATTTAACGTTTTATATTTAAACCTATTCTGTAACCATAGTAACCATAATCATTGTTTATAAATTTATTTGCGAATCATTTTCAATTAAAAATATATACGTGTTTCATATACTTTTCATATACGAGTACTTACAATAAGTTAGTTATTAAGTACTTCAATTTGTTACATTAAAAGTGATTTAAAGTGAAAACATTTTTACATTTTCAATTTTTACAAAATTCAACCCCTAAGGGGGTAAAAGAGGGTTAAAAATGAAAAACGTTATTTCTCCCTCATACCGGAAAAAACTTTTCATGGGCTATATTTTGAGACGCGACGCGATCAGTGAGTGCGTGGTAATTTGGATTTCATATAATAAATATATTGTAAATTTTATATAAACGAATGGCTGGCGTTTTGTTATTTTTATAGGCCGTCATCGCTCTATTCCTCTTTTAATTATAAACATCATACCCAAATACTTAAGTAAACAATAAGTTAATTATTTTTTATATTAAAAATTTCACTAGAAATATATGGCAAAACAACGTTTGCCGGGTCAGCTATATTTCTTAAATAATAACTATTATAGTTTTATTCGTTCGCATTAAAAAAGCTTACCCTCGACCGAGCGCTGGCCACGGTTTATGTTTTTTCCATAGTTTGCCAAGGTACCAATCACTTTGATTTTCAACCAATCCCAATGCCTAAAACAACAAATATATCATTGTTATTATTATAATTGCGTATAAAATGTACATAAACATAACCGGAAATGAGATCTAATTTGTTTTAGAACCATTAAATTCAAAACTAATACTTTTATTTGATATAAATTATTAAAAAATAATCTAGAAATAAACATACAGATCGTTAAATCATAATAGCCTTTCAAATCAAAATTTTTTTGTATGTATATAAAATATAATAGGTAGGTAGGCATACATACTTGTTCTTTTTTAAAACGTTTTAGCATAAACCACAACTGAGCAATATCTGTTGCAAAAGTTATATCCGTATCTAAAACCAACACTTGTTTTAAAGTGTCCGGAAACACTTGTGTTAAACATAGTTTCATTAGACCATAAACTCCAGAATAATGTTTATTGTTTATCCAAGACACATCAGTTATTATTTTTTCAGCAGGATAAAACTGAATTTCCACTGAAAGAATATTTGTTCGCATTATGAATTTGAATAATTAATTTTATAAAAACAAACTTACGTTGGGGTATTTTCCAAGTATCAAACAGAGTTTTTAAAATTTTTCTCGATATAACATCTACGACGAAATGAAATCTTAGTGGATTTTTTCGATAAAATAATATTGATTTAATTAACGTCACTACAGAACGCGTAGAATTATAACCGGCGCACACGATTCCGACTTCAATCACTTCACATTTGTCCATCGTGTCTACAGTCTAAAGCAAATCATATTCATAAATTTTAAGTAATTTCAAACGCGTCATAGTTTGAATTAAAAATATACTTTTTGAGAGGAACAAGGCGCGGGTGTCTCTGGTATAATTTGCGGCGAATCAGTTGGTGAAACGGGAAACAGTGATGTCTTCATCGCAGCTAATAAATGATTTTGTGTCATACTCAGCTGCCTCCTTAATAACCTTAGCTCTTTTTCCATCGCTTCTGACGTCGACTCATATTCTTTGACTTTGATCACTTTAAAGTTACCACTTTCCACAAACGCCAAAGGAACTAAAAAAAAAAAAATGAATTTTAATACCTAGTGACTTTGAGCATTGTCTAAATTCAAATTCTCGCACCTCGTTGGTTTAATACGGCATAATAAATGATTATCGATGCAAATAACGACCCAAGTAAAAAGCTGGTCAGCCAGTGTCTAACCAAGGCGGTACCAATAGCACACAAACCATTGCGACCTCTTCTTCGAGCTATTGCGATAGCCACAATAGACAGTTACTGAAATATTTTTATTGCTGCGATAAATCTGTAAATTTAATAAAATTATCGGTCAGCGTTTTAAGTATTAAATTTATTATTGATCATGTTCATTAAAATATATTGAATATTGATTTTTTTAAATTAGTCTATCGGGGATATGAAATTATAAATTGACCACCATTACGTGACTATATAATATTTATAACTGCAGCCCTGCAGGTGCCTATGAGTAATGTAACTTGATTTTATGGGTATATACCATTACACGAGTTCTACAATGACAGCTAAAAGAAAAAATAAGTGTCCTACTAAATATATATACACTGTATATTATACGGATAATATATTATAAAAATACATATATATATATTAGTTTGATAACGATATGATGAATGTTATAATTTACAACAAATATAATAAGGTATATGGCATAATAAATTATTATATGTTTAGTAATTTATCAAACAAGTTCTACATATTTATATTTAATTTTACATTTTTATTAAATGTATAGGTATGAACGTATGATATATGTTTTTATATTTGTATTTGATGTAGGTACATTTTTTGATTGCATGAAAACATGAAGGTAGTCATTATAATGTTAAGAATACCAAAAAAATCAATACAAATTGTGACTTATATTTAACTTTAGTGCCTATACATAAATTATAATAATGACTAACTAAAACTTTAAAATAACACGCAATGTATGAATCATAATTTATATTACAAAAGAATTACTTTGTACCTATTGATTACAGTCAGTTTATAGATGTTCGTTCAAAATTTAAAAAAAGATGAGTTACAAGACTCGAATGAATAGAGAATAGTCTTTAAAATTTGAAAACAACGTACCGTTGCTCTCTGCAAACAATTGTGCAAAAGTATTACAAAAATTTTTATACTGAAACAAGATCAACTTGTGTACAACTTTGTATTACGTTTTCGAAATTTGCTGATGAACCAAAATTATTTTCTCAATATTTTACGAAAAAGAAACTAAGAAAACTCAACAATTTAAAACGCATATAAATAGCAAAAAGAAAAAAAAATACACAACATATGTTGAAAATTATATCATCTCTAGAAAATGGTCATAATAAGAATTCGATGAAAATTTCAAGTCCCTACTGTTATTACTTTTTGAATTACAACGAAAAAAAATTTCGATTTTGTCGAAAACTGGCAGGCCGTATTTTGAAATGTTTAAGATAACTGTAAAGGGAATCTTAAAAACAACCCATTAATACCACCGACTGAAAAAAATATGAAACCAAAACCTCGTACCTATTGAAGTTGAAAATCGGACCATCTATTCTAGTCACCACAAAATCGTACTAGCTTTATTATTAGTTTATCAAATTATTAGTTACGTATGGAAATATTATTTTAACAACAGTGGTAACACTGTGTGAAAAAAACCGCTAAACTATATATGTGATGATCGACATCGAGTGCCTAATACATTTTGGATTTGACTAAAGTAAACTTTTCAAAAGACTAAGAAACGTTAATACACTCGAAATAAAACTACGCATTTTAAAGCTGTTGGAAGTAAAATTTTTTAAGTAAAATCTGCTGTACTTTTTGCACGGCTGAAAAGAAATAATCGTGTTTGAAAAATGTAGAACAGTCGTTTTATATTTTTCAAAAAACAAAACGTTATATAGCAAGCACGTTTATAGAACACATAGGGTGTCTCACGAAGACTAACCAATTTGAAGTGGCATCGTCGTGTCTTTGTGGAACTACACTACTTTATGTAGGGGACGTGTGAACCCTATTATAATAATTATTAATTAGGAATACACGTTTAGATACGTTTATATAAGTACACAGTGGCATGCTGAACATTTTTCAAGCCCGAGGAACATGAACACTTTAACCACACACGCCCACAGCTTTGAACTTTTGTTAAAACTTTTTTTTCTTCAAAAGATATGACTGTCCAGTGTCCATCCAACCACAGTGTATAAACACTTTCAAATTTACGAAGAGGCAATCGTCTTGAAATTTCACCGTGTTGACTCACCACTGTGTACCTATACGGCTATACTACATATATGTCAAGTTTCATCGTAGTTGACAAAACTGAGAGTCTCTCTCGGAGACGTGCGACATTATATTTTCATATCTATGTACACGACATCGGTGTAGAAATCACGTGTACGTATATATACAAAAAAAAGAAAGTCATCGAGTAATTAATTGTTGTCACTTACCGTTTATGTTTCTCGTTCAATCAATTCGATCACGCGGCGAATTCGAGACATGTATATACATAATGTACGTATGTATTTGTGTTTTCATTCAATAATATCGTGCGACCGTCGCGGCGGGTTAAAAAAAAAATCAATATTATTGTGCTCTACGCGTGTACGTATGATCGACAATTATCTCGCGTTCGGTTTGTGCGCACACGTTTGTATAACAGTGGTACATAATATGCATATATATGTATATTATGTGCTCGGATAGCGAATCGGATTGAAAACGCGACGGCGGAATCGGCGGACGTTTATTCAAATCGAGGCCTTGATCGGACACTGAACGAACGCAGGAAATACCTGCAGCGGACCGATGCACAGGAAACGCTGGCGAACGGAAAAAAAAATAAAATGCGCGCGGGCACGGTCGTTGTCGTCGTCGTCGTCACAATAATAATATTGGGTACGTATACGGTCGCGGGGCACACAGCCGCGCCGCCGCCGCCGCCGCCACCTGTTCGTAAAATCGATAATATCCAGCGAACGAGATCGGATTTTGGAGGTTTTTTCGCGGAAACTTATCGTTTCGACCGTAACACGACCGCCGGACCCGGGCTCGCGGGAAAAGTACCGGCGCCGGGGCGATTTTTTCGAAGAAAATCGCACAGCATTGGACCGCCGCCCACGATTCCCAGACGAAGAGAACGCGCGAACGGATCGGCGCCGCCGCCGCCGGACGACGGTGCGCGGGTCAATATATTTCTCGGGTGCCGGACGCGTGCCGCCATCTAGCAATTAACGAGTGGTCGTAACAACGGTAATATTATAATTCGTTGTTATTGTTGTCAATTGTCTATTATAATTTAGTCGACGGCCACTCGGCTCGTCATCGTACAACCGCCAATATTCAGATCTAAAGCAGTCTCGATGTCGGAACGACCACGAGACGTTCTTTGGTTTTTTCATATCAATCGGCCGTTTCAATTGCCTTCGTTCGATCGTTTTGTTTAATATGTGCCAAGGGTTGTCGTTATGTCCGCATAACGGTTAGTGTCGACGAAAAGAAGACGTTGTGCGAAAGACTTTGGCCACAACTTTAATTTATTTATCAAAACAGTTGAAATAGTCGAGGAAAGTTATTCAGTTGGTATAATACGGGCATTTGGTTTAGCGCGGAAATAAAAAAACATTCGTACGTGAAGTAAATTGTGTAAGATTATTTTGGTCGGTCTCTACTCTCTGATATACTGATGTAAAGCAATCAAGTCCCCGGGGTTATAAATAAAAGTGGTGCATAGCAACACTGCAGCTACACACATATGTAAACCATGACGATAGCCGACAGGAAAGGGATAGTCAAAATATTTTTAAGTCAAAGTTATGAAATATTCTAAATAAGTAGGAGCCTAATTTATAATAAAATTTAAAATATTTTTAGAAGCATATAAATTTAAAAATTCGTTAATTATGTAATAAACATAAAATGTGATTTGTATTGAACTTTCCAAATGCATGGACAATTTCTCGGTCGATTTTCGAAATTCATTGAATTAATACAACACTTAAAAGTCCTTGAAATTAATGTAACTAGAACATTTAGAATGCTGATTTTTAAAAGCATAACTTACGAGTATATTATTTTTATTTAAAAGATTATATGTCTGCTAGAAGTAGCACATAAAGTCTTCGGAGTTATGTTTTTCTAAATTGCAATAAAATGTTCCAAATGTTTAAATTACTTTTTTCTGAATTTCAAAATTTTGAAATTCCATCATCTGTGTCCAATTTTTAATTAATATAGGGACTATAACAGGAGTGGCAAACATTTTTGGGTTACAATTAGCCTACAAAATGTTGCTATTTATATTAAATAGTAAGAACTTAAAATTTTTCGCGTACTAAAAAACACATGCTATGTTACAAAAACTACTCATGTATATAGTACAGAAAACAGAACTATCGTTAATAAAGTATAATACTATTATTCATAATAAATAATAATCGGATTCCCCACTAAAATACTTCATTTTTCGAATGCATTAACTTTGTCTGTTCACAGTATGGCTATTGTTATTAAAAGATAACAAAGCCACAAAGATAGAGCCAGTAATTAAAAAAGAAGCAGGAATTAGATAGAAGTATTCAGTATATTATTCACAACAGCGAAACTGTTAATATAATAATTTACACATTGTAAGTCTGAAGATGAAACCTGAAATGACTTCGTAACTACAGTGCATTTAATTTGAAGACATGGATATGTGTATGTACAATATGTATAATATATATTTATGTACAGGAAATTTTAAATCAATCCATAAGAGCTCTAACTATTCATATTCAAGAAAACAATATTTCAAAAATGTGTAATAATATATTTAATATGTTGTTACACAAAATGAATATTTAATTAAGGTATTTATAAATAACTTATATTTAATATTTTATGATGAGCTTTTATACTAAGTTTTATTTATTATTAAACATTTATTTTTGATAGAACATATTTAAACTATAACATAACTTGATATATAATTATTAATAGTATAATTATTTATAGTATAGCCCATAAATCATAATAGTAAATAGTCAACATATTATGTCATTTTTACAGATAAACTGTTGGGGTACAAAAGTTTAGGATTAATGTAATATGTATAAGATATAACGCATATTAGGACATTATTCATATTTATTAGTTTAATATGTATAATAGCCTTTAGATAATGGCAGTAAAATCTCTGTAGGTATGTAAATAATATCGTAAGTATACGTCATGTGCATCATTGTTAAACAGTAGGTAACTTCTACGTTTTTACTTAACTTTATTACATCGTTATCGTTTAAATAAAGCTTGGTACAATGAGTTTGAGTGTAATTGTTTTAATAGCATAGGTACATAATGATTAATGAATAATAATGAGTAAATATGAAAACAAGAGGCTTTTATGTCAACGATGTAGCATTAATTATTGATCAGTCTATTCTATAAATATATGATTAATGTTTTCAGTATGCACATGATATTCAATATTATAATATACAATTTAATAGTATATTGTTTAGATGTATAAATCTAGTAAAAAATGTCCAAGTATAAAAAGACTAAAACACAGAAAAAACTGGGAAAAATAAAAATTCGATACAGTTATAATTTATAACTTATAAAGTTATAAATAATATAAAATACATTCCTTTTTCCCACAAATAAAAGAGCTTAATTGTTTTTTATTGTTGAAAAATCAAACATTACCTTGGATAATAAAATTATTATACAATAAGTAAATAACATAAACCACGGATATTGAAATTAAAAGTCAGCTTAAATTTCAATATAAAAAGTAATAATGTATTCGTGTGGCCTTATAGATAATCTAATAATATTAAAATCAATAATGCGTCATAATATGTCATAACTCATAATACAACATGTAATTATTATCAAGTCATATTATAATATAATATGATTTATCGATATTATATTTATTATTTCATATTTATCAATATACTGACTACCTACCTAATAAATATCACGTTTAGCATGTCTATATATATTTCAATTTTTCCTTTTGTTTCGAACAATATTGTATATAGTATATGAGATAATAACTGTCGACTATTCTGTGAGTACACATCATATGTATGTAGGTACCTAATTTTATTAATCGATAAATAGGTATTCAGGTTATTTATTCATAATATGAAATTGAACCTATTTAGGGGATTGTAAAAAAAAGTTCATTAATGACCTTAACTGAGTATATAATATTCATATCATATTAACTACAATATATAATTAAAAATTTATAAAACAGTTCAAATGTTCAACAAATTTGGAAATCTAAATCAATTATGCGTTTTTTGTAATAATAGAGTAGATTAAATAAAATTTGACTTATCCTATAAAAAGAATATCTACATAATAACTTTATCAACATATTTAATTTACATGCAGTATGCATATATCAGTCATAACTCTATACTCGTATTATTCATTGTCGTATATTTATGCGCTTCATAATATAGCTTATTAATATAAATGACTCATTATTTTTGACGATGGTTATCGACATTCGGAACTATACGAAATTACGAGCGTATTTTTTCAGTCCTCAGTTTTTGCAACACTAAAAATGTAGGTGTTGGTGAGTTGCTTCTTGAAACTTATTTTATACATTACCCAATTGATTCCCGATAAGCTCATTCGGATGGCGCATCAGTTGATTCCGACATTCCCGAACGAAAAGTAAATTAGCGTTACCCAGGAGACACCACGAGGAGGTTGTTTTTCAGGACATTTTTCTATACATTTTGTCATGTTTGAAGTCATTAAATCATAATGCCATCATGACTATTTAGAAGAAAGTTAAACTTTTTTGATTTGGTATTGAATATTGTCAATCGTTTTCATGTTTAGTGTATTAATTCAGAACAAAAAAAAACATTATACAACATACGAACTTACGGTGAATTTATAACTAATGCATCAGTACTAGTACTAGTGACGTATCTGATGCACAACGTAATATCACACACTACTACACTAGGTATATGATTTTCATATAGTTTTTGGTAATGTCTTGAATTTATTACACGATAAACACGTATTTAAATTATAATAACAATGAAAATTAGAATAACGATTACGATATTAAAAAATTTAAGTTATTTTATACTGTACATGTCTATTGCAATTCCATATATATGAGCATATTATACCCACGTATCAAATAAAAATGCTATACTATAAATACTATACTCACTGAAGAAAGAAATGAAGAAATATGTGTACGACCACACTATACCACTGCTTATATGGTGTACAGTGTATTCAAATTCAATTATTAGCAAACATTTTAATTGATGAACGACAAAAATATTTATCGATTTGCGAGTTATTGGTATAAACTTAAAACTATGGCTGTCGTGACGTCATGGATGTAAAAATAAATCGTAGAATGTAAATGCAGTCCTTTGCATCACAAAAATGACGCCACTGTGGGTGTCAACAGAGTACAACACTGCAGACTACAAATTACAGTATAGTTGAAGATTATATTTCTACAGTCTATATTCTGTAGTCTAGTGATGAATATTATTATTCCTAATAATTATATTAACTGGACGATGAAAATTACTTGGTTTCTTTCGCCTCGTGTTTTGAGGTTTTCAAATATTTATAATTATTTAATGCAAATAAAAATTTAAATAATATTGAACATTGTCAAATCTGGATAAATCGACTGTCCCAAGAGCTAAAACCCACCCTTGATTTTTATCGATATTGCACGCACACTAACCATTGTCATAACTTTGTTTAACAAAAGCTAATTTACTTTCAATTTATATGCCCTCTTCTATAGTTTTATATAAGAATACACGCCTAAAGGACATAGGTAATGTACAGTGGAAGGTATTTCAATTTTGTATAATTTCATAAAATAAGGACCTTACTCTCGAGCTACATAAACAAATTATTCGCCTTTTAACGCTCACATCGATCACAATGCGATTACGACTGGTGTCTAGTATTCTTACAAATGAACAATAATCAAACTAGTATCCTGACCTTGGTGGCTCAGCAATTTTACATGCCTTTGGACTTCTGGAAAATCAATATTATTATTTTGAATATTTTGTTATTGATAAACAACACGACGACTGATAACAAGTGTATTATTATAAATCAATTTATTGCAAATTCGCCCCAAAGACGTTGGAAACGATGATATACCTACGATGTCCTTGGAAGAAAAACAGTTGGTTCTTCTTTTTGTTTTCGTTCGTGGTTTTTTTTATTTCAATTGCGTCAAGTAAAGAAAATCGTTAATTCCCCCACTCGTACTACCTACTACTGATAAACACATATTAAATAGATTTGGCTATCGAAGTGTTTCGACGTTAAATGTGAATTGTGAGTTGTTAATGTAGATTGTGTTAATTGAACGAACAGTAAATTGTAATAATAACGGATTCTTCTAAGTCATTGGATACTGACACACTGCAAGGTAGCTGCATAATAATTAATTAAAGGTATGATTTAAAATGTATGTACATCATCTTCTATAGGTACTTAATCTATAATTATAAACTATTCTCAATTCCTCGTAATCCTCATTTAAATTGTTGTAAGTATGTTGACGCGAGTTGGTTGATTTCTGTTTGATGCCCAGACATCAATAGTCATACTAGTTATTTGGTATTGTGGAGGTATATAGTTATAATATTACTCAATGGTTTGATTCTGGTGTTTATGTAGTTATAGTTTTTGTTTATTTAAGTTTGATGCATTCTTTAAGTGTTTCATTTGGATTGGTCACTTTATTCCGGATGATTAAAAATTGTAAACATTATGATGTGATATACATCGTTAAATATACCTATATGAAAATGTGTTCAGATTAGTTTATCGATTAACATATAGAAATTTATGATGGTTACATTTTTAAGTTATCTTATATTGGCCTGTATGAACTATAAATATATTTTAAATGTATGACTAATATTGAAAACCTGTAGCCAACATATAATTAATATGAATTATAAAGTATTTTATACTACATAGGTATAAAGGTTTATTTATTAATCAAATTATATAATTTTATAGCTTATTTAATACCGATGTGTTGAAAAACAATCCAACTATATGTAATTATGCATGCCTCTCTATAAAATTAGTCAAATAATAATTGTTTAGTAATGGACCAATAACTTGAAGTTATATTTTAATACAAGTACATTTTTTTATTTTAACTTTTTTATAATCCAATACATTTTGTGTTCTAAATTTAAATCTTATCTCTACCTACATTATTCAAGAGTTGAATTCATAGTTAACTTTAAAAAAACAATTTATGAAGTATACCTATCATTGTTAATCAAAAGTTTAGAGAAGTATTATTATCTCATTGTAGTTATAATACTTAGTACTTACTAATTAATAATTTTAATTTTAATATATGTTTTAATTTTACGATATTAAAGCCGTATCTAAATTGGCTTGAAAATTATTTTCAAATAATATATTTTTAAGTTGCATCAAATAGCAATACTTATGACATTTATTTATTAGAAAGAGAATACTTAAGTTTAATACATAAAACAAATTTCTATTTGTATTTTTTATTCTTTTGCTTTTGACTTAAAAACAAAATAATAAAACTACATATATGGCTGGGAAATTAACAAACAACCTACTTAAAAGAAATGTATCATTTAAAGACAGTTTATGTAGGTAGGTTGGTCATATCCAAATAAGCAAACCTGTTTAGAACCTCTCACTATCTACTAGATCTTTACATTGTACATATTCAGTTACAATGCATAATGCACATCTTAAGTTGAAATCTACCTACACATTATTATATTGATCTTATTTAAATGTATTTTTGCTATATCATTTACTTGTATTCACCATTAGTAGATAGTCCTAATTTACAAATAAACATTAAATTCATTTTTCATAAAATAGTTTGATCAAAAAGTATTTGGTTAAAATATTTTTAAGTGCTATGTTTTAGATATTTTTAGTAAGATAAATGTACCTATAAATTGAACAATTATAATTGTTGTATATTAAGTATTATTGTGTTATAACTTTTTCTTTCTTCATTTTTTATTTATTACCAACTGATTTAATAAAGTAAAATCAGCCAAGTAATGATGATTAGATAAGCATAATAATATAATATCCTTATAATACTACGATTTGGAAGTACTAATATAATTTTATGATTTTGAATTAAGTTTATTACATTATACATTTAAAAAGATGTAAATTAAATCGTAACATAAATATGGTGGTGTTCAACTTTAAATAATAAATAAAATTGACTTAAAAGTAAAAATCGCAAATACTTATAGTTAAGAGTTATTATAATTTCAATAATCAGAATGCTTTTAATATATATATATATTAATTAAGATATTTATATTGCTTATATAAATTAATATTATTTAAAATAATTTTTTTCAGCATATTAATGAATTAAAGATCAATTTGAAATACGAAAATATACTTGATTGATTTTTGCTATTGATTATACTTTATGGAAAAATGACTGCTGAAGAAGACACTTCATATACTAAGTTACCCATTGAAGAACGATGTGTACACAAAGTAATTTTTATATTATGTTTATTTTTTAATATAAGATTTTATTAATAATATTTTTAACTTATATTGTTTTTAATGAATTTGTTTATAACATAATACATATTATATATTTATTAATTGTGTAGTTATGGAAAGCGAGAATAAGTGGATATGAAGAAGCTATCAAATTATTTGGAACATTAGATGAAAAAGCTCCGGAATGGAATAAATTTACTGGTATTGTAAAAAAATTTGTTATTGATAGTAATGCAGTTGCACAAGAAAAAGGTCTTGAAGCCACCTTAGTGTTTGTTGAAAATTCAGCTACAGCTGGACGGTTAGTTGAGTATAATTTAAAGTATTTTTGTGTTTTAAAAGAATATAAAATATAATATAAAATTTACTTATAGTACTGTGGGAGATGTCATGACTGGATTAATAACAAAATGTTATGGAGCACCGAAAGCAAAAACCAAAGATATTGCTATACAAATTACTTTAATGTTTATTGAAATCGAAAAACAAGATATAGTAATAGAAGAATTATTAAAAGGAATGGACCACAAATTTCCTAAAATTGTTTCAACTTGTATTAAAGCTGTGACTCAATCCATAAAGTAAGTATTAAATATAAAAAAAAAATTTCAAATTCTTTATCGTAACTTACTTTCATGTACATGACATGAAGTAATTTTTAATATAAATCACTTATAACTATAAATATAGATATTTATAATAATTCATTTTATTTTACAATTTTAGGATTACTTTAATATCATAGATTATATTTTAATTAATTATTATATATTAATGTCAGTTGTTTTTTTTTAAATTTATTTTAGAGAATTTGGATCCAAAGTTTTAAATATTAAACCATTGCTAAAAAAATTACAATCAATACTTGAAGATAGGGATAAAAGTGTTAGAGATGAAGCAAAATTATTGGCAGTAGAGTTATATTCCTGGATTGGACCTACACCTGTCAAAACTAATTTGGCTAATCTCAAACCTTTACCAGTAAAATATATATTAAATACATATATTCTATTAACAACTGAATAAACATATTTAATATTTAGATGCAAGAATTAGAAGCAGAATTTGAAAAGGCAAGTGGTGATAAACCACGACCAACAAGATTTTTACGATCTCAACAAGAACAAGCTGCTAAAATGGAAGAAATAGGAGTAAATGCTAATGGAGGTAATCTAAAAAATAATAATGAATTATAAATTGAATTAATATAATTATTTAATTACAGAAGTAGTATTAGAGGAAGGTGTTGATGTAGTTGATGATCCTGATGAGCATATTGATCCAGTAAATATACTTTGCCAGCTCAATAAAGACTTTTATGAAAAACTTGAAGCCAAAAAATGGCAAGAGCGTAAAGAAGCTATTGATATGCTTGAAGGAATATTATCTAAATCTCCCAAGTTAGAAAGTGGAGAATATGGAGATTTAGTGAGAGCTTTGAAGAAAGTAAGATATTTATTTACTATAAATCTATAAGTACTATTCTTTATTACAGAAATAAAAACCTTGCCTCATAATGTATAATTTTGTTTTTGTTTTACAGATAATTACAAAAGATTCAAATGTTATTATAGTTGGTATTGCAGCCAAATGTATGGCTATGTTGGCAAATGGATTAAAAAAGAAATTTGAAACATATGCTTCTGCTTGCTTACCAGCATTGTTAGAGAAGTTTAAGGAAAAAAAACAAAATGTTGTATTGCCACTTCGAGATGCTGTTGATGCCATATACTCGAGTGTAAATAAAACATTTAGCTTATATCATTTTTAATTAATAAATATTAAAAACACTATTATATTTTAGATGACACTTGAATCGGTTCATGAAGACATTTTGACTGCAATCGATAATAAAAACCCATCGGTAAAAGCTGAATCTGTTTCATTTTTAGCTCGATGCTTTACAAAATGTACCCCAACAATTTTAAATAAGAAATACTTGAAAATTTTTACAACCGCATTAATAAAAACTTTGAATGAATCAGGTATGTGTTTGATTATTGAACTTTATTAATTTACTCTTAAGTTTTAATTAATTGACTTTTTATTGAGCATTATATAATAAAGTAGTTAGTCCATCATCTGGTGGTTTTACCTAATAAGTCACTTCTCTAGTTGCTCATTTATGAACGGGAAACCTGTTTGGATTTTAAATTTTGGGTAATATATTTTTTTCTTTGTTTTCAAAATCGTTTTTATATGTAGCAGATTCAAATATAAATCCTGTTAAAATTATATGGAATCTAAAGCCAAAATTTGATAGTCCCTTTTTTAATGTTTTTTCTTAGAGCATATTTACGGATTATCTAGATTAGCGGTTCTCAACCTTTTTATGTCCGTGTACCACCTACACAGTTTAATGTACATGTATCACTTAACCCTAGATAACTAACCTTATTTATCCAACTATATAACTAACCATTAGTCAATATGACAATATATAATATATTATGAATAAAACTAACGAAATCAAAATAAATCAATTATTGAATTAATAAAAACACAATAATATTAGTAATAATTAATTATATTAATAATATTAGTAAGTGTAGGTAATACATGTCATGTTATTTAACATTACAAATTGAATAAGTTACTATTTGATGTTCTCCACAAATATGTTTTTTACATGTTGTACATTGTCTTTTTGTCATTCGCCTTTTTTTATAGTGACTAAAGTTGCTAATTTTTCTTTTGTTGGTTGATGTTCCCTCTTCTGTTTCTTGAGATTGTAGTTGAACTGTGTCTTTTATTACTAAACTATCTACAATATTTTTCTTCAAATTTAAACAAACAAAGGCTGCAATAAGATAAACAATACAATTTTCCTTGTTCGTCAAATAAAGGAATGGTTAGTTATCTAAGGTTAATAACTTTTTTTTTTTGCTCATCAAAAATGTACACATTATTTTACATGTATGGAATTTTAAATTTATTAGGAACTACAAATTTTCTCAGAGATTTTCTTTGCGTACCACAGATTAAGTTTTTCAATTTTCAACAAATTATCAAAACAGAGTTTTATTATCAGAATATCAGTAAAATTGTTTTCATTTTATAATTGTTAAAATTAGACTGATTTATATGAATATTATTGGTTTTTTAATAAATATAAAAATTTCATTAATTCAGGAAATGAATATTATATTTTACCACATATTTGGTCATTTTCTGGTGCATATTTGCAAGCCTTATTATGAGAAAGGAATACGTTTTGGACATGATACTAAGTGTTTTTAAATTGTTTTTATTGATTGGTATTATTTGTTTGTCTTATAGATCCAACTGTTCGGGATCATTCTGCTGAAGCTCTTGGTACTGCATGGAAGGTTGTATCAGAAAAAAATATTCTTCCTTTTTTGACTGGCGTTGATGCAATAAAACTTACAAAAGTAAATAGATTATATTATTATCATTTTGATATTGTTTATGATTTATACATATTTTTTCTTATTAGATTAAAGAAGCTGCAGAAAAGGCTGTAATTACTGCAAAACCAACTGCTGTGGTAAGAGAACCTGCATCAAAACCTGCTAGTGTTCCATCGAGCTCTATGGAGAAAAAAGCCACTACTATTAATAAAAATACTGCAGTTAGAAGAACTCGTACAGCCGTCAATATTCCTAGCAAAACTACTGCTAATAGTAAAGTTAAAAAACCTATGAGTGCTCCTGGTAAGTTAATTAAACAAATAATTAAATACTAATATTATATTGTGATATCTTTATATTATGTATATTTTGTTTTATCAGGTGGCCGTAAAGCCCCACCATCAAAAACTCTTCCTCCAATTGAAACTGAAAAAGAAATTGGTGATGACGAATTGGAAGAAATAGCTTTGACTTTCTGTTCTCCAGAAATTTTAAATGGCATGACCGATGCAAATTGGAAAACTCGTTTGTCTAATGTTCAAGAATTTTCTCAAGTATGTATACATTTTGAAAATTATTAAAAAATTTGTTTAATGTATGTATACCTAATAATTTTATAAATTTAAATTATTGCAGATAATAGATCAAATGGAATCACCACCAATCAGTAGTCAAGTATTAATAAAATTACTTAACAAAAAACCTGGTATTAAAGATAATAATGTACAAATACAAAAATTAAGGCTTGAATGTTTAAAAAAAGTGATTGAAAAATTTCCTATAACTAGGTATTTATTACAGTTTTGTTTTGACTTGTGTTTTTGGTGTATTTATTTGTTATTGAATAATTTTAGTACTAGCATGGATTGCTGTGTACACGATGTTTCTGCTCTATTGGGTGATAGCAAAAATGGTACTTTAGCCAATCAAGTATTAACTACTCTTGCTGAATCAACTAGACTAGATATTGTCTCCAATGCAGTATTAGAATATGCATTTACTGTACAGAAAAATCCCAAAGTTCAGATTGATTCTCTCAATTGGCTTTCAGGTGCCATATTAGAATTTGGATTTATGTAAGTACTTTAAATTTCAATTACAAGTCTATTTTTATTTAATTTTAGTTTACAATTACAATCTAATTTTATTATTTTCTAAAATGATTTTACCTTTCATGCTATCTAGGTCTGAATTAGAGTAAGTTATTTTAGTTATTAACAATTAGATAAAATAATAAATGTGAAATAATAAAATTTCATATCAAATATATATTTATACATCCATAATAAAATTATGTGTATATATATATGCCCTTTTATATTATACACAAACTTCATTCTAAAATATTCTAAGCAAAAACTTAATATAAAGGTTAAATAGGGAAATGATTTTCATTGTGTATGATATATCATAATTTTTTTTAAGATTTTATTATTATTTTTTACACAAATTATGTTTTTGAGGATGAACTTTTGTCAAAATTGACAACAGTATTCATTATTGATCTATTAAGAATTAATTATTTGATAATCCTATAGAAAAATCAATTAATAGATATAAATTTTAACTTTTGAAATATGCGAATTATAGAGAATTTTAACAGAAATGCTTCAACAAAAATTATGCATAATTAATAATTATTAATTACTGTTTTTAAATACTTAAGTATAGTGAATATTTATCTTATTTTTTATTTTATTATTATATTTATTTTAATTTTATATTTTTCCATTTATATTTTAGTATTGAACCTAAATCTGTTATGCAAAATGTCAAAAAAGCTGTGAGTGCTTCAAACCCTCAAGTAAGGTTGGCTGTTATTTCTCTACTGGGTGTTATGTATCTTTACATGGGACCTCAGTTAAGTTTGTTTTTTGAAAATGAAAAACCAACTTTAGTTCAACAAATTAATGCTGAATTTGAAAAGGTATGATTAATTTTTATTTGTTATATTTTAAATAATTATTTATTATAGTAATTTTTATAACAGCATCAAGGTGAAGTTCCTCCAAAACCAACACGTGGAAAGCAAATTGACGGATCTACAGAGTCTTTGGAAGTTGCCAGTGATGATGAAAAACCAGCTTATGAAGTTAACATTCGAGATATTGTTCCTAGAGTTGATATTACTCCTCAAATAACAGATGCTTTGATCAATGAACTTTTAGATAAAGATTGGAAAGTAATTGCAAAAATAAATTCATCAATAATAAAATATAATTTCTATTTATTATTATTTATTTATTACTGTAGGTTCGTTCTGATGCTTTAAACAAATTGCAAAACATTGTTAATGAAGCTAAGTTTATAACTAGTGAATTGGGTGAGGCTCGAAAAGCTTTACAAGACAGGTATAAACTATTTTTTATTAGTTTTAAGAAATTATTATGCTTCTTATTTTTCCACAATGTTAGTAATTATTTTTTTTACTTATCAGAATAAGTGATTCAAATGCTCGCCTTGGTTCAAATGCTATTAATTTAGTGGAATTAATATCAAAAGCTATGGGATCATCTTTTAAAAATTATATAAAAGGTTATTTACCTGGTGTGTTAAATGCATTGGGGGATCCAAAGGTACTTAGTTATTTATTACCTTATTGTATGTTTTGAAATTCATAAGAATAAATTATTTATTTGGTGTATAAATTATTTTAGACTTTTAAATGTCAAAGTGCTCGTCAATGTATGAATACTTGGGCAGATGTATGTGGTTATCGTGAATTTTTTGGAGGCGATATACTTTTGGATGCATTAAAAAATAATTCAGTAACGTTACGATCAGAATTATGGACTTGGCTTGCAGAAAAATTACCACTTAGTACGGATTTAATTATTATTGAAATTTTTAGTATTCTTAATTTATTTATAAAATTGATTTGTTTAGTTCCTTCTAAGACAATACCAGCTGATGAATTGAAGTGTTTGCTGCCAGTGCTTTACAGTAGTCTTGAAGATAGAAATGCTAGTGTCCGTAGTGCTTCTGAAAAAGCTGTGCTTGGATTTATGATGCATTTAGGATATTCTTCTATGTATGGAGCTTGTGATAAATTAAAGGTAAATTAAATTATCTATATAATTTATTCAAATTTAATGACTTAAATTTTTTGTAGCCTATGTCAGTCAAGTTTTGTAGAGAAAAATTGGACAAAGAAAGACCAAATTTACCTGTTGTACCAATTGATAAACCTAAGGTTGTAAAATCTGGTATTCCAGCAGGTTCTTCAGTTAAATCGGGAGGATCTAAGATACCTCCCCCAAAAGCTCCTGCTAAATCAAATAAGACGGTGAGTTAGTATTATGTTAACATCTTAAAATATTTATTTTTGAATACTTATTTGTTGATTTAGGAAAGTGTAAATCCCCGTGCTAGTACAGCAACTGGAAAAAAGAAAGAAGAAGTTGATAATGGCCCATTGTTCCAGCGAAATAATTTAAAACATCAACGTGACATTGATGAACATAAGTTAAAGGTATTTTATTCTATGAAAAATATACATCCAGTTCTAAAATTTAAGTTCCTCACAGTTTTTATTTTTTGCCAAATTTTATATTAAGTAACTGTTTGGATTTTTTAATATTTAACTTTCATATTTTATTATTAGTAGAATTATTAAATCTATTTAAATATTCGTTATTATCAAAATTTTTAAATTAAGTTTACTTAAATTAATTTTAGACTAATTGAAGGGTCCGGTGCTGATTCATAGTAATAAATTCAGTAAAAAAAAGTGGAGATACCTGGTTATTGCCCCAAATCTTATGCTTTATAAAAATGAAAAAAAATTTTACCCTTAATTTTTTACCTCTTTAACATACAAATAATGAATTAAGTTCACTTTTCGATGTATCAGAGTTGGACCTTATATTACAATTCTATGACTTGATTTTTTTTTGTTTGTTCAAATTTGTTTTAAATATGTATATTTAGAAAAATATTATTAGTTATTAATTCTTTTTTAATAATAGTTTATATGTTTTTGTTTATATAGTCACTAAAATGGAATTTTACTACACCCCGAGAAGAATTTGTTGAACAACTTCGAGAACAAATGTTAACAGCTGGTATTAACAGAGTATTAATTGTCAACATGTTTCATTCAGATTTTAGATATCACCTCAAAGCAATTGAAACTTTATCAGAAGTAGGATGTTAACAATTCACAATTTAATATATTCAAATACTAATGATGTTTTATTTAAATTTTTAATTAGGACTTGGCTGCAGCTGATGATAATAATTTAGCTTTAATTAGCAATCTTGACTTAATACTGAAATGGATGACCCTAAGATTCTTTGATACTAACCCATCAGTTCTTTTAAAAGGCCTTGACTATTTACAGCACATATTTGATATTCTTATGGCTCAAAAATATACTCTTCATGATACAGAAGCATCAAGTTTTGTTCCATATTTAGTTACAAAAGTAAATACAATTAATTGTAATAATTATTTATCTTATAGTGTGTTTATTTTATTTTTATTTTAGTTGGGCGATTCTAAAGATTTAGTGAGAAATAATGTTCGTGCTATTTTAAAACAAATTGCATTCATATTCCCAAATACAAAGATGTTCCAGTACATTATGGATGGAGTAAAATCAAAGAATTCAAGGCAGCGCTCAGGTTAATTTTTATTAAATAACTGATATTTAAAGTAGGAAAAATTGTTATTATTTAGAATAAAAATTACCTCATTGAACTGAACTTAAACCAAATATTTGGCAACTCCAAATATGAATATTAAAACCAATAAAGTTTGAAACCTTTATATCAAAATATTATTATTCAATATTCACTATTATCTATTGAAAGTTTATAAATATTAAATATTATTTATAAACATCAAAGTTCAAATTTGATATGAAAATTTATTTGAAATTTTGGAATTCAAACATCTTTTAGTTTTAACTAAAAATATAATGAAATAAAAATACAATTACCTATGTGAACTTAATAATTATTTATAAAATATAAATGTTACTATAAATTATAATTGTTTACAGAATGCTTAGAACACTTGGCAACCATGATAGAAGACTATGGTACGTCAATTTGTCAACCTAGTGTAGCAGCCGCATGTAAAGAAATTGCAAAAAGTATTGGAGATAGAGATAATTCTGTTCGTACGGCAGCATTAAATTGTTTTGTTGCTGCATTTTTTTTACACGGAGATGCTCTTTTCAAATTTGTTGGCAATGTAAGAATATATTTTAATATACTTGAGTTTTAGTTACAGTGCATAGTTATAATTTTACAGTTAGGTTTATGATTATACTTATACAGTCGACTCTCAGTAACTTGAACCTTGGTAACTCGAAATTTTCGATATCTCGAATAATTAAAATTCCTCTTCAAATAACAATAACACTTAATGTTTAAATAATCTTGATATCTCGAATTTTCTTATCCAAATTTAGTATTAAAAATAGTTTATCAAGGCGATTATTTTTCGCTTATGACTTGTATTGTAAAACCCGACCATTATAGTCAACTACATATTTGTAATTTAAACCTTGGACTGAGAATGATATTATCTCCGATATATATATATATTGGACGAAGATAACGAAGAAGAAATTGAAGACCAACAAATACAATCCACCATTACAAATAAAGAAGTGACACTTGCATTAGAAACATTACGTAAATATATTGAAGGCAATGAAGGTATGGAAGATTTATTTAAACCACTAGGTATTTTAGAAAATACAATTGAGAACAATGTATTAAATAAACAAAAACAATTAACTTTACACCAATTTTTTAAAAATGATAATATGTAAGTAGGAATGTAAGAAAACATTTTTTTATTTCTTTAATGTAAAATAATTTTAAAATAAACATACTTTTTAAAAGTTTTTGATAAATCGAAATTTTTAGTAAGTCGAATTATTTTTTCCCCTTGAACTTCGAGTTACCGAGTGCCGACTGTATTAACAAATGTTTAAAAATTAAAAAAAATTAATTAGTAAATTATTCTATAAAATATAAAATATAATTTTTTAATATTCGATTTTATTGTGTACTCAATATTTTCTAACAAATTTTTATCTTTTTGTCTTTTAAAAAATTGATAATATTAATAGAAATAGCAAATTTGTTCACATGTTCTTCGTTTACTTTTAGTTTTATATGGTATCATTATAAGGTACAATGATTCCTTTAATCTTTAAATTTAAAAAAATAATATGTTCTTTCACACAAAAATATATCAAACATTGTATACACTCACTAATTTATTATAGATTAGATCAATGCTCTTTTTTTAAATTTACTTGCTATTAATAATTATTATTTTGAATAGATTTCTGAAAAAGATATGGGTCTATTAAGAGAAAGATTAAAAAGAGCTTCTAAGAATCGAGCTGTTCCAGTTGCTACTGTTCAACCAACTATAAAAATGGTTTTACCTCCAGTCCAACAAATGCCTGTCACAGAAGACATTGTAGATGATGAATATAACTCTGACGAAGAAGAGCATAATGCTACATTTAATGTTTCACATGTTTCACGTGAATCTCAGGAGCCAAGTTCTCAAAGATATTCAAATGACTCTCCTTCTAGACCTGCAAGTACTTTATCGTATAGAACCGGAGGCATTCCTACAACTGTGGAACCGTCATCAATGTTACGAATGGGTTTCAGGTAAAAGAACTATTCAAATTATTTTAATTACTGCTTGATTAAATTCTGAGTAGTAAAACTTGTTTTTTAATTTTAAACTTATTCAAATTTTCCATTGATATTTTTTTGTCAATGTATTATAAATCATGCTGTACATTATATTTTCTTAACGGGCTTAGACTTTTCATGTTTTATTTTTAATTTTTTGAAAAGTATACTCACTCAATATGAGTAATGTTAACATTATTAGACAAGCTACTAATTTCTATTGGTAGGTTAACATTATTAGACAAGCTACTAATTTTTATTGGTAGGTCTCTAATATATTACAAATGGCCAGTTGGGTATATTTTATTATTTTATTTTTGTTTTGATAATAGACGACCTATTAGTGAAATTTATGATGAACCTCAAGCTACACGTTATGCCCTGGATGAAAAATTTATTCAGGAACTAGAAGCAGAAGAGATTACAAAACCAGAATTAAAGTTGAAACCATATAATTGGACTGCAGATCACGAAGAAGTAAAATTCAAAAAAAGAGTTCAAGAACAATCTCAGTATGTCACTAATATTATATAATTATTAATTTAGATATATTTATTTAAATATTCTGTTTTAGGTCTTTCCCTGACAATATAGTGTCGTCTAAACCATGTGTAAATGTGAGCCCATATAGTACTGCAACTATTACTAAAAGTCCTAAATCTCAACCAGTACTTGTTGATCCTATTCAGCAGTTGATAAATCAAGTGACATCACATAATATAGAAGTATCAAAAACAGCTCTAACAAGTCTTGATCAAATGCTTATGAGACCTGATGTAAGATATTTTTATTCTATGATTGATAACTACTGAATACTCTTAATATCTCTAGTTGGTGAAAGCTAGAGAAGATATATTGCTAAATATTTTAATGGTTGCCCAATTTAGATTAGCAGCGTTTTTCATGGTTTAAGCAATTGAGAACATTTTTTATGATCTACCATCAAATATTTGTTCACATTTAATTTTAACTAATCATTTATTCATTTTTATGTTTTTTTTAAATTTTAGATGAGATCAAAATTTTTAGAAGGTGGAAAAGTGTTGTCATTATTTTATGCAATCATTAAACAATTTGATGTCTTATCTGAATCTCATGATATTGATGTTACTGTTGGATATAAAAATATATTCAATTCATGTTTGAATGTAAGTATAAATTTATATGACAAAGATAATTTTAAATTATACTTTATACTATATTAATTTAATATTAGAGTAAATGGAAATAGTTAAAAATAATTTACGTTTATTTATAGTTTTACTTTTTTTTCTCGTTTTAAAGGTGTAAAATTATTTATTTTTTTAAATTCATAAATATTAAATATAAGTTAAACTAATACATAGTGTAACTTGTTCATTATTAATTAATACAAGTTTTATTCTGTTAATTAATACATTTTTTTTTTTTAAGTAAATATTTATAATAACTTATCAGTAAATAAATACATAACTGATGAAAGTTCATAAATTACAATTCCATATACTTATTTATTTTTTTTTAATACATAATTTATACAACCTAAAAACATTAGGGTACTGTTGGCATTATTTTAAGTTTAACAATTTTAAGGTAATTTATGTTGATATTATCTGGACACTAAGCATTATCCGTATTATGTTTATTTTTTTAGTTGTATAAATATCAAGAATTCACCTTAATATTGAATGAACAAATTGTTCGTGACCTACTAACAAAACTGTTGTATCTTCTAAGTATGAAAGGACCTGAAAATAGTACAGATACTCAACTTTTTGGACGATGTGTAAACAGTCTCATAATGAATGTTTTGGAACGATCTGCTCATACACCTGTCACATGGTAAGAATTTATAATTTGAATTTTTTCCCTAAGTCGTCTATTTTTCATTAAAACTTTTTCATTAAATTTATGTATGTAATTATTTTAGTGCGCTTTTGTCCATGCTTTATGACACAGTAAAGTATCCTCAAAACTCTTCTAATCATTATAAAGAGTTGGTCATGAAGTGCATATGGAAAATAGTTAAAGATTTCCAAGAGTGGGGCGATGAATTGTCATATGACCGCGTACTTGCACATATACATAGATTCTTGAAAGTAATTAGAACTTACTATTTTAATTGTGATCTATATCTATTAACCTATGATTGCTTATATTTCATGACAATTAGGAGTTTGATTCAAAACACTGGAAAAAACAACCATCTGATACTCCACTAAGAACATGCAAAACTGTCTTGCATACCATGGTAAAAATACGCAGCGATAAAGTATTAGAAAGTTTATCCAGTCCAGAATTTCCTAAAGATTCAGAAATGGTTGTTTACATTCACAAACTTTTAAGGGTAATTATCAGCATAAATGCATATCTATTTTAATCAATCAATGACAATCAAACATGTTTTTAGCATTTAAACAACGATCCTAGACCTGAGAGCAGTAAACGTAAACATCGAACACCATATGACGAATTATCTGATATATTTCAACTAATAGGTCAACATGAAAACACTGAGGAAGTAAGACATTACTTAGACATTACATTATTAAGACAATGAATAATAGTCAATAACTAAACCAAATAACCAAATCATTTTAAATGATGAAATTTTTTTTTTTATTAACTATAGGGCATACAACAGTTGCACAGATTTAAAATAAAACATCCCAATATAGACATAGAACCACATATTTCAAAAACCACAAAATACTTTCAAGATTATATTCATCGTAAACTATCGGCAATCGAAGATAATTTAAAAAGCTGTTTAGTCGAACCCAATGGTATAGTTTTTTTTCTCCTTTGAATGTTTGAAATTGCAATTGTTGTATAAATATTTGTGTTTCAGGTAATAACGGCGATTCTAAACCAATCTCATCTACATCTATGCGGAAACCCGAATCTGCTGCTGCTAGTGAAGCCGATGGTTTCATGAAAAGATTGCAGATATTGAAAATGAAAGCATCGAGAGAAGAAGCAAACGGTATATCAGCTAAAGAATGTAATGGAAACAATAGGCTGGACGAAGACTCACAAGATGAAGATCTACCAATGCTCAACACAAGTCGTTCTCCCCGCAAATAAAATTAATTCCATTTTATAGTATTATTTTCAAACAAGTGCTCTGATATAATAGGTCAATCAGTTTGCCCAAATCCTTTCACTACACCTACCAAGACTGAAAATCCATAAAATGCTGTTTGTTGGTTTTTTTTTTTTATATTTGCTTCATTATTATAATTAAACATTGAAATTTGTGTATGAGTCTTTGTGAATGAAAAAGCTTGTTGCGCTGTAATCAAATACAATATAATTTAATTTATTTTTAATATTGATATTTTAGTGGATTTTAACTTAAAAGATTTTTATTTTTAAATAATACATAGATACTTAACACGTTTAACAATATTTACATTTTAGTATTCTAGAATCGTCAAGTATTAATGTTAATATTATTATTATTCTTATTTTTGATTAAAATTAATTTTAAAGATCATGCATTGTTATTTTTCATAGCTTTTTCAACCTCGGCTACAAAGTCAGGAAATCTGGCATTTTTTATTGTTTGATTTATAGTGCTTTCCAAATCCCGTCTATCGGACAATATTTTCTGAACATCTGTCACTTCTATACCGTTACTTTTAAGCGTTTTGATACAGTCTATTGCCGACGATTCATCGTGAAAACTTAACGCCCACTTGCCACTGTGATGTGTATCAAATGACAAAATTCCCAGATTAAATTTCGAATACAAGACGTATGTTTCGGGTGTGATATAAATCAAATCATTCAGTTCGCCGTCGTCACTGATGCGTAATGTATGGCTGAAAAACATCAATCTCATTTGTGCATTCGGTATAGTTAGTACATTGTTTGAATTAAATCTGGAATAACACTTAATCATCCAAAGTCTGTCGTGTGCCTTTTTATTGGGCTGAAAAAAATATCAAATTTTTCAAACTCCATCCAATACAAGTTTGTATTTAAAATACAACACCTGTACAAATCGTGTGCTTACCATTTTAGTTGTGTTGATAATATAGATAAATAATTAGTAAATAATATAGAATAGTTATTATTTTTATTTTTAGAGAACAATTGAGAAATGGCACCATTAAATATAATGTTTGTAAAAAATCACCTGGTTTAATATAGGTTTATTTGTGGCAAAAAGAAAAAAAACATTTTTTCATGGAATAAAGTATCAAAATAGTTTCAACAAGTTTAATAAAGGCACAGAACAATACAATTATATTAATGTAGTAAATAATTAAATTAATTTAAATTAATGTAAACTTTAATTATAAATTTAAGTAACAATTAGAAATAAATGTAGAATTCATTAAATGAGAAAATAATGGATTCTTATGTTAGTATAAAACATACGTCAGTCTTCATCAACAATCGGCGTGCACTGAAACAAAATATTTTAATTTTGTAAAAAATTTTTTTTAACCATTTGTATCAACAAAGTACAAAATGATTAAAATCGGTTTATCATGATTTTATTAATCAAGGATGAAAAATAAATAAATAAGATTCAAATCTTCAAAATTAGATACTTACAAAATATTCTAAATAACAAGTATGACTATCTACTTGTACCATGAATTGACAACACAACAATCCTTCCTCGTTTGTACGTATTAAAGTTTTCTGTGATATGTTCATACATTTTAAAAACGGCTTAATTTGTTTGTATTTATATTTGACAGTCATAGTTGCATTACAAACAAACTGTTCCATGATTTCACTTTTAGATGGTATCTCAACCTTTTTTTTTTATCAAAAGTAAAACTTTAAAAATATATTTATATGAATAAATAACCACTTAAACTCACACTACATTTTCCAGCAATTCCAGAGGTAGAAATTTTAAAAAACTGTGGTTCTTCAGAGAATGTAAATTCAACATAATCAGATGTACCATCAATGTCACTGAGTATGTCTTTGAAATCTGATGATCTTAAGATGATTTTACTGGTAGTCAATTCAGCAGGTATACTGAAGTCTAGGATATCAAATACTTCCATTGTTTTCAATGAACAATCAGTTATGATACCTCCTTCTTCTAACCTAAAATCGATGCACATTGAAAACAAAATCTATCGTATTATATTTACCAGTAAATTACAATAATTTCACTGGAGAACCATATTCTTTGTAGGTTAATTTTAAGGCAGTTGTAGAACTAGGATTCGTCGAACATCCATCAAATATTGTAAGACATTCAATTAGAGTATTGAGGTCAACGCGGAAAGCAACAGTATCATCGCTCAGTTGATACTCCTGTAAAAATATTATGATGACGATATGGAGAACAAAGTCAAATAAATATATGAAATAAATACTTGAAATATTTCGCTGCCAATGAAAGTGTTTGCCTGTACACATTTAGAATCTTCCACGACTATTTTCAAACCGTGTTCGGTTGCGAAACATACACCGACCTGGAAAGCAATGTAGGTAATAAATCAATCTCACCCACAAATGAAATGGGTAAAAATATAATAAATGAATAATTAAAATATTCATACGCGACCCTCGTCCTTTATTGTGTAAATATTAAACTCACGTCTTTAAAATTAACTGCCCTTAACAAGGACGATATGTGTTTAACATTGTCGGCTTTGGCGACAAGAAGATATTTTTCTCCAAACGAACAGTTCTTATCGGTTTCCATAATGGCCATCAACTAAAGATTGGTCCGTAGAATAGAATTAGACACTAGAGACTAGACAGTATAATCTCGGATGCAATACGAAAAATCAATCACATCGTCCGTATTTTCGCGAGTATAAAAAATATAAATACTATATAGGTTACTACACTCCAGTCGAACGTAAAATTCAAATTTCAAAAAGAAACACACAATAAATAATTGTATGATAAGAATTGATAACACCGCCGCGGTCGTCTTGGACGTTATCATTACCCACAGGTTTTAACGTTATCATCTGTTCAGTGTGACCAACAGTTTTTCCCGTATCGTTGACGTGCTTTAGTGAAATGTGGTAATCAACATTTTAGGTTAACGTGCGAAGTCTCTTGTAAACAATTCGTTTCTTTAGCAAACGATTATTCGTCCTGTCTCGTCGGACTCGGGTAAGTTCAATTTTTATCCAACTCAATCCTAACTTTTGAATGGTTACGTAGGGTTTTAATCGCCAACTCGTGTCCAGGGTTAATAAACCGACGCGTTAAACGTCTAGATTTTCGTATATTCGTCGCTGGTCCGAATCGTTCCGGATTGAACTTTCCAGTTCCGCTCGGCCCCATCGCTTTGTTCGTACGTTATAATATTTCGTACGAATGAATGATATTCATTCGCTGTATTCACTTTGAAAAATTCCGAAAATCGTAGCGATTAAGTGTTTGCCCTGAAAAAGCAGCCGTCTTGACCCTAGTCATCTGTTTCAGACTTGCAGACAAAACCACTTCGACAATGGCCAAGTTAACTAGGGAACGCAAACGCAAATCTGCGATCAATGAAGTCGTCACTCGCGTGTACACCGTCAACATGCACAAGAGGCTTTTGAACATTGGTTTCAAAAAGCGAGCTCCCCGTGCGATCAAGGAAATCCGCAAGTTTGCCACCCAACAAATGGGAACACAAGACGTGCGCATCGACACAAGGCTTAATAAGTTTGTCTGGTCGAAAGGAATCAGGTAATATTCTCACACGGCACGTTGAGTTCAACGAATAATTATTTTTGATATTATTCTGTCTATAGATTTTGAATAAACAATTTGATCTACTATCATCATTGTAGTTGGTATTTGAATGTTTATTCAAACCGACGTAAATTTATATCCAATAATATTTTGTATTAATCATTCTAAAGACTTAAGAATATCTATATTCTCGAAAATTCAGACTCTGTTTTGAACTCTTACAGTTATTAGATAATTCAATTTTCCTGCTTTACTTATTCGTTAAATTTTTCTCAAATAATATAATGTGGGACTATTTTTGTTGCATTTTAACTTCTCAATAATGTACTTTATTGTAAATGAAGCAGAATTTTTATTGGGTATCACTACATTATGTCAATTACCTATTATTGGTACCTATATATATTTATAACTAAACAACAATAAATTATATATTATTGATGATAACATAACACTGCAATTGTGATTTTTTGAATAGTGTTTTTAAATATTACTTATGTATACATTTGTAAAATATAGACCACATCAATCTATAATCAACCTGTCTTAATTTAAATTTAAATTCACAGTTCTGTGGTACAACCAAAATAATTAAATCATACCATAATACATTTTTTTTTCTATGATTTGATATAAAACATTTAAGATTACAGTTTGTAGAAAAATTACGAAAACTATGTGTAAAATCATTGATTTATTGTTTTAAATAATCATTGCAAATCAGTATATTTATTGGTGATCATTTTTTAATTCAAGGCATGAATATTTAGTACATATTTATCTTACCTTTTATTTTATTTAATTACCAATATATTCTTATTTTTTAAAATTATAATTATAATAAATAATAATCATTTATGTTTTTTGGTATAATACTGATATTAATAGGTACATTTTGCAACTCATTTTTTGTATCTTTCAAATAATCAACATGATGATTTTTAATTATATTCATTCTGCATATTCAATTTATTTAGAGTACTCCCAATTCGTTTTACCTAAATTTAGAAAACTTAATTTAATATTTTTAATTAATTTTGGGTTCAGTAAAATGTCTACAAAAAAATTATTTTATTGTTTTTGACTTCTATCTGCATTATTCAATTAAATATATATTTTGATGATAATTCTGTTATTAATTTTAACAAAGTATTAAATGTATAATAATATATTTAATAATACTTTGTTATTATTATATGAGTATTGTTCACTAAACATTATTTATTTTGTTTTATATTTGTTGCTTTTGAAATATAATTCTACTTTACCTAATATATTTATTTAATTTATTTTTTAGGAGTGTACCATTCCGCATTCGTGTACAACTGGCTAGGAGACGTAATGACGATGAAGACTCACCTCACAAGTTATATACTTTGGTCACCTGGGTTAATGTACCTACATTTAAAAAATTAGGTACGGAAAATGTTGACGGAACCGAAGAATAAACTTGTAAACACTTTGTCTATGATAATAAATAAGTATAAAATGATAAATTGTTAATATAACTTGGTGTGTTTTATTCTAGTACCAAATTATCCCAAATAATTCAAAACTGATAATTATGTAAAGTGACATAAACTCAGGAATATTTCATTGTTGTTCAAATTCTAATATTTAAAGTTACAATAATTGGTGGCTAATTGCATTGCAATAAAAAAAATCAAATTGTTAATGTAGCGTATAAAATATATTTTCTATTCTATGGTAAAAGTTCAATACAATTCAGTAGAGTTAGAAAAATTATTGTTTTATTTATCATGTCAATGTAATATTTTTTTACATTACTTATTATTAATTTATTAGATTATGTCAAAATTAAACCTCTGAATAGCAAATACTTTTGATCACTACAATTTTGTTAATTTTTTTGAGGGGAGTCAGTTTGGAGGGTCATTATTGTGATTAATAATAATTATAATAAATCCATAATTTATATAACTTTTAACTATGTTTCATATAATTCATTAAATACAGAGGTTTATTTTTTAATTTTAGTGATTATAAACTATCATGTTGGTGCTAAAATGAAAATGAGGAATTTATATCAAAGATAAATATTGTCCTTTTGTAAAGGAAAAATGTTGGGAGTTCATTTATAACATTTTTTCAACATAACAAAAATAAAGTTTGGACTAGAATTTCTTGCCCTGTCTTAATTCTTACTTCTTAATTGTTTACTTGTAATATTAGCAAACTGAAACTTTTTATTATAGAATGAATTTCAAAAATTGATAATATTCTCAATATAATTTTCAACGATACCATTATCTCAGAATTTACTAAAGTGGACTACTACCATCCTTCCTGTACTCATATATTTTGATGAAAACATTGATTGCTTTGGTTTGTTTAAAATCTTTAAATTCTCTTTCTCTAACATAATAGGCATATTCTTTTTGGAATTTTCAATTAATAATAAATCAAGGGGTCACTGTTCTCTGAAATTTTCATAGTGGATAGTTTCCCTCTTTTGCCTTCTATTTGTATACAAATGAATCTTAAATTACTATGTAACTTTATTTTGTCATTGTTCATGAATGATTTCATCAAACTAAAATTTTTAACATTTGATTAATGGTGCCGAGCTAAATTATTTTGAATGAAAGGTATAAAATATATCAGAATAGATTAATCTATGACTGCTTTAATTCACTGATATTTTAATTCCAAGTCATCAAGTTTTGTTGTGAAGCAGAGTATAGGAAAAATGATATATCATACCTTGATCTCCTATGTATTAGCGCCTTACATTTGGACCAATTTTATATTGTGATCACGCTGATCATGGTTTCAATTAGCAAGACCTGATGACATCGAATTGAAATAATCTTTTGAGGAAGAGATCGTTATACATTATATTACCATACGTAATGCACATATTAAAAAAAAACGTTGACCCTTAGTCCCTTACTCAGAATACTGGTTATATGTTTTTTAAATGGTAACATATTTTAAGTATTGAATTGGCCAATTATTGTTACCAGCAATTTTAACCATAAACTAGGGTTTTAAATTCAAAATTAACCTAATTATAGCCATTTAAATTTTGGAAACAATATTTTCCGACATTTTCAACTTTTCTTAATTTTGTTCTTGTATTTGAGTAATTACATTTTTAATTTACATCATTTTAATACAACTTTTAATTTATAGGAAACTTGCAAACTTATAAAGACATTTTATGATTTGGAGTCTATTTAGAATAGTGAGAAGTCGAGACGAGTGTTATGAGTGACTGTCATTACACAATTGTAACTGAGTTTAAACCTCTATTATACATTTATACCATAGAAACATAAATGATAATATGCATTCCCTAATAATTTTTATAAAAAATTTGACCTATATTTGATAAAAATGTAATCAAACTGATATTTTCAAGGTGTTATGTAATTAATAATAATAGTGCATTCTTCAGATCACAAAGAACACTTGGTATGCATTTTTAAATAATAAAGAAATGATTTAAATTTATTTTCGAATGATTTGACGTGACAATACATAATATGGTAATTTATCTATATGTGTTTAGTCGGAGGTCGTACAAGAATCTGTATTTAATTTTGATTTATAAAATGTTGAAAAGGAATAAATATTAGATTAACAGCAATGTACATTTATTTAGATTATGGTACTGAATTATTCATTGATCGTATTGTGTAATATAAAGGATTGGAAAAATCTGTCTCATAGAAAATTCAGTGTACAAATCAATATAGACGTAAAAAAGTGAATATATTAATAACAAATTAATAACATATTTTCAGAATAAAAATGCAATTTAATTTATCAGTCAATCTCGGTTCTATTGGAATAAATGCTTATTTCCAGAAATAAAAAATATGCTTTATTCATCTAACATTATAATTTATTTTGTTCAATATTCCTTGTTCTGTTTCATTATTTGTTTTTTTGTTTTTATTTTAAAGTTTAAACCAAAAGTGACACTAAAAATACTGTATTAAAAAAAAGAGTTGAGAATATGTCTACCTAACCTGATTGTTATAAATTTTTATTTCTATACAATGTTTCAGAGTTTTTTGATAATCAAGACCGGACTTAAAATTACCATGGCCTAAAGCAGTTATGAAAGTAGAGCCTCTTTTTAGACAATTTTACGAAAAACTTTCGTTTTTTTGTCACTTAAATTTTTTATGCATTTAACGTAGGTTGACTTTAAAAGAAATACAAAGTGCTATATGCAAACTGGTATATAAACACACTTATATATATGCTAAAAACAAAACAGCAGGCTTATAAATAATATATACAAGTTTTCACTATTTTTTGGCGGTCCATAAAAACTCTGGTTGTGAAAATTGTGAGAATTTCATTTGTATTTTATGTAATCTTTTCGTCTCGATTTACGAACCTGTTATTAAATATTTCGAAAGTCATAAATATCTAATGAAATACAAATCAGATTTTTCGAACATTCATCATTTATTGTTTCTTAATCGCATGTGTATTTTATTCAGTGTAAATAAGTGAACATGTCTTTTGTTTATAAAGTTATACATTTTTGCAGAATATAGCGTAAAAGAGCCCAGGTTTTCAATTTTCAAACTGCTTGGTGTGAAATCAAGATTTAAAATGTTTAGTAGGTACCTGTGTCCTATATAAACATAATATATGTGGAATAGAAGAAACAAAGTATTATTGTGATATTACAAATACTTTATTTGGCTAGGTATTTATCATATTAGTACAACGATTTGAAATTACCCGTTTAAAATTTGTTTTTCGTTTATTTTATCATACATGTAATGTTATAGCCTGTTTGTCTTGTGGCATTTTTTTTTCTCTTAATGGCATACCTATAGTCGTCTACTGAATGTCCGAGAAAACATATAATTATGTCTTAAATTAGCATTGAATAATATATTCACTCAAAAATTGTAGCTACGTAGCAATGTTCAAATATTTATGATGTATAAAAAATATCACCTTCAGAAGTCGATTTATAAAAAAATACCCCAAAAAAATCTTGCTAAAAATCTGAAATTTGTTCTTCCATAATGTATCGTAATCAATAACATGAAATAAAAACTATTATGATTTAAAATAAATGTACTATTAATTAACATTTGAATACCAAAGTTTGATTACCTAGTTTAAACGAATAAACCTTTCCTTGTATCTAGTTAAATCTACACGACTTTTTACAGTGTTGAAAAATCTATAGGTATCATGGGTTATTATAAAAGGGTAGGTTAGTACTATTTGTATATAATATTATAGTATATTATCGTATGGGTAGAAGAAAAGACCGATTATTTGAACGCGTTATCACGCAGGAACGGCGAAACGGTCGAGAGGTGAGCTCGGTGACGCGGTGAGGGTCGCGAGACGTAGGTATGGACGGCCCGTGTTATCGGTCGGGGCGATTTTCCTAGGGCCGTCTCGGGAAAACGGGACCGGGTAAAATCTAAGCGTGGGGCGAAGTGGGCCGAAGGTTCCGGCCCGAGCGAGAGGGAAAGGGGGAATAAAGGGGAAACCCGTTCCTCCCCCCGCTTCACACTCGGCCATCAAGAATTAGAGAGAGACGAGAACTATTTTAATAAATAGAGAGAGAAGATACAAAGAGAGAGAGAGAGAGAGAGAGAGATATTAAATCGTTGTTATCGCTGGCGGGCAAGATCGAGTGCTGCAGTCGACCGTGTGTGGCGGGCGGCCGTACCTTGCATAAGCGTACACTGACGGTGCCAGTGCAGCGTCTCGCTGTAGCGTTGCACTGTATTAAATTATATTTTAACATAATAATATAATATTGCACTCGTGCGGTTCGTAAAAGACCGACCACCCGCCCGCGCCTCTCCTCTACCGCGCACCTTCTTTATGGGATCTCCGAAATTCTCGCCGCGCGCCACCTGTCGTTAGATGGCGTGTGCGTCGTCCGTGTGCAGTCCGTCCGCCGAATAATATCAGACGCGTGACCGAAACCAAACGATTATTATCGTATTCCTCTCCCGAAGACCGGTTCGTCCATCACCGCGCGACCGCCTCAGCTGTTCGTTTCGACGAACGACGTTCATTGTGCCGGCCGTCGTCGCCTGGGACGCTGTTTCTCCGGTACGTCGTCGTCGTCGCCGCCGCCGCCGCCGCTTCTCGATATTCTCCCGATTCGCCGTCTGCAGAAGCTTGCCGTGTGACGGAAATAAAAATGTCGCCGTCCATAGTTATCGCCGCGTTAGCGATCTTCTCGTGCCTCGTCGATCCGCCGTCCGTTCGGGTGAGTACGACGACCCGTCCGACGAGTCCCCGACATCAAAATAAATATCTGTACCCCGGAGGCAATGGACACCGCGTCCGTTTTTCATGACATACGGTTAGCTACCCCGTGTTTCGCTCCACGCAGAGGACATTGTGTTCATCATTTTTTATAAATAAGGGAAACAAGGCGATGGAAAATAAAACCGTATCCGTTTTCTTTGGAGGTAAAGAACACCACGTGGACTCGGCTTTGTTTACACCGTAAATTACAATTTTGTAGCACTGGTGTCCTCTACCGACGGGGTACAAACTACAGATATAATATGTCGATATATCGGCTACGAATCTGTGGTTATTGTGTTTTATTATTGAATACCTATTGAAATTCGGGAAATCCCAGTATACCTATTGGAATTCAGATTTGTTGACTTTGTGTTCGACTGATGTTTACTGTATTCTAGCATGGTTTTATTTAACCACGTGCGATGTCGAAAAAAACAAATTCAAATCATATTAGTTTGAAATAGATTTGTTTTGTCTGGAGAAATTACCATAAAGCGCCTTGCCGAAAAGGACCTATCGATAGGAAATCGCACGATGTATCTCGGATCTATCAAAACAATATTATTGAAACATCTAGTAGTTCCCAACAGTTTTAAATATGATCGCGGAATAATCTGATTTTAAAACACACGATTTTAACACGTCTAATCCAACTTATGTAATATGTCTCTAATAACATTTTTTGCTAATTTCACTATTTATTCTAATACCTTGGCGATTAATTTGAAGTAAATGTATTTGATCAGGTAATGTGATATAAAAAAATCTTCGACGAAATAAAATAACTCTCTGGAAGTCCAGACGTCACACTATACAATATTGTGTACATATATACGTATGTATAATATATTATACGATTTATACGACTGAAATTGCATTTACTCGTTACAATGCCTTTGCGATGCACTCGTTTGAGTAAAATGCCAGTTACCTGTTAACAGTGCCTGTTTACCGCTTACCAGACACTAATTATATTATCCTTATATGTACAGACTCGTGTCTTGGACGCGTGTTTGCAAGTATTAAGAAGTTTGAATACAGCAGCGCGAGGACGACCACATTCGATGGAAATCATTTTTGCGACGTTTATTTTCTTCCTTTTGTCTCTGAAAATTTGTATATCGAATATTTACCTCCGAGAATGTTCCAGACGTTCGGCTCGCTCGCATAGAAGTATGTATGATATGCTAATAGAGTCCTTCGTGTCTTGCTTTTTTTCGAACGAGCTACGTGCCGACGTATAATTTTTAATGATGGTTTGAAATTATATTTTCTTTTTACACGCGACGATTATTAACTCGACCGTACGAGGGTTTCCGGCTTTCCGCTTAGAATCCTTTTCTTGAATCGCGTTGGACGTGGAACATCTATCGTTCAACCTTGGTCTTGTATTCCCGAACGATTAAAGTGTTTCTAAGGAATTCTTCGGACCATAATTTTGTATAATGTGCTCCCTATCGGAATTTTTCATTTATTTCTCTTCAAAAATGGAGATCATCGTGGTCACCGGTTCTGTCTTGAGAAACGAGCGATTTTATTCCAAACATAATATGAATTATGTATTTTGTCGTTGTTTTTGAATAATACGTGACGTCAGGCGTTTTTTTTTCAAGTAGTCCTTACTCTTATTACGATTAAATCATAAATGAATATACGCTTGTTTAACAAAAACAAGCATTTATCTTACCTAGTTTGAAATCGAATAATTTGAGTGAAACAATGAAAGAGAAATAGTCCTTATATTGACTGCTTATAATTTTAATGAAATCATTGTTGAACTCATCAATTGTCAATGGTTGTAGATATTAAGTAGTTATGTAATAAATTATTTCAACTCGTTAATAACTTTTCTTTAAAGGTAATTCAATATGATTGCTGCAACTAAAATCAAAACACACTAATTATCTAAATGTTAAAAATCTAATTTATGAATGCAATATTCACCTAGAAAATAACCTATAGATAATTATTTTGAATTTTGACCATTATTAGGGCAATTAATATTATAAATCTCAAAAATATTTTAAATACATGTACAAAAAACACAAAAAGGTGATATACCTACTTATATAATTTAGGCATATGTTAATTATTGTCAATTCATATTTATGCATTTAAATAAATCTAACAAATAAAATGTTATATTTTAAAACTGTACGAATCAAATTCTTTTTTATAAATTTATATAATTGTGTCAATTAGTTTATTTATTTTTTTTTAATAATCATCAAATTATTTGATTGTAACCATTAAAATTTTAGGGAATATTTAAATAAGTTGATTTAGAAAAACATTAATTTTTTGATGCCTTTGTTAAATAGTGGCTTATGGATTTTTGCAAGAATAATGTACCGTCAGCAAAAAGTTTTATAGATTAGTTTTTGTAAACAATTATTGTTTAAGAAACCAGTGATTGAAATAATTTGTTTATTTTTCTCCAATTTTTTATAAAACTCATTCAATTTAATATACCTATTCTTTATTTTTTATTTATCGTTTAAGAAAACTAAAAGTAGGATTTTAACTACTTTTGATTTAACAATTCTAAAATTGTCTTAAAACTTGTTTATATACATGTAGATTGGTAGGCTTCAATTAATTTAAAATTTAAATATTCATCAAAGAAATGTGCTCTATTTTTGCAGTAATATTTTTCTATGTGAGATATATAAATTTAGAACTTTTCAAAAGAGGGATAACAATTTTTTATTGAGTTATACATTTTTATTTTTCAATTTTAGAGTAGGTTTTATTTTGTGATAATATATATTTTGTAATCGCATAGTCAAGTTTAATAAGAATTAAACATTCTCTGAAATCATTTACATTTAACATTATTAATTATGTTTATGATTAGAGATATGATTTAATATCATTATGTTTTGATGAGAAAGTCATCAGTTGGCCTCTCGTATATTTAAATAAATGATCAATGTTGTAAACATAGCTACTTGTATGGCTGCATATTACTTGTGTCTCAAAAAAGGTAGAAATATTTTAATGATACCTTGTAAATTGAATAGATTGGTAAATTGCGTCTTGAACGCAAATTGGTTTTATAACATGTAGAATCTACATTGTAGATAAAGGTATCTAAATATATATAAATGAAACGATATATCGATTTGTCATTAAAATATACGTAGCTCGTAGTCAATGCGAATTTTACAATATTATTGATAAAATGATACGTTTTACATTTGGATCAAAATCCCAACAACGAAAATGTCGATAATATTATTATCATTATTTACATATTTATTTTATTAATTCATTTTATTATTTTTCAGTTAGTTAAATAGGTAAATATTATGTACTCGTATAATATTAATCAAAATAAAAATCCGTATTATCTATGATAAGTTAAAATACTTATTACTTATTAGATTAGATAATCGATAGGTTTAAGTTGTTATACCAATCAGAATCAATAAATATTTATTATTATTATTGATACTTCTTAATACTTATATTATTACTATATACTATATCGTTAATTATTTTGTCGGGATTTATATTATAAGAATGTTGTACGTGATCGGTTGGTCAAAATATTGAATCGAATGTAAAATAATTATTTTCATTATCTATATTATATATAAAATATTTTTTCTACATTATACTTTCTGTGTGGTATTATTATGTTAGGTTTGAAAATACTAGTGTATGAATAAATTTTAAAATTGATTGATTTGAAGAACTCAATTAAATAAAATATACCTACCGTTAGTATATATTATAGATATTTACAATAATGATACCAATATATAAGTTTATCTTTTTTTAAAATTTTCAAAAATAATTTTGCCTAATGGTTGGTGTGTTTTAATTACAGTTAGAAAAAATATGTAATAATTAGTAATAAATTTCATGTTGAAAAGTTTAACATACAGATTTACACATATAATTATGTTACAGCAAATTAAAAATACTTTCTACAAATACAAAAAAAAATTCTCTTTATCCGGAAATGTTTTTACGCTAAAAAAAAAAATAATTTCAAAGTTATTGGTGAAATTTCAATTCTTCAGAATGAAAATATGACATTCCAAATAACAAAATGACCATATTCATTTATTTTATTAAAACTGGTTTCAATTTCGCCACTTTTTCGTAATTTATCAAGCATATTAAAAATATAAATGTGAAATGGCATCTTTAAAATATCATTTGTATCAAGTTTTATGTGAGATGTACATACAAATTTCGTAACGCTTTAAACCAAAAATAATTAACTATAAAACTTCACTATTATGAAACCTGAGAAATTGATTATTTAATTTAATATGTATTAAAGCCAAGAGGTAAAATTATTTTATAAATGTTTACGAAAAGAGAGGTAGCACAATAATATAAAAGACAGTAAAACTTTTATATTCAAGATTAATATTTAAAATATACTCAAAGTATTATTTATATGGCATAACAAATTGTAACTAAATATATCAGTTGTCTTATATTTTGATTTGTTCAAATGAGTTTTATTTAATACGTAGACACTTTATCATCTAATTTCAAAAAAGTTTCCGTTATTATTTTGAATAAATATGAGTTCACAAATTTTCGACGCACAAATTATTAATAAATGACTATATATTTTAACAACTTATGATATTTAAATTAGTAATTTTTGTAATTTTCTTAAGAACACGCCTAACTCTTTTAACATCAGTTTAGTTTTTTATGTGTTAAAACCTTTAAAAGTATTATAAGATATTAATTTGTGTTTCTAGGCGAATGGTGATACATGTATTTGGTATGGTGAATGTGATGCAAAAAATTATTTGCCATTGAACTGTCAGTATAATGGACCCGCAAAGCCGTTAACTGATCAGAGCGCTTTAGACGTTCTTCTAAGGTGGTGCCCTGATTTCGTACAGGATTACTCGAAAGGTATGTTAATTTTTGTTAAGAATTTTAAATTTAATTCATAATAGTTAAAAACAAAAAAAAGTATATACTTTTATATTTTGGTACATAGACATTAGGTAAGTCATTGATTATATTTATACTATTTATAGATATATTCATCTTATTTTTATCTACTCGTAGAAACTAGCTAAATAACGCGGCATCGCCCGTGAATAGTTTTTCCTGGCATGAAGGAGGGGGGGGGTTAAGGCGTCAAGTGCTAAATGTTATTAATTTATTATATTTCTAGTGTGTTGATTAAATTTTGTTTTTCCTTTAAATCTCGCTATAACGAATTGTGTTTGTTTCCATTTTTAACACTTATTAGTTATTACTTATTACCCTTTTTAACCCTCTTAAAGATTTTCAAATTTTCAAATTTTTCAAGTAAGTTCATGAGAATTTTCGAAAGTGTTTTCTATGGATTCATAAAAAACCAATTTTTTTCGAAATTTCGAGTGTTTTCTATGGCTTCATTAAAAACCGAATTTTTTTGAAATTTCTACGAAGAATTTCTGCGATATCAAACACATAATTTGACGGATAAAAAGGTCAGGTTGCTGGTAGCTGGAAACCCGCGGGCTACCGCCAATATAGGTATACAATTTACACGTTAAATATTAAAAAATATTTGGGGTGATCCACTCTTAACACCTAGGGACTTAGAAATAGCCCATGACCTATATTCTCAGATATACACAAAAAATTTCATGAAAATCGGTCAAGCCGTTTTGGAGGAGTTCAATAACAAACACTGTGACTGGAGAATTTTATAAATGTACAATAGCTTTAGGACGTAGGTATATTGTAAAACTAAGTGTGAAAAATTATGTGGCTGCTGTGATTACACGCAGATTGAAATTATCTTTTTCTACATTATGATGAAAACAATTTTTGTCCTCAATCTTAAATCGAAAATGATTAGCAACATTGCATGAATAGTCGTTCTAGTATCTATTTCATTGGAGAGCCTTGTAACGATTAACTTAATAAGTACATTAAGTAGCTGCCTATGTACCTACCTTTATTATTATGGACTTGCAAACATTTAATTACCACATAAACACTGTTATTATTAAGTGTAATACGCTTAATATATGATATTTATTAGATACTTAATAAATTTAATATATGAACGATTATATTATGAATTACGATTCAATAAATTTCTCTAATAACTTTTGTATTGCGTCTTTAAATAATCAAATAATAAAGTGCGTGAAATATTTGTTTGTTATAAGATTTTTTCAATTAATATAAACTTTGAAATCAAAATTAAAGAACTTATTTTATTAAAGAAACGTTAAATATTTATTTTTTTTAGTAAATTATTTAATTTAAAAAAATTTTATTCGAATAAAAACATATCTTATGATCTTTATATAGTCTTAAAAAAGTAATTTTAAACCAGTTATAGGCACATCCTTTCATAATAATGAGTATGCTAAAGTTATTTAATTAGATATTTCATAATGAGCGCATGGTAAGTAAAACATAATATAATTTTATATTTCAAACACTTCACTTGTTAACAAATCTAGTAATTGATAGAGGTACGGATGCAATAATAGTCGTATACAAGTACTATCACAATTAAAATAACTCTTCAACAAATTTTTATTTTATCTCGTTTATCCTTTAGGTGAGAATGTTCTAAAACAACATTGTCTTCAATAATATTAACATAATAGTATCTATTTTACCTAAAACGTGTATAAACTCAAGATTTATTATAATAGTTTTTAACACATTTAGCATATAATACTTCCAATAGCTTATTTAAAATGTGTGTAAGCCTATTATTGTTTAATAAAATAAATATTAATAATAATATGTAATATGTGTATTATATAACATATAAATAAATTTACATTTTAATGTAATGCAACATGTTATGCGGTCGAAAAATCAATCAGTATCATGGCGGTTAGATTTGAACTTGAAATTACGTTGAAAATAATCAATGAAAATAACTATAAGTTAATACTAGTACTTATAGTAGTGTTGTTTATTTCCTACTGAATTTTAATGGCGCAATCTAAGTTTTTAATGAGGGTAATAACAAAAAAAAATTGTGTACATTTAATTTGATCTACTGTACATCTAAATAAAAACCAAAAATATTAGGTATATTTTTCTAATAATTTTAACGAAATTTATTAACTAGAAATCACGAATAAAAATACAAACGAAATAAATTTTGAAGATTTTTTCGTTTGATATTATCGCTACTTTGATATTTATAATTGATGTAGAATCGATTTATAGATGTAGAACGCTTAAACTCTATAAACAAATAAAATATAATTGAGGGCTGACTTTTTAATATTTCTTGTACCTATTAGTTATATGATATGCAATCAGTTATCTTAAATTTCCTTGATAATTTTTCGAGACATTTTTTTACTTTTCTTAAAATGAAAATAATATTAAAACTTAAGTAGAAATAAAGCAGTTATATAAACAATTTACCTAGTTACAATTTTGAGAAAAAACAGGAAAGCACAAATGCTCGACTATTAATGACCATCAAATGGAATTTTAGACGATAAATATTATTCAGTATTATGTTTAATAATAAGTAGATTTTTTAACAATGTGATCATATTGTGTGAAAATTATCATTTTAAATATACCAACTCAACGCTGATTTATTTTGTAAATTTTTCTTGTGAATTAAAAAGTAAATAATTATTGATATTTTATGTATTTCAATAAATAATTTATTTAAACTGTATCCATACAGATTATATAATATTAGATTATACCTATATAGGTATATTAATTAATTGAGGATGACATTTTTGAAAAGTTATCAAAAATTCCTATGAACAAAACAAGAAGGGCGTTGACTTGCTCTTATTGAATAGTGTACTTATATTATTATAATAGGTAGGTACTATATGTATTCTACAATAAATTAATGCAGTGTTAATTTCATAGAAATAATGAACCTCTGACAACACGATCTACAAGACTACAACTATCGATACGATTAGTCTAAGATTACCTAAGTATTTGATCAATGCATTTATTACAACATTTGGAATAAAATACTTTTCAATAAAAAAAAATTATACACTTTTATTCGCATGTTGCTTATTTTTTTCACGTTAATAGATATACCTGTTATTTTAGCACCTAATATAAAAAAAGCAAAAATACGATTTTTGTCTTGAGTTTCATTTTACTTTTCTTTTTTTTTTGCCGATTCGACTAGAAAATTAAACACATTTTTATCTGACAAACGTTTTACATGTGAATTTTGTTTCATTAATAAGATAAATGTATTGTTTGCTCATTTACATTATTTAATTTTATTGGCCATAACTATTTAAATTAGGATTAGATTTTAATTTTATCTATTACAAAAACAAGTTTTCTTTTCTTCAAGAATATTTTCAGTTGCTTAATATATTTTAAACTACATTTTATTAGTAAAATAGCAATTATTTACATAAAAAGTAAATAATAGATAAAACGTATCTGTCTTATAAGATACCTGCAGGAATTGATTGGGCTATTAAAACCGAGAGTTTTTTCTTCATTTTTACTAGTATAATATATGAATTGCATTTTATGTAAATCTGAATTACGTATTATGTGGTATAAAAGTCGTATTATTTACATGAGTTTAAAAACAATAATGCATTTTTGCACTCAAAAAAACTATTTCAATCGAAGGTCAGAGTATGTATGTTATACTTATGAAATTTCTATATCTTATCTTATAACTGTAGCTCAAATGTATCACGTAATAAAGAAAATATATGTTTTATTAAAATTACAGGTTTAAAACATAAAATTTATCATTTATTTTATCTAGAAAAGTTTTTAACCACATTTTTAAAAACAAACGTGAATTATGTAAATAAAGTAAATATTATTTTGAGAATTTTTAAATTAAGAGTTGGAACAAAGTAATAATATGGGTTAATATGAAATGTTGAATTCTTAGAAAAAAAATTACGATTACGTGTTATTATAAATAACATTTGATATGCATCATAGACATATGACAATAATGCGACTTTTGATCGAATTGAATACTAAAACTGGTGAGGGGTACACAAATAAACAATTGGTCTAAGCTCTTTAACTATAGTAATATAATTACTAATCATACAATACACATAAACTATAGGTAATTTATGCAAATTAACGATATTACCCATGTGATTTCATTTTCATACACTTTTGCTGACCGTTTAAACGATACAAATTGACATCTAAATGATATTCATAATTCAAGGCTAACAATTGGTAAATATTTAATTTCGTAGTATACATATTATGTTTATATGTTTCATTTATACATAAGTTTATCATTATAAAAGCAAAGCGATGAGTAAAACTATAATTTTTCAAACATTTTCATTTCATACTCATACAGGGGGATTCGAGACTCTATTTGCTCTTGTAAATTTACCATGAGAGTCCTAGGACAACCACGTCTAGCTAATTTTTTTAATTTTTTCTCCAGAAATCTACTATACACTTTACTGATTATCACACTTGACACTGTTATGCTATGAAAGTGTAGGTACTTAACAATTGGGGTTTTTTATGTGTCATTAAAAATGTATTGATTTGTAACAGGTACTCGTTTGAGAAAAAAAAGTGCCTATAATTTTTGTTTAAGAATTGGTCACTTTTATAATAATTGGACATTATATTGAAATAGTATTTATACGCATAAAATGAAAATTATTTTTAAAATAATTAAAAAAAAATTTATTATTTGTTTATTATTTCTTAGAAGTGCGTATAAAATGTCGAGTTCGTGAAAATTTTAATTTTCTATATTATCGTATATTAAGCTATTGTTTTACAGACTGTTGATGAGTTGTTGTCTTGGTATATAACTCACAACCTACTTCAACAGAATGACGTAGAATGTCCGAAATATGTTAATTAGGTTTAGTTACCTATACGGCTATACAGATTATTGAATAAGCTTTCAATATTAATACCTATATAAGCTATCTACATTTAATTCAACGAGAACACATATCTTAACATCCTAAATGGGTAAACATTTAAACTATTTTTATCTCTTGCATAGTTGTCATTTAATTAACTTGAAATTCGTACGCACACGTACGCTGTAATTGTTTAAGAATTTGCATCGAATAATGCTAATGTAAAAATATAAATACCTAATTAATGTTTTAAAATAAATGTGCAGATAATAATAATATCTCTAATAATAATTACTAAACTGATTCTTTATTTTAGGTATGATGTAACTTTTTTTCTCATTCAATAAAATAAAATGATGGGTAAAAAAAAATTAAAATTAAATTTTGTTATAATGCCATAATGATTTATAGAGGTAGAGATTATACGAACTTCTATACTTCTATCTTAAAAAAAAAACTAGTTATTTGAATTTATTTACGAACTCGAGTGGACGTAAAAATTGTCCGTGTGTATAAGCGTCATATAAAAAAACAACTGATTTTCAATCTGATTTTAATTTAGTCCATTGAATCGTTGATTTTTACTATAATATATAATCATTTTATCCTTTTTTTAAAATTAATATTCATTTTATTTTGTTTTATTAGACGGAAAAACTCTCAACACATGTTGTGGAATCGATCAACTTTTAACATTCGACACGAGTATTGTACAGGCCGCGAACTTTTTACACAGATGTCCGTCATGTATGAGGACATTCGGAAGATTTGTATGCGAATTGGCATGCTCGCCGGTGCAGAGCCGCTTCATGAACATCACTAAACTGTCGCCAACAGGTCAGTACGGCTATTTCATAGTTGAATTCTCAAACGAGGGGAATTTTTTTGCATTTTACCTACGGGTGTTTTAATAATATTCTCGACTGTCCGAGATCCGCTGTAGCATTATTAATTATAGAATAGATTTTATTTTATAATCAATGGTTGTAGTAAGTGGTGTAATTACGGGGTAGACCGGGGAGGGAATATGGGTGTTGTATTACGATTTTCTTCATAATTTTTACAATAAGGAAAATTGAAATAAGATTGGCATTAAAAATTTGACGTCATACTCGTGGCATTACGTTTAACATGACTTGCAGAATAACTCTAATAGGCAGGTACTTATTCTAAGTAAATTGGATCATTACAGAACAGTGTGATATAAACACATATTATGCTGTGATATAAACAAGTACAAAACGTTAGTGAACGCATTAGTTTTTCTTAGCTCGTATTGCTGGACGGTGATATTATGTATAATTAAATTCTTTTAACCACCACATATCTTTACGCGCAACAACGGTTTTCAATATATGCATATTATCGGGAATTGACAATTTTTTCCACGTCGTGATTACACTGCGTGTACATCGCATTTCGAATCTACCGTTCGTATAGCAGGTACCTAGGTAACCCTATAGCACACCGTGCGAGTTGCGTAAACGGTGAATAGGAAAAGAAATCGCTTGAAATTGGACGGCCCGGCGAGATTTTTTTCTATACACTTACTCCTGGATTTCGGGAAGTCGAGACGTAGACTTATAGTTGATTCGTAATTACGTCACTGAATTCGCAGTTGTTGCGAATGACGCGCGACTGCGACTGCAGCAGCGGTAATCGCAGCATTTCACTAGGTATATCTATACGTATTAATAACATGTATGTGGTCGTTTTAAACGATGTTGTGCCCGTAGGCAATGCGATCCAAGAGTTGGAGTTTTACATCGCGGAATCGTACATGCAAGGCGTTTACGATTCGTGTAAATCTGTGTCGAATCCGGCTACCGGCGAATTGGCGATGGACGTCTTGTGCGCCAGAGCAATAGGCTGTTCGGCGCGAGAGTAAGTGAACGTGTCGTATTTCAATCTATTAAAACGCTATGATAATTTATACCTACTCGTTGGCCGTTAATTGCGTAAAATCGCCGGGTTTGGAAAAAAAATAACCCAGTGATGATGAAATGTCAACGATATGAAAACGATAAGAAAATATTCTTATATTATAATTATGAAAATCTGCAAGAAACATGTTTTACACGTCGCGCCCGTGTAATAATAATTTAAAAATAGTTGGTACGCGGTGCGTTTGAATGCGCCAATAACGGTTCGATGTAATTATACATATTGTAATAGCCGATGTATATTATATATTATATATCATGTTTGATGAAATAAACCGCATTTTTATTCAATCGATTTTGCATAATAACCTATATTGTATATAATATTATGATACGTATTAGTCGACTATGCGCGATGATTGCTACGATTATTTGTTCTCTTCGATTCCTTTAATGTGAATTATTTCGCTACGAAATGTAAATTATCGTTTGCGTTTGAAAAAAAAACACATCATAAATTTTTTTTAGGTGGTTCCGGTTTCTGGGAAATAATCCGTACATGGGTTTTGTTGTTAATTACATTTCGACTGTAAAAGACGATCGTTTCAAACCGCTCGAAGGTCCAGTGATACCTTGTAATAAACCAGTCGACGTAAGTATAATAGCAATGTAATTCTGTGATAATTATATAGCACGAAATTTAAACATTTCGAATTGCAGAACAAAACTACGGCTTGTAGCTGCATGGACTGCGATGAAAGTTGTCCCTTGCCCGATAAAATACCGGAAACGACAAAATCGCTTCAAATAGCCGATATTGAGGTTTTGACTATTTCATCGGTGTTCTTGTTTTTTTTCATCTGTTCGGCATTCGGGGTTTTCACATTTTGTTTTCAAATATGTAATTATTTTGATTTGAATATACATTTGCCAGTACTATCGTCTGACTTGACTAATTTGTCCATTGTTTATAGATATTCCAAAAAAGGACCAAAGTATAACTATACAACAAAAGTATATAATATCTGAAGCTGTCGAAACAAAAAGCAAAAGTTTTTTAGAAACAAGGTTTTATCACATTGGAAAATGTAAGTGTAAAAAAAAACAATTATAATATACTCATACCGAGTACCTCTTATCATAATAGTGTAATTGTACCGTATGGCGTATAGGTGCACATCACTTTTATCCTAACCAGCCTAATTCTATTTTTTAGAATAATTATTATTTTACTTGTATTTAAACACATCGTTTGTTTTACACACGCCTACGTTTCATAGATTTTGCAAGCAATCCACTGATTTCATTTTTTATGGCGACCTGCACGATTACTTTGTTGTGTTGCGGTATTCTGTATGTCGAAATAATAACCGATCCGGTAGATCTGTGGTCTTCGAAAAACAGCCAATGTCGTAAAGAACGTGAATTTTTCAACTCGAATTTTAAGCCATTTTTCCGAACCACACAAGTCATCATCGTTCCAAACGGAGTTCCAGATGTAATATATACGTAGAAAAAATTGCACAAAACAAAATTATTCTGTGCCCGTGAAACGATATGTTTTACAACACTTGTATATTTCAGGTGGATCACAACACGACTCAGGGTTCATTCAAATTCGGACCCGTGTTTAATTTCACTTTCTTGCTGGAAGTACGTAAACTACAAGAACAAATCGAAGCTGTAAGTTGTTTGACACGTTTAAGAACGTGGGTGGCGATGTTACATTACTTATATTTGAATAATATTTAAAAAAGCAAGGGTTAACATTTTTTTGTGCACACTGCAGTTGGGTGGACCGCATAATGGATTGGAAAAAGTGTGCTTCGCGCCGCTGGTGAATTCTAAATTCAGCAAACCGCCAAAAGTATCGGACTGTGTGGTTCAGAGCGTTTGGGGTTATTTCCAAAACAAACCTTACAAACTGAATCGTACGTCTCTCAAACCTGACCAATCCGTAAGCAATTACTTGGACAGTTTAAAAGTGTGCTTCAGGTAAATAATTACGAACATTCAATATTGATAAGGGGAGTAATAGGAGTTACAATAATAAGCGTGTCCTGTTGTTTGAATAGGAACCCGTACAACTCGTTGTGTTTGGCGCCCTACGGCGGTCCAGTCGATCCGTCCGTCGCTCTGGGAGGGTTTTCTAATTCTAGTGATCCGATCACGAAAAACGCCCCATATGAAAAAGCCAAGTCGTTGATATTGACGTTCGTACTCAACAACCACAACGACAAAGCGCTGTTGAAAGACGCTCTCGATTGGGAAAACAGGTGAGTACCGTAGCGAGCTGTTATATATGTACTATAATTTGGCGATTCGCCTGTGAACAAATATTAGATTCTCAGCAAAGCAGCGAAGCTAATGATTTTTTAATGATGTTTATTTTATATTTTGAGTGAAGTGAGGAACATATTGGTTTTTCTATGATTTGTATTTATTTTTTTTTTTGTGTGTCTGTCATCACATTTTTAACTTGAAGATTTATTTTCAACATATAGTAGGGTTTCTGTAGCAAATATTGTCAAGTTGGTAGATTTCAAAATTTCCATTTAATTTGTATTTTAATTCAATTTCAATTCAAAAATTGAGAAAATCTAACGACAAATTATAAAAAACCAGTTTTTGACAAAGTCGAATTTTTTTCCTTTCCTGTACCTCACTATTTTTGAAAAATTTGCTTTTGTGCACGTCAAATACGTAATCCGTGATATTTTATAGGTTTTTGGAATTCATGAAGAACTGGACTAGAGAATCCAAACCGTCTTTCATGGACGTGGCTTATTTCTCGGAACGTTCGGTGGAAGACGAACTGGACAGAGAATCTCATTCGGATATATCCACAATAGCAATCAGTTATTTAGTCATGTTCCTGTACATCGTCTTTACCCTGGGACGAAATAAAATCATTCTTAGTTTCTTCGGCATTGTGCTTGTTATAGCGTCCGTCGCCTGTTCCGTCGGCGTTTATGGTCTGATTGGCGTACCACTGTCTCTGATCGTACTCGAGGTAATTATTTTAGATTCTATTACTATTTTCTATTTAATTAATTATAGTTAATAAGTACATAGTGTCACGTTTATATTACTATAACAATTCGATCAATTCGCTTTTCGTTGGCCAGATCCGGAATTAAGTCCACAAGAACAGGTAGTAAAACCCATTACTTGGATTTTACAAAAACAATATTTTTTTCAATACATAAATCTGAGAAAACGTTTTTCGCATAAATAGTATAAAAATAACTTTTATGGTTAACGTTTTTTCACATTTTTTTTTCTGACTAATGAACCAAATCATCAAATTTTAACAGTTATTTTTCGTATAATTATTATGCCAAGAATTGTAAAGTTAATATTTTTGTTCAGGGGGGCCCTTGATTTCAAATATTTTGTGGAGACGGGGCTTACTCGAAATGCGGCCAGAGTTCCCGTTGATCTAACGTCCAGTTTGTCTGCTTTATAGGTGGTACCATTTATTGTCCTTGCCGTCGGAGTCGACAATATATTTTTAATTGTCAGGACGTATCAAGAAATGGAAGCGAAAGAGGACGAGTTGATTCCCGATTTTGTCGGTAGAGTTTTAAGTAAAATCGGACCTTCGATTTTTCTCTCCACACTCGCTGTAAACACGTGTTTTTTCATTGGCAGTCTCTCTGACATGCCGGTCGTTAAAGCTTTTGCGTTATACGCTGCGACGGCCCTTGTGTTCAACTTTTTTTTCCAGATCTCTTGTTTCGTAAGTCTGTTAGCATTGGACGCCAAAAAAGTAAGTATATCACAATTGTTATTATTACTATAATAGAAAGGGGCGTAATTATATTTTTGAAACATTTAGGCTCTAAAAATGTTAAAATTACCCCGTAAGAATTGAATTTGTCAAATTCAATTATTCAATGATTAAAATTCAAAATATTAAAAATAAAAAAATTTCAATGAAAAAAAAAATGATAAAAATCAATCAAATGAATTAATTAATATTAATAGTAATATATTTATCAATCATATTACCGTATATGCATTATGCAGGTATTATAAACATAATATAATTACATGCTTAAAATTAAATACGAATTTCACTTCTCTCAGTTGATTACTCACCGACCCAGCCCTTTCCCCCCTTCAAAAAAAAAAAAGTAATAATAATAATCGAAATACGCCCCTGACGATAGGTTAGATCGATAGTGACTCGTACTTATCTTTATATGTATTTTATATTTATTCAGGAAATCTATAAACATGAAATAAAGAAACCGAATTTCGTGTACACCGTATTTCAAGAGTACTACGTTCCTGCGTTAATGACCAAGTTAGTTAGACCAATGGTTATGTTGATATTTACCGCTTGGCTGTGCTTGAGTATCGTCTTTATACCGAAAATCGATGTCGGCTTGGACGTTGAACTCACCATGACTGATGATTCATACGTGCTCAAATATTTCAAAGTATTAATACTTATATATTGTAGTTCTATATTTTAGCAAAATTACAAAAAACTAAAATACTATTTATATTGTTGCTCGTAATAGTTTATGAAAAGTCACTTTTCGACTGGGCCTCCCGTTTATTTCGTGGTCACCGACGGGTTGAATTTGACCGAAGACACCGATCAAAATATTCTTTGCGGCGGCGTCCACTGTGATCCTTACTCGGTCACCAATCAAATTTATCGTGCTTCAATGACACCAAACGAGTAAATGCATTCACCTATTAATTAGTATATACGTATATTAGGAGTAGCCAACTTGTGGATCGCGTATTATTAATAAAAAACGAAAATTTACCTACTGTTATTAATTATTATGAATTTAAATTTTTTTCATGTGTGTACATTTATAAGAATATTTCATTCTGTAGAATACACATAAATAAACAAAAAAAAATATAAACGTTAAACTCAATTTGAAAAATGTATTTGCATGGTATTTTCAAAAACATTTTGTCTCTTCTCGATATCATTGTATTAATCCACGTGGCTCGCGAACACATTAATGTTGGCCCCCCTACTATTTATTATTATAGTAGGAGACTATTCGACTACTCGACATAGATCGTCTGACGCCGCGTGTTTCGTCAATTTTCAGGACTTACATAAACAGACCTTCGACGTCTTGGATCGACGATTACTTCGATTGGACAGCTCTTTCGAGTTGTTGCAAGTATTTCCCGTCGAACGATAGTTTCTGTCCTCACAGCAACGATAACGAGTGCGAAAGCTGCGACATCGTCAAAAACAAATGGGAACGGCCGGATGCCCAGAGCTTTTTAAAGTATTTGCCGTATTTCCTCGAGGACAGTCCGAACCAGGAGTGTTCGAAAGCCGGACACGCCGCTTATAGTGACGTAAGCAAAAACAAACATTTATACCCACCTAAAAACGACTACGTTGGAGCTAGTTCGCACTAGTGTTTTTTTTCTCGTTTTTTTATATCAACACACGCGAAATCTCGATGTTTTCAGGCTGTTTCTTTCAAAAACGATTCGCCGGGACCCAACTATTTCATGACGTTTCACACTGTGTTGAAAACGTCGAAAGATTACTACAAATCCATGCGCAGCGCGAGAGCAATTGCGAACAACATGACTGAAACAATCAGGCGAATGAAACCAAACACCATCGCCACTGTATTCCCGTACAGGTGCGCATAATATTAATTATATGTTACTTACAAACCACGGAGTTGTACTGTTAGCAAAGTGTATGGAGTTAAAAATGAAAAAGAGTGCAAAAATTGTCACGAACGGTTTCGAATGAAATTCATCATCAGGTGTATAGAACGCACCGAATATGATATACACTGAATAATATATAAATGAAAATTATTCCTCTATGTAAAAATAATTTCCATTTATATTCAGCGCGTTATTTACACCTGATGATGAATTGTATTCGAAACCGGTCGTAACCACTTTTGCACTCTTTATTTATATTACTCCAGGCAAGGACCTATTTATTTTATTTTCATTTATATTATTCATATATTGAATAATTTTAAAATAATTTTTTTTTATAGATTCCGATCTAGGAATTTATTATTTACCCATTTATCATTATTGTTGTCGTTTTTCAACTGTTATTCTTATTTTCCTACAGCGTGTTCTACGTGTTCTACGAACAATACTTGACCATATGGGAGGTGTGCGCTAAACATTTACTAATTTCGTTAGCGACGGTGACATTGGTGATGTACATTTTCACCATTAACAAGTCCTCCGCCTTCGTTCTGCTGATCGTCAGCTCCATGATTACGGTAGATCTGTTGGCGTTCATGTATTTCTGGGAAATATCACTGAACGCGATTTCGCTAGTGAACATCGTAATGGTGAGTAGCGGGAAACGTCGCCGGACGGACGACACGTTTTTAATTCATTGTCATCGCGTTTAGTCGATAGGAATAATGGTCGAGTTCTGTGGCCACATCATTTTCGACAACGCGAATTCGAGCGTCTCGTGTCCGATCTACCGTGCCACTCGATCTTGCGTCGTCGTGGGCAGTTCGGTAATATATTTTAATATTCTATGCATTACGTCGGGTCGTCGAGGTGTTTTACCGCGACGACGACTGTTCCTTGTTTTCACGTTTAGGCACACCCCTCCCATAACAATCTATTGAATCTATTTGATTGTCTGACCGCTGTCTCCAGGTGTTCTCCGGCATCACGTTGACAAAGTTCGCGGGCCTCGCCGTGCTCGGTTTCGCTCACACGCCAGTGTTTAAAATATTCTACTACAGAATGTACATGGGTATCGTTGTCATCGCCGCTCTGCACGGTTTAGTGTTCCTGCCGGTGTTACTGAGTTACAAAGGTGTGTTTTTTCTTTTCTTTCGGTGATGTTTTATTCCTTTCTTGTTTAATAATCTGATGGAAAATTATTTTTCAGTTCCGCATTACGTCGTGGTAGATGAGACTGGTAGCGTTATGAAAAAAACCAGGAGTCGCAAGCTGCAGCTGTTAAAAATGAACGTACTGCGATGAACGAAATCAAAAATTACTCTTTTTACTGTTCCTCTTCCCTACTTGCTGGTTTCTAAATGCTATCTAGCTGTATACCTATATACATATAGTCTATTTTAATAAGAAATAACAAATTTATGCAAACGCGCTTTGCAAGTTTTGGATTATGATTTTTTTTTTTTTTTTTTACATACAATCGAAGAAATTTTTATTTCTGATTTTTGAAAAACCATGTCCCGATCAATTTTTTATCACATCTCATAGAGTCACTATGAAATTTTGGAATTTCATAGTCTTAACTAGTATAAATTATTTGATTTTCAATTTCTTTTATAATCGTTGAGAATAATAAATTAACTGAGTTTTATTTAATAGATACACAATCATCAGTTTCATTATTTTTTCAAATGTGCAATGATGACATTAATTATTTAATTACTATTTTAAATTAATAATCACAAATAGCATTATGATCATTGTTACCTCATCGATTTCTATAAGTTGATTGTCAATTGTTGTAAAAATTTACAAAAAGTAATTAATATGTGGGCACCTAATTTTAAACAGGGTTTTATGTACCTGAAACGTTCGTGGAAAATGTACGTTTCCATAATTGTTAATATCATAATTGAACATTGAATTGCTGAGAGTCGGTTATAACTTGGCTCTTACTGTAAAATTATTGAGCAAATGTTAAAAATCAGTTGAAAAGTATTAGGTAATTGGGGAAAACGTTTGTTTAAGTACACAGGTACCTAATATAACAATAAAATATAAGTTAAGTTAGTATATGTTATTTTAATTACAAACGAACACAGGATGAATTATATGAATTAGTGATTGTAAATACCTAATGAGACTGTTCCTTAACGTGTCAATTTTTTAATGCGGGATTTAAAATTATATTCTTACTATTTTTAATAGGTAAATATATATAATTATATATACATATATGTATTCTTTTTTTATTGTATGGTTCAAAATATATTTATTAAAAATGAAATGTTTATATAAAATTGTAATCGTTTTATTTTGTTATCATCCTTATTCAGTTTATATTTTTTAACATGTTTACAATTAACTGATTCAACGATTAAAAAAGGGTGATATACTGGTGATGGGCGATTGATATTGTTCTTATAGGTTTGAAATACCGTTGCTTTAAAAAAAAAAAAATTGAGTGACAGAGGGCTAATGGATAAGTCTTCATTTCTATAGACAGTTCATGATATTATTAGTGATTACTTTTAATTTGATAAGTTGAATTAACTTTTGACAAAAAAAGTTAAATTTCATGTTATGAAAAATTGTCATCTTTGTTTTCACAATCAATCTATAGTAAAAATGAAAAAAATTGTACTTTAGTATTTTCGATAGTGTAAATTATTTATTGTTTATTGTGTGTGTTATTTATTGTTGTATGTATATATAAAAGAAAACAATAATTTTAATACGATATAATAGACAAATTGTATTTAACGTCATATCAGTTTTTTAAAATTTTTAACTAATTAGTTATTTGTGTTATTAGAGCGGTTCCTTTTAGGATCCAGTAATTTTCTGGATAATCTGTAGGAAGCAAAACGGAAATGACAAAATTAGTACTATGCCCAGTGGTTGAAAGTACTCCAGCCCGGCTAGCAGTTTTATACATTGGGCAATTATATCGCAATTCATTTTCATCTAAATCAAGAGTTGGCACGAGTCTTATGACGGGTAGCGGAGGATACATATCACCTTGAATACAAACAGAATTAAATTATTATAACTTGTGAATATAGTTTTTATTATTTATTATTTTTTTTATGAGTTATCATATTTGATACATACCGGGAATAGGATCTACGAGGCGTTTAGTATTCAAGTCAATACGTCCGGCGTCTAAGAATAAACCATGCACATATACACCGTCTTCTTGGCTTATTAAACCTTTATAAGCTTGGTATTCTTCTTTTAGGCTAACTGCGTGTACAGCGGCAATTTCTTCTTGATTCAGAATAGTATTAGTAAGCTCGAAATCGACTTGTAAACTATCAATGGGTATGCTGTACTTCCTTGCATGTCTCTGTAGACATCCAGTCATAAACCCTTGTGGAAAATATAAACCAGATATCCAGTAAGAAGGAGGACTTCCAAACTTCATCCAGATCTGGAAAATTATCGATACAATTTTTAACATACATATGTTTTTGGGCTGGATACAGGTTTTTTTTCCTCACCAATTTTGGATGGTGCTAATATCACAATAGTAATTTTATATTAAAAATAAAAGTATAAACAACATTACTAATTAGAAATGGTTATATTTTATGTAATTAAAATAATTTTAGTGTACTATTCAAATAAATAATATTTACTTATACTTGACTTTAATATAGTTTGTTTTGGAGTAGTTTATTTAGAGTTTCTTATTATTCCCAAAAACATATTTATGATTTGTAAATTGACTTTGTAGAGGAAAAATTTGGAATAGCGTGCTAGGTTTTTTTTTTTTTTTTACTTTTTTTCAATGGGTAAAACATTACTTACATCAATAAAGTCTAGCCTCAGTATTAAGTCTTTAACCCAACTACCCAAAGTCTTCAATGAAGGATATGCTTTTTTGAGCCACATTTTTGGTACCTATTGACATTTAAGAAAAATGTATAGATTAAAAAGTTATTTATTATTACATGTTAACTGCATTACTGTATTGTTCAAGAATGATGTGTAAACTCCTTCTAACTCTGAGGACATAACCACAAGCCCTTTGATCGCTTTAAGTAAATTGTTTAACGAACTGTGGATGATGTCGAGTAATTTATTAAAACGATCAATCTCTTGTAATAGAACTGTAGATAATGAAGGCAATCGTCCCTTTTCATCTGTTTTTATTATAGTGAAATGCGCTTGATTCACATTTATGACTTTTAATAGTCTTCCAGAAATATCAATGATCATTTCTGTAACAATTTCATCGTCTGATTTACCCGCTTCGTCTGTTTTTGATTTTGGGTAGGCTTCAATGATGGTCATCAACGCCTCTTGTGTTTCTTTGGTCTTATTAATAAAATTATGATTTGATAATAATTATTTTTATTGAGAGAGTATCAAATTAAATAAATTCATACTTGATATGCTATATTAGCATTTTCATGCATTCCAAATATTTCTGGTTCTTCAATCATTGGTAAATTATCAATAAATAATTGATAGTTATTAATAGTGGTGCAGCTTGATGATTCCGGACAAAAGTAAACACCGGATTTAGAATATTTATAATCTGCAAAATGTACAAAATGAAGCTTACAAATCGTATTAAAATGTAAGTTACTATTATTTTTTACTTGACTCGAGTGTGTGTAGACCGAAGAAATTCCAAAGTACTGCCTTCAAAGTTCTCTGATCCCAAGAATCGGTAACTCTGCCACCATAATTTATCTCACCAGTGATAAACTGTAAGGCATCCCAAGGAATTTCTCTTGTAGTTAAACAATACATTTGTAACACGAGCAAAGCACATTCACGATCACTGTCATTAAATGAATATGATATGTTCCAACCAAGTGATCCGAATTTCTTTCTTTCCAATATGATTGCGTGGAAAAAACACAGCCCAAATACCATTTTGCGCCAATCAGATTTAAAAGCTAAAACAGATAATAATAAGTATTTGAACATAGTAATAATGAGATTTTAAAAATTACCATGGTCTTCAAAGAAGTTGGTACTGATGTCTGCAAATGATTTTTTCAAGTTTGCTTTTAAACCTTTTGGAGGCTCATTAGTAACTTTTAAAGAATTTTGCAGAACAAAAACAGGAAAACTTTTTGATGGCATAGAACTCAAAAAAAGTCTAAAATCATTTTTAATATTTGACGAATTCTCAATTAATTCTTGAACTATATTTTCCATTTGAAGCATCCAAGACGATGCCAAATGACAATTCTAAAAAAAAATGTTTAATGTATTAGATGACAGTATACATTCATTTAATATTATAAACATATATAATAATATTCTTATTACTTGCAAAAATATCCAGTCTCCATTGTTTTTGCCGTTCTTAATTAGTTTTTCTGCAATAGGTCCTTGACCCTGGCCCAATGATATAGCATGTAGATTCTCTGACATTCCAAATTCGGAAGCAAACTTTTGGAATGCTACAAAAGGATCTGATCCTGGACTAAGTATAAAAATTAACGGTATTGTGGGAGATGTGTCTTGATACAATGAGTGAAGTGAAACTCCTGGACTTTCGATAAATGATTTTCCAAGTTCAATGCTAATGTAGCTAGTAATTGCAAAAATCAATTTTTCCTCTTTCAGGGCTTTAACGATCATAAGTTTTTCAAATGAGTTCAACTCAATTAGACCCTGAAAACAGTATCCAGATAATAGATTGGAATTTGGTGTTAATATTAAAATTCCAATCTAATACCTGGTTCCTGTTTTTAGGGTCTAATTGAATGTTTTGGATAAAATCGCCTAATTTAACTTGTATATGCTTAGTGCATATTTCTGGAAGATTTTTGAATTTAGGAAATGCTTCAGACATATAGTTTATAGTTTTCCACATTTCTTCTGTCACTGCGACCAGTGATGGCTTATCAATAATTTTTTTCTTTGTAGTTCCCACTGGTCCACGAAGCAAAAAGTTCCATTGAGCATTAGTAATTTTGCCTGCTTGTAAATTTATATTTACACAGAGCAAGAAACTAAATACTAATTTGTGACGTTCAAACAAGCCTCTAGATATATTTGTATATACAGCCAAGGTAATATCTCCAATCATGGTTGGTATTTTCACATCAATTTTTATTGTTTTCTTACTGTTCTTAATCACATTACAAAATATCTAAAATTAAACATAATTAATGTTCAACTGGGGAATAATAATATTATTTTCAAAACTTACGGAATTAAAATAACTCAAAGAAAATTGATACATAATGTCAATTTCAGACAGTTGAGCTACAACAAAGTAAAGGCATGATCCTCGTTTAGCAACCGCACGATAACGCTCCCGTTCAATGCTGGTGTTTTGTTCTGTTTCTTCTGCATCTATTAAACGTCCAGCAATAATCATAGATGTTTCCTGAAAAAAAAATCACAAATAATAATGTTAATAATGACTATCTATTTAGGTTACCTTGCTATTGTTAAGTGTCTCAATGAGTTCTTCATCGTCTAATATATTTCCTTCTGACATGTACAACATTCTTAATGTCTTATCTTCCATTTCTTTCAATAAGTTAGTGTCATTGTTTATACTAACAATTGTTTCAGTTCGTTTTTCTTCTAAATCAGGTCTTTCTAATCGCACAACATCACTAAAAAAAATAAAATAAAATTCTATGTTTTATTTAAAATTTGTTTAGAAATTGACAGAAGTACTTACACTAATAATTGATCTTCTAAGCCCGAAGGAGTTACTGTAAAATTTACTAGTGTAACTTGTATGCATATATCTGGTAAATAATGTGGATTTGCCAATTTGGTTGTTATATAGAATCTGAACTGATTGTTATATTCGATATCTGTATTACCTATGCGCATCAAAGGCCGCCCACCCTAATAATTTAACAATAAGTTATTAATAATCCTAGTAACTAATATTTAGCATTTAAAGTTACATGAGTAAATATATTATTCTCCAACACAGGTCTTAACGTAGGATCAATGTGTTCTTCAATACCTTCGATCAGAACCGGGTAACCAAGTCTGATAGCATTAACAATTACATTCATCAAGTCTGAATCTGTACTCTTAAGTACTTTAAGTGAATTGTCCATTTCTAAAGATTTGATCCACCTGTATGCCTGTTCTTGTGGATCTATCATCAGAGGCCATCGACTTGATCTAGTTACGATTATTGCACTATCCGTTGATACTGAATCTCTAGGAAGACCACAAATATTCCATGACCGTAATTCAAATGAATCAATTAATACAGAACTCAATGAATAATTAGAAGAATGCTTTATGTCATAATATGCCAATTGTTTTAGCCATAAATGAGTTATTTCCTTGCGATAATCATCCGTAAAAGGCCCTAAATAGTTTACACTTCCTGCTGCTACTATAGTGTCACCAGTAACGGTTAATAGACGTTGGGAAAATAACTAAATAAGATATAAATAAAATTGAGTAAGTCTTAAATATAAAGCATATCTATAGAAGAAAAAAATATATACTTTTATATTCTTTTCCCATCTAAGTTGTTCATCACTCAAAGCAACAACGAGTAAATCAGAACGTTTTAACCTTGCTTGCATCCTTCCAATGTTTAATTCAAGTTTATTCTTTTCCGCAACACTTTGGTCATAAACATCTTCAAGATTTTGCAGTCGTTCTTCAACGTCAGCTAACATTTTTTGCTTTGTTCTTAATTCATGTAATACTATATTAAGTTCATCTTCGGCTTCTTGTTGCCTAGAATTTTAATAATAGAAAATAAAACAGTCTATATTACTCTAAATATTATTTTAGTGATCTTTACATATCAAAAATTATATTAAGGATTAAGAATTAATACTGTAAGAAATTGCATGTTAAATATTCATGTACAATATTTATATAAGAATATATTTATAGGTAACACATTTTAAATTATACCTTTAAATGAAAATAAGATGTTGGCAATAAGTTCAAGAGGGTAAAAACTATATAAGCTATTGTAATAAATTCATTTTTATCTAATGATGATGCAATAAATTAATTTTTACTGAAACTTTAATATACAATTTAAATTATTATTAAGTTTAACCTTCAGTTAGTTATTTATCAACAATGTGAGGAGGAATTCATAGTAAACATGAAAATTAAATTATATGGATGATAAAAATACAAACTTTTTTCTTTTGGGCTCTACTATACGGTACACTAGAGAGTAACTATGAACTGCTCGAACCCACATACACATTGATTTAGCCACCTTGGATTGAGTAGCTACTTTTTGTGGAATAAAATCTGGATGTTCTATGTAAGGTTTAAGTTGGTTTATCATTTTATCAGATATATTATCTGTATCATATTCCTGCAGGGTTTTAAGAAAATTGCTATCTCCTAAAACAACTTTAGCTGAAGTCCAATCAGTTCTATAAAAAAACATATACAATTATTGTAACACATGGTAATCATAATACATCATTAAATCAATATCAATTACTTTTTCGCTAATAACAAACATACGGCTTCCATAACAGTTTGGACAAGCTTTGGAGGCTTATTAAACACTCTAAGCTCAGCAATATCATTTTTGTTTAAAGATTCTAAAGCTTTTTTGGCAGCTTCCATAGCTGGCATAGCTAAGGCCAAATCCTTTTGGGCATCCTCAGATAATTCTTGAGCAGCAGATGCTTTAATTTTTGCTGCTGCTTCTTCCACAACCACTATTTCACGTACTTTGTCAACACTTGTTTTTTCTTTAATCAGACTTACCATTAACTTTGATGAAGCTTCGTTTTTCTCCAACAGTGCAGGGGCCATTGCCTTTAATTTTGTTTTCATTTCCCCTACCATATCGAAAGTTTCATACAACTTTTGCAGACCATTTGAAATTCTGTCTGAATCACTTTGGATTTTATTTGTTTGAACATTGTGCATTTTAATGTATAACTTTAAAAATTCCAAATAACTTTTTGGTGTTACATAATAATATCTTTTTATTTGCTCATAAAATTTGTGTGTAGCTTGACTGACCGTTTCATGCATATTGTTACAAATATTTGAAAGATTGTTAACAATATTAGGATTTTCTTTTTGTTCAAAAACTTCTAAGCTTTTATTTGCTACAGACAAAAGCGCTTCTGCAGGCCAATCATCAAACCAATCAATAGTAGAGTTATTTACTAATGAAGGAAATAACCGACATCTTCGTCTAAATGCATCACCAATTGGACTCATGGATATAACTAGGTGAAGTTTAGATCTTACTCGTTGTATAAAAAATCTATAGATTGCATCTCGATGGTCAATATTAATTCCTGCACTAATAGCTGCTGATCGACAAGCAGTTATGACTTTTTCTAAGTCATCTTTTTTAAATAAATTAGGTACTTCCCCTAAAATAAGTTTTAATTGCTAAAAATTACCTGAATTATTTTAATATCGCATATTAATTTACCTGAACTTAATATGTTATTTATATCTTCTAAAAATTCTTCCTGTATTATTTGATTGTCAGTGAATAAAAATGTAGTGTCTTCAAATAAAGCACCAGCTTTATAATAAAGATTCACTAAATCTTCATGGAAAGCTGAATAGTCATAAGATTTAGTCAATTCAATTTGAAAACATCTAAATGTACAGTATGAAATTTATCAAATTAAAGCATATATTTTTAAAATATTCATAAATTTATTATACTTGTAATTATTGATATGTGATGCTAGTTTAGTTAATGATTGTTTGCCCATGCCACTAACTCCAACAAGTAAAGCATTTCCTCTTTCAGACCTTAATATCCTCGCTATACGTGTTATGTGCTCAATGGCATCCATAAAAAATATGATTTGCAAATCCTTATTATAAACCATATTAAAATCCATTAAATTGTCCAACAACACTATTTTTAACTTTTCAATATTAGTTATCTCTTCATAAATTCTTTGCTCTTTGGAAACTGGATTCATGAAATCACCAAATAATAATATTGGAATATGTGTTGTACTTTTGTCGGTTTCAGAAAATTCTAAAATGACATCAGTGAAAAAACGTGAACACATGTTTTGAAGAAGTTTGTGGAAATATAATCTGTCTTCTTTGCATACTAAACGATCATGATATACACGTAATGTTTCATGATACCACAACCTGAAAAAAATAAATAAGATAAAATATTTTATTAATAATAGTTATTGTTATGATTATTATACATTTACCTGCATAAATGAGTCGGAGTTGGTATTGTAATGAAATCTGCTTGCAAAATACCTTGTATGGTTTTTGACAAGTCTCTGAGATTAAATACATAATGTGATTTTGCTGGTGTAGGTAATAGATCTTCTGCAATATGTAAATAAACTGCAATACTAGCTTGTACAATTTCTATGCTCAAATTTGCTATATTCGATGGGAATTCAGCAAGAAATCCATCTAATATTGAAGTAAATATAGTTCTCATAGCATTTTCACTTGTGGTAGGAATGAACATCATAGAAAAATGTCGTGTGAATCTCGATGTTAATGAATTTCTACCTCCTCCTGGAGGAGCACAAATGGTACATAAAATTACATTATCAATGTATTTCCAATACAACTTTTCTCGATCATATAATCCACCAGTGTCTAAAAACTGTCTTAGCAATTCAATAGGTGGTTGAGCCCCATATACTTCAGGTTTTGGCATGTTAACATCATCAATAAAAATAGCGAGCCGTTTATTTCCTGGTGCACCAAATCGGTTTCGTTTTTTCTTTTCCAATTTCAATTCTAATATTTCTTGAGTTCTACTACTACTGGTTTGAGCAGAAAAATTTATTAATCCAGTGATCCAATTATCCGTCATTGTCAGATTTTGCATAACAAAATTTGCCACCGATGTTTTACCCACTCCTATAAATATTAAAATCTAACAATGAAACATAAATCCAAAAATCAATAATAATTTTATTGTTTTTACCCGTTATTCCAGTAAGCATTACTGGTTGGTTCATTTGTATTAGTTTTTCCATTAGATAAGAGTATCGTATGCTATCTACTGTAGGTACAAGTAACTCAAAATAAGGAGTGTCTCTATTATATTGAAAATTGGGAACAATTGAACTCCAATTTTCAAATGTTTTATTCTCTGTGTTTAGATACACATTAAGTAATTTCATTTCAGGAGAAATATCAGCTTCGGAATTATTTTTAAATTGATTGAATACAAACTCCTCAAATTTACTTTGAGAACTATCGATTAAATTTGATCCCAATGACCATAGATATGAAAATATAAAGGACTGACAAATATATTTTTTGATATCCATATTTTCTGTTTCTTCATTGAAACTATCTGGATCAGATAGGATAGATTCAAGAATGGTACACATCATAGTTGCTTTACTAATTTGAACCTGAAATGTGGAGTATTAAAGTAATTACTTATATTTTTAATACTTTATATTTTTTGTAATTATACCTGATAAATGGGAGCTAAACAATGTCTATTGATAAATGAAAATCCTTCATTTACATAAGTCTCAAATAACATTAATAAATAATTTTTAAGTTCTATGCTGTTTTCAATCACTTCATTTTTCAATTTCTTTGCCCATGAACGTACATATGGTAACCAACCCAATTCACTAGGGTCAACATAAACCATTCCACATCTACTGACTGTAGCAGGTGATGCTTGCGATAAGTCACCAACTTCAAAAATCATTCTAACCTAAAGTAAATAGTTATATTATTTCATTAGTTTATATTCTAGGCATAATTTTTTATATCCCTTACCCATGAAGTCAATTTGATGCGCTCTGAATTTGCTAGACATAACATTTTATTATCGTCAAGTACAGTATTGAGATTTTCGATCCATATAGCATCTACCGGACCGTCACACACAACCCATTGAAACTCTTCTTTTGTTATTTTAACAATTTCTCTAACAAATTTTCCAAGTAATCCATCTGTCCATTCCATTGTAAGGAGATTTACTTCACCGTAAAGTTCAGACATAGTAATAGCTTTAGGGTTTAATTGATATATTTTTACTGGTCTATAATACTGATTTTCTACTTTGTTATTATAAAGTTCAGTTAATGTTTTGCAAAGTATTTTTAAAACAGTAGTCTTCCCACCACCAGTAGGACCAACTGTCATAATACCATGCCTTACAATTATTGTCTCCAACAGCTGTATAACTTTAACATAAATACATTCTTCAATTTGATATCCTTCACTTGCCATAACATCTTTAGTGGTAGAGAGGAACATCCCATAATCTTGTTCTGGTAATATAACACCAGGAAAGAGATCGTTTAATATACCCTAAACATTTAATTGTTTTGTAATATTCTATAATAAAATAATATAATATAATTTTTAAAATTGGAAATTCTGTATTATACCTGAAATAATATAACATCATCTTTTAGGAATTTAGGCATATTACTATCTCTTAGTGCTCTAATTAAAACCAAATTTTCATTTATGAAAGGATTTTCTCTTTTTAAAGAACCTGCCATCACTAAAACGCTTTTTACTGCTCTAAAATATTATAAAATATATTGATTATACATAATATTACAAATTTATTAATTGTACCTCATTCCAAAATCGTAATGGTCCTGAATGGAAAGTTGTTCACTGCACAATTTATACATTTTTACCATTTTAAGAGCCAACATTCTTGATGATTCAAAACCTTCAGAATATAATATTACTTCAGCAATTAATCCATAGTCTGGTACCATCATTGCCATAGGTCTAAACAATGCTTGTAAATTGTCTGGTAATTCACTTCTTCCTGCATATCCTGGATTCATTGTTATAAATGCTGCACAAGTTTTAATAAGTTTTATCTCTCGACCTTCAAAAATGAACTCTTTAGCATTTTTAAATTTTGCATTCATAATTGTAACTAGCTGTTGTGCAATAACGGATAATACTTCTATCTCTATGCGATTAAATTCATCAAAACAACACCACGCTCCTGATTGAGCTAAGCCAGAAAAAAATTTACCCATCATCTATACAAATAAATTATTATTAAATTTATGAAAATTATTATTTTTCAATCTAAATCAAGTGGTACGGACCTTATAATCTAAACCGTCAGAACAGTTAAAAACAATGCATTGTGTAGCTAATGCTTTTGCAAGGTCTTTGGTTGTTTCCGTTTTACCAGTACCGGCTGGTCCAGCTGGAGCACCACCAAGATTTAATTGAAGTGCACCCAGTAAACACAAGTAGCATTTATCAGTTAAAGGCGTGATCACTAATCGAGGAGAGGAACCAAGGTATTCGAATGCATATAACCAATTGGCATTAGCCATGTATGCAATACAGGTGTTCGCATTCCAATAATAACGAAGTTGCTTTAGCCATTCAAAATTTGTATCGCTATTGATTTTATGGGTGACCATATTAGATATTATATCTCTAGCATGGACATCAATGGTAATCAATGCACATATTACTAAACGTTGAAGTTTAGTTAACTGTCCTCGAACCATAGCTGCTAAATCATTCAGATCCTAAAACAGTTATAAATAATTATAAATTAAAATATTCTATAGATAGAATTGTATTTTATGGGATTTCATTAAAATATACTTACTTTAAAACACTTCTGTTCGAACGCAACCAATGCATTTTGTATGTTAGAATCAAGTTTAAGAATATAGTGCACATCACGACACCACATCAATTGAGAAACTGACAGCACCAACTGTAAAAAAACTTGGTTACATTTTTAATTAAATAATTGTTTAAATTTTTACCTGAGCAGCATGCAATAACACCCATTTTTGTCTAGGTATTTTATCATAATCTTTAATAGCTAAAAACATAAGTGTTTGGAGTGCTCTTATCATATCATTTTCTACTTTAGATAGCCAAAGTTCAACACTTCCCATAACTGTAATAGGCATCAAAAAATTGACAATTTCTTTTTCAGGTGATATCATAGCTATTATGTTGGTGGTCGAATCATTTTGTTTAACTATTTCAGGCTGCAATGGGTTTCCCTCTTCATCATCGTTTTCAAATCTTATTCTCCAAATAGCATCAAAACATTTACTCATATATGGCTGTACAGCTCTAGGATTTTGAGCTTGAGCAAGAATTTCAATGAGCTCATCATTTGATAAGAAATAAAATCGTGGGAAAATAACTCTTTTTGATTCTAAATATGCTTCTAAATATAACAAGATTTGCTCTAACTCTTGATTGTTTTTTATAAGAACTTTTAATAGATCTGGTTGTGTGCACGCGATTATAGCCAAAGGATATTTTTTGGCATCTTTCATTATATTAATCCAAGAAGTATTTATTTGACGAAACAACTGATCCTCACTCGGAAGTTGTCTTTGAATGTCTGGAGCAGAAAAAATCGATTCCAAGTAAATCCAATTGTTTTGGCACAGTGTCCATTCAGTCTAAATATAAAATCATACAATTTAATATCAATTGTTGGCATAGATCTTAAAAGTTAATTTACTTAATTAAGTACATTTATTTATAGTAAATAAATAAATTATTAAAAGTGACATTAATTTTAGTACCTCAGAAATTAACAAAATAATATTTATTTATAATAATACATATATATACATAATTACTTACTAGAATCTCTTGCATAATATTCATTGAACTTATCCATTTTTCAACACTAGTTTTGATCATTACTATATGTTTTGATGTAATCAAAGTATTTAAATTTATTAGTGCTTCTTCTAGTGTTAACTGAACTTCTTCCAATGAACCAAGTATAAAAGTATCAGAATTTTTATAAGGAAGTATAATTAAATCGACTGTTTTCCATGAATCTTCAACTTTATTCAACATTTTTTCTAGGGTTGCTTCAGAACTTGCCTGTCCAGAAATTTCCATTAGTTCAGAACCGTGTTTAAATGCATCAAATTCTTCAAGCATAACTAAAGTAAGAGGCTTATTAATTGGAAATTTGATCCCGAGTATCTGCTCAATTTTAATCCAGTGATAGGGCTTAAGATTTGGGTTTCTTAATATTGAGATTACTGACATTTTTTGTTTGAATGATTTTACTTTGTCATCGATAAAATTAATGAGCTCACAATCTGGAAGACCTTTTTTAAACTGCATCACATACTTTAAATTAAGTGCTAAAAATGTATTCATCAGTTCTACATCTAAATTATGAAAATTGTCTTCTTCCCAAACAGACATTTTTTTTTCCCAATCATCTACACAATCCCAAAGCAATGTTCTGAGCCTAACAGACTCATTTGCATCTCTTAATAAACTGAATTTTGTCATCTCTACTCTAAAGAATTGTTGGTAAGATTTGTACAAATCTGCTTCTTCTTGACGTTCTGCTAATCGATTGTCAAGTTTAGACAAAAACGTTTTTACGTCTTCTTTGTTTGAACTAATATCTGTTAACCATGATTCCTATAATTATAATATAATAATTCATTATAAAATGCATACAATTTTCTACACATGATATAAATTTGTAATTTTAAATCAATTTTCAAGCTTTAAAAAAAAAAAAAAATTCTGAAATTAATAGTGATTTTTTAAATTGTTAACAATCAGTTTCTTAAATCATTGATGTTTTTCAAAAAATATTTTGTTATCATGTTTATATTCTATTAATTTCAAAAATACCACAATAAAAATAAAGCTGTCCCTAAAACTTTGTGATAATAACTTCAAATTATATAAAATAATATGCTCAAACAAATAAATGTATTTTTAAGTTAAGTGTAGTAGCTTAGTGTAGTTAAGTGTAGTAACCTACATTAAAATAATATAAAAGTTTATAAATAATTTTAATTTACAAGTTTTATATATACTGAACAGAAGAGTGGATGGATTAATGCTTAAAAATAGATTTAACAAAATTTCAAATATTACATTGGCTTCAATATTTATCTGATTGACATCTCGGAACATGTCAATTATGTGAATATCAATTTTATTGACAAACTCTCTAACAAGTTTATCTTGTTCATTGTTAATGTCTTCAAACGTTGTTTGTAAATTGGTCAATACGTCCAAGAATTTCTAAAATTAAATTAAATTAATTTTGACAAATCAATAATTACTTGACAGTAATAAAATTTACATAATAACTTTCAATATCTTCTTCTGGAACAGGTACTTCAAATTCATCAGCTAAATCATATATATCTCTGATGTAATTTAAAGTATTATCTATTTCAACCAGCTAAAATAAAAAAATAATATAATAATGATACATGTTCTAATTTTTACAATAATATAATTATATATTATCTAAAAACAAACCCTTTTAGAAGACTTTTCTAAAAATTTTTTATATTCAACATACTGTGCGGCTGTTGTTGGGGAAGTGTTAAGATATTTTAGTGAATCATTTATTTCATTTAATAATCCACTTACTAAATGTCTGCCCGCTCTATGAATAAAAATACAATAATTATAGAAATATACTTTATTAATAAATGAACCATGTAAAAATATAACACATACTTGACTATTGTTTTTTCAACTAGTTCTAATAATTTATCACATGAAGGCTTAGCAACACTTTTCAATACATTTAATTTTAAATGGAATATGGCAAGCATTTGACTAGGGATAATTTTATCCACATCATTTTGTTGCTCTCTATATTTTTCTAACATTTTACGGAAATTAATGATACCTTGAATAAAAAAAATATTATGTTCTGATGCATAATTTATGTTCAATTATATAATATGTAGAAAACAGATTTTAATTAAATATAATTTTATAATCTTTAAATATTCAAAGTATAAATGTAAAAATATTTAGATATCAATATCTCGACAGCGTTATTATTATATTTAGATACATTTCAGTACTCAACTTAAAGCTTAAAAAGAAGTTTCAACGTTACAAATTATAATATACACTTTAAAATATTAGAATTGTATTGTTTTTGCAACACAATGAATACTATGTTCTAGACAAGTTAAATGGATCATTCTTGAATAAAATGTGTTCAACATTTGTACCACTTTATACAATACACATACAAAGGCAGTGTCATTATGTTATTATGAAATTAAAATCCGTTTACTATTAATATTACTTCAAATTAGGTACTAGTTTCATGTTCAATGGTTCCACGGTCCAAGTCTTCATTTTCTTTATAAATACTTACAACATATTCCACACGTTTCAAATATTTATACACAGCATTATAATTTTTATTAAAATAATTTAATATTTTTTCCTCAAAACGCTTATACTTATCATCAATATCAAATACAAATTGTAGTGATGGCCCGTTACCACATATTCTATAATTTTCTTTACCACATATGTTTGGTCTAAAATTGTTATCATTAGTCACTAACAAAAGTTTGGTATACATACACTTATTAAATATAAAACTTACTGGGTGAAACTATTGAATTCAATATCACTCAGAATAGGAGGAAAATATGTAACCATATTCCATTTCCAATTTTCTAATAAAAACGATACATAAGTATTGAAATCATGTTGTGTATCGTTGAATTCGATACCCGTTTTTGTTAAAAAAACCTCTAGTGTAAATAATGGTAACTAATAAAAATTAAATTAAATTGACTATTTATTTATGAATAAAAAACCTGATTTATATGATTAAAATATATTTAGTACTTTTGGATCATCTGGAGATCTTTCATCTTCTAGTATGGCTTTTATGTCTGTAGTATCATTTAATAAATCGTCACTAGGAAGATATTTAAAGTGCCTCCAAATATCCGTCTCAAACCATGTTATCTGATTTTGTACAATCTTATGGAAATGTGATTGTAATATTAAATCAATCCACATTATAAATCGGCAAATTTTCTGGCAACATTTAAGTTTGGCCCTTTGTTTAATAAACGGCATGTTGTATCTGGTATCTCTGTATAATTCTATTGATGTAAGTTTATTAATTTTAGAAACATAAAAATTTGAGTCATCTACAGTGAATCCAGATTCTTCAAGTGTTTTTAAACATGCGTTTAACACTAACATTTTGATAGTCTGCCGTAGGTCTTTTAAAACTTTGATAGCTGTTTCAATACTTTTTTCCTAAAAGTGTAAATTAATTGAAAATTGAAAGACTAGATGCTTGAGTTCAATGGACATTTAAAATTAGTATATTTATGTTAGAAAGTACAAATATACATAACCATATTCAAAAAACTCAATTTAATATATTGTAATATTATTTGTAGTATGAACTTATTATATTTCTAGCTCCATTCGAACTATGAAACAAATAGAAAATGTAAATATAAATGTAACTAACCTGCTGTTCTTTAAAACTTAAAAGAGTATTTTCTTCAGTTATTGAACCATCATATATAATTATTTCTGTAGTTTGATGTATGAAATTCGAAATTTCAATTGCTGTATAACGCAAACTATCGTAACGTAAAAGTAATTCGTTTCGAGCCCAATGAAACTTCTTCCTTGATATGTGTTTATACCAAAAGTATAAGCATTTCCATAGTAAATAATTTTTGAACAGAGGTATCTGTAAATTAATTATAAAGTTTTAATAAGTTTCCCAGTTTATTTTTTATTAAAACGAATGTAAATATATTCATAATTTATTATTATAGTTTAAAGTTAAACCCTTATAAATCTTGACTTACTTTTACAAGTTCTTTATAATATCTATATCCTTCTTCGAATTTTACCAACGATGTAAATGTAACTTCATTTTGAATGTGTGACATCACACCTTCATTGCTTAGTGTGAAAAAACAATGTTTATTTATATTTTGAAATGGTACAGTTTTGAAGCTATACGGTGAAAAATATTTAGATGTTTTTCTGACCGCGTAAACTAAATAAATGAATTTATATTCTTTTGCTTCTTTAAACTCTTTTAAAGCCATATCTAAGTTTAATGTTTCAGGAGGTTCATCTTTACATATTAATTCCTCTTCTTGAATGATGCTTTCTTCATCTGATTCAGAATCAATTGTAGATTCAACACTTGGAAAGTTCAATTGGGTTGCTAAATATTTTACCCAATAAAATAAAATGTCAATTACACAATTAAAATTGACTAATATATATGATAAATTTAAGCACATTTGCACAAAAGCACTTAATAAACTAATAACATTTGTGCTAGTGTTCCTGGCACAAGGCGCAAAAATGATTTTAGTATATTACCCTATTAACATTTTAATTATATAATTAGAACTATATGGCTATTAATATCTCACAAAAATATTTAAAGTGATTTTTGTTTTGACTACAAAGAACTAGTAGCTCATCAAAAATGCATTTTCTTTTGTTAACCGTTGACACAGATATTGTCTCTGTTTCTTCAGTTTCCGCAGAACTTCAAGTAATTTGACTTTTTATTTAACCACTTATTCATGATAAATTTTACAAAAGCGCAAAGCGAATATTAAAACTAAAGTACATGTATCATTACTATCATTTACAATTAACTGCATTTTACTGAAAATAATCAAAAGTTTTTCATGTAGGTACTAATTTGTTTCATTATAAATCGCTCTCTTTTCAATAACTTTTAATTTGGTTACGTCGTGTTGACACGGTTGCAGTTAACTCGTAATCGTCACAATTAATGATTTATGATAAAACTGAACTTGAACATCAACGAAAAGTAATAATTAGTGGATATTATAGAAACAGAAAATATTGTATCTTATTTTATTCGTATTTAAACATAAAATAAATCTTTTTTATTTAACTTATATTTATAATTTATGTATATTATATAGTCATCTAATATTAAACAATAAATAATGTTATTATAATTATAAAAATGTAACAGGACCCACTAAAAATATAATAGCGACTTATCTATCCTTTGGGAACTTCTGATGTAATTAACACTATAAAAAGACTGGATTTGATACACTTTTGAATATATTTTGATCCTAATTCAGTAAATATAGCGGTACTTTGTATACATTTCATAATATTATTCTTTTACAACAGCACATGTCACATATATCGATAAGTATATGTGCAATACATTTATGAATAAATGTAGATAATGTAGTTAGTACTTTATTTCACACATGTCTAATTTTCATAAATAATGCTTAGTATTAAGTATAATAACAAGGGTATATATTCAAATGCTTTCCCATCTTTTTATTGTTTGATAAAATAATAATTTATACTAAAATAAATATATTATTAACAATAATATATAAATAAAGACATTTATTATATGTTATCTAATGGCGCCATAAGCACATTATTTCTATAGTTGCCCATGTTTCTATTTTATATACATCCCTTATTGGAAAATTGTACCTAAGATAGCTACTTATTGTTTTATTTTCATAACTCTATTTAAAAATATTGTACATGTGATAGTTTCTGAGTTCTTTGACCAGATAATTTTTTAGGTATTTTGACAAGAAACTATATATTTTATGTAACTTTTTAACTCATTTAAAAAAAAATTCTATACCAAGTAATGAATTTGACTATTTCTAATTATTTCTAATTCTAACTATTTTTAATTAATATTTTATACATACAGTCTTCGTTGTTCGAATCAGTATCTTTTCCATTAATTGAAGAATCTTCTCTTGTATTTTTATATTGTAAAAATCTAGACTGTAAACAATTTTTTTAAATTATAAGATTTAGTTTTCATATATTATGTTTATACAATAATTAAATTATAGTTATTTAATATCTACAAAAAATAAAATACCAAAGGTTCAGCTTCCTGACGTTTGAATAGAACCGATTCCAAATATTTAACATGTAGATTTGGTATATCTGCATCATTTGAACCACTAGAAAATTATAAAATAAAAAGTTTAAAATTTCTATTCTTTGTTTTAATGTAAGACAAAAAATTATATCCGACTTGTTATTCATCTTTGAATTATTCTTCATAAATTTATTTCTTTAATAAATCACCATTTACTTTACCCTTTACTTTGTCATACAGGTATTCTATATTTCAGTAATAATTTGATATTGATTCTAAGGTAAAGAGGTCGTTGCTAAGGATACACATATATTTGAATTCCTTAACATAATAAGGCCAATATGCCATCTATATGAATAGACATGGGGATTTGGGTATAAATTAAAAATGTTCTTGTTATATTTTATAACATTGTAGAACCATAGGTGGGAGAGTCCATAAATATTTAAGTGAATTATTTATTTAATTTAATAATTAACATATCAAATGTTTATTCACAATTTATAAAAAGGTATGGTAAAAAGAAATAAACTTCATTAATGTTTATTACATTAACCATGTTAAATATGATACATTAAGGTAAAACTAATACTTATAACTTATAAGTATAGTTATTGTTTTTTTTCCATGAATTCTATAATTTTAAACATGCAAGTTTAGCAATGTTTGCCTTCCTCTTTTAAGAAATAACATCTATGATTAGTCATTCAATATTACAATAGAAGTTGTGACAATTCTAAGTGATAAACTTTCTGCAAAAATAAATAATAAAATAGCTCAAACAATTTCAATTCGTATATGAATCATAAAGAAAAGAAAATACTTTTATTGATTTTAATCTGTTCTGTGGTTAGACTTGAGTAACCGGTTGCATTAAGCACCCATTTGTATTTTAATATATCCAGTATCCACCCACTAATGACTAATCAATTACTAAATAAAAATTGCTATAAAAGCCTCTTACCCTCCTGGTCATTATATTATCCCACTGGCCATTGCACTCTGCAGTACAGAACTACAGACCGCACTACAACATAGTTCATCCTTTTGCGTACCTATATTTTTTAATTTACTATTATAAATTGTTATCATATTATAAAAGCACCATTGTTTTTTTATAAATTTAAGTATTATTATAATAATTGTTGGGTATTAATAAATAAATATTATACATACCTGACACTACAGTTCTACCTGTTCATTTTAGACATTTTTTTTCTTTTTCATGACTCCTCTTATTTTCCATGATGACTTTTTTATAGGTTATGTGAAAAAACCGCGCATTTTGTTTGGAGGGTAAAATCTACTATAGTTGGCGGTAAACCATAGAATATGGTACCGCTGTGGTTATACATTACTTATTAGTTATTATAGTTATTAGATTACAAATTAAAATACAATGCTCATTAGTCATTAATGTTTGTCATTTTTCTTTTAACTCTTGACAGTCGCGTGAAAGTAAATACGGAAAAAAAACACTTGGTTTAGGGATAATGAGTTTGGAAGTATCGCCAGTGTACGGTCATGAGTTAGTATATCTGCAAAGTTTTTCATGTCATTAAACTTTATGAATAACTTTAATCGTCATAGGACTACCACTCGGAATACAAGTACTATGAATCTACATGGAGATTACGAAGATCTCGGTGTCAGTCCACTGTCGGAGAACAATCAGATTGCCAAACGCTGTCGTTACTTGAATCCGAATAGCACGGTAAAATATTTATAATTTGTATTCAGTAGTAATATTAAATAGTAATATTAAATCGGTAATAAGGTTTTGATATGAATAAGATTTGTCATATTTATTACATTATTGCAAACACTGTCTAATTGAAAACTGAACCTGTTAATTAAGTTGATCGAGATTATATTGTTGTGATAGGTATCTGTTTAATTTTAGTTTAATTTTTTCTTTGTTATTCAATACAATATTAAATATCTATAGTTCTATATACTATGACCAAGTTAAAATGATGACCTGTCATCATTCAAAGGTAAGAAAAAGTTGCTAGCAATATGTAATCGTCAACTATTGTGAATTTATATTAATATTTTTATTTCATTTTCAAATACATGGCTTGTTGCTAAAGAATAATTGAATAATTGATGTTTCATAGATATTTTTCAATCATGTTTTGTTCTATAATGAAACAAATAATTTTTAATGTTGTTTTAAATTATATATAAAATTATAAAGTAGTTAGATTAAATAATATTTAAATAACATCTTTAATAGTATTTAGTAAAATGTATTTTCTATTTGTTTAGATATGGCCAATGGGTTATGGATTAATTACATCTTTATACAAATATAAACATAAACAACCAATAATAAAAAAGAGTAAGCCTATGTTTAAATTCAATTTTGATGTATAATTGATTAATGTATATTTATTTATAGGTAATTTTGATAAGTTACCAGAAGAAGTGATTTTGCATGTATTTAAAATGTTGGATAAGCATTCTTTAACAAAATGTGCCTCTGTATGTAAAAAATGGCACCGTATTGCCTATGATGAGTCTTTATGGCAACGTTTAAATATACCATGTCGCCGCATAAGTATTATGGTTTTAGATAATCTTCTCAAACGCAATATCAAGTTCTTATCCATATCACATACAAATGTTAGTATCTTGTTTTATTGTTTGTTCATCATTTTTAATATTGTTATTGCATTTCAGATATATGTTGATACTGCTTATACATTTGAAACACCACTACCCAAATTACAATATTTGGATATGAGCGCTGTATTTATACGAGTTGATAGTAAGTAATTGTAATACTATGTTGATGAGTATAACTTAAATGTGAAATTATTTTTTGTTTCTAGTTTTAAATTCATTATTAAAGCAATGTTTTAATTTGGTGAAATTGAGTTTGGAAAACTGTCAATTAGATCAACTATGCTGTGAAAACATTGGACATAATACCAATTTAAAAGTACTCAATATTGCTTCTACAAGTGGTCTTGACCGAGTTGGGCTTAAGCACATTTTGTCTTTGAAAAAGTAAATTGATTCTAAATAATAGTATAATTTATTCTGGAGTATATTAATTGTTGATATTTCAGTCTGGAAGAATTAAATATATCATGGGCTAATATGAGTGATGCTGATTTACATTATTTATTAGCTAATATGGTACCAAATGTGAAACGTCTAAACATCAGTGGTTATTTGAAGCAATTAGCTGATTTTGGTAGGTTATTACATTGATTAAGTATACCTAAGATTAAGTATGTACTTAATCAATGGTTATTATTATAGAACACTTGGGCTTGATAAACATAATTATTTCAATCTATTACAAATACTTTGATTTGATTCATAAATTTCAGATTTGATCTCATTGGTTTCTCGCTGTCCACACCTTGATGAATTAGATATTAGTGATAGTTTAGCTATTACTTCAGACAGTTTGGAAGTTATCCTTAGAAACCAGTCAAATTTAAAAGTGTTATCTATGAGTCGTTGTTACAATATTGCCTCTTTATTTTTACAGTGAGTAATTGTCATTATAATATGTTATTGAAAAATATTTGTATTTTTATAATTATTATTCTTAACTTTTAAGACTGACCTTTATAATTTAATGTTTCAGACCAAATACATTAAGGATAAAAGTGTTCAATAATAATACCACTTCTCAGTTAAAAGAGTTGAATATTTTTGGATTGACTAATCAAATGACATTAGCTTTCATTTGTCCGGAATCTTTTAATTTTGAAATAAACAAAAATATTTTTTCTACCATTGCTCGTCCTAAACTGGCTTATGATGAAAACACTATTTGGGAAATTTCTTCTTGCATAGACTGTTGATACTTAACTTGCTCATTACCAATGTTCCATTGCCAATGTATTGTGATACATATTAATAACTTATAATCATTATAAAGGATTTATAGATATTAATTAATATTTTCTTTTTGCAATTTCCAATTAATGTATTATTGGAAAACCATTATTATTAATTCGACTATTATTGATAAGTTTAATTAAAAATTATATTTAATGGTTTATAATTCAGTTGTTTAATTTACCTTGTAGATTATATAAATGATTAATTTGGACTGAATTTTTTTTAGTTGATAAAAGTGAGTTTATTTTGAAAGTTATTTATGTTAAAGTATTTAATTTAAAACATATAAAATATGTATATTTATTTCGAAAAATAATATTTATTAAGGAAATAATACAATTTAAATAAATAACATACATATTTATTAAATTAGAATGTGTATTTCTAATTCGGTGTTTTATTAAGTTAAAACATATTGATCCAGTTTTTAATTTTAACAATGTCATAATACTTATTTCATTTATGATGTCAATAATAAAATTAGGCAAATAGTATTTGAAATAATGTACGACTGTTGTAAAATAATGAAATACAATTCATTATAAGGATTTTTAATTTTGTAAATATTAAATTTGGGCACATTATTATTTTTATTATTTATTATCATGATAATGAACATAAATATATTTATATATTATATTTTATACTTGTGTAATTTATTTTATTCTTTTTGGTCTTGAAAGATTAATCTTCATGTGCCTTGCCAAAGCAAATTACACATGCATTAATATAATCGAGTTAAACAAAATTGGTATATTTAATAATTTACGTGACATTAACATTTTTAAGACTTAGTTTTGTTGAAAAGATTACATGTGTGTTCTATTATAATGTTCAATTTAATTAATAAGAACAATTTGAATAGGAGAATATGGTCAGACTTATTGGATTAGGATGAAGAAAAAAAAGATTAATTTTATTAAATGCACGTATGCTATAAGTAGTGAAAAAATCAGAGCTCTCACTTAGTATAACACAAATAAAAATGATAAACAGTTTTTTATGAAGTCAAATGATCATTTTAATGTAAATCTAATACTATAGTGTAGAATAAAGATTTCTTGGTTTAGGACACAAGAAAAATAGCAGAATTAAAATTAGGTATTTCACACTGTGTAAACAATTTTAATAAATTATGTTGATAATTAAAAATTAAGATATTTTACTACTTAATATCACGAATAGTAAGAAAAAGTTACAAAAAATTTGATTGGCAATACTTAGATAATTATTATAGTTTTATAGACAAATATAATATTAGCTGACCAAAATACTTGTCGTTTAATTGACAATTTAATAGTATGTTTAGGAATGAGTTTAATTTATAATACAAAAGAGCAAAATTATCTATAAATATAACCGTAGGTACAAGCAATTTAGACACTTTTGTAATTGTTAGTTGACCAGCTAACATTTAATATCAAATGATCATATCCATATCCATGTAAACCTTTGATAGCTCGCTCAGCATCCATTTTGGATTTGAAGTTCACAAATGCATAACCTTTACATGCACCAGTAATCTTATTAGAAGCCAAATAAATTCGAGCAATCTGTCCAAATTTGCTAACTAATTCGCTCAAATCAGCTTCAGATGTACTCTCGGACAGATTTTCAATACGAATAGCAGGTACTTCGTCGTAACCACGCGAGTAAGGATCACGTCTACCAGCTGTATTTGTAGCTCCTTCTCGTGCCGAAGGTGGAATGTAAGGTCTAAAAAATAACACATATTTAAACTATAGAACAGTAATATAGTTGAGTAATCAAACCTGTTAGTGCTAGTATTTTTCTCCGGTTCAGCAATTTTTTCCTGCACCAATTTCTTGTCTTCGACCACTAGTCCAGTACCCTTGAGATGGCATGAGAAAGACCAATGCTCACCACCACAAATACGACACTTGATGTTCATGTTCACATTCTTCAACTTATCTAAAGGATTTTCTTCAGCCTTGTCAAAGTCCTTACCCGACAAGAATTGCATCTGTATTTCTTCGGCGGGTATTGTGGTCGCAATGTTTGGCCCAGGTTTGTCATTACGGGAGTCTCCGAATTTAGCCCACGTTTTCCTTTCCGCTATAGTCTTGGACACTAAACGTCGTTCGATCTTGTAGATGCGTACGACTTTTTCCTTCTTTTCGTCTTTGTTCCACCGATATTCCGTTATGATCTTCTTGTTTCCGATCTGTACGGTCCTCGGAGCCGGCAATGTGGTCTTCTCCAAATGGTCTTCGACCTCATCTGCCCAGCTGATAATCATGTCTTTAGGCTGCATATCGACTGAAGTGACGAAATGAGACGTTGAAAAACGACAAAACAACAATCGTCGGAATCGAGTCTGCGGGGCCGGGACTGCGAAAGAGAAGTTAGGGGCGGTAAAAGAACGAAAGCCGGAAAGCGTCTAAGCCGTTATCAGCGATCGATCCGCGGACGCCGCTCACAGCATTGCACCGCGGAGCCGCTGATAACGACGTGCCTCGTGGATGCGTCGCCGGCATTCTCCGCGGTGGTTGGCGACACTGGCCGACGCGACAGGAATTATCGGGTAGAAAATTAATTTTGTAAACAAATAATCGTATCCCATAATGATTAATGTTGTTCTCGAGGAGAGAGAAAAAAATCTCTTTGAGCCACAACAGCTGCCCAGTGCGCCCACTGCCCGAGCCCACCAAATAGTACTACTCGTCTCTATACAACGCCGTCCGCGAGCATGTTCTTCCACTCGACGCCTGACGTCCGTCGATAGTTTTGTCCGTTCCGTTTGTGCGGCTCGCCCGTCGATCGATTGCGCCGGCCATTGTCGCATCGTTTTCTAATTGTGTTCGAGACGTACGATTTACCGCTCGCCATTTCCGCGTCTGTGTGATGCGCACGCCGGACAGTGAGTCCGCAGCGTTCAGTTGAATTCCAAAGGGCACGCTGGTGCGCGCGGCGACCAGGAAAACACACGACCGGTGATAATTAATAATATTATGGACATTCCACTAACCCCGGAAGGTAAGGTTGACAGTGAACATTTACAGCGCCGTAGTAAAATTTAAAAAAAAAAACAACAACAAACGAAACAAATACCTTGTGAAAATATGGGTTTTAGATCACGAGCTTCGCACGATCATCGACAAATTGGCCGTATTCGTAGCACGTAATGGACCCGAATTCGAGCAGATGACCAAAACCAAACAGAAAGACAATCCCAAGTTTGAATTTTTGTTTGGTGGCCGTCACTTTGATTACTATTTATATAAAGTCACTACCGAACAAACAAGTTAGTAGTGAATACAAACATTAGGCCGCCGTTTGAATTACATTAAATGCGCATAGTCTTTATTTACACGAGCAGTTTGTGCAATATATATTTTTATTTCTTTACCTTTTTTTAATTTTTTTTTTTCAACTTTCTTACAATTAAGATAAACATAGGCACTACTGTAATGACTATTGTTTACAATTTTTTCCTAATCCTTGTGCTGTAAAATGTCTATAAGTTACACTCATTTATTCATATGGTATTTTATTGAAGGTTCATCTCATTATTCCTTGTTACTAATCAACGACATGAAAATATTTCTGTAATTTTTTCTTCGTTATTCCTGTATTGTCTTATAACTTGATAGTTTAATATTCTTATGGTTTATAGTTGTTTGTATAATTTTTAATTTGTCACAACATTTTTTCTAGTATTGAAGCAAAATAGTGTAAGAGAAATAGCTCAAGCTGCAGTCGCAAATAATTCAGTTACTGCTCAACAGTTAAATATGGCTGCCGCTGCAACACAATGGTTAAATCTAAACCAAACAAATGATTGTCAGTCTACTGCAGTGACTCTGGAATCATTGAACGCTCAACAAGCAAATTTGCAGCAACAAATTGCTCAAGCGGAGCAAAATTTTAATTCTCAATTAATGGTATGAGATTTTAAATAAAAATTAATAATTAATTGTTTTGTAATGTAAATGTATGTTACTAGATATTGGCTCAGCAGCAACAAGTTGCTACTGAAGATAAAATTCTGTCTGAGCAACGCGAATGGATTAACTCTGAAGCTGCAGTTAATGAATTATCATTAGTTGAGCTGTCGTCTGTACTTGAACCAATTATTAAAGGATGCACTAAAGATGCTATAGCTAATGGTAAATCATGGATTATGAAACAAACTGCTTGTCAACGAAAAGTTGATGTTATCACTCAATATTTACTTATGGAGTAAGTACAATTTTATCAACTTATTTCAAAATATCTATTTTAAAACTATGTTAATTTAGAGTAATGGATTTAAATGCAGAATTTTCAAAACAATTACATTTAATTTACTTGGTAAATGATACAGTTCATCATTGGTAAGGAAAATTATTGATTATTATAATAAGTGTAATATACATTACATATGTTTTCCCTATGTATTTTAGTATTCGTAAGTCAGAAAAAGTATTAAAACAATCACTCGAATCAATTATAGTTCCAATGTTTTGCTCAGCAATGATTAGAGCAAATGAAGATCAAAAATCTAAACTTAATAAAGTAAGATAAATATTATCATGAAGATCATACCTAAAATATTAACATTTTTGATGTAATTTAAGTTACTTACATTATGGGAAACGAAAAATCATTATTTTCCTGAATCTATTATGGAGCGATTAAAAAATCCTGACTGTTCAATGGCAGAATATAAGAGCAATTTATTAGAAAAATATAGAGATTCTGTTAATCAACTCAATATGATGATGAACAGTACATTACAAAATTATCGTAGTCAACATCAATCCTTTCTGGCGCATTGTAATAATCAGATACAGGTAATACATGGATTATTAAAAAAAATAGAATAAATCAGTTAAAAACATACCACTTTTGGTTCATTTAATGATTGGTACTTACAAGGACATTGATGTAGGTATAATTAGATAATTTTTGTTTACACCAGACCATCGAAATATTTAAAAAATGCGTTTTAGCTTTTTGTTAAATGTATTTTACCTATTCGTTGGATGTGTAAGAATTTTATTCGACATTTTCATACCAATTAAGAGTTAATTTTTTTTTTTCTTGTTTCAATATACCTACCTAGATATTAATATTTTTTGTAGGTATATATCAATATTTACATGTATTTTAACATGTGTATCCATATATATAAAATATATTTATATTAATTATTTGTATAATTATATTCATCTTTCTTTCATAAATCATTTTTTATTGGGCATTCGATTATTTTAGAGTATAGAAAACCAAAAACGTTCGCTAGAACAACAAAAACAAAGGGTAACTCCTCTTTCAATTCCTCCAGCTCAAGGTAAGCGCACATCTGATTTAAAAATGGACATTTTACACATTATATGCAAAATAAAAGTTCAAATATTATTTTTCATAAAAGATTATGTTAAAACACAAGGTTTCAAAATTAAATTTATATATTAGTATTATGTAAAGCTTGGTTTTAATTTTTAAATTATTTCATCTTTTTAATATCAAATTATTTTACTGGTTTTGGTGTTAATTTTCAAGATCCCATTTTTAGTAAATAAGTCTTAAGTATTATAGTAGATACTGGGTAGTAATTCTATTTAAGATAGTATGTATTATAATATAGGTGATGTGACTGTGTATTTTTTCTTCCACATTTATGTATACATTTTTTTTTTTATATAATTTAATACTTATGAATGGACAATGTTGACATAATATTTCTTTGTTTTTCATTTATTGAATTATAATATTATCAAAATGGTTAGGTTATATATGGTTTTTACCATTTTTACTCTGGATTTAAAATTTTTACTCAAAGTATTTATTATTCTTAGTTATGTTTTTTTTCTATTAAAAGTATTTTTCAGAATTCCAATCTTAAATAGTGAAAACCTGAGTAATAAATAAAATGATCAGTGTTGAGGGTAGAATATTTGGTTAGTCTTAATAACAATAATATTATGTAAGATTATGTATTCAAAGCTAATACATTTCATTTTAAACTCAAAATACATTGTATTTAACATATCATTTTATTAGTATATCATTTTACTTGTAGTTTTTAATTAATAATTATCAAACCGCAGCTAGAACAAATTAAAATTTTTACTTGATGTATAATTTATGTTTTATTTAATACTTAAATATATTATTTAATAAAATGTTATATTAATTAGATATTAGAAATTACTAATTTTGGATTCGTCTATAACAAGTGATCATCATTATATTTTTGAATTTATACTTCATGTTTCTAATTTCAAAAAGCATGTCAACGTGTTGCTTACCATGATTAGTAACACATTTTCTTTTTCATCTTATACTCGGTTGTTCTTATTTAAATTTGTTTTAATAACTTCTTGAGAAAATAATTATATTTATATATATACGAGTATATTATTCTACATGTTTAGATATTTGATATATATATATACTCACTATTGCAATGGAAACCTTGTGTACATATTCTTAATTTTAATATTTCCCCTTTAGAACCATTTCTCTTTTGTTTTTTTATTTAGATGACAATAATCGACAGCATTACAAAGAGGGCCGTTTACCATCTCCTCCTATGTATCAGAATAATATGTCTGGTTATATGCAAACAGACCAACAAAATTATTCACATCAAACAGATAATGGATATCAGCAAGATGATCATTATGGGCAGCCAATGCAAAATTGTATGCAACAACCTCCATCTATCTATGATAGACCTCCACCCCCATTTAATCAGCCACCTCCAAATATACACCTACAACCTCCACGTAAGTCAAAAATTGTTTACACTTGTTTTTAAAATATATTAACAAAAATATTTATTTTTAAAGCTTCGATGGAATTACCTGATTTAAGTCGACCACCGCCAAACTTTATACAAAATAATTTTTCTATGCCACCTGCTCAGCTAGAAACTATATCTGATGATTTACTACCTTCACTGCCATACTTTGAGCTTCCAGCTGGTCTTATGGTGCCATTAATTAAAGTTTGTTAAACATTTATAAAACCTATATAACAGTGTATGTAAAATACTTAATAGTTATTAAATTATTATATGATTTTTTCATAGTTGGAAGATTGCAATTACAAACCATTAGATCCAGATACAATTAGATTGCCACCTCCAGCCCCACCTACTGAACGTTTATTAGATGCGGTAAAAGCATTTTACATGCCTCCAGGACATTTTTCTCCACGTGATAGGTAATTATTTGAATTTACAACTGTACATTATTTTACACAATTATTTTTGTACTAGTGATGGTTGGGAAAAGCTTGGTTTATATGAATATTATAAAGCTAAAAATTCAGCAAAAAAACAAAAAGAAGATGATATTGCTAACAAAATTAGAGAAAAATCAAAGTCTCCATCTCCAATTGTGTTACCTTCAGTCAAAGATAAATCTCCAGTTCGAAAAAAACGTTACAGAAGGTTAGACAAATTATACTAAAAGATATTCTTATTAAATTTATAAATCTTATTTATTTTAAATGTTAAGTCGTAGCCGTAGTCCAAAACCTCGAAGTCCAACCCGAAGAATTACAAATAAGAAAAACAGTCCACCACCAACACCAAATCGTGGTCGCCGAAGACGTTCTCCATCTAGATCACCATCACCTTCTCCACCATCTTCCCAACGAAGTCCAACACCACCATCTTTTGGAGGGTAATAAACTTGTATATTATTTTATCTTAATTGAAATTTGATCAAATCTTAATATTTTAGTACTGGTTTTGGAAAAACTGCTCAAGAGCGTTTGGATGAATCAAACAAAGGTCACCAGCTACTGAAAAAAATGGGTTGGGGTGGTGCCGGATTAGGTTCAAAGGAGCAAGGTATCGACACACCTATTAGTGGTGGTGACGTAAGTAAAAACATGATCAAAAATCGTTTTAGGATGAATATTAAATTTTCTTTATTTTTTTTTTGTTTGTTGTTCTCGACAAATTGGTACTTATTATTGTATAAAATTATATTTATCTATGGCTTTGTGTTGGTCGTCATTATTAATTAGGTCCGAGATAGGACTGATCAGTATAAGGGTGTGGGAATCAGTTTGAACGACCCATACGAGAACTTCAGAAAGAACAAAGGAAAGGCGTTCATACATAGGATGCGTACAAGGGCGGAAGAACGAATGGAAGGCAATGCGTAGGTTTGTATAGTGATTATAAATTTGACCCAAAAACGAATGCTATGTTTAAAAAATAAATAAAAAATCTATACCAGATTATGCAGTTACATTATTGTAAAATTTCAAGTTACTTGATCATGATACAATTTTAATTTTAATTTAGTAACAAATAGTTTTTGGGTACATTTTAATTAATAATTTATGTTATTACACATTTTTTAAGTACACGTCAACATAAAATTATTTATTTATGTGCAAATAAAAACAAATGATTTATGTTTGAGTATTGTGGTAAATGAATTATAATTTTATTAATTGTCTTTTAAATTACTACATTTTTAAGATGTGTACGTTATAGATGGTTAAAATACTTAAAAGTTTATTAGCAAGTTCCGTATTAGTCTACAATTTATTTATTACTATAACCTAAAGAGGTTAACAACTTTAAAAAGTGTATCATATAAAATAGATAAAATTTACTTCATATGCCCTTGCAAATAACTAATATCAATTTATGATTGAAATAATCCTATATTTATTCTAATTTATTATGTTTATTATAAATATTTTTGTGTAAATAATGATTTTTTAATTATCTCATGCTAGTCTATTGTTTCAGGTGAACAATGTCCATGTTAAATTATTTGTTATAATATGGTTAATACTATTTGGTGGCAAACCTCTAGCCGTAGAGGTGTTGCTAAAACACGTCGTATTTCAAATATATATATTTTTTTTTAGTAATAATTATTTTAGCATACGGATGGAAAAAACCGTAAAGAACAACATTCAGAAATTAACTACTACTTTGTGAATATTTTTAGTTACTAGGTCAAATTTTATTATTAAAAAAAAAAATTAAACTTTAAGATTATCATAATTGCGAAAAATTCATCATCGTCTGCAGTGTTTAAGTAACAAATACTCCATTAAAATTCATTTTTTGTTTATAATTAGTTACTATAATTTTTTAAAGAACAATATTAAATGAATTCATCAACTATTGATTAATAACTATTGTAAATCGTTAGTCTATTTAAAATATTTTTTCGTTTGTTATTTATGTTAAGTTACCGCCCATTGCATTTTTTGTTTCCTGTATAAATATGCTATACAGTTCAATATTTCTTTTCGAATTTTTTATAAAAATGTAATAACTAATATATACATATATGTTTAAATATATATCTATTTAGATATATATTTATACATATATTCAATGAATAAAATATCAATTTTATCTTTTTAAATCAAACTGTGTTGCTTCGTCCTTGTTTCAGCTAACATTGTTGGAATCTGAGTTGAAATGTAAGTTTAAAACATTGTTGTAAATTCAATAATAAATATTATCTGCACACTGAGAATCAATAATTTCATCAAAGAGAATTCGTTAGACACTTAATGTGTAAATGTATACTTTTTGTTTCAATCAGTATATTACCTTGGTAATTAAATATCCCTTTTCAATTATTAACAGTTCGACATTTTTTGGCAAAATAAATCATATTCATTTACCATCACCCCTAGAATAATGAAATAATGAAATTTTTTGTTTTACTAGAAACATTTCTGATAGACATATTTATATCTATTTATTGTACATATAATTGTGTTATAATTTATTACTGTTTTAATAAAAATAAAAGAGTACCATAATATTATTTTTGAAATAACTGACTTACTCTTTTAATAGAAACTTAAAACTTTCAAAATAATAATTGAATGAAATTTAAGAATACTTTTCAAAGGCTTGAATATTGAAATCTTTATAATTCGGATCTGTAAAAAGTCTCAATTAAAAGAAAGTTGCAAAACATTGCACCAACACTGCAACTATATATGTGTGGTATTAAACATTTACATTTGGTTAACTTTTGTCAATGGTATGTTTATTTATTGATTTATAAATTTATTTTTCTCTTTTATTTTAATTTTAGTTGTTTTTATTAGTGCTACTTGAATAAATATTGCAGTACTTCCATGATCACATGGTGATCACATGGATCACATTGTGTTATTTTTTCCAATTTAACATCTGTTTTGTGTTAAATACACACAAATTAAACAGACTTATTGTTATTATTAAAATCATCTAGTGTTTAATAAGGAAATATTATTGACTTAACTACTTAACATTATTTAGAAAATGAATTTCGCTCAGAAGTCAATAATAAAATTGGATAATCCAAATAAATAGTTAATAAAATGAAAAAATTTAACTTTCCATGTCAAATTTATATTATATAATTGAACACCAATAGGTATCTAAAAAAAGTAAATTAATCTAAAATAGAACCAGCGTTGTTATCTGATGTCACCAGTAGGTTAATTTAAGTTGATTAAAAGAAAATTATTGTTTTATGTCTGTTATATTTGACGAAATTACAAAATTAATAACAATAATGACATCTGACTAAGTACTAATACCATTGATTAAGTATATTTAATCAATGCTAATACTTACACTAATCTGTCTAAGGAGTATAATTCCTGTGAAAGGTGATTTTCAACAATGCAACATATAAAAACATGGGTGCCTACTGCCTACTCATATGAACTTAGACTGATTCAGAAGTTAAGCATGTTAAATATTGAAAGTGACATTATTATTAATAATGAAAATATAAATTTATTTGAAACAACAATAAGATGTATTTCAATTGCACCAAGTACCTACCAACCAAAATAAATCTAAAATGTTTTTATCAAATTATATTGCTAAATTTACCAACAAATTATTTGTCTTCTTTATATATTATATAATTCTTCTGTATGTACGTGTGGTATGTCACTGAATTCCTCCTAAACGGCTGGACAGATTTGAATGAATTTTTTTGTATGCGTTTGGGTGACGGTTGGATGGTTAAGAATTTAGATTCACAAATCAATGCGGCAGATGGCTAGGTGTTAAGGATACTCAAATACTTTAAGACACTGTGATTATAACTAATGCATCAATGCTCGTTTCGTTCAGAATCTAAAACAAAATGAAGCTATTAAATATTAATATGTGTTTAATATTAAGTGAAAGGGCTTTCGTCCCGTCGATTGTTATAAATAATATTATTTTTTTATACTACTACATATAATTTCTACATCGCGGTTCGTATGATTTACCTGTGATTCGTCCCATGGGTCACCGCTATCGCTGTAATTCGGTGGTGTGTTGAAACCATATCTGTAAGGGGAAAGAATATTTAATATATTTATAAAATAGTATTATTATTAATATTAATAGAACGAAAATAGATGGTGGAACACCATCATATGTGTTGTGTTCATCAAGATTGTTATCTTATATTCTAAACATATTATTTATTATTTTTATTATTGTTGAAAGTTTAAAAAAAAAAGAAAATAGTCAAAGATTTAATTTGAATTGTAATTTGTTATTAAAATAACATTAGTATTAAATTTTTAGTTTTCTTTTTTTTCAAGTGTGAGCAGAGCTTACGGTGCTTACATTCACGCTCTGATATATAGGTGTTTATACTTACTATATGCATAGATTAAATATACTTAATATATTTATACTTAGTATATTTAATCTATGCTATATGTATGCAATACTTGGGACAGAAATTCTGCTAAAATTATGTACATTAAATTTTTCTTTTTAAACGGGGTCCGACAATTTTTCCTATTCGCGCCACTGTTTGTGATAGATTCTTCATCGGAGATGTCTAAATTCAAAAAGTTTACTAATCAATGCCGTCTCAGATGAATGATGGAACACACGCTACCTATGTTTGAATTTATTTTTCGTTGGTTGTATTATCACTCTCGTTATTACTTATCACACTAGATAACATAACTATCTGATAGCCGCGGTTCAAATCCGTCGACGGCGTGTGTTTGTTGTTGCTACTTGCTGGCCGTCGTCTCGCCGGTGCAGTTGTGGTCGCTGATCTGATGGTCTCGTGATCCGTGGACGTGTGCTCGGTTCAGTGTTTGCTGTGAGCGATGTCGGCCATGAAACGCGGCCACCATGGAGACGAGGAGCAGTCCGCCGAAGATGGCGGACCGGTGACCAAAAGGCCCCGGGGTGGCCCGGATACGGCCGAGCAACGCGTGCTGGACATCATCAAGGACTCCGGCAACAAGGGCGCGTCCGACGATGACCTGATCAAGGCGTGCCCCGCACTGACCATCGAGGAGCGCGTGGACGTGGTCAACAAGCTCATCACGTCTAACGTGATCACGTTGCACAAGACAAAGGACACGCTTAAGTACAAGTACAAGGGCCCGACCGGCCCGGCGCCTGGGGACGCCAACACCGAGGAGCTGGTCGTGTTCAACCTGATCCGGGATTCGGGACGAAAGGGCATATGGATCCGGGACGTGCGCATCAAGTCCAACCTGGGACTGCCTCGGCTGAAGAAAATCCTCAAGTCTCTGGAGACGAAGCATGCCATCAAGGCCGTCAAGTCGGTGGCGGCCAGCCGCAAGATTGTCTACATGCTCTTCGATCTGGAGCCAGACAGCACGATCACGGGCGGTGCGTGGTACTCCAATCAAGAGTTTGAGTCTGAGTTTATTGAGGTGCTCACCAAGCACAGTTACAAGTTCTTGGAGGCGAAGAAGAACAAGGCACTTAAGAATACCGCCATTCGTAGCCCATTAGTCAAGTATAACATGTCTTACGCGACAGCCGACCGTGTTCTTGAGTTCATATCAAAGACTGGTATCAGCAAGGTGCGGCTCACTGTAGAAGACATTATATCCATATTGGATTTATTAATATATGATGGGCTGGCAGCCAAACGGATAAACTCTGAGGGAAAAGTCGAGTACCGTTCTACAAAATCGTTATTGAAAAGAAACGCTGTGAGTTTTCTACCTTGTGGTAGCTGTCCAGTGATCAAGCGGTGTTCAGATGCCAATCAATTGAACTGTTTGAACTGCAAGCACATGAAAATCTGGACAACCATTTGACATCGGTTTCATATTTTTATTATTACTATTAATGTGTCATATCTAGTTAACTAATATTTGGTTATGCAAGTTTTATTAAATTATGTCTTGAATATGCTTGGATTAATGTTGAAATCTATTAGTTTAAAGTTACATGTTATTCAAAAAATGTTGGTGAATACTGGTGAACTCTAAAGAATTTTGGACAATATTTTTCAACGATTATATCTTAGGACCTAAGACTAGGTGAAATAATTTCAAAACGATCATCCAATATCCAAGTATAAAAATATATTTTTATCATGCTCTATGAACATGAGAATTGATATTAAATGTGATCCTTGACTCATCAGCATTGATTCGATATCTAAATGAAACTTTGATATTAAATGAAATAATTTTCTACGAATATGATGATTTCAAAAACAAAAAAATATCAAGTAAAATTATTTGTTTGATTTTGTTTTATGTCCTTATGTGGTAAATTGTATATTCTTGATAGGTTTGTCACAATTGAAATTAATTTGTTTATACACAATATTTGTTTATACACTATACATTATTTTAAAAGATCTTAAAATACCTTTTAAAATCTTTTTAATTGATATTTAATTTTTTGTAATTTTATGTAAATCAGAAATATATTTTAGATCCTAAATCATTTTGTATCATTCAGAGTCAAATCCGTACTAAATGGAAGGTTTTTTGGAGTTTAAATCTCTTCTGAAATTTTAAGTAATATTTAGTAACTAATGGACTTCTAAGTATCGAAAAAATAATTACAAAAATTAATACTTATCTTTAAATATTTTAATTTTAAATGAGAATAAGTTATTATTTACATTATCATAAGAGTTAAAATAATTATATTATATTGTAAACATTTCATTATATATGACGTATCCACCTCATAAAACTTAGTTTATTTTTTATTACCATTACAATACTGTATATTATTTTTAAACTATTTTATTTGAAGTAAGGGTATAATTTTTTTTTTAACTCATGTAAATAATTCTTAAATTGTTAACATTTCATATGTTTCTTATTAAAATTGTAATAACTATTACCTTCATATCTTTACAGCAGATGTTTTCATGCATTATAGTTAAATCAAATATCATATTCAAGGTGTTCGCCAGATTTGAATTTCCCAGTGTTTTTTTGTTTTATGTGTTGGCTGATTTTATTTCTTTTCAATATTGTCTGTTAATTTTTTCAATTTGCTACTGTGAAAGTTTTATCTTAGATGGACCATAGTTTGAAATGAAGCTTCTTATAAGTCAACACTTCATCGAGGTGGATATATGTCTGATATTATATTTCATACATATTCAGAGGATAAAGCACAAGACATGTTCATATAATTATTGTCATAAAGTTATAACAAGATTAAATCTGATTTTCTTGATGAAATTATACCCTAAAGTTAATACCTTAAAATTGAATACTAAAATAAGTTATTACTTCTGAAATTGAAATTTTAAATTAGTTTACAATTATTGGTTTCCTTTGATACTTGCATACCTAACTATTCAACGATATTATTATTAATTAATAAATTATATTTTTTTAAACTTATATTTTTCATTATCTGCATTGAAGCAAAACTTGAATTTTGCCTCATGAATAAAAAGAAAAGACCCACTGAACAGTACCGTTTCACATTGTTGATTGCACTTTAGGTTTTATTATTGTAAGTTTACTATAAAAATATAAATGTTGTATTGTTATTTAAATATAAATATTTATATATGGACCTTTGGTCCTTTGTTGTAAATGCAAAGTGCAACACTGATTGTGTTGTTTATACTTTGAAATAAAAAGTATATTGCACTAAGAAAACTGCATTAATCTTTTCTAACTTTTTTTTTTTACATAATAAAATTTATTTTCCTTTTGTACGAAATATTCATGATGATAATAATTTATATTTTGTCTGTAAATCATATATTTGAAAATTTGAATGTATTTAAATATTAAAAAAACTAAGTAAGAAACTTAATTTAAGTTGATATAGGTAATAAAATTGATTTTATAATAAACAGATAGCCCATGGTATAGGGGTTTTTGGTGACTATGTTTATATGGACTGCTGATAGATAGCATTGTATCATTCAACAAATAAAGGAGAGATTTAATTGAATATAATGTAAACAGAGGGTGATTATTAATTCAATAAAAAAGAGATATGGGCAGCTTAAGAGTATAATGAAAAAACAGTTAATTTTACTTTCATTTACATTGAAGTTTCTAACGTTTTGATATTGACATTTATTTGGTGAATTGTAATGTATGTTACAGTCTTTTTTTTTTTTTTAATTCTAATCTAAATTACATTTTTTTTTAACTAAGTTTTTTTACTTTTTTTTTTCTTAGTTTTTTTTTCTAAGTTTCTTTTACATTTTTTTTTTTTTACCAATTTGTTTTTTTTTTACTTAGGTTTTTATTTTAACTTTCTTTTTAATTAATTTTTTTTTTTACTTGGTTTTTGCAAATTTTATTTTTACTTACATGCTATAATATTTGTGTTCTATGTAGACTAGAGATGTTTTCCGGGTTCAGTTAAATTTCGATGACGTAGTCGCGCAGTCGTATGTAATGAATGCACGTGTGTGTGGGTAACACACTATAGCCTTCGCTACCCTCCGTCGGCGTCAATGACCTCGTACCGATCTATGAACGAATATAATCGGTACCACTGATGGCTTGTAAAATAATGTAAGTATGGTAGCGCATTCGAAAGACACTCGATAAATTTAATTTAATCGAGTCGCGATGAATAGTAACGACATTCGACGACATAACGCACTGTCGCGGAGAAAAATAAAACGTACCCGAGAGCAGCTTTCGGAATCGCCGTCGACACTATACTGAACAGCTGGTGAGCTGCCGCCCTAGCTTCTCAATCGGTCGGGTTGCGTGGGCAACTCGGCTGTCATTGGTCGGGCGGAGCGAGCAGCTCGGCTCTCATTGGTCGCGTGACACGCCCAGTTTCCTGTCTCGCGCAAACACATGCCTATTGTTATTCGTTTTATTACTATTACTATTATTACGTTATTGTGTATTCATTACGAACTGGCCGGAAATAACGTGTTGTGTAACATTTTTTCGGATTCCCTGTTTTTTGCGGAACAACGTGCCATGAATCAATCTCGATCTATTGTAAGAATCCTAAAATTCCCAGAGCGGCCCCTACACGATCAATTATATTGCGCAATATTATTGCGTGTCTGATACGAATATTGCGCGTACTGCTTGACAAAGGTTGTGCTTTTTTGAAATTAATTGCCCAATATTGAAAAATGTGCACGTAAAAACGTGTAGGCGCATAATATCGTACAAGCTTTTCTCGTCACCGTATTTTGTTTTGTAATTATTGGTAATGTCATTTCCAACAACTCGTTAAAACTGTTATTATTAGTGCTTAAAAAATTTTGGTAATCCCTTGGTTCACTTAATGTAGAGTATCCAATACGCGACCCGTCGCCGTGACCCTTCCCGGCGGCTAATTGCAGTTTTCGGTCGCTGTCGTCCGAGTGGTGTGCATTGCGCAACCGGTCGTAGCTACTCAGTTCTAAATTTCTTCATTAGTACGCCGATTTCTAATGAAGGGTCACGTACATGTACAACATGTCACAAAATGATTGTGATGTGCGTTATTAATAACAATAAATTGATTCTGAATTGAATTAAAGACGAATCGGAAGAGAATGAACTTTTATTTTTATATTATTATATCGCCTAAAACGAGGAAACCAATCGATCCATTATTTTTCCACGATTTTTGTATTACATATTGGCAATGTCGTACAATTCGGGGTATTTATGTATGTACATATTCGATGAAAATGTCATCTTCTTGTGGTGAAAACACTATGGATACCAATATACCATATTGCTGTCGCGGGCCGCGACGACCAAATATCTGACGCGCGTCACGATCGCGGGTAGGACACCAGTCAATAGTAATCGCGAATAAACAGCAGGGCACGACGGACACCCTACTTTTAGATTTACACGTCGCGTACGCGGATAAAGAGGGTAGGCACGCGGAGTCGCGAGCGCGTTTATCGTATAGGTCGAACGAAACAAAGCCGTGGACCAGATATTATATCTGGTAGTGATCGTAGTCCGTAGACGCGAAATCTGAAACACTTTATGTTTCATATAATCGAACGAGAATTTATACCGAAAAGTACTCGTCGCGTCAATATTTTGTTTATCGTAATATTGATAATAAACGCGCGTGAGCCTTTTGACGGGACGGCGTATTATTAAGAATTTAGTCACGTACTCGACAGAAATGATTGTGTGGCGTTTTTACCATGATCTTTTCACGTAAGCACGTCGTTTCGCGTTGAAAAGGCTCTCCGTCGTATCGTCTTTATATTTTTGAAATAATAGAAAGAGATATGGGCTGCTAAAATAAAATGATACACGGTTAATTTTACTTTCATTGATGTTTTTACAGTTTTGATATTGATATTTATTTGGTGGATTGTTATGGGGTGTTACAGTTTATTTTTTCATTAATTCTAATCTGAAGTACATTTTTTTTTCTCTTAGTTTTTGTATTAACTTTTTTTTTGACAATGGTATTACTATTGATTTTATAGTTATGTCTATTATAAAATCAATGGTAATAATAAATACAAACATAAGTATTTATTAATCGATTTATAATGCAAATATATTTGTTTAACTCTCGTAGGTAATCATAATAGGAACTATGTGACCATTATCTAGTGACTAATGATATGTTGAAGAAATAATCCTGTATAATTTATCATTAAAGAAAACATTAAATATTTTATACATTCTTTATAAGAGCGAATTGAAACTAAACTAAAACGTGTAAATACCTTTTAAATAGTAATTTAATTTTCATCTCTAACGAAATCAAACGTTTTTTTCATCCAAGTTGACACGTCTCAACACCATGTAGTACGTGTATAATGCTTTTACAAACTGAAAATATTGTTACATGAATTATTAGTTATAAATGGGTGTCATGTTATAGGTATTAACAGTTTCGTTCACGTTATAAGAACGTATAGCAGAGGACGAATACAAATTAAAACCAATGCATCCAACGAAAATCGTCGACCATGAGGTCAACTCACTAAAACGCAATCTTACCGCTATGAACGACTCGTAACTCAACTTGTACATGTAATATCCCGTGATAAAAGTCGGTCTAATCGATCTCGCAATCATCAGGGTTAGTAGCTGACGAACGTTTTTGCCGGCCCGCCACCAAGGTACGTTATACAATTCCACGTTAACACTCAATTGCTGAAAAAACGAATATAGCGCTCGATTTATACGCGTACTAGCTGTGTGTTTTACATTGTGTGCTGTATGAAATAAAATTATTACTTTTTGTATGATGAATTCACCGAAAAAATTGTTGAGGAATTGATGCCACACGCTCATAAAGATAAAGCCGATCACGCTGACCTTTTCGCCTATGCCGTGGCTGATCTGAAAATCAAACTCGTATGATAATAAAAACTAAATATTTAACCTAACCACGGTATCCGACCGAAATGGCGAAAAAAATAGAAACTAAAACGAAAAGCAGAATCGAAAATCTGGGTAAAACCTATAGGTACTATATAATAATATATTTATATTATTGGTAAATAATCTAATAGAGTAAATACTCTCGAGAGATTTTTAAATATTAAACATTCATAAACTGCGGCGTCCGTCGTAGACTCGAATAGAAAAAAATAGCGAAGGGGCTCGAGGGGCTCGAACGACGGGCCAGGAAGGCCGAGGATCGGGCCAGGAAGCTGCTCTACAAGGGCTGGACGCGATCAACTGCGTCCACGACGCGATCAGCGCGCCCGTCGTCGAGTTATATAAGACTGCCGCGTTGGACAGCGGGAAGAAGCTCTACTTCGTGCGGGGGCGTACATCAAGCACGGCGTGCTTCGGCTACTCGGAAAATACCCGAGTATATCGCGCGCGGCCAAGCTGTTGCACGAGTGGTTCGGCGCTCGACGGCCGCCGCGAGAGAGCCTCGCGGTCTTGCTGAAGTTGACGGCGCGGCCGAAAAGTGTTTCATCCGTATAGTATTAAACGATAATAATTGTCGTAGAATACATCTAGGTTAAGAAAACATCGAGCGACATTGAAAATCATATTTTTAGAATTAAACTCGGTAAGTTCAAGCAGGGTGGAAATAATTTTGGTCCGGCTTTCTAGCCAAAATCGTTTCCGCCCTATTTAAACTTACCGGGTATGATTTTCAATGTTTCTCAATGTTTCCTTATCCTAGTTCTGTTTTATTACAATTTCATATTATTGCTCTATACTATTACGCGGGTCATATATAATATCGAGTTTATTGTTTGTAAATATTAAAAATACAACAAAAAAATAATGTTCCTAAAAAAAAAAATTTTTTTCTTTATGAAATTTAAAGTGGAATAATTTACTAGCGCTTGGCTTTGGGCGACGCTGACAATCGCCCGTCAAAAACTTAAATATATAATAATTATACATTATATTATAATAATCAAATTATGCGCTGTTTGTATTTTTTTTCTCCGCCATTTTGGTTTCTAATCCCTCAACACAAAGCTAAAAACTAACTTACGCTATAATAAGTTTTAATCGTACGTATATTTACCGTTAATTGGAATAGAGCAAACGTCACTGATGTTAGCCCATGTAAATAATCGAAAATAATCAATGTATTAAACAGCGTGTGTATTCTTTTTATGTAACTGAAAAAAGAGGAGGAAAAATAATTCAACTACAATATTTAATAGTTTGTGAATTAATCAAATCGTACGGGTTAGTAGTATATCAACTAAGTAACTACTAAATTAACGGTGTATAATATTAAATGCTTACTTCAGAATTAAGATGTGATGTCTCACACATTCACGAAGGATCGAATAACATTGTGTCTGTTGCCTTTCAGTATAACGTTTAACTTGATTCACACCCGGTGTGCCGCCTTCGACTAGAACAACAAAACAAAAATAAAAACTTTCCGGTGAGACTATACCGTAACGTCGAGAGTTTGTGCTTGTAGAATTTTAAATATTTATATTTATCGCAGTATTTGTTACTACGTAGTGTTTCTAATAATTTACAGTATTCATCGATAATATACTTGAAACATATTAGTAATTAGTGTAAAAAAAAGTTATATAAAAGACTACATATCGATTATAATTAGAGGAAATATTAAATTCATATTAAATATAATTTGAACGTTTATTTTCTATAAATCGTCTAAAGTCGAATGGGGCAAAAAAAAATAGTTACATGAAAATGTCGAGTTTACTAAGGGGCTAATAGTTATCATGCATTTGTCAAGTAGCGAAAAAGTTTTACATTCACATGTAACTTCTAAATCTTGATTTAAAACACAAAGTAAAATGGACTACTTAGTACTTATCAACTTAACTAATAATTATTAAAACAAAACTAATAAAAACAACAACAAACATAACATTACCAACTTAAAACCACACTAATTGTGTGGTTTTAGAAAAACAATTTTGCTACTCAACTCAAAATGTAAAAGTGATTGCCAATATAACACTCACTTTCTTCCAATGAGTTTTTGATGTTTATCAGAGACGAGTTCAATAGTTGGATCTGACCGCCGATATTGTAAATAGCACCAAACATATATGAATCGATTCCCAAGTAAATGCACACTACAACCGCTAGCGAAATAGAGTGGCAGACGAAAATGGTGCAAAACATCCAGAACTCGTCTACATTGAACGGCATCCAAAAACTCAGCGGATAACTCGTCGGATTGTTGTAATATTCGAAATCGGATCGGTCACTGCGGAGTAACGAGAAGGTAGGTTAGTTGCATAAACGAGAGTGGATTGAACTGGTGGACGAGCCAGCAAATACTCGAATCACGTTTAAAATTTAAACTTTAAATACTCAATGTAATTTTAGTTATAATATCATGAGTTCGTGATATTTTAATGTACGGTGTATCGTAATACGTACATCTTGGTTAAACTACAATTAGGAATAGGTTAATTAATAATTTTGGTATAAATGTTTATGATATAGTGGGTTAAACGAAAAACCCGTCTTTTAGGAAAAATCCTAAACCCACGGCGATGCAAAAGTAGCCCATTTGCCATTTGTATATTATTTACCCGAGTATAGTCTGCGTTTTTTATGCTCGTTGCATACAATTGTGATATGTCCTCCGCCAGGCCGAATAATAAATAATTGTTGTTATTTTAAGGTACCTATACTATATAGTATAATTTAAAATCGTTAACTTTACCCCTTTGGATAGGTCAGCAGGGGGCTCAGGACTATGCAACCCACTGCGACCATGCCGCTAAACATGTACCAAAATGTGATACTCTGCACCGGTTTCAAGTACTTGGCCGTGAACTCGTCGGCCGATCGGCGGCCGCGACCGTATGCCATCGACCCCTGGACCTGTATTTCGACCAAGTCGGTGCTGAGCTTGGAGAACTGCGTGTGATACAGCGACATGCAGAACCACTTGTACAGCCCGGTCAGGAACATGGTCCAGATGTCTATAGTCCGGGCCAGTATGGTCAGGTCGGTGGTCACGAACATTTGTATGGTCATCAGTGTGGTGAACAAGGCGGTGACGACGAAAATGATCGCGCGATAAACGTTTAAGGCCCGCCATTTCCACTCTGACGGGTCGCGCGAAGGAAATATACCGAGATATTTGAGTAAGTCATAGGCGAAAGTGAGAAATTCCATTGTCGTGCTTACGGCCCAAGTGCGACGCGCTGTCGTGTCCGGTTCGAACACACACGGCGCGAGTTCGATCGGGTTTTATATGACGGGAACCGCAATCGGAACAAATAATAGTCGTGTCGTGTCCCCGGGGCTCGTATATGATATTATATTTCATTATGTTTTTCCATCCGGTCGAAGTAATTTCCAAACGTATACTTTGACGAATCCAAACTATACGTTGTTCGACCCGCGATCGTTAAATTCGCGTTATATTATCTAGTAGGTATGCGCATACGCGCGCATCGCGGAATATATAATATGTCTATGATCATTTCAACAAATTATAGACATTATTATATAATCGCATCTAGGCGCACACGGCGCCATAATACCATCGCCAAATATAATCTTGACCTCGATGGGCATCTAATTTGAACGTTATGAAATCAGAGTACTTATATTGATCGACTCGAATGCGGTTTTTCTATTTTCAGCGACTGTGCGATGTGGATAGGTAATAATCGTTATAAATTGATGTTATGTTGATGAAATTGCTTATCCGTCAGTTGGTTACTCGTCTTTGGAGTAAGAGAACGTAAAACGAAATTTCAATCTATATCAATTAAATTATATTAAATTAATTAAAAGAAAAAATATTAATCATACCTTTTAGTTACAATAATATATTCTTGAACTATGAAGGAAAATGGTAAAACTATGCGGACGTAAGTATTTCAAAATATTGTTATTTTTTTAAATTTTCTCCGACCTAGGTATTACAAAGATTCCCAATCACCACGAAAGTATTGTGTGTTCAATCGACGAGGAGCCAACGAGTAATGTATAGGTACTGATCATTAAGAATTATTCGTATAAAAAGTTCGGCTGAGGTACTTCCTCATTATTCACCATTTACGGCCACTGCGATAAACTCCTTCAAAATTAAGTAATAAATAACATTTAGAAAATAATTATAATTTATTATAAATACGTATTTGTAAAACAATTTCACTTTCTGTAAAATGTCATCCTAGGAAATCTTACCTGTATTTTCTGTGCCTTTGGTCGCCCTTGTATAAGAATGTTTATTAAAGTATTCGTGCAACGGTATGCAAATGATCTGTTTTCCGTCGATAAGAACTGGCACCCGACTTTTACTGTACCTTTACTATATCAAATCCAAAATGAAAATTCACCCTCGCGTTTATTGCATTATTAAGTACTTACCCTACATCGATCTCGTTGTCAATACATATTTTTTGCGAAAATATCCAATTAGTGTAATGCACGTTGTTATGTTTTGATAATATCAATTTTATTCTTATTAGATATTCGTTAATTAGGTACCGAGTTTATGCTTGTGTGTAGTATTCGTACGTTATGTCATTATATTGTCATTTTACCTCACTATAAATTAAATAATTTGTAAGATACAGGCATAATTTGTGGAATGATAAAGGAGATACTTGGAAATATACATGATAAACTTACAATTACTTAAACTAAATCTGTGTAAGACAAATGCCTTTCATTTAACTATAAACATAAAGAGCAACGAGTAAAATAGAAAAAATACTCTAGGTAGTATGAAATTAAAAGTGCTTCGATACTTATAAAATATGTATGTATTAGATATACAACTACATACAAATATCTACAACAGAAACCACAAAATCCTACGCGTGAGACGGACTCATATAATATTATTATAATTCAATATAACATTTAGGTAATAGGCTATTGGGCAATGAAGCCTTTCCTTCTTGGAGACATTTCAATGATGTGTGACAAAACCGAAAGGCCATCGTTTGAATTGATTTGAGATTTTCACACAGCGAACACCTCCATGCTGTCTATATTTAATAAATAAATTAGAATTGGAATATTTCCAAATGATTTGGACACTGACTAAATCTGACGTGTATGACCGACCATAATATTACGTATTAAATAATTGCTAGTTAGTCGTATATTCTGTGTTTTATTTTTTATACTTGACAAGGAGTTAATAATTTTAAAGTCATAATGAACACGACATTTAATCCGATTCGGCACAGTTCAAACGTTTTTGTCTTCCGAGTTGACTCGTCTCAACACCATGTAATACGTGTATAATGATTTTATAAACTGAAAATGGTTACAAAAAATATAATTTCAATAATACATCGTTTCCGTAAATACGTATAGACAAAACATTATATGAGACACGGTGTCACATAAACAGTTTCGTGTGTGCTGTGAAATTTTGTAATAAATACAAAATAAAACCAACTTATCACAGTGAGTCGTTGGCCACGAGATCAACTCACTAAAACGCAATCTTACCGCGATGAACGACTCGTAACTCAACTTGTACATGTAAAATCCCGTGATAATAATTGGTCTAATCGATCTCGAAATCATCAGGGTCAGTAGCTGTCGGACATTTTTGTTGGCCCGCCACCACGGGACGTCATACAACTCGAAACTAACACTCAATTGCTGAAATTACACATATATATATAGCGAACAATTTACATTTTACATACTAGTGCACTGCAATAATTACTTTTTGCATGATGAACTCGCCAAAAAAATTGTTGAGAAATTGATGCCAAACGCTCACAGTGATAAAACTCAATACGCTGACTTTTTCGCCTAAACCATCGCTTATCTGAAAATCAAAACTCGTGAATGTAATTATTATTAGATATTGTATCTGAATACGGTATACAATCGAATAAATATCAAAGAAAAAGTGAAAAAAATTAAAAAACTAAAATAAATAATGGCTAAGGTATCAGTATACGAATCAACACAAATCGAAAATCCAAGTAAAAATTCTATTATTGGTCAACTATATTGAACGTTAGTGCATACTTCATAGAGATTTTCAAAAAAATTATATTCGTTTACAATGAACGATCTTATTGTTTTCATTGTATAGATTTTCGTATGGTGGCTAAAATGACGATTGAGTATTGTTATTTTAATTAATTTTAATTTGTGCAGCATTGAGTTAATTAAATTTAGTAAGAAAATATACAAATTTTACGTGGAATGAAAAGTGATAACACCGTGCTTTTTAGAATATCAATGAAAATCTAAATTATTCGAAAAAGACTTCATCTTAAATTGAAGTTCACATTTTTAAAATTCTGTATGTGCTTTTTATAGGAATAATACGAGTATATGAATAGATGTGTTTTATTTTCGAAACTATTAATAATTGTAAGCTTTCAATTTCACCATTTTGGCCTCTAATCGTTAAAGCTCGAAACATTTAATTAAATAGATTGTTTCAGTCGAATGTATTTACCGTTAATTGGAACAGAGCAAACGACAATGATGTTATGCCATGAATGTAGTCGACGATTATCAGTGTACTATATAGTGTACATATTCTTCTTATATAACTAAAAAAATAGGAAGAAAATAATTTAAGTACAATATTTAATAATATGTGAATTAATTTACTGTTATAAATGCTATTTCAGTGCCAATTACGATGTACGATATTGTATTCTTACTTGAGTATCAAGATATGATGTTTCGCACATTCTCGGAGGATTGAATAACACCGTGTCTGTTGATTTTCAGTATAGCGAGTTAACTGATTCGTACTTGGTAAGCATTTGACTAGAATGAAAAATAAAAATTTTAAAAAGTATACTGTGTGAATATATTTTGAAATCCTAAATGGTAGTGCCATAATATCACAATAATACTCGTATAGTATCTTCAGTTTTTTTCAGTTATTAGGAAAACTAAAGGGAAATGCACAAAAACACCTCTCGAATGAGTTAACTGCTTTTTTTAAAATTGGTCGTAAATTAATAAATTTAGTAATAATAGTCTTTTGATCGAAATCGTGTAGATAGACAATATATATATATATATATATATATATAAATATATAAATATATATATTTTGTCTATATATTATATATATATATATATGTCAAGTAACAAAACAATTTTACATTCACGTGTTACTCACTTTCTTCCAATGAGTTTTTGATGTTTTTCAGAGACGAATTTAATAGTTCGATTTGACCGCCGATAGCATAAATAGAGCTAAACAAAAACGAGTCGATTCCCAAGTACATACATACGGTAACCACTAGCAAGATGGAATGACACACGAAAACAGTACAAAACATCCAAAACTCGTCTAACTTGAACGGCATCCAGCAGCTTAACGGGTAGCTTGTGGGGTCGTTGTAATATTCGTAATCGGATCGGTCCCTGGGGAAACGAGAACAAAGTATACAGACAGAATACACTTGTGGGAGCAAATGGGCAAATTTTCGAACTATCACAATTTTTTATATGTACCGACATCAATAAATCATTAAACTATAAGTAATTGTTATTATATTGATTACGATAGTGTTAAACTGTTTGTAGAAAATATGAATATAAAATATTTTGATCTATAGACAATAAACTATTCAAGTCTTTTCGTCAATAATATTGCGTTTTATTCACCTCGATACTGAATAATAATAATTATTATTATTTGTATTACCTCTTTGGGTAGGTTATCAAGGGGCTCAAAATAATACACGCCGACACGACAAAGCCAGATCCCATGTACCAGACAGTAACTTTTTGCATAGGTTTCAAGTAGTTGGCCGTGAATTGATCGGCCGATCGGCGGCCGCGACCATATGCCATCGACCCCTGGGCCTGTATCTCGAGCAAGTCCGTGCTGAGCTTGGAGAACTGTCTGTGAAACAGCGACATGCAGAACCACTTGTACAGCCCCGACAGGAACATGGTCCAGATGTCTATGGTCCGGGCCAGTATGGTCAGGTCCGTGGCCACGAACATTTGTATGGTCATCAGTATCGTCATCAAGGCGGTCACAATGAAAACCATCACGCGGTACATGTTGAAGACCCGCCATTTCCACTTTGACGGGTTGCGCGAAGGAAATATACCGAGATATATGAGAATGCCATAGGCGAAAGTGAGAAATTCCATAGTATTTACAGTGTACACACGACACGTGACCGTGTTGGGAATGAACAAAAAATGAAATGCATTTCCAAACGTATACTTTGACGAATCTAAACTAAACGTTTTTTGTCTCGTTTAAATTATATAGTAGGTATACGTGTATCAGTGGAGTTGAACTTTTTGACATTTTCAATAAATTATAGACTAGCAGTGGCGAACTAATGGCACGCACGCTAAAGGTGTGACGTTTTTTGGCTAATTTTAATAGCACTTGAAAATATACAATTATTACTATTGATTCTGAAATTGTTCGTATTTTGGTACGCAGTTCTTATAGTAAAATAATAATATTGTGTCGTTTTGGGTTGCCCATGTGTTTTTTACTATTTGAAACCAATGTACCATTGCGATATGTGAAAATAATTCTGAGAAAGTTCAAACATTTTTATGACATTCATATAAAGAACGTTGAAAATTAGACCACTTCTTCTATCAAAATACTGAAGCCAGACAGAAAAAAAAAATTAAACACATATTATACACACCTCAAATCAATACATTTCTCACTTCACTCAAAATATAAAAGGAACAAAACGGTCGCTAACTTTCACATTCTGGCTCAATAACTGTTATTATGTTATGGAATTGAATAAAATATAATATATATAATATTATCTTTTCAACCTTTTTCAAAGCTTTACTTTCATTTTTTTATACTTTTTTCCTTTAATCCTTAGTCGATTTTTTCATTTTGATAATATATTTTCTGGTGTTGAAGCCTAGAGAACTTTCTAGAAATAAAATACTTGAATATAAATAGTAAATACATTGACGTTCACCATTAAATTAATTAATTCACACGATGAAATATATGTAATACACATTTATCACTATTCTTATTCAATTTTGATTTCACTGTAGTATTATATTATTTATTACGTTTTTCATAAGTTAGTCACTTACACTTACTAACGCTTTGAATGTTCAAATTATCTCAGAAAAGTAACTCTAGTCGACATTTATGCATGAGCAGTGCTTGATAATATGTTTGTGGTGGTACATTGAATGATTAAACATGGTTGGGCTTGAGCATTGGCATTTCGGGCTTTCTTTTCTATAGAATGCTTAGATATACGCATTTATAATTATACAAATCAACGTAAATTGATTTTCGTTAAACAGTAATGAAAAAAAAAAATTATTTCAGAAACGTATTTATAGGCAAAGAATATACGTACGCATTGTGAGTGTTGTCCGTTATTATTTCGACATAATATACGTAATATACATGTTTCATAAATACATAATTATAATTATAATTTATAATTAATATAATAATTTAATCAGTATTAAATCTATTTTAACTTTATGCATTATTGTCTTCTGTGTGAACTCGCCTCAACACCATATAGTACGAATAAAGTGTTTTTACAAACTGTAAAAGATTTCAAAAATATTAATTAAATTATAAAATTAACCATAAGAACTAATAATAAAAAATTGTTTTAATTAATAAAACTGTTAATTTTTTTTTTTAATAAAACCTAGAAAAACAAATAATAACATTAATATATTGTTAACTGCAGTTATTTTATATTCGTAGTAAGTAGCAGTGCTGAACTAGTGTTGAACCCATGTAGAGAAGATTTTGTGTGCACTATCCCTTTAATTTAAATGAAACCACCTACTGGAGCAGCCCACTTGGTTAACGTTATAATTTTAAACAATGCAAACAACATCATACATTTTGATTTTTACTCCTTCCTTTTATTTTATGAAAACTCAAAATCTTTAAAAAAAAATAATTGCCATCCATCAATCCACCACACATTTTTTGAAGGAGCCGCTGCTCTTCAAAAACATTATCAACACGCAATTGCTACATACACGGGTACATAGTATTTATAGAAGCTGTATAACTCAACTTCAAAAGACAATACAATATACTATAATTAGATAAGTAATTTACAAATAACTTAATAAAATTATCTCACCGAGAGGAACGACGAGTTGCATAAGTTGTACAAGTAAAATCCCGTGATTGTTGTTGGTTTCGTAGATCGCAAAATCATTAATTGAAATATAAAACGTATTTTTTTGCCAGTACGCCACCATGGAACATCGGACAGTGTATATTGAACACTTAATTGCTTTAAATAATAATTTAGACCGTTTTATACTCATATATATTACAATAAATAATTATATATATATATAATTTAAAATAATTTATTGTTTTATATTTTTATACTATTACATATTTTATCATATTTATATGTATTATATTATTTACTTTTCGTAAGATATATTCTCCAAAAAAATTGTTTAGAAATTGATGCGATAAACTCACAAGAAAGAAAATCACTATGGTAATTAGTTCTTCAACACTAAAAGTGATCTGAAAAATGTGATTTTTATTTGTAATTCACATAAAAACTTATAATATAAAATAGTTAGGTATATAGAGGAACTATAACTAATAATTTACCGTCATTTGGAACAATGCAAACGTCAATGATGTTATTCCGTGTAAATAGTCCACGATGATCAATGTATTGAAATCTGTTCGTAATTTTTTTATGTAACTATTTAAAGAAAAAAAAACATTTCAGTATTGCTGGGTAAAAACTCAAGCATTTATTTCGTACTTCATGATTAAAATATGGTGTTTTAAGCATTCTCTGAGTTTATCATGAAATATTTGTTGTCCTTCTTCAGTAAAATACATTGATGTTAATTGATCCTTGCATGATATGTTTTCTACGAACAAAAAAAAAAAAAAAACAATTAAAAATCAATGATTTAGTATTGTATTATATTAATTCAACAGACGAGTTTCGATTCGTAAGGATGTATTATTTGTTAATTGTTGTACATGGAAGTTGTTGTTTTAATTTATTGTAAACAGCATGGTTACTCACCGGTTTTCAATGAGTTTTCGATGTTGATAATAGATGAGTTGAGTTGATTGATCTGACCACCAATGATGTAAATAGCACCAAACATAAACGAATCGATTCCCAAATAAATCAACACATAAAGCATTGAAACCGTAAAGTGGCTAAAGAAAATTGTCGAAAACAACCATTTGTTGTACACTGAGAACGGCATCCAACTAAGCAACGGGTAACTTTTTGGATCGTTATAATAGTCGAAATCTGATCGATTGCTAAAATTTTAAAACATTTTTTACTCAACATCTATCGATGTGGATCTAAAAGAAAAAGAAAATAGAGAACGTTAAAATTTACCTTCTGGGATAAGTCACCAATGGGTTAACAGTGATGAGACACACTGCAAGTATTCCGGATAATAAATAACACAACGTGAACAGTCGGGTTTTCTTAATGTAGTTTGTCGTAAAATGCACATTTGCCATACTCGGTCGGCCGTGAGCGGCTAATCCTTGGTTTTGCACTTTGGTCAACGCCGTGTCAAACTCGATGAAATCGTTATAAAATAACGCCATGTAACACCATTTGTAAAGTCCTGACCAGACCAATGTCCATATGTCTATGATCCGGGCTAATTGTGACAGGTCCGGAGCTTTAAATAATTCGACAGTCATTGAGACCGGGATCCAGACCAACAAGACAAATAGCGTCCAGCGATAAACGTTTGAAAGCCACGTAGCCCATTTTGATGAAGTGGACAAAGGAAATATACCGATGTACCTGAGAATGTTAATTGATAATCCGAGAAAATGCATTGTACATTTATGACCGATGTCTGTAGAGTAGTACTGATTATGAGTACCTCTCTGCCTATAAAATGATATGGAAACGTGACTGTGCAGTTTGATCGGCTAAAAATTATTGTTGAGTTTTCGTGTAAAACGTTGAAAACGATAAATCACATTCAAACTTAATTATAGTCAACAGTCATAATGATATGGTCATTGAAATATTAATCGACATTAGAAAATGATAGATTATTATGTGAATAAATACTACCAATACCTAAAAACAAAAATACTCCAATTTTCTACTACAACTCATTATATCGAATTAAATCAATATCTAACTACACTTAAAAGAATAAAACGCAAATTTGTTGAATAATTTAGTAAATTAATAATGGTACAAAATAGAAAAATGCATCTAAAAGTTAATAACATTGCAATGATAATAAATACAATTAGTTTTCACCACTATGGTCTACAAGAAAATTATTTAGCAATATCATTAGTTTTCTAATGCATATTTTTAGATTTATTTTTGCACCAATATTAACTTACTATGTTACTAGTATCCAGTGTATGAAATTGTATATTATATTATTATATTATTTCTCATATTTAATTAAATCTTAGTATAATATTGAGACTTATTTCACCATATCATTATTATATATTATTATATTATTGTAAATAATCTATAATTACTTTGCAAATTTGTAATATCATGAAATGACAATAAATATTATTATTATTATTATAAAAGACTGCCGTTTGTTTTCAAATAATATCCTTCCTTGATATCTGATGATAAATGCATGATTTAGTTATATGTGGGAACTAATTAATTTTGATTCGTTAACAGAAACCAATTTGTTTTTATAAATTCTTTTTACACTTTTTTTTTTTTTTGTAGACAAAATATTCAATCTGTAAAATAAGCATATTATGTGATTATAATTATAAAAAAATATTAAAAGTATGACGGTGGTTCGCGTGAGAGGAGACGACCGTCAGTTAACGGAACTCCAGTTACTTGGGGAGGGGGGGGGGCGGTTACACTTATATTAACTCAATAACTCACCATTTTTTAGGCGGTGGAGTGGATTTTCAGGGAGCTTGTCGGAGACTAGTTTTGAGATTAATGAATTTGGGTGTCCGTGGAGACGATTTTGGAACTTTTTGTATTGTGATTTGACTGCTTCGCTCATTGTGTGGAGGCCTGTGTCTTTGTTAAGAGTGTCGTTGGAAACATATGTAGGTGCGGCGAGGATAGTTCGAAGGACACGGGATCAAAGTACTTGGATTTTGTAGGTATTGGAGATTTTTACCGAATCCCATAGTTCTATTCCATATAACCGTATTGGCTTTAGTAATATTTTGTGCATAGTGAGTTTGGTTTTGGAGTTAATTTTTGAACTTTTATATAATAATGGTCGGAGAAGCCTTAGGCGTTGGTTGAGTATTATTCTTTTCGAATGTTAATGGGGTGCCCACGTGAGTCGTTTATCTAATATTAGGCCTAGGTATTTTGATTTAGTTTCAATTGGGATTTTGAAATTGTTTATAAATACTGGAGGGGTCTTTCATTTCGTAGTGTGAATGTTCTATGGATAGATTTACTCTCGTTAATTTGTATACGCCATTTCTTGTACCAAAAATAATTCATACATTTCTATATAAACTTTATAGGAGCATAGTTTTCTTTCACGTTGAAACATCTCAATATCATGCAGTACTCATACACAGATTATGAAAACTGAAATAGATTTTTTTAAAGATAAAATTATAATTATATTGTTAGTTCAATAATTTATCATTAATATAAAACATTATTTCGCAATTTGAGATACAAACAAGTTGTTATTAAAAGTATGAAAATATATGATTACATATATTTAAACAACATTAAAACAACTACTTACATATGTGTATATATATATATATACACAATATACATATACAAATCACAATGTGGTGTGACAGAACGGCATATTTGTCATATCGACTTTTCTTAACATTTTATTCAGGAGAAAAACAGGATTCATTTATTTATTCATAAAATTGTGTTGTTCGTGCGCGTGTGAGGTCGACGTCAGAACAATAATAGAGCGTGATAAAATGTTCGAATTCGGCCAAATCAAAGGGCTTAGGAATCAAATATTTATATTGTAATCGCCACTGGGTATATATTAAATAAAATTATCGTTAGATTTATTAATATTAGGCTACGCTATTTCAACTCGTATAATCAAGCGAATTCATAAGTCTTTTTCAAAAGCTAGCACACAGTATATATAAACAGCCTATTTTATAATATATAGGTAAAAAATTCTTTATATAAATAATTCTTCTGTAACTAAATAGATGCATTTATTTTTTAATTATTTTGCGAATTTTTAACACATTATCGCGCATTTGCCGAAAAAGGCAGGGTAACGTCTGCTGGATCAGGTATATTCATAGTATACAATTATTACGTTCAAAACTATACATAGGCAAAGCCAATTACTTGAGTAATTCAGCTAGTGAACAATAAAAAATATGAAGAATAAACTGAGAAGGTTTATATGTGTTTGTTTATGTAAAACTAAAAATGGATGTGATAAAGGTGAAGATGATGGGTGATTGATATTGGTAAATTATTCTTACAAAATTTAAATCAATATACCATTGAATATTTACTATGAAAAATAAATTTGAGAAAAGGTGGTTGGATGAATAAGCCTTTATTTTTATTTTATAAGTAGATAGTTTAAAATAGTATTAGTGCTCAATTATTAAATGTTTGATAAATTAAAAAAAAAAAGTTCTCAATGTACTGGGTCGATACTAAATATTACTGGTAACAATATTTTGTCTTAAAAATTACAAAATATAAAATAATTTTACGTCTAAAATTTAGTTTATTATTTAATCTACGTTTACAATTTACAAGAATGCCACAAATGTCAACACCGATTTATTAAATAGATAAATACGAGTATATATGGTGTATATTTAAGTATCCTTTACTCGATGTATGGTATAATAATTACAATACAAAAATAATGGCTTAGTTATATGTGAGATCTAAACAACTATAATTAGTTAAAATCTACAAAATATCTTTGATACTTTTTTAAAAAATACTAAGTACAATTAAATATTATGTATCGTCGTCGTTTACGTTGACACGTCTCAATACCATGTAGTACGTATATAAAGATTTTGAAAACTGTAACAGATTATAAAAATGAAAACGTAAAAGTATAAAAACAGGAAGAAAATGGTATCTACAATTTGTCATCAAAATGATTTTTAGTAAAGCAATCATTTAAAAAACCTATAACAAAAAATATGATTACCTAGAGTACCTACAGTGATTTATCTAGAATAACCGTATAGTAATGGAGGTTTTTAATTATATTGACACCTATGTAAGAAAATACTTGATTATTCAGTAGATCCACTATTTATAATTAATATATATTATATGTGTATAATATTATGTCACAAATAAAAACGTTGAGTATAGATTTTGATAACATTCGCTTTTTTTATATCAATTTAAAACAAAATTTCATCTATTCATAAATGTAATTCACGTAACATAGAATAAATGTGATTTTTTTGAACTGATTTTGAATTTAGTACTTTTATTTTTAATTTTTTTTAATAAAATTGATTTTAAATTTAAATAACACATTGGCATGTATAAATTATTTTTTCAACAATTTATATATTAATGGATAATTAGCAAATTTAAAAGAGATCGTTTGTATCGTTTTTTGATAATATTTAAAGCTTTATTTTAAAATATTACAATTTTAATTATATCAATATTATATTATCTTTTTCTTGATGCTGTAGTAACTCACTTAGTAAGTGAACCTGATTTTATGAAGGGGAAGAGTTCTGATATATATCGGCTACATTACCCTAGGCATGTCACTAAAATGAGTATAATATAAATATTATATGTTATAAGTCCAATTATAATTGACATCCAAACTATAGATTAATATAAGAATACACTATAGTACTATACCATAATAACAATAAACTATAAATTCTCACCGTAAGAAAAGACTCGTTGCTTAGTTTGTATAAGTAAAATCCCGTGATTAAAGTTGGTTTCATAGAACGCAAAATCATCAATTGTATGGTATTACGAACTTTTTTATTTCCACGCGACCATGGAACGTCGCTCAAAGCTGAATAAACACTTGATTGCTTAAAAAAAAAATTGAAACACATTAATGAGTGCCGTAGTAAATATTTTTTACTCGTGTTTACTTTTTCTAAGATGAACTCTCCGAAAACGTTGTTGAGAAATTGATGGGATAAACTCATTAAAATGAAAAACATTACAACAATTGATTCTTCGATACTTTTACTGATCTAAAACGTATGAATTAATATTTAAAATATTTGAAAATTATAAAATTTACAAGTACGAGTATGTACCCTACTCTAGTTATATTTATATACTAGAATATACAGTGCCACCGAGACAAGAGATGTCTCTAAATAATTCAGCTGGATGGCCTTTTATTGAAATAATTAGGTTTAGGGAACCTAGGAGTTATCTTATATGTATATAATACACGTTTTTGAATAATTTTCAAAATTTTAACTCTATTGGTGTCCGCATGCGCAATACAAATTGTATTTTTTTTAATTGGCAACAATTTTTAACATTTTAAAATTTTATTTCGATTGGCCTATTTTTTTGAAGTAATTTTGTCCAATGGTGTGGTTCTAAATCTAAAATTGACTAAGTTATCGCTAAGAAAAATTTGGAATTATTTTTGAATTTTAAATAGCTGCAATTCAGCCAATTTTTGAAATAGAAAATGTTCAAGTATGATAGTTGCTTAAAACAAATTGGCTAATCTAAACATGGTGTTGAACATAAGTGTTCCTATTTAAAAATATACAAATTGTGTTGCGTATGCGCGCACAGATAGAATTAACATTTTTAAAATCTTAAAAAAATGTATATTACTGTACTCCCTTTGACCCCCCTTCAAGCTTATTTTAAGTTATCCGACTGACCAGCTGAATTATTTAGTAGTACCTCTTATCTTGAACACACTGTACATATTATTTAAATACATAATTTGTATTTGTAGGTAACTCTTACCGTCCACTGGAACAATGCAAACGTCAATGATGTTATTCCATGTAAATAATCTACGATTATAAGCGAATTAAAGTCTGAACGTAATTGTTTAATATAACTGTGAAAAAAAATTAAATTATCTTTTTAGAAAGAACCCATTCCCAAAATTTTTTGTTCCTACCTCAATATTAAAATGTGATGTTTTAAACATTCTTTTAGTTGATTATAGCATACGTCTTGCTGTTTCTTAGTAAAATAAGTAATTTGATCTCGATCCGTACTCGATGAATTTTCAGCTAAAAATAAATAGGCGCAATTAACAATAAATTGAATTTTTTGACTCAGCCTTCAGTAGGCCTCGAATGCCAACGTTCGGTTACCTGTTTAACCGACTTTTCATATAAAAATAAAACGTTAAAATAATACCAACGGACGATTTCTAGGGAGTTTATTGGACGGTCAAAAAAACAAATATTTTCTAATTTTTCAGATTATTGAGAAAACGTATTATACTCACCGACGGTTTTTATGTTAGCGATAGACAAGTTGAGCAGTTCGATTTGACCACCGATAATATAAATAGCACCAAACATGAACGTATCAATACCCAAATAAATCAACACAATAAGATTCGCCATAATTCCGTGGAAAAAAAAATACAATACGAACACCCAACTTTTCTCTATTGTATACGGTATCCAGCAAATAAATGGATAACTGTTTGGGTCATTGTAATAGTCCGATTTCGATCGATCGCTGGAATTAAAAAATATGCACACAATTAAATTTACCGATTCAAATATTATGAATAAATATCCTAAACGCATTAAACTACCCAATAGGATACGCCAGTATAGGGTTAACTATGACGCCAAATGCTACGAATATTCCGGTGCACAAATAACTCATTGTGACCGGTCGGGTAGTTTTTATGTATTTCGCGGTAAACTGATTTGCTGCCACCGTAAAGCCAAGCGCGGCCGTCCCTTGACGTTGTATTTCAACCAACGCCGTGTTGAACTTAAAGAAATCGTCACTGAATACAATCATGAAACACCATTTGTAAAACCCTGACAAAAACATTGTCCACATGTCTATGATCCGGGTCAATTGAGATAGGTCTGGCGCAACAAACAATTGTATGGTCATCGAGACTATGGTCCAAACCATAAAGATCAAAATTATCACGCGATAAATATTGAAAAGCCATACGATCAGTTTCGACGATGTTGACCATGGAAATATACCAATAAGCCGGAGAACGTTGACCGATGATTTGAGGAAATGCATTGTGGATAATCGGTCGACCAGCTGTAGCGCAGAAAGCAATACCGTAGGCTACAAATAATGGGTATAAACTATACCTATGCAGTTGGGTTAAATTCGCGATGGTCATTTTCGTGCGGTTTTATTTTATATTAGTAATAGTACGATCAAATTACAATGGTTATTTAAATCAATTATAACTATTTTGAGATATCCACTGAATTAAAAAACTAACAACAAGCATTTGAAAATTATAGCTTTTAAATATGTTGAACGAGTTTTAAAAGAACACTATACGGTTGTTGACTACACAACTATCTATTATATGTTCAGATAAATCAATATATATAAGTATTTCCTATTCCTATTCATGGACGAGTAATAGTATTTAAAATAATAAATTAGCTGTTTAACTATTCTGTAGGAGTTGACGTAAAAACCGATATTTAGTCAATTCAGTTCTTGGAATATAATGAATATTTTAAATGCATAATTAAATTTTAGAAGCACATCATAATTTGTGAGCAAGCTTTTTAAATTTTGTTATCACTATACATTATACCCAAATACATAATATACCGCCCCCTTTAGATTTAGAAACACACGCGAATGCATTTAACATGAAACATTAATTATTAAACGATATTTTGAAAAAACCCCAAAGCTAGACAAGTTATGGACTTATAGTCACTTTTTCAATTCACATAAATTATGTTAGTCAAGGCATCTTGATATTACTACGGATATTTCTACGGCGGTACAATAAAATACATTTTGAAATCAAATTCTAAGTAGCTACACTAAATATTAATATTGAATGATTAACAGAAAAGTTATAAAATTATCATTACAATATCATTACAATAATTTCTTCAATTTTAAATAACTATTTCTTTTATTTGTAAAATTGAAAACATAACATTATTAAATTTAAATATTTCATTTAATTTCATTAGAGTCCAGCGCAGCTGACAGTGGCGCCATTTGGGAAAAACTACTGGGGTAGCAAATTGTTCCAGAAAAAAAAAACTCCGTAAATAAATGAATCGTTTTTACACATTTTTAATCAAATAAGAGGTTAACAGTGTACCTATTTAAAACTGTAAAATAATTTGTATATCTATTGTTTTAACAGGTAATTAGGTACTAGTATTATAGATAAATAATTAATTATAAAAAAACAAAATTAAAAAAATGAATAAAAATTAATTGGAATTTTTGATTTGATTCAATTATTAGATATTTTTGAAAATAAAGTTTGATGGAGATGTTTACAAATTCTTACGACAGCAATAAAAAAAGAGAGGTTTATCTTATATCATTAAAATTAGGTACCTACTAATCTGTTAGATTGTTAAAAGTTTCTGATGCAAAAATCACGATTTTTTATATAGGGTAGCAAAAATATGATTTTGCAATCTCATGAAATAAGGCGGGATAGCAGTTGCTACCTTTTGCTACCACCACCCATCGGTGCCTATGGCCCTATCTGATACCTATCTATAAAGTGTAAATAAATATAATCGGTACTACTTACGGCCTGTCGGTGGGTTGCTGTTGAGAGGTTCGGTGTTCGTATTGGCTTGTGAAATAAAGTAAGTAGTAACAGATACAAAAGTCACTCGATAAATCAAATAAAACAAAAAATAAAAAGTCGCGATTGAAAGTTTGATTACAGATAAATAATAACAATTGACAACATTATTGACTATTACGGAGAAAAATAAAAACTGCAATGTTAAAACCGAGAAGAACTTTCTGAACCGCTGTCGACACTAGACTGGTCGTCTGCACAAGCTGCTGTACTTTCACGCGTCACTCGATCGGTATTGGCTGGGTCGCGCGCGCAGCTCGGCTGTCATGGGTAGGGTGGCGCGGGCAGCTTGGCTTTCATTGGCCGTGTCACCCAAGACCACCGCGAACTTTGACTTATTCCGATTTCCCGCAAACACACAACATAGTTATCAGTGTCATTACTATTACTATTGTTACATAATTATGTATTCATAACGAACTATCTTATCTTCTTTATATAATATATAACTGTAAGGTGCTTTTTCTTGAAACCGGCCCACAGCTCAAACCGTTGGACGGATCGGGTTGAAATTTGGCATGAAGATAGCTATTATGACGTAGACGCGCACTAAGAAGGGATTTTTGAAAATTCCACCCCTAAGGGGAGGTTAAAACCGGTAAAATACTGATATAAAACGATATAAATACTGAATAATATAATAATGAAAAATACTGAATAATAATATAATATATAATAAAACTGATATAAATACTGAATAAAACGGTCTGAATACTGATTCATGACTCTGCTATATAAAATGAAACTATTGACCAAATTTAATACCACAAAGCTCCAGTGGCTCTGGATTTTTTCCATTTTTACCCCTTTTAATCCCCTTAGGGTTAATTTTCTTAATTTTTGTTCCGTAAAATCCTTCTCCTGACAATAAAAATCACAACAAAAAAAATAATTAGCTAAATCGGTCCAGCCGTTCACGCGAAGATAAATGGTAAATAGGGATTCATTTTTATATACTATTTTTACCGATTTCAACCCTTTAAAAACAAAATTTTGAAAATCGGGTGACGTGGTAACACTCAGGATGGTATTTGGAACAACTCTGTGAAAAAAAAATTGGAAAAAAGTTTAATAGCGTCGTCACAAAATGGGAACATAAAAAAGGCCTGTTCTTTTATTTATAAAAGGATATCTAATCTGCGATAATACTCTATACTCTATATTCTATAATATATTTATAATTTAATTTATATAACATCACCATGAGGTACATATGTGTAAACTGTAGAGGCGATAAATCGTTATTGAGAATTTTTTCAAATTTATTTATTTCACTTTCACAACTGTATGTATATTTTTATTATGAAATTAATTAAAATTGAAATTTTAAAACCAATAATAATTACTATGATTTTAACCACTTTTTCTCCTTAATTTTCAAGGGAGGCGCCGCCTAAGTTGAAACTTAGGTTTTTACTTATTTTTTATACAAAAATCTTAGATTAACTTCACTTAACAATAAAAAACTAGTACATGTTTACTAATTTCGATGTTTAACTTATACTGGTGACAAAATATTTTATTTACACAGACAGGGCACTGAATAGTGAGAATACCTAACCAGCCCGGGTCGGATGAACGAAAAACTGACACGGTCCCGGCCCGGACACGTCCCGGGGCAGTAGGAATAGACCTTAAAGGTTAGGTTATACATATTGAAAGCCAAAAATTATGCATTTACGGCACATTACCGTATATCATATCAAAATATAGAATCTCCCGATCTCAATGGATTAGATTTTGTTTTGAACTATTTTTATATACCTATGCAACATATTTTCTCAAAAACATGGACGACCACGATAGAGACACCGACAAAAATATTAACTAGAGATACAAGATATTAAATTAACCACTAAATATTCTGATTTGATCTATGACATTCAGATTTTGATCTTGCCCTGGGTGGGATTTTATCCTTCGGACACAGTCACGTTGGCACCGCATCATTCTCGTCTGTTGATGATCGTGGCTTCTTTTCGGTCTGATAACGGCAAGTCTTGGTCGTTCCAGCCCCACGGTGCTGCCGGCTCGTCCGAGTGACCTTTGTTGCCGGTTCGCTCGGCGCGTTTGCGCACGAATTCCGACGACGCGGTTTTCAAGTCGTACGCCCATCCGATCTTGGCAAACAGGTCGATGAACGCGGTGGTAAAGTTAAACTTGTAATTACCCAATTCCGCCGCCTTGTAGTCCCACGGGAACGTGTGATGATAGTTGTGCCAGCCCTCACCCACCGACATCACTGACACAAACATGTTTTCCGTCGGATTGATAAATCTGTTTAAAACGTTTATTTAAAAACCACATGGCGTACACATCATGAAAACACAATACAATCGTCATACCTATCGTATGGTTTATCGCCCCACGCGTGTGCCAAGCTGTTAATCAGCCAAATGCCGTTCAACGTGAGTGCGTACCGCAACATGACGGCCACGTACCAAGAATTCCTCCAAGTCTCACCCCAACCGTACACGGGAATCAGTGTAGGTAAGATGAAGCACGCCACCGTTATCAAGGGCCAGAAGTATCTGAAAACATAATTATTAATCATAACATTCGGTTTTGGCCCTCGACAGGAACCCCTCTCAAAATAATTTCAAGTATAAATAATTACAGTTTGTTCGTATTATTCGATCAAATTCACCCGTGAAAAACTTAAACCTTCGCAGCTGGTCTACGTTAAACGTTTTTTGAATTTTATTTTAAATGCTGCACATACTTTTTTTGGAACGCGACGAGCGGATCGGCCAACAAATCGCTCGTGTCGATTCCGCGTCCTTTATTGATGACGTCGGGATGTTTGCGGCACAGTAACCAGCCGACGTGCGAGAAGAAAAACCCTCTTTTCGAGTTGTGCGGGTCGGCGTTCGTATCGCTGTACTTGTGGTGTAGTCTATGATCGCGGGCCCATTCGTACACCGAGTTCTGTAAACATATAATTAGTTTTTTTCATAAACCGAACTCGATTACTCCCATCGAATGAATAATGTACAGTTATCGAATTGATCCGTCTAAATTTGCGTATGTGTGAAAAAAAATATGAGTAAATTTACAAATTAATGAAAATAACAACGGATCTAAATGTAATTAGATAATCATTGAGCGAAGAATAAATTCTAATTTCATTAATGCACAATTTTAATAAAAATATCATATGAATAACTCTAAAAAAATCACCTGAAACGCTATTGTATTGAGTACGATTATAATGAACCGTAATGTCAATTTTGCTTTGAATGCCCGATGCGAATAAAGTCTATGAGATCCAGCAGTAACGCCAATAGCAGTCATTTGATACAAACAAATCGCTAAAATAGAAAAAAAAACCGAGTTTATAAAATTAATTTTAAACTGTTATAAATTTATAATACATACCGAAAACAGTTGTAGATATTTTGGCAGAAGTAAACGATAAATATACACCATATAGGGCACTCAAATGAACAATCGAACATAATATCACGTTGAGCCAAACAATTTTCAGATGCGATTGTTTTTTAACAATCGGTTGATCGTTTATCGTGGTTTCACTATAAACAGTTCTTTCCAATTCGTTCATTGTTTTATAGTAGTTAATTGCTGTAAAAATGAATTTTTTCTATTTAAATAAAATAGTCAAAGCAATGCCATAGAATAATTGTGTATACTATAAATGTATTATTATATTCCTTGAAAGCGATGAAGATTATTTGAAATTAAAACTGCGTATATATAAATTATTGTATTATCGATTAAACAAATAGCGAAATGCGATTATAAACCCATAGAAAATTCGTTTATAACCTTATACGAGAAAATCTGCATATTTATGGTGGTGTTATATATACATAATATATATTATATAAATATATAAGTGCCAACAGTATTTAAATAAATAAGAAAATTAATTTTACTTTAATAATTTATGTATCTATTGTAATTGAAAAATATACGTATTTGGTCTCGTATAATATTATAGTATCTACTTTTATGTAATTTATCACCATAAAATAAAATTACGATAATTTTACTTATGATATTCCAAAAAGTGCGAGGTCCTAGGTTCCATATGCCTTGCTCCCTCCCCCTTGCGCAGGTCCTGCAGCCGTCACTTGTCTCGCGCGTCTTTCGAACATGGATTGTCGTAAATCGTTTGAAAAATAATAACCTGCGTATATATACTCACGTGAAATCTCACACCACATCTGAGTGACTCGGGTTTGAGGTATTTTCAACGCGTATTAGTTTATAATGTATTATTGATTTTGTTGTTCACCGATACAACCAAGACATTACAAATTAATAGTATTATTGTCGTGTTTGATTGACAAACGTCGACGGAAAAAAGTGAGACGAACTTTTATTTTTTAAATCGTGCACGAAAAACAGCGCTGTTTACTCGGCTACCTGTATGACGAACAGACGATGGCACCTGTGTACAATGTGTCCTTTTCAACTGGCGATGCAAATTCAAGCATCGTATTTATTATAGGTAGGTGCCGACGACGGATCAAATACCGTGACACACTATAGGTGGAAATCCATTACAATGTTAGGGGAGTGGGGCTAATATTTTCAATATCAATGTAAACCACAAATTAAAAAAACCATCTGCTGTTCATATGACCCGTTTCCTGTTTTATATAAATTTAGATACATGGAAAGATTATAAAATTATAATTTAATTAAATTATACTCGAAAGTCGAAATTATATTTATTATAATATTAAAGTTCTTGTTATTAAATGTTTCTTTCAGAAAATTTATCAATTATTATTTATTTCTGTATTATCAATAGTTTTTGATAATAATTGATTTCCAATATAAATAGTTTTTTCGTAAATACAGTTGAAATAATATTGATGTTTAAAATTTTTAATTAAGTTGAGATATATTAATTTTTAACAAATATTGTATTATTTTAAACAAATTTTTTCCTTGAAATTCAAGGTTATCAATGTGATATTTTCATTACGCAAACAATAAACAAATCCTGTTAATCATAGATATTACAAAATAAAATTGAAACAAACGATTTTAATTCGCGGGACACAACATTTTTTCAATCCACCACCTACCCCTGAATACTGACACCTACTGAAATGGAGACATTAATATAAGAAATTCACTTCGTTGTTATTATCGTTATAAGTTATTAATAAACCTATGGCATATACAAGTAGATTAATAATACAAACTAAACTCATTTGTTTATTTATTTAAAACATTTTCACCAAAAATCGGGGTATTCACTATTTTTCTATCAAGATATATTAATGAAATTATTGGATTTTTTTTTATAATAATTTGTTGACATCATAATATATTACACCTGCGTAAATATTGTATGCAAATATATTTTTTTTATGAATATAATACGTATACTTTTTTGTAAATTTATGAAAATTTCAGTTGCTCATTCCTAAAATTGTATAGCTATTATACCAATATTATAATATGGTTTTTAAACGCATTTGTTTTATAGTGTACGCATGTCACATATTTTATATTATTATTAATATTCTATTAAAATATATTAATATTACGCTAAAAATTGTGTACCTGTTTAATTTGATTGGTAAATAGTCCGATTATTATCCGCACAAATCGTTTAATCCTTAACTTCTCTTCGGCGGACGTCGACAAAACCGGTTACGAGTTATAATGGTCATCACTCATCACTCACCATCGTTGCGCCATCTTCTTCGACAGTATCCCGGTGTACGAGAATATTCTGAAGACTTAAATAACACCGTGACATTTGGTTTAGATCAGATTCTTAACTACACATTTGCATGGCTATTTTTCATCACATGGATTATGCATGTGCTAATGTATATGCTAACATACACATTGGCAATAAAACTTCTGTTCGTTAATCCATTTTTTGCTCTCTGTGCCAGGTAAAACTAAAAATATATAAATTTTCATGCAATATTTTGTCAGGTTCTCAAAAGTTACAGCATATTTTAATAAATATTTGTCGTCTTATGAATTCGTCTCACAGATAGACACGGATAGAAAAAATATTTCAGTAAAACTGATTATAGATATCTATCGAACATGAGTAACTTATTAATAACTTAGATAACTTCCAAATCAATATTACTAAAAGATATTAAAAGTAATATTATATTTGGTTATATTTTATATGAAATGTAACCACTTTGAGAGAAAGCATACTCACAAACAGAAAACAATAATAAGTAGTGTTCTCATTATCGATAGGAAAATACATTGTCCATTATTTGGCCTCAGTGGTGCAGTGAAATCACGAAGAGAGTATACTTGGGTGTTGATAATTAATTTTATTTAGTTTTTAATATGATATTGTAATTGGAATCAAATGCACGTCTGTTCGAAACGGATGAAAGTTCGGCTGCAGACACAGATGAGAGACTATAATAGTACGAGAGTAATTCATTTAAATAAATCATTAAAAAGATGGATTGTATGTGGTTAATGAATTGTGTTTTATCAATTCGTATTTATTATAACTTTTTAAACGTATTTCCACGTGAGCATGAAATCGTATTATTAAATGTGATATTGCGACGCGTGGTCGGTTGTAATAAAAATTAAAAAGTCGCAACACGCGGGGGGGGGGGGGGGGGGAGCCGTCGAAACGGCCGATAGAAAAATCGTTCTCTATACTTTCAAAGTGTCTGTCGGCCTAATCCGTCGACACAACGAAATTCGAAAAAAAACTATAATCATCATACGCGACGGTAGTCCGAACGCGTTTATTTTTCGAAAAAAATACACAGACCCATATAACGCCGTCGTACGGCGTGACTTAACAACGCTGTCGGTATGAAGAAAATAACTCGCAAACAAATGACGAAAACCAAAAGTCTCATTGACTAGCTACTATTCGAACGAAGAAGAGCTATTCAAAATATTATTTAATTCCACCGCACATTATACCTAACCGACATGGATACACTCATGTAAGTATCGATACAATCGTTATACTAATATTTTAATGTTATACTATATTAATCCTAATAATATGTATAATATAAACTGGTTTTTTTTTTCTATTGCGAGTTAATAATAAACGTTTAACGTGTGTCCCCCGTAGATACGAACACATCATACACGGCTTGAGCAGCTTTTTGTGGCGACAATGCCAAAACACATCTACACAACTCTGGCGCGCTTATGCCAAAAAAACCAATGATACTAAAGGTAATATAATATTGTAAAACTGTAATAATCCATATATATATATATATATATATTCTGAGTGAAACGAGGATGATTTTTTTCGGTATATTTGTGCACGACAAGTACTTGGAAAAAAAGTCGTAAAATCTAGAGTTGGTCCGTTATTGAGAGGTCGTTTTTCGAATTTCCCAAAAAGTTGTGCGTGAAAGATGAAAAACGGTAAAAATTTACGGAACACCGTTTTCGACCAAATCGAATCTTTATTTTACAACTCAAAACGTATTGATCGCCGCGGGGACTTAGAATTTTCACCGAATACTTTATGATTATTATAAGTGTGAAAAAAACATAAATTTCTCTTAGTTGAAAACTTAAAATATTTTCAATATCCAACTCTTATAAAAATTTTACATAAATGACAGAAGATTTTTGGGAAATTATTAGGTGTTTGAAATAATATTTTAGATTGTTAATATTACGAGAAAGACTGTTTTTTTTTTACTAAATTTCTTTTTTTAAGACTTAAAAATTTAATTTTTGATATAATATGAAAAAAACATAAATTTCTCGTAGTTCAAAACTTATAAAATTTTACATAAATGACAGAAGATTTTTGGGAAATTAATATGTGTTTGAAATAATATTTTAGATTGTTAAAATTACGAAAAGACTGTTTTTTTATTTCATTAATTTTTTTTTTATAAGACTTAGAAATTTAAATTTTAATATAATATGAAAAAAACATAAATTTCTCTTAGTTGAAAACTTAAAATATTTTCAATATCCAACTCTTATAAAATTGTATAAATGACAGAAGATTTTGACAATTTTTGGGAAATTATTAGGTGTTTGAAATAATATTTTAGATTGTTAAAATTACGAGAAAGATTCTATTTTTTTGTCTTTAATCTATACATTATATGATGTGTTATTCTAGTTCGTAATTTTTTTTTACATTTTGTGTACAAGATTTCAACCAAAATACTTCGATCAAAAACTTTTCGGTAGATTTCTGTTCGGGATTTGTATTTTGTTGGTACTTTTTTTGAATTTAACAATAGTTTAAGTCATACGTGTAAAAATGACAAAAAAAAAAAACGACAAACTGATATTTGATCTTTTTTTTTCAAAAAGCATTGATCTCGGGGACTTTGAAATTTTCACCGAATATTTATACGACCATTCTAAATAGTGTTTATATAAATGTCAAAAGGTTTTTTTTTTGACTTTGCTATTTATTAGACATTTTTTAATGTGTTGTACGATATCAATGAAGGGGTTTCGTTTTCGTTTTACAGCTCGCCAAGTCTTCATCAACGATGAAATAAGTACCCACGATACAAAACCTGAGGTGCTGTTGGACGCCAGCACCGCAACCGACACGCTCGAGCCCCGGCAGGATATCGAGCTGCGTGACGTGTCTTGCCAGACAGACGCAGCCGATATCCTGCCAAAGGACACGGGGTTCCATGAGCGATTCATGCTTCGCGCCAACATACAGTTTGGTCCAACGGAGGCGGCCGGCCCGGTCCATATGTCCCTAGACACGTCAGTGGCCCGTACCCAATGGGGTCCACTGACGGTGTTCGAAGGGACAGCCGCCTCCGTTTTCAATGAGTTCGTGGCCCGCGCTGAAGAAGAGTATGGGCCGGTTACGGGGGTCGACTGGTCGGTCGACACGTTTTACGAGGCGTTCACGGCACGCGCCTCGGAAGACGTGTCGACCGACGGCACCTTGGTGCCGTTCGACCCGCCGGCCAGGAAATTCTTCAGCGCGTAGGCGATTTTTTTTTTGACTTTTTTTTCTTAAATTTATATTTTCTTGTTGAGTTTTTTTGTTTGTTTTTTTCGCTCACATTTTTTTCCATTGTTCTTTTTTTTTTATTTTTTTTTGTAAATTTTTTGTTAATTTATTTAAAAAATATATAATCATTTATGATTAAAATTGTATTTTCTTTATAGGAGTACTTTCGATCAATTAATTTACGTGTTATTAATAAAAAAAAATAATAATAATGAATATGGTAAAGCGTAGTAATAAAAAATAATGCTTTATTGTTATGATAATATTTACGGGATGAATATTTAATTTCTATTTCATAAACATTATATTATTAAGGTACACGTAAACCTCATTATCTGTACTGGAAAATTGTTAAAAATTCGTTTTATTTTTTTCATTTTAACAACAACAAAGTTTGACCAAAACATCATTGAAGTATATTACGCTTTACAAATTTACGGACTCTATGAGTTTATGTCATTATTAAAGGAAAAAAAAAAAAAAGAAACTTTCCTCGTACAATAATATCTAATTTCTCTTGAAATTATGTTAAGAAGTTTTTCAGGGAAATACACTTTTGGAAGTATTTTATGGAGATTTTTTTCCCCAAAGAAAAATTTGTTCAAAATACTTCATATAATAAAAATGCATATATGTAATTAAAAAGTATAATACTCGTATTGTATATTAACAATAATAATAATAAATAACATTGAACAATAGTTTTGGATTTGCCGGGTGAATTTTGAAGTCATAATGTGCTTTTTTGTAAACGTTAGAAAATTGAATTTTAACGAGATAAAATATTCCAGCGAATTTTGATCAAACAATTTAGGAGTAAAAACTGATCCTTTTTTTCCTTCGTTGGTTTCAAATATACGAACAATTCACCAACATCAATTACCGGTATCTCATTATTTTTAAGTTTATTCATCATAGTACTAATGTTTAAATATTATAGTTATTTTTAAGGAGTTGTTTATTTGAGGTTTAATAATCTAAAAAATTACTTTGAAAAAATGCATTTAATTTAGAAAAATTGATTGAGAAAAATGACCTACACAATTTAAAATATATAAATATTAAACAATATAATATTTAGTTATTTTATAAAAAAAACATGATAATAAACTGATGATGACAAAACTATATAATTATAATAATTTTTTTTAACTTTTTCAGAATAACACTTTGAATTGCAAAATATATTACGTTAATAAGCTTGGTAAAATCATAATTATATATAATTAAAACCCCTCAATTTATTGCAAAATATTTAAATGATTTAGAAATTTTGATCTCAACCAAGCAGTGCAAACTGTATTGAAAATATAAATTTTATAAAATTTAAATTTTTAAAAAATTGAATTTTCTTTTCAATAATATAATATGTACCAGCTACAATTACTAAGAATCAAAGAGTAATATTCTGATGGATATATTACATTATAAAATAATATAGTAAACACTTGACCGGAACCAGTCAAATATAAATATTTTATTGCTTATGCAAATTATGTATGAAGTCATTATTACCTATATGCAAATTTTAATAATTCCCAGTCTAAAAATATTTTTAATTTATTTTCAAAATTCTATGGTGTGAAGAATTTAGTATAAAGTAGCGATGGTGTTGATTTCTCGTTGGTACATGCCAAGGTTTTATACAATTTCATGCATAAAATTATTACTTTTGTTCATTTGACATATATTACGAAGAATCAGTTTCGTTTTTATGAAAGTACAATTTCATTATTATTAGTACTCACCCACTGTGCAAAATCTAATCCCAGGGATATCTCAGAGTTGTATTTTTGCGACTTGGGATGTTCAATACTAGAGCCCATTAACATCAGTAAGATGATGTTAAAATTGCTGACGCCAAGTTGAGGGATTTTGTTTACAACAATCTATAATACATTCTATTATTCTAAGTTATAAAGTATGTGAGATGTTATTTTGTTACCTGGATATAATATCAATGATTGACATCTATTAATTGTATGTTATTAACTTCAATATGATATCAATAATAAACTGCTATGTGAAGTTCATACTATTGACATGCACAGGATGATAATGGTTCAAATTCCTCTAGAACTCACATATGGAACGTCTAGGAAGTTTACAATATAAATAAATATATTAGCTTTGCAAATATTAAAATATACATTTTTAAACAAAAACTGGTGATTTTTTATTACATGTAATCATAATAATATTAATAATCAAAATATTAATTAATATTTATATTATAATAATTAATCATCATTAGGCATATAAAATATAAAAATAAAATAAAAATACTTAATTAGTAACATTTTTACATAAAAATTATATTTTAAATAAAAAATAGAAAATAAATAAACAAAATAGTTATTTAATGGTTAATACTCATAAATAATTTAAAAATAAAATATTATAATGATGAAGCCTGTCTATTCTTTTTTATAACATATCTAAAAATAAAATTTCAAAATAAAATTAGAATAATAATTAAAAAAATAAATAATTACTTAAATATTTTAGTCTAAGCTTGTATAATATAATAATTAACAATTATAATGATAGATATTGAACGCGCAATTTATCAGTTCCAACGCGCGTTATATGACAGTGGTTTAATAATAATATATAATAACAATAAGTTCTTCACAACGCGTCGGTGGGTCGTACTTATTTATTACATCGATATAATATTATCACTTACCTCGGGCCGTCGTCGAATCCATTGACGACCGTTTTCATTCGGCGGGTCCGAAACATTTTTCCGCGTATTTCGTGTTGGTACATTCGAATAAAAACACCACGACGCAGGCAAACACGCGGGAACGATTATTTCACTACTCACGCGAACCACGATATTACTATGACACGTTTGTTTTTGGCGGACGGTAAAATTCACAAGCTGTTTTGGCGAACGGCGAAGGCGCAGCACCGCGACCGCGACCGAGACGAAAAATACGTTAAACACCGAATATGCCGACGGTACGGTAGTAAATTAAGTGACAAATAATTTGGTTCCACCCACGCGACCGCCGTGAGACGTGCGATTATTCGTCGATAAATACTATTACCATCGCCGCGAAAGGAAATTGTTGAAACCGTGAAACGAGATTCGATGGCGGTCGGCATGAAATTCTCGTACACGGACCCGTTCGGACAAACTCCATACATACGCGCGAACCGACGAAGACTGAAACAAAGGGAAGAAAATCCCAGCCTCCCCGCGTCGGCCGACACGAACAGCCAATGACAAGTTTTCAAGAAAGAATTCATGGAAAGTCAATTTTTTTGTAACGGTCGTTTTCCGAAAACCATTACCGTGGTATCCGGAGTTCCGTCCGCGGCCACACGGCCACGGCGGCGGCGGAACGTTCACACTACACGCGCGGGTGTTATATTCAAAACGGAAAATAGGAGATAGGAGACGATCGGATAAATAAACATATGACTATAAGAGTGTGCGTACTGCGTACCTAATAAATGACGACTCGGCGACGCGCGTAATGGATTTATCCGTTCTCGTTATTAATATTACTCGGCGCCGAAATGAAACTCATTTCCGAAAATCGTATTGATGACAACGCGCAATTTATCAGTTCCAACGCGCGTTAAATAACAGTGGTTTAATAATAATATATAATAAAATAATACGTTTTGCATAACGCGTCGTCGGTGGGTCATACTTATAACGATATAATATTATAATAATATATTATCACTAACCTCGGGCCGTCGTCGAATCCAATGACGACCGTTTTCATTCGGCGAGTCCGAAACATTTCACAACGTATTTCGTGCTGGTACACTAGAATAAAAACACCACGGAACGATTCACTACTCGCACGATATTACTATAATTCGATTGTTTTTGGCGGACGGTAAAATTCAGCTGTTTTGGCGAACAGCGGCGCACTGCGAACGCGACCGAGATGGAAAATACGATAAACATCGATGGTACGGTAGTATTTTAGCGACGAAATAATTTGGTTGCGCCCACGCGACCGCCGTGAGACGTGCGATTATTCGTCGATAAATACTATTACCATCGCCGCGAAAGGAAATTGTTGAAACCGTGAAAACTGTTTCGTTATAATCGAGACGAGCTTTCTGAACCGCGGTCGATACTAGACTGCACATCCTACATTGGTAATCTACCGCTGAAGGTTCGGGCGTCTCTCGATCGGTCCGGTTGCGTGGGCAACTCGGCTGTCATTGGTCGGGCGGAGCGAGCAGCTCGGCTCTCATTGGCCGTGTCACCCGCCCTGTTATGAACTGATGACTCACTTATTCCGGCCTCACGCAAACACACCTACGTATATTTATTCGTTTTATTACTATTACTATTGTTACATAATTATGTATTCATAACGAACTATCATTATATCATTATATAATTAAGGACCTATTATATAATTACTGATTTGTTCGATATTTATACGTTTCAGGTGCAAATATCACGATTAATTTTTCTCCTTAATTTTTATTAAATATAGTCCCCCCCCTTTAAAAAAAAAAACGAAAAAAGTCCCCTCCCTCAACATTTCCCCACTTTAACCATTGGATAAAGGTGACACATACTGCATCCCCGATAAAATTAAAAATAAATAATAATGTACTTAGCTACTTAGCTAATTTGACATTTCTTAATCTACGGGTACACTAGCGAGTAATAAAAATATATTTATCATTACTTACAATGACGAAGCAAAAACATATTATAAAATCTCATATTAGATCTAATAACTAACTAAATAACCATCCAAATAAACTTGGCCACTTCCACCATACCTGGCAATCCCTTGAGACGCTTGAAGCATTAGTGGTGTCACAATCTCTTAAGATAAATTAAACTAATTAAAAAAAAAAAAACGTCAGAAAGAGCCTTCGTCGGGTGGCTTCTATCATCAAATTTTTCATGTCAAACAATGTAACTCTCATCAAATATGCTCATTGTGTCTATAGTCTGATACAGATTGTGTATTACGAGTAAAAATAAAATATCACTAATTATAAAAAGTACTTACGATAATATAAAATGACGAAATGAGCAGCGCTCTCTGTTAAAACTTTGTGTAACTAAATAAATTGGTTACCATTTTCCTATACCCATGGTCTATCTATGGTATATTTAATCTATGGTGACCTATACTATAATAATTTACTATAAGCATTGATTATAGAATAGACTAATAGTTTATTCTATTAATCAATGCTATAAAATACGGTTTTAAAAATAATACAATGATTGCAAGAAGAATTTAAGGCAAACTGAAAAAAAGAAGGCTGACTAAAATATATTGAAAACAGTAACTTAATAACTTGTGAGGATTATTAATAAAATAGGTATACAATACAAAATATAAATAATTAATTCGAGTGACTTAAAATTTACTTAAAATATAATCTCATTACAGTCAATATTTAATAACTAATAATATAAATAAATAGTAAATAATAATTATTATAAATCAAAAAGGACGACCCAAACAAATATATTAATATATATATATTAACATAAATTAATATTTAACCAAATAAATTATTTCTATCAATATAAAAAATATAAATACAAATTTTTGGCTAGAATATATAAAATTAATAGTTGATAAAAATCATAGTCTTAGAAATTCGTATGAGCTGAAATAAATAATAGTGATACACAATTTACAATACAAGCTAAATAAACAACCCATCATTTTACTTGATTCTGGTATTCCAATACCAGCCTAGCCAATTGGCCTTTAGAACCAGAATTTCGATTTCTTGATCTTACACAATCACCATACACAGTCGCACTCAAATTATCTACTATGTTTCCTTCATATAATTCGCAATGTTTTTGTTTATGTCTTAATCGTAATCCAGATTCTACAGCTCTGAACATATGACAATCACTAAATGCCACAAACATAGAATACACTGATGGATTAGTCATGTTAGCGACTTTTAAAGAATGACTTGTAAGGTCTGACACTAAACGTAGTATATCGCGGTCAGCTCGAACAATAGGAATAACTGATTCTGCATGTTTTCTAGCTAAAAATTAATATAAACAATAAGAAAATAAATGCATAAACGCAATTATATCATATACATCATCATACTTACTGGTTACATAGTCTTTTGCATAGAATGATAAGTGATCAAAGTTAAATGGATCGAAATGGCCATAATATTTGTTTATATCTAAAGTGGATTGTCTTGGATACATCATTAAATTTGGATCATATTCAGAAAAAGGCAAAGCACTAAATATCTGCCATTCCATTATTGTATTCATTCTTACCTGAGAAAAAAATAATTACTTAAAATGTATTCATTACAGTATATGAACTGACCTATTACTTCTAAATTATTTTTTTTCGACAATCTTTATAAAATAATATGTTTTTAATATAAATTATGAAATTCATTAACAGCATTTACCCTATTTAAATAATCTTGTCGAATTTCCATTTTTGGTCTGGCTAACATCATTAAAGCATCAGGAGGAAACTTTCTGATTGCTAAATCAACTATTGCAAAGTCCAACAATGCATCTCTTAAGGCCAACAGTTTTGTGCTTGGTACTCTAACTGACAACCACGCAACTTTAGTACCGTCTTTTTTATGCGCATTACTTAGCAATGTTGCCTCATCTTTTAACTGTTTAAATACATCATCAACTGCTCCTTTACCAGGTGCATTAGCATCATATAACAAAATCTAAACATTCAAAACATAAATTAACAAGTAAATATTATTATTTACTAAGTAATTACACTTACCAACATTAACATAGTTTTTTCCTTTTTATCAATACAAATTTGTTTAAATTGCTTTAGAAAGCGTAATGCATCTTCTTTTTCACTAGTGTACACAGGTAAGAGAATATGTACACGAGTATATTCTGTTACATAAGGAACTGATAGCATTTCAACTTTACCAAGCAACTTACTGACTTCAACTCTGAAAAATAAATTTAATTATTAAATTCCTAAATATATGCAATACATTCATGGTTCCCTAACTTATGAGTTACGATTCAATAAAGATTTAAGGTTGCAACATTTATATTGTGATTTAAGGTTAAGTTTTAATTTACAATTGTTTCGATGATAGAATATTTTAAGAACGAATCAGTTCTAAATTTAAAACATGAATTAAGTCTTCATTAATATTTAAATGTATAAAACTTTCAATTTTACTATATAAGACTTGGCAATTTCGTACAAGATTATTTACAATTAATTTTACTATAAAACCTATGTTGAAAAAAGTTTTTATCAGTTTTAGAAAGTTAAATTTTCATAAAATTAGATATTTCAATGAATTTTGATTAAACAATTTAGAAATAAAGGCTAATCCACCTGCCTTCCTTTGCAAAGAATTGTTCTACAGAAATGGCTCCAAATATAGGAACAATTCACTAATATCAATCATCTGTCACTAGTATCTCATATATTTAAATGTTAAATTATGAAACATACAGTAGTAATAAAACAACTTATGTTTAATGAATACTTAAAAAGTAAAAATGTTGAATTATGATTTTATCAAATTTCAAAAATGCAGTTTATAACAACAGATAACCAAATTTATAATATAAATATTTATACCTTTTTTGTATAAATTTGTTTCCAGTGAGATCTTTGAAATTCAAATCCAATATATAGTCTAATCCTCTAGATGGATCAAATCGTTTATATCCATTAACCAAACGATCAAATTTCAAATTACTTGAATATTTCAATTTCAAATGCTCAATACTAGTGTTTAAAACATTCTGCAACAGATGTTTTAATTATATTATACATAATATATTAGATAGTTAGATATTATTAGGTTAAGTTATTTATAGTTGACAAATTGTATAAAACATTGAATTGTTTGAAAATCCCTTACACGAATATCAGCATTTTCAACTTCATTCAATGGCCTTATATTGCTCAGTCTAGAATCCAAGTATAAATGGGTATCTGTGAAATGCTCCCATTTCAATACATCAAAGCGGGTAGATGGTGTACTCCCAGGCTGACTTCCAACTGGCCAAGTTACCTTTCTAAAACTTGGTGGCTCTAATACTGATTCAGTTTCAATAGAATGTCTCAATTCTTCAATTGCCTTGTTGGATGCTTCTAAATTCATTTTACAAAATGCCAAGTGTGTTTTATACATTGTTTTGGCATTCGGCATTGGATAAACAGTCAAAGCATGACTAAAGTTTTCTTGGTGCTGTGATTCATCAAGTAAACGAATAAGATCATCGGCTTCCCATAAATGATAACTACTTATAGATTGACCCTAAATAAAAAACATTTATTTATCTATACATTTGTAAATAATATATTTTTTTAATTATTTACTTGAATCGATGATTGACAAGGAAGATTTACTGAATGCAACACACATCGGCCGAAATTATCATCATCTGAAGTGGAGAAAGCATTACGTACACACCAATCAATATTTGGGATCATTTTACGGATAACTGAGTTGCTTAATAGTATTCCAGCATCTAAAGATGTTTAATTTAATACAATTATAATTTGTTAAATACATTCTGTACAATAAATGTTACCTAATGAACAATAACTGGTACCCGTTAAAGTTCCACTAGCATAGATATCTTCACTGACACTAACTCTTTTAACTAACCCCATTAGTTTGTCTGCATTTAAGTACGTACTATCTTTTATCAACATGAAAAACTCATATTCATCTAAATAGTTATCAGCGATATATTTTACCATATGAAACGGTTTCAATACACTTCTACTGTCTGTGAAACCAACTATACCAGGTATTTTCATTAATGAAACGTTTAACTTATGACCTCCAGCTGCATCGACAAAAAAAATTGTTTTGTCTACCCAATGTGTAACAGTCTTATTAACAGCAACAGCTAGACCATCTACAGATGCTTGATTAGCCAAAATGCCGACAAATAATTTCTCTCGAATTCCAAGTTCTGTTGAATAATATCTTGGACGCAGTAAGGTTTGTGGAATTTTTTGAGCACGCTGTGGTTTGCCCGCTAAATTGATATGAGGTTCATATTCATCATTAATAATGACTGGACTTGAATCGCTTTCAAGAATTGATATTGAAAATAGACAACCAGTCTCTAATAATGGGCCAACAATAAGACTAAACAGCAAACCAATTGTGACACCGATTATTAAGTAGAAGTTTTGACGAACACGTGCCGATGAACACAGCATATTGATTCTAAAAACAAATTGAGTCATCAATAAAGCAATAATTACAGCACATGTTACATGTTGTATTATATTTAATAAGTTGAAAAATATACAGATGAATTAAAACTCTAAACAATAAAATTTGTAACAAACAACAATACAATCCAGTAATAGATATAAAAAAATATGCAAAACATAAATTAACTAATATGTCGGATTGTAAACTAAAAATATTTGATGTTTAACATAATAATACGATATAATCTTAATGTAATAAATTGTCTATATTTTAACTTCCGATGGTAAAATTGTATAACAAAAAATGAAAATATTAAACGGAGCAAATTGCTAAATAATTAATATTATTTAAAAAATTATTAATGTTAAATTTGGAAAATTCAAAAGAAACATTCTCAAAATTGTAGAAATGATTAATTATATAAGCCTACTTGTAAGATTCAAATGGTTCAGAATAGTGAGGAATTTAAATTCCTACAGTTAACATTAAACTAACACCGAATTTTATCAATCATTAATGTATAAAAGGGATAAATGTATCAATTAATTTAAAATTTAATGCATATTTTATGATGATTATTATTAGAAATTACTAATTACTATTTATGATCAGATTTAAAAACATTATTCAATTGAATATGTTATACATGGACACATGGTGTTATAAAGTTATAAATTTTATTTTTGATATAAAATTAATTAATTCTATCATAACATAATCTGATTATGAATAAAAAAAACTCACTCGTAAAATTATTATACTACTTCATTCGAACATAAAATATTCATAAATTCAGAGTCCACGTTCCTTCATGATGATAACAAATGGAATTATTACGATCTCAACTGCAAATAAAGATAGAATTACTGGTCAATTTATCTAGAATTCTAGATCATGGCGAACCTACCTTGGTTATTGATGACTTGATCCCTAGATTTCATAGATGGGTATGCTAGATTTATAATCTTCTTCTATCTTCTATCTTCTTCTATATCTATCTTCTTGAGGGCTACGCCTGAAGCGGGGGGGTCCGTTTTTCTATTTTATTCCCCCGGCCCGTTTCCGCCTTTTTCTCCGCGCCCGCCCCCGGTCCCCGAACCCTTCTTTCCATTTCGCGCGGTCCCCCGATTTTCCGCGGCCCCGTCTTCCAGTCGCGACCCTTCGAAAATCCCCTTTCGTGATAGCTGCTTAATCACGTCCGGATCCCCTGATAACGGCTCGCTCCGACTGATAACGCGGTCTCGCCCGTGCTCGTGACGTCGCCGTTTCTTTGTTTTAAATGCTCCGGTTTTCGCTACCTCTGGCATCTCGATTAGGCAGGCTAGGTCGTTAGGTCCCCTTTAGGTAGCGTGTTAGGCTTTGATCCGACGGTCGACGGTTCGATTCCCGGCGGCCTTCGCTCCGACGACGCGCCTTTTTATTTTTATTTTTTTTTCCGTCGCGATGACTTTTTCGTTTTCGATTAGTTAAACTCAACGTTTCGTTTCGTATTATTATTGCTATAAAATTACGTTTTCGATTTTATCGTGTATGTTTTAATAAAAACGGATCGTCCGCGCGAGGAGACTTTATAGTGTTCTTTGTAATATGGTATAAAATAACATTTTTTTAAATTAAAATCTCACTAATAATTATTATTTATGCTTATTTTATCGGTCCCAGGATTTTTTAACTTTTATTTTATTATTTCGGATACATACGCCTTTTTGTATTCTATAATATTAGAAATTCATACTGCGACGGAATAGCCTGCACCGTATGTATTACGTTTGTAATTTAACCCGAGTGAGCCGATAGAATAGTTTTGGTTTTATTTTTTAGTATCTTTTATAATATCATATCGATAACAAAGTATTGAAGCTCATTTTTGTCCGATTATTTAAATGAAAATTAATTTTAATATTTCTCCGATTTCTTGAAATAGTTTTCCACGATTTCTTTTCATACGCTTTATATTATAATATTGTGTTAGGGTACGATCAATATTGATACTATTATCGCTTTTACCGGTAACTGTATTAAAGGCTAATGAAATAATATTTAATATAATTTATATAATACAGTTTTTGTTCTTATCTTAATGCGAGTTTCCTTGGCGGTGGTCGGTGTATTAAATTGTAACAAACAACCGACCGTCGTTATCGGTGTTTATACCGAAATAAAATTCCGAATAAAACAAGCTCATTTTTGTCCGATTATTTAAATGAAAATTAATTTTAATATTTCTGCGATTTCTTGAAATAGTTTTCCACGATTTCTTTTCATACGCTTTATATTATAATATTGTGTTATACGACGGTTTATAATACTTAGGGTACGATCGATATTGATACTATTATCGCTTTTACCGGTAACTGTATTAAAGGCTAATGAAATGCATAAATAATATGGTATATTATTAAATTTATTCGACTTTTATTCGAAACTGATGTGTGTCTGCTAGATGGCGGACGCCTTTGCCGCCGAAGGCGGCTCACCTCTAAAACCGAGGAGATTTGAATTACAGTCCCTCGATAGATTTTCAATTTAGATGAACACGATTTAATGGGCGATGATTTTCAAACGTCGAGTATTTGTTTCAAAATGTACTTTATATGAAAATACCGAAAATGAGTGTCACCTGATAGAATAAAATTGCCTTCCGAAATAGTATTACAACCAATGGTGTGTCGGGGGTCCAGGGGGCAGAGCCCCCGGCTAGGTGCCGAGCTTGCGAGGTGACTAGTATCGTATTTAATTTTTTTTATACGTAACTCGTTCGCGCGCGCGTAGACGTTATCGCGAAGGCGGTTTTTATCACTGAAACTCTGATAGTGGCGAAACACACACGCGAAAATAATATTAAGCATGACTAGTGTGAATCATGCTTATTATATTATATTACCACTTACCAGGTATGCCTAAAGAATTTGAAATATTTTTCCAGCAGGATTCTTTGTATGCATGGTCACTATATTTTTTATGTGACAATACATACAGACACTCTTTGCTTCTCACAAGTTCGATTAATATGTCTATATTCATTTTCGTTTGAAAAATATAAAAAATATAAATAAAATAATAAAATATAATATAAAAAAAGGCCGGCACAAACTAAAATCAAACGTATGTATTCAAACTGCGAATAATATGTCTGTTGTCTTAAATAATATGTCTGTTGTTCATTCACACTTATCATACAGACATGTTCAGACCGGTTCAGACACGTTCCGTTCCGACAAAACATTCTCGCGCGGAATGTCGGACGGACGCTGTCGGTCCGCTACGTGTATGAACGGAACGGAAACGTTTATATGTGAATTACTGTATTTAAACAAATATTAAAATATTTTCCGGAACGGTACGGTACGGTGTCTGTCTGAACGTGTCTGACTAGTGTGAATCATGCTTTATAATTTCGCGTGAGGAATTCAACATACACGACCGTGAAAATTCGCAATAAAAATTGACGCCCCCGGCCCGGGTGGGTTCGAATCACCAACCTTCCGGTTAACAGCCGAACGCGCTAGCCATTGCGCCACGGAGCACAGTGGTCCAGAATGCATGTTTAGCGGGTCGAAATTAAAAAAAAAAATGTTGTATTATTATAGATATCAGATCATAAACTGGTTGTCTACAACATACTGATTACAAATATGACATTTTATGTACCTATATCAACGTAATTACCGATAAGCAATGCAATTGTGTAAGTATATGCTTGTACGACGTTCATTTCTCGCGTAAACAGCAACAAATGAAATAAATTTTTTTTCACATATTGTTGTAATTTTTTTTAATTTTTAAAATTGATTTTCAACTAACATGGACATGGAGATTGAAGGTAATTTAATCAAATTTAAAAATCGATACTCTTACCTATATTTATTTTCATTGTAATGTATAACTATGGTATAATTGTTGATTTCGGAACTTCAATAGGGTATAAATAAAATCCGCCCAATTTCGCCTTTAAGTGAGCTATTGTAGGTTATAGTACAAGTTCTCAGCTTTTCAACCATGTATAATTTGTCTGCCTTTAGCTGCCTTTGAGTGTTTTATAAATTAATTTCTACAAATTTAATATAATATTTCAGAGAACGTTATTGAAGACATATTGACACACCGATTACAGTTTAATGAACTAAGAAGTAAAAGTAACTTATTTCCTCAAAGAGTTAAATCCAAAAAACATTTAATAAACTTTATTGTTAACAAATATGGTAACGAAAGTTGGGATACCGGCTATATTTATCAAATTGAAAATCAAATTCATAATTTTTCACGAAATTTAGCTAAAAAATGGGCATCATGCAATCGCACCTTTAATATTTTCACTATAAAATATGAAGGTTGACTAGACACAGAATTTACTTTTCCTTTAATTGCTGTCAAACCTGATAAAAAAAAACCTGGTAGGCCTCCAAAAGAATTTTTGGAACAGTGAGTATGGTTAATCGCGAATACGGATAATCAAAACACGATTAATGGAGGTTCCACTGTATAATATTTTTATATACTCGTATAATTCATATTTTATTTGTTATTAATTATTGGAAATTTACTACAGTAGAAAAAAAATATTAGCTATTATCAAGGTATGAAAATTAAAATTTTAGATATTTATTAGAGGTTTATTTTAAAATTGATATCAAATTTTTGTTCAGAGTTGTATAAAACTAAAAAACAACCCCTTAAAACCCTCTTACCATATTTTATCGGCTCCTAACTTTGAATTTAAGGGATTGAATAAGGTTTAATATCATTTTTAAAATCAGCTCTCCTTAATCTATGTCAAAAATATTCAAAATATTATTTTTACAAAATTGAAATAAATACCCCCCTCCCCTCCCCCCTCTAACTCTCTAAATAATGGGTTAATTTAAAAAAATTTGGATTAAGTGACCTTTTAAACATATAATGTGACCTATCACACAGTTTTCTAACCAAAAATGTATACGGTATTAATTTCGACGCGCTAAACATGCATTCTGGACCACTGTGCGGAGGCAGTAGAGTGAATAAGCGTTTCGGTAACTTTTTAACGAAAAACTGTATATGACGATTTGATTTCGTCCCTTCGAAATTGTTATAATAAAAAAAAACACAAGAGCAAAAGCCCTACCACACACGGTCTTTTGTGTGACATTTTCGTAGCCTCTTTGTGCGGTTTTTGATTTTCGACGACGAATAAAAAAAATTACGACGATTCAATTATTCAACGGTCGGACTACAAGAGCTTTTCCGTGCAGATAGGTAGACTTCTACTTGGGTGGGTACGTTGAAGTCGGTTGATTATACGGTGCCGGGTTGTCATTCGGTAGGTAGCCAAAAAAAAGACAGATTTTTAAGCAGTTTTATAATCATATATTTTAACCTTTCTAAATCTTTTATAAATAAAATGAATTATTTTTACTAATAAGATTGTTGGCATCGTGAACAAGTTCGCTTAGAGTTTTATGTGATCTAAGGTGTAATTGAATTTCGTGCCAAGCCAAGCGACATTCGACAGCACTGTATTTACCGAACCGTATTTTTTCCCAGTCTAGAGTTTTTAACGTATATTCAAATTCATAATCATCGTCCTTGGGAAGTTCTAACTTTATGCGAGACAAGAGTTTTTTAATGTCGGCTTCAGGCCAACCTATGATAATAAAGTCGTAAATGGATTCAGTTTCTTCATCAGAAAAACTATCTTCGCCGTCCGAAGAACTTGATGACCAATTTTCGATTTTAATTATTTTGTTCGGGTCATACTCTAAAGAACTATCATTGCTATAAGAAGAACTTGCAGCGACATCAGATCCAGAAATCTTAGACTCAATTTCGGGGAAATCATTAGTGGCAGGTACACTATTAGTAGCCGGAATAGAATTGTCCGAGTCGGTTTGGTCATCGGATTGCGAACGACTCGATTCTCCGATGGTAGGTGACCTCCGTTGTTTTTTGTCAATAGATTCGTCATTATTACCTACAAACAATAAAATATAGTAGTATTTAATATGGTTTGCTTAACACGATTGACACGGTTTTGCAAAAAATGTAATTCTCAATTCCAAAAATAACTCTAGATTTTATTTGTATTATATCATTGTTGTTAAGAAGCAACATTGGATAATGAAATTAAAAGTGACAAACTTTTAGGTGTATACATACTTTGGTCAAAGTATACGACTTAATGTTTTTATCTCTTTGTTTCAATTGATAAAAATGTTTGATAGTTTTTAAATGTATAGGCATTGATGGGATATTTTAAAATATCTAGACAAATGGGCAGATATAAAACGTTTTAAAAAGTTTGAATTTAAGATATTTAACTATTTGAATGAGTTATATTAAAGTAAACAAAGTAGAAAGTATCTAGGTAAAATAATAAATATTTAAATGCTATTTAAAATTTTTTCACTTTTTAATAGGACAGATATAATATGTAGGTATCTACTTATACTTGTATGGTTTTTAAATTGATATTAAATTAGGTATTTAACTCTAAAGTAGTCTGAAAAATGACCGTAATAAGAGAGGTGTTATAGAAAGTAGACATGATCGATTTGATTAAAAAGTCGTTCATATAATTTTTATGATTTATTTCATTTTGTCATAAGTCTTAACACTGGTAAATTTTTAAATAAAATTAATAAATAATCCAAAAAAAACCCAAAAGAAAACAATTTTAATGTACAAATTTAACTGTCATGGTTTGTTAGAATACTGTTTTTGGTATCACTGTTTCATCATCATTAATTTCAGTTTTCGAAGATCATAAATATTCACCACACATCATTAGTAAAACAAAAGTACAGACTAGAAACCGGCATCAATAAAGACACATATAAATGAGTCAGGTACTTATTTATATATGAAAAAATTATTAATTATGATAAATTGCCTTGAAATGATACACAAGTCGGAATCTGTCTGAAGCAGTTTTAATAGTGAAAACGTTTTCTAATTCAAAAATATATATTCATAAAATATTACCTTTATTTTCCAGTCGTCTTTTTTCAGCCCTCTCAGTTTCTGGTTCTAAAAAATTTTCATAAAATTAGCGACTTTGAAATTTAAGTATCAAAAAATAACCAACATAAATTAAAACAATAATAATATATTACCCATTATTCTCTCGTCTCTAGTAATTATTAATTAATAATAAAAAACAAAATTAAAAATTCACCTTGGCGGCGGCTATCACAGTATCACCACGAAATAACGACGATACTGCGCTCTAACAGTCTAACAGCGAGAATGCAACTCTTATAATATTGTGCCGTGGTTTGAATTGTTGTGACATCTTGAATATCCAACTAAAATAAATAAATAATATATTGAAATAAAATGTGATCTTTAATTTAATATTCTCTAACAGACATAAACCTAGAACCCTCGAAAATTTAAACCGAATTGCGCCTATGCTTTTACATTAATTTTCCACTATTCCTGTAGCGTTTTTATTACAAATTCAAATTAAATTTGAAGTTTACAATAAAGTTATGGATAATTCATTGGCTATTACAACTATGTTTTCTTAATATTATACATTTATACGTGTATAAAACTATAAACGTAATATCAGTGTAATACTGTAATTATATATAGTGTAGTTGCGATGTGTGCGGAACATAGGAATAGGGACGCTTATTTATATGGAACACTGGACCTACTCAAGTCCGGCGGTACGTATACCAAATTGAAAAGCTTAAATCAATAATAATATTAACTAGGCACCGTTGTTAATAGACGCAAGTATGATCTGCTGTATTGGGTTTTCGCTAGTGAAAAAGTTCCACAAAATTTAAATAAAAAACTCCGAGATGAACCATGATCCAACAGAATGTTGGAAACGAATTGAAGCCGACACATTTCGCTCCGAAACTCAAGACGTTTCGTTTCGTTGAGTATTCACAACGATACGAAATAAATACATTATTCAGTATTCGATGTCGCGATGGGAAGATGGAGGGATTCTTCTAATTAAATTTCACTCGATGATGATAATCGCAATGCGCTACGAGCACACGAGAGGCGGGCACAGTCGCACAGATAATGACTTCATTATTTTGCGCGCTAGACCGTGATAGGTTAACCTCAAACGCGAGTCGCGGCCACCGTCGTGACTGGAAGAAAAAACGTCGTCGTCGGTCGCGGCTTCGAACGTGACTGGCCGACTTGTCGGCCGTTCGAAAATCGGTAAATCGACCGAGACTTCAAGATCGCGAGCGCGCGGTTCGCACAATACCATAGCCGGGGGTTCGGACGCGGAAAATTTGGAAAACGCGAAAACGCGAAAAATGTCATGGAAAGGACCGCGGCGTTACTGTTAACGCCTCGTACCTTGTCAACGGACGACTTGTATTGTTGTTTTTCGTCTCGATGTTTACAACTGCTCGCGTCTGCGTTGTAGCGCCGCCGTCGCTTTTCCTCTATCGGTTGTTTTTTTTTTTTATCATTTTCGCGTTTGATTCCATCGTTTCGCTTCGTGTGTACAGTGCCACGGCCGAAGAAAAAACCTCGGAAAATAAAACAACAGTCGGCCGATCAGCACAGCCGTCTTAGTGGAACGTCCGAATCCAAATGCACGTCAATGACCCACAAATGAGATGAAAATCGTGTCCGCTCTGATTAATTGGTAACAAGTAACAACAGCCATGAGTGAGTACCCGCGCAGACTTCTGTGATCTCCAATGGCCTTTCTGGTTTTCGATTTTTTTATTTCGATTGTTTTCTCTCCAGTCAACTGTCTACATGGACGTCGATGCAATGACAGTACGTTATGATTAAGACTACAACATGCAGCAACCTTCCAAGCCAAAGGTCACCGACCTAAATCCTCATTTACTGTGCGTTCTGTGCAAGGGATACTTCATAGACGCCACAACAGTAATCGAATGTTTACATTCTTGTGAGTAATATCATTGGGTTTCATAGCTATCGCTCTAACGGCAGTGATAGTTCTGTGTAGTTTGCAGTGTTTGTTAGAAGTTTTAATGTATTTTAATGGTGAAAATCGATTGCTCAGTCTTATCAGAGTTGACCATTGTGAACAGATTCTTTTTTTTATTTTTTTGCTCTTGCCCTACTTTTTATTTTGTTTCATATTGTTTTCGTCTTTCTGCTTAAATTACAACTTTATGTGGGTATTATGTGTTTATTTTATACATTTTTTATTAATAATACTACCCTTTTACTTGTAATGGTTTTTGAAAAAAAGGTTAAACATTTTTTACTACCAGTTGTCTTTCTGAAATGTGAAGTTAATTTCTTATGCTACAATTTCATCAGCAAAGTTAATTTGTTATTTCAACTACAAAAATATAATAAATTCATAAATGAAAATTTGTTTGTTCTTTTTTCTTTAAAGAAAACCAATGGCAAGCATAGGACTTAGATCAATGTTTTGTAATTTAAAGACTCAAACAAAATTTAATAAATTATAAAAATAAACAAAACATAAGGTATAATTTTTAATATTAATCTTCTTGTTTAGTTTGTCGAAGTTGTATTGTCACATATCTTGAACGCAATAAATATTGCCCAATATGTGATGTATTAGTACATAAATGCAGACCTCTTGCTAATATACGACCAGATTATACTCTACAAACCATGGTTTACAAACTTGTCCCACAATTATTTAAAAGTAAGTCCAGTTTTGTTAATTTTAAACATTTACTAAATTATTGCATTGTTTTTTTTAGAGGAAATGATTTTAAGAAAAGATTTTTATAAGGATAAAACGTTACACATACCTCAAAATCCGTTGGACCGTGGTATTATACCAGAAAATTATCACATTTATATTGCTTCTGAATTAATCAGTGTGTGTTTTGATTATGAATACCTAAACAAACATGACGTAAATATATATATTTATTTGATTATTTGTTTTGAAGGTTAATTAAATTGAATAATTTATTTTGTTTTACACAGAAAGAACCTGAAATATACAACCGTTATCTGAAGTGTCCTGCAGGAACAACTATTTTTGCTTTAAAAAAATTTCTAAACCAAAAATATAATTTGAAACCAATTGATAGCATAAACGTATGCTACAAAAATAATTTATTAGATGATCATTTAACCGTAATGGATATTATTTATATGTTTGATTGGAAAAGGGTAAATATTAAGCTTGATTAATCAATGTCTCAACACAATAATACATTTTTAATTTAACTTTTCAGAAAGAACCTTTAACAATGAGTTATCGAATTTTTATAACTGAAATTCTATCTCTTCCAAGTAGTGAATCCATAGAGGTAAATATCTTAAAGTCTTCAAACAGTAATGCAATTCCCAAAAAAGAGCAAAATGTTTTGCATCACAAAACCAAAGTGAATTCTATGATAAATGTTGAAGAAGCACCTAAAAAAATAGAAGAAAAATCAATGGCTACTGATAAAGTTCCAGATTCCAAAGAAGTACAATTGGAAATTAGCGAAAATGGTATTATGAAAGTAATAAATATTAGTAGAGATTCAATACAAGCTAATGTTACTATTGAGCCAAATGATGAAATTAAAGATGGAAATCCATCTAAACATAAAGATATTATGAAAGATGACAATAATGGTACGAAAATAGGTGTTAAAGTATACCCTGGGTCAAAGGTAAGAAAAAGAAAACCAAAATCAGATACTGTAGTTGAAAAAATTAAAAAACAAGTAACCATCAAGTATAAAACATTGACAAAACCAGCTAGACACTGGAATCCTAGTATATCGAAAACTGCAGTTTTAGCCAAAAAAAAAGAAACTAATGGTATAGAGAGGAAAAGACAAAAATTTTTCAAGTCAAGAGACAATGAAATGGAAGAAGATAAAGCCGAGGGAACTTTAAAACTATTAGCCGAAGTACCTTTAATGAAGATTAATCCTCAAACATTATGTCCCATTATTTCTTCTCCTACTACTAAAAAACCTACTCCCAATAAAAATACGTTAGCTCATTCTTTAGCAGTACTACCTGTTCGGCCATCTAATCATAACCCATTTACCAACCCTTTAAATCCATTTATGTATGGAAAATTTCCAGGAAATTCTAATGGAGATCCAGGAAAAACAAATGATTTTCTGAAAGCTATGTCTGAACTCTGTCCACCATCATCAGCTTATCACAATTCATTACCTCCATCAGTTAGTGTACTTTTTAATCCTTTGTATTCTAATCACAGACAGAGTCAAGCCAAAAAAGTGTCTACAACTATTGCTTCATCGCCTGACGTACAGCAATTACCTGCTAATAAATTAGAAACAAATAATGAGCTAATAGGAAATAAAAAGAATGGTGAAAGCAAAGATAGTGATGAGTGTACAAATAATAACAAAGGTGAAGAAAAAATGGAAGTAGAGAAAGAAAGGAAACAATCAGTACAATGATAATATTATAACTCAAAATTTGAGTTGTACTCTCAAAAAAACGTATGTATAAAAAGAGTATACATCATTTTTCTCAATTTTTTTTCTAAATTATTTTTACTATAATTTATTTTTATCGTATGAGATCCATGACAATATATATATATATATATTTTTATTTATTTATATCAAGATTTGTGAACATTGTTGAATTATAGTTTATATTCAATGTGACCATATTATGACTTGTTATAAACAGAATATTTCAGAATATTTTTCGATTTAATTTGTTCCCTTTAAATATCTTTATTTTATTTTGAAATATAATTATGATTATTTGGGATAAGTTTTTCTAACTAAAAGAGAGTCATGTAAAGATAAATATTAGGAGTTAACAACCATTTTTGAGTATTGACTTGAGAAATTTTAACGATTGATCGATTGTTTTATATATAATAATATTAGTATTAACCATTATAAAATTGAATATTCTCATAAATTTGTTACTACTATCATAATTGTTATTATTTATGGCCATTGGTATTTAAAGATTGCTACTGTAAAAAATGTATGTATTTTAAAAAAAGTGTTCCTATTAATGTTTTAACGCTTCTGTGTTTAGAAATATAAATTATTATTTTGATGTTTAAAAAATATTAAGTTATTTTATCATGGCTTTGATAATAAAAAGCAACAAAATCTTTAAACCAGTTTCATAATATTCAACTCATGTTTTTTCATTGTAATTGTAATTATTTGCAAAGTTATTCTTTGAATTTTGCGAGACCCTGGATGATAAAAATTTAAAGTCCTTAATAATTTATATTTACTAATATCATTAAAGTACATACTTTTTTTTAACCATTCATATTAATCGTTTTTAAATAATAGGCCTCAAATTATAAATCACAAAATCTATAATCTGAGTGCTTCCACTCTGAAACTACCATGGTCACCCTAGTTAGGTATTCTATGATTTGATCTATGCCCAAATTGTAATGTTTTTATGTAATTCAAATAACTCAAATTCTAGTCCTAGATTAAGGTGTATATTTTTGTAAAAAAAAAAAAGATATGATAATTGTATCCATGTACCTTCAGTATTTAAAAAAACGTATAATGCTCACATTTTTATGTGATATCAAACTTTTGAACTTAGCTCAATATATTTCTAAATGTATATGAAAATGTACAGGGTAACAACATACATTGTTCTCTCTTTGTTTGTGTTATGATTTAAGATATTTGTATTCTATTAAAATTATCTCTGTACAATTATTTATTCTGCAATATTATTGTTCTTATATATTGATAATTTCATTTAGTGTAGGCTGATGAATTATTTAATTTCATCAAAGTTGGATGTTATTTGGAATTTAAAATTTGATAAAATGAATTATTGCACCATTGAAAATTAAGGAAGTAATATATTTTTGTATCAAACCTAAAATTATTCATGTTATATAATTTAAGAATTTCCTTGAAAGGCTATTTTATTAACTTGAAATTTATCTAAATCCACATTATTGTTTACTATTTATTAACAGTGCCAAAAATTATTAATTACATTACTAAAATTAAAATTAAATTATTTATGTTTATATATATTATATATATATATATATATATTTATTTATTTTTTGTCAGCTATAATTAGTACAGTGAAAATATTAAAGTAAATAAAACTAAATGTTTTATTTCAAAAATGTACCATTTACTTTAAAGATTTATTTTTTAAATAATATAGTTTTTTTTTGCAAAAAAAAACCGTGTATTCTAAATAATTTATAATTTACTATTTATTACATTGTTGTTAATTCAGTATTTTTTGTTGATTTATTTTATTTTTTTTTTGTAACATGTTAAGATAGCTTAAAAATATTTTAGAAAAAGTGTACATTCTTATTGTTGTGTATATAACTTGTATTATTATAATTTTTTTTTTTTGTCAATTACTTAAACTCAATTTTTTGTTACTTCAGCTACAATCTTAAATTTGTTTCAAATAGTAACAGTTATCATTAAATAACAAAAAATTTCTATGTATTCAAATGTTCTACTTGTGTGCTTACAATTTCTCAGTAAGATTCAATTTGTTTTAATATATGAAATCAACATTTCATTTTTACATGTTAAAAACTGTTGAAATCTTTAAATGTTATTGATTTGATTTATTATTAATTGGTTATTAGTCGAACATTAAAATACATATAAACAACAAAATAACTCAAGTAACAACCTATATTATACACATAAATATTTTATCCATTTTTGTACGGTTTTATTGTTAAATAATTGTAATTTATTTTTTAAATAATTTATACATAACAATTATAGTATTAATTGTTAAGGATTGAAGAGGTGTAATGAGTTTTTAAAAATAAAATATTTTTGTGGTTTTCTAAAAAAAAAATGTTCAGTTTTAATGTATAATAATTATATTTTCATACCTTCATTTCTAAATATAAAGTAAGTAGAAGTTAAATATCCTACGTGAGTGGTGTCCGTCGTCTAAGTACACCGGTTGTGTGGATGCATTAATATGAATGTTTTAAATTTAAAATAATCATAATACAGGTGGTGAAACGCAAATGAATGGGATATCTTTCATTTACCTAATTTCAAATCTCTGCCCTGAGCGTACAGATTTTTATAATATTAAATAATAATTTATACATCAGTACAAAGTTTCATTTATATAATCAAAGAAGAATAAAAATATAACCCATATTTTAAATTTCTTCCATGGAAGATATGTGTTATTTAATTAATTTATACTCTACAGTCGGTGTCAAATGGATAAAATAAAGTGAATTAAAAATATTGAACATTTTAGCCTTCAAGTGTATAAAAATATGTTCGTAGCATCTAATGTGTTAAGTAGTGCTCAACATCAAAGTAATATTGTTTATTTAATACGTGCATAATTCAATACTCACTTCTGATTTTTAGATTTAATTTCAACGATAATCATATTATCATAATAACAGATCTATCAATTACCTTAGTCAGTTATAAATAATCTAAAAACCATTTACGAATGTGTCGACTTTATAGTTCCTGTAGAGCCATTATTCATAAGTTATTACTCACAACCCACCTATGAACTCCGTATAAAAAGAAACGTGCACAAAAAAAAAAAAAACGTTTTTATCAGGTTGAGTAGGTACCTCTCTATTATAACAAACATTGTATATTTGGAATTAAGTAATCGATATGATTTTTTTTTTTCATGTCGGTGATTCGACGTCATAAATAAAAAGCCCATTAATTTAAGATAATTTCAATTTTTGGTTTTCGACATTTTGGGGTGGTAAGATAATACATGTCAAAATATAATCGAACCTAACACTTATCGTTAAATGACGGAATATATGATGTGAAACTCGGGATTTTACTTTCGAATTCCTAAGGTAGGTAAATTACGAAATAAATATACACTTTAAGGGTACCTTACCTACCACAATATATTATGTAAACGCTATGGAAAATAAAACACGATCCCAACGTATTGAAATTCAACTAATTTTATCGTTTAATTAATTAGTTATTTGCATAACAATTATTACGATAGTTGTGTTACAATAATATTATCATTGGAAATCAAATATTTAATTCAAGACTTTTACAAGTTATTAACATTATATAATATATATTATTGTAATTAGGCCAATTAGGGTACCTATACCAACCACCGCGGACTACTGACATCCTACATAATATTATGTAGCGTTTGCATAATATCAATAAGATTACATTTTTAATTAAAGTACTTAGGTATAAGGTAATACCTACAGCACAATATAATTTATTATAGAATTGTTCACTCGTTATTTCAACGGTTAAAAAATAGGCGGCGTTCAAAATCAATTAAGAAAACCAATTACCTAAACTCACGCCCACATGATTTTAATTACATTTATCGGCTAATTATAGCTTGAAATAAATAATAATTACTACTTTTACAACCGTTAAAATAGCGGATTTAAGTACAATAACCAAACGGGTTCGGATTTATTGAATTTTAATACGCGTAGGTACCTACACATAAACGCTTTGGTAAGGTGTTTAAACAAATTCTTTATATTTACGCATAATTCATTTTTTAACTATCATCGCCTAACGATGCACGATGGTTGGATCAAGTTGCATTAGTTGCCGCGATCCAAGTTAACAAGATTCATTCTTTAATCGTTTTTGAATTAATCGGCACGGTTTGGGAACCCTATAAAAAAATAAATCAATGTCATCGACCAATTAGTGCAAAAATTGAAACTTTAAAGAAAACCGAAATGTATTTCCATATAAATTTCTAAAAACGCTTTTAGTTTAAATTGATATTGGATATCACATTTTCGGACTAATATGACTTTCGGGGCAAGCATACGTTTCGGGCTAATGAAGTTTATCGGGGGATATTACATTTTCGGACTAATATGACTTTCGGGGCATGAGCATAGATACAAAGACACGTATACCGCGAGCTCATTTATTTTTAAATTTTGTTATAATGTTATAATTTTTTTGTGAAGGAAGGGATACGGAATAAGTGTATACAATTTGTAAGAGCCAAAACACTGAATACAATTTGGCTTTAAGCCCGGAAGATCGTTGAATCTCCGAGTGTTTGAAAATATATAGGTACTTAATTTAAATTTCAAACTTCTGGCGTTTAAAATATTTCTAAACGATTCTATTGGCATATTAATGAAAAATGAAAACCCATAACATGACCTTTATTACTATTGTATGTTTTAAAAGTACCTATCGGCTCAACAAGAAATTATATTATTATACGACATAAATAATAAAAATAATACTTTCTGATTGGTAAAATCTTTACTTAAACTAAATTATATATACTTGGTGAGCGAAGTTGCTTATTGAAGAACAATGCGAATTTAAGTTGTGCTAACCGTTTAATAAAAAATAGTTTGTTTTTTTTTTAATGTGGTTTTAATTAAAATTTTTATTATTTTTAGTAAAAACGTTAATTTTTTAAAAATTATTAACATAATATCATGTTTTATTATCTACCCTAGGTATTAGGTACAATATTATTTTATAATATTTCATATTTTATTAATTATTTTCATGTGTATGATGAATGAAGAGATTCGATATTATATATTATGTATAAATTACAATTATTATTAACTTGTTTAAAAACCCACATGTGTTTCAATTAGTATAAATAGTATAATATTAATCAACATACAATAAAATAAATAGATTCCTGTTGCTTATTATGCGTTATATACGTGTTGTATACCTACACAATATGCGGATACAAAATATGGTATTGTAAGTACTCGTACATGGTACATGATTATATATTACACGGTAGCGGTTTGTATACGTATAAATTATAAACTAGTGACAAACGCGTTGTAAATACGCAATTTTATTAGCGGCTATAGTTAAAAACATTATAAAACGTTTTATAACCATAACCATGTAGATATAGTTCTATACTATAGAGACATACATTTATATATATATATCCGTAGACCGTAATACATAATACGCAATACATGAATTTTGTTGGTATCGGAATATTTTTAAAAAACATGCTACTCGTAAGTTTATTATATGACTACATAAGATGTCAAAGGGCACGGTGTGCTTTACGGATAACGTTTTAGAGGTCTTTTAGAGTAATAGACACCTACAACTATAATAGCCATACTAGGTACGTGTAATTATTGAATGGGAAAAAACCATTTTATTTTTATTTATGAACGTGTACAATATTACAATAGTACAATGTACAATGTGCAATGTGCATGCTTATATGATTTTAGTCGATAGGTAATATATATATGCATTTATATTCAGGTAGGGATATAACGATAAATGTTGTTTTTTCTACTATACCTAGGTATGTACAAATGTACAATGACTATAGTATCAGCATATTTACTTTTTTTTTTAATAGGAAAAGTAGGTATGGGTTAGAAAGTACTCCAGGAGTTCCACTTGACCCTTTTTAAATCTCAGTTAAAAAAAATTACAAGATCTACAATAATTTACAAATACAACATTATAGTTTTTAAATCATACATAAACATAATATAAATTATAGTTTATTTTAGACTATAGTTTTCTCATGTAGTTAATAGTTATATTTATATTAATTAATTAATTAATGGTTTAATTGGTATACACAATTTTAGATGTATTTGTTGTATTTGACCTTTATGAATGAAATATTAAATAAATAATTGGTGGGCACCTATATTTAATTAAGACCCATAGCTATAATGTATAGATATTGTAGTTACCACTTTATACATTTTTTTTTATGAGTATTAATGTTATTAATTTATTTAAAATATTAAAATAGCTTCTAAAATTGCAATACTAATTGGTAATATTGTTAATAACAATTACATATTTACATGAATAAATTTTATATTTTTATAGTAATTATTTAAAACTTGGGTTTTGTATTGAAATAAAATTAAAATTAACAATTATAAAATTATTTGTCATATTTCTGTTAAGTGAGGTTTCTCGGTAGTTAAAAACACCTACATATATAAATCTTATATTTATTTATTTTATCAATAAAATGGTAAAACTACTGGTCAAATCAAGGCTTTCAATAGCTTTAAACTTTCTGTGGGTAACCCTAAACATATATATTTCTAAATATTAAGTGATGGTGGAATTTATATTGTGCTTATTGGTTAGATTTCTACCTATTATGTTCAAATATTCTATGATAATTATGATTTATATAATATACCTAGTATCAAGCAATCAACAAATAAATATATATGCATAGTACCTATCATCGTTAAAAAAATAAACATATATTTATTTGTTTATGATTAATAATTAAACAAGAATAAACTTATCACATACAAACCATATAATACTTTTTTGATTATTTGATTGTTTTTATAATGTGAAAAATTCGTTTGATAAGTAATAGTTATTAGTTATTACTTATTACAAACGATATTAGTTAATTAATTATCAATATTACATTAATTAATTATGCTTTTTTTATTAATTTCACATTTAAGAAGAAAAGACTAGTTTATAATGATTATACTTTATGATTTTTACATTTTAGGTCTAATAACACATTTCAAAAAATGTACATTGTCTAATAAATTAATTTATATATCCTTTTCAAATTTAGACGCCTAATAAAATAAAGGAGGTAAAACAATTGTAATATTAAAATATGTAAATACGTATGTCGTGTATGTATTTTGTATATTGTATAGATATATCGGTATGTGAGATAAGTTACATGACTTAGAAAATGTAGTTGACTCTTGTCTTTAATGGTTGTAAATTACCTACCTACTTCAACAGTAATTTTAATAGTGTATAGGTATTATAGAATATCTATTTTAGAGGACTTTTGAATAATTTGGATCACTGAGTACCAATAATAAAACTATTGAACTTAAATTTTCTTAACGTAATATTTTCTTACTAAGACTTAGTAGTAGTACATACTTAGTATGTAAGAGACATTTTGACATTTAAATACATACATAAGATAAGAAATATGCCAACCTCTTGAAGAAATATATCAATAAATATCATTATAGTGGACCACGTGAATAAATAACGATGGTAACAAATTTAGGTGTTATAGTCTATATATGTTCATTAGCTACCTATACAGGCTAAACATGATTCAAGTACTTATACCTATTACCTATACGAATAATCTAGGGTAATTGGTAAGTATACTTTTACCAAAATAATCTAATTCAATTTATCTTACTGGATTTATTGAATGTAGTAAGTGGTTTATCTTATTATAATTTACTTAATAAATTTTAAAAAAAGTAGATAATCCAACTACCGTCTACAAATGATTAATGAATGATATTTATTTTTAATTATGGGTAACGTGTATCTAATTATTATAATTTATAACATACTTTATTGTATTAGATATAGGTATTTTGTTTAAATATTTTAACATCATTAGTATAGATATTAGATAGATGCCATGCTTGTGGTATATTTAAAATTAAGTCTCAATACAAAAAAAATCATAATAGCTGCTTGATACCTATTTAATCTAAAACAGGCAAATATTTTCATGTTAAAGTAGACGAGTATTAAAAAATAATATTGTAATCGTAAATACAAGCTATGTAATATTTCCTTGATATGTCTGTTTACAATAAATAAAATAATAGGTAGGTATTATATCTAGATATTACATTTAGTAGTCAGTTATATATTTGTATAAAGATACTATGTTTTAATGTTTATAAATACTTAGCGAAATTTAAAGGATTCTAAGAAACATGAATAATTGTTAATTCGTAAACAATTTACATGTTTTACATTATAAAATTATAAAAAAGTGTTTTATATGTTGAATATTGATTATATTATATTATTTCATGTACCTATGTTTCTATACTTATGTTTCTATGGTTACAAGTTACCGATATTTTTGGCAATTTTAGTTATTACAAGTATTTGGTATTATTAATGTAGGCAAGTATTGTTATATGACATACCTAACAAAACGGTTTTAGTACAAGTCCGAAAAAATTTACTTTCAGTTCCAACTGATGTGATCATACTAACATTTTTAATAATAAAACCTATAGGCTTTGACTAGTGATCAGAGTTCTACGAAAAACATAATAGGTATACTGTTTTTAATATACCCATACATATTCAAATTGATCAATACAATCAATTTAAATTTGATATACGCCATACGGTAGTTTATTTCCGTTCAATACTGTGCACAGTCAAAACTGTCATCGATGTCATTCGTGTCATCAATCGATTAAATAAAACACTATAAAGAATAGCTCCGGGTGTTAATGTGATTTTATGTAATGTATAGAAAATATTACCAACTAGTAACTAATATAGCTAACCTTTGTTACGACCTTGTTGTGGAGAAAATCATAAGTCATCTTTGTGCAGTTGACTCGTTTCAGACAAATACACGGAACGCCATTATTACCAATATTTCTTCGGCAGAACTACGTAGGTATCTGTATAGATCACAAAACAAAAAAAAAATTATAATAATAAACTGTTGTAAACCATTTTTGTATTATGCGCTCAGAGTAGTATAATAATTAATAACATTTCACCAACACACGATACGCGACAAAAATATATTAAACGCGTAACACATAAACCAAGAACACTACGCGCTAATATGTCTCAATAACAACAATAATAACAACTTATACGCCCGGTGACAGGAAAACGATTAGCTCAGCTAAACATGACAACTTAATACGCGCGAACCGCATATGAATCATATTACATATGTCACATCCCAGAATTCACTTGTAATCACTATTTGGTGTACGGCTGTCAAAGGCGTCTATCTAAGAAAATATGGAGTGAGGTTTACGATATTATTAGAACATAAAAAAAACCCCTATTCTATTGAATACCGAATATAAAAATGACGATTTCACGAATGCAAAATGAAAATAAACGTTGGAATAATACTGGAATATTTTGAATCATAAATATGTTACTCTAAAGTCTAGAGAAATGTATTATCGAATAGAAATACATAATAATATATAATACAGCCATGCACACGTGTGTTACGGAAAATTCAGAAAGGACGCCCCTTCGATGTACATCAGTGGCATAACTGACGGGAAATGTGTGTGTATGACAGTATGTGTGTGACCGACGACTGTGAAAAATAATTAAAAATAATGGCGGCTTGTTCACGAACAAATATTAGTTTTTTCAAATTTGAATACCTACTATGGAACAATGAATTTAAATAATTAATATATATACAAAACAAAAAGGAAATCTACTTTATTAATTTAAACAAATTATTATTATTATTAATCATTATTAGGTAGTTTATAATGATTTGGAATATTTACTGATAGATACCTGCATCAATATTTTCAATGATCTTATGGAAGTCGTTTCAGAATCGTCCAAGGTTCTTGAGTTCTAGGGCCCAGGGACACTGCCACGATTTGCACTACGACAGCTACGCCACTGGTCTACATTCATTCTTCAAATGGACGGCCATGTTAAGACGCCGCTGAGGAGAAATGATTCATCTATGTATGTACAGGTATATGTATATAGGTATATGGTTGAGTTTTGGTTAATCGTTGGTAGGTACTATTACCACGGTCGAGAGATTGAGATATTTTTGAGACCGCGTCATAACCATAAATTCATATATTCTATAACCACGTTGGTTTAATAATCAATATCGATGTCGTAGTCTTGCAGAATGCAATTATTTGGTCGTTCCTTTAAGTTCTTTTCTTCTCTTTAAATTATGGGAAAAATAAAAATAACACACGAAAACCGTTCAGCAATAAGGTAAAATGGTAATGGATTGTTTTATTTTTCATATTTCATTCTTTTCCGTAAATGTCACTCTTGGCTCGCGACATATGTATGACGTAAGTAGCAATATTTTATTCAATAATCGACACTTTAATGCGTTCTAAACGAATATTTGTTTACATTGACACTCGCTCGGCAAAGTTTGTGGACGTCCTTGTGTTACAACAAGAACTGTGTTATATGAATCGAATTAGATTACAACACTCAAGAGGGAATTGAACGTAATTATTGATTTTTTTTTTTTTGAATATTTTCATAGAGTTTATAATAATCAACGTTTATTGTTGTTGTTTGACCGTTCATAAATTATAATGACGATGTTTCACGATACCGTGTCATATATTTGTAACTATAAAACTGCAATATAGAAACACTCGTATACTCATATGTATACTCATACATAATCCTTATCACTGTACGAATAAAAAATGAAGACGGATCATATGATAAATTTTTTAAATTTTCGTTTTTTTTTCACTTCGTTAAGTCAACGCTGCGCAATTTGATACTTGAATACATAATATTCAATAAAAGTGAGATATCGAAAATTATGAAAGATTCGTAGTCGGTCGACCACGTAGGTATAATTTTATTTTTAGCCTCTAAGTACACACAAGCATAATTTTTTTTTATTCAATTTGCTTTTGGTTCATTAAAACGTCAAGTCTTCATAAGTCCTATCTCTATTATGATATTATAAGCATATTATGCAACAGGTCTTGTATAATATACTGTTGTGTCGGAAAAAAAAATTATCAGAAATTTTTTCCGCGTTCGTATTAAATGACGATTAATTTTATGTGCGGCATGAGAAACGACCAGCTGTTGATGAAAGGTAAAATGTAAATTATAATATTCAGACGACCGTTTCCCCACTCGCAGTGCGAAACTCGCTTTTCATGAACGCGACGTAGGCGGAGTCCGCACGGCGAGCTACCGCGCCGTGTCGGTGCCCTTGCGCGAACGGCGCCGCGTTATCACCATCCGACGGACAGTCTAGTCATTACCATTCGATGGTTTTTTTGCGTTTGTTTTCGAGCTGGCCGTGAGTGCCAATTATCATTTATCAACGATTGTCGACGATCGCCGAGTTTTAAAAAACGGATGGGGGGAATGAATCTAGAGAGGGAACGCGGTTCGTCACAATAATAACAAACACGCCGAACGATTCGAACACGAATTTACGCGTCCGACAGTCGTCTGCTGGTATTAGTGTCATCCGGCTGTTTCACGACTGCTAACCACCACTACTACTATTTTTCGCTGCCCACTCACTCAGGTTTCGTGTCTTGCGAGTGCGTTTCCGCGTCAAATGCTAAAAGACTTTTGAACATCACGAAAAACGCTCAAGCACTATGAGCGACGCCGTACCGATACCGTCTGCGGTTAAGTTCTTCAATGGTGGACTGGCCGCGTAAGTATACACCTAACGCGCGCGCACACCTGTCATCCTTCTGGCGACATTTGATGGTTTCACTCAAGCCTTTGCCTCGCTGAAAACTTGTGACCTTAGATCTTGATGATTTTCTAAGATTTTTATTAATAACAATTATATTGTACTGATGTATTGGTTGTTTAACAACCAATGGATATGTTATTCAAACTGGTTACAATTTTTGACGAGGGAGTAGCTTCCCATATAATACTTCTAAATCGCATTCATGTTTAAACAACGATCATGTCTTACAGAACTGCGGCCACTGTCATCGTACATCCATTGGATGTACTGAAAAATCGCATGCAGATGGCCGGACGCGATGTTACCGCCACAGAAGCACAAAAATCCATGGGTGGCATCGTTCGATCAATGATCAAGGATAAAGGTGTGTCAGCCTTTTATCCTGGTCTTTCTGCTGGCATTCTCAGGCAAGCGACCTACTCTACAACGCGGTTAGGCATGTATAACACTTTGTTCACAGTCATGTCTGGGTGAGTAGTATTGCCAAATATTTTGAATGAACTATTAACAAGAGAATACTGTGGATGATATTGTTTTTTTTTTCCAGTGAAGATAACAAACCTCCTAGTCTGTTGGTCAAATTAGGCTTAGCTATGGTATCAGGAATCACGGGTGCTGCTGTTGGTACTCCGGCCGAAGTAGCATTAATACGGATGACATCTGATGCACAATTGCCATTATCTGAAAGACGTGGTTATACTAGTGTGATTAACGCATTAGCTAGGATTGCTAGGGAAGAAGGAATTGCTACGTGGTGGAGAGGATGTATTGCTACTATGGGAAGGGCAGCTGTAGTTAATATGGCTCAACTCGCATCATATTCTCAAGCTAAAGAAATGTACCTAAAAAGCGGTAAGATTAATGAGTTTTATATCTTTTAACCTGAACTCAAATTTTATTATTAAAATTATTAAGTGTTTAATATTTAATAAAGTGATAATCATAAAGTGATCTAAAATCTTAAAAGTATTTGATTAATTAGTTGAATTGTATCTATTTTATTGCAATTACATACTTAGTTAAAAGTGGGTGTAGATTACTTCACTATTGAACTTATATTGTAAATTATTGTTATTTTTGATTAATTCATTTATTAGCCAATCTCTTTAACACTAAATACCTATTATGAATTTATTAATAAGTATACATAAAAATTTGAGCTTTGATTACAATTTATAACCAATAAAAATGTTTTTCTATAAAATAATTTCTTTTAGGTGTATAAATTAAAATATTAGAGTAAGTAATAAAATAATATTATTCAAAAAATTTTAATCCAAAATTGACAAAACACTATAAATAAAGTATTTAATTTAATTTATTTCATTTGAATTTAAGAAACTAAATTATGTTAATTAAAATGGAATTATAAATTACATTTATCATGTAATTTGTTTGCATTGTATACTATTTACTATTTAATATTCACCCATGTTTTAACATCCATTATTATATATGAATAATTATTTAATACATACTAATGTATGAATTAAGTAATAACATTTAATATATTAGTATGTGTAGAATGTGTTTAAATTTATTCTATTATGGATCATTTAAATTTAAATGTTTGACATTTTAAATTTAAATTTTCAAATAATCATTTATTAAATTTAATTTCAATAACTTTTCTTATAATTACTTATAAGTATTTTACTGTGAAAAAAAAAAACCAATGATCAATAACTGCTTGTCTACATAGTATAATTCTCTTAGTATTAACACTGTTAAAAAAATACGATTGTCAACAAATCAATCTAAAATAGTTATGAAAAAAATAAATAATTCTTGGTACATAAATAAAACTTATAGCATTAAAAAAATATACTTATTAAATTTTTTTATGATTTTAAGTTTAATAAAAGTAACTTTTTAATATTTATTGATGCAACATTTCTTAGTTAACATGAATAAATAAAATGATCTCGATGATGTTAGTTCTGTACATAAAATTAAAATTATCAATATTTATAGATAATAAAAATGTTATAGTGTTTAAATATATTATATCTTGATTGCTTCTTTTTAATTATTGAAATTCATTTAATGATAAATTCCATAACTAATGAATTTAATCATGGTAATTTTCAATTAAATTGTATTTTATCTGAATTTTAACTAGTTTTTATTTTAACATTTAATTTTACATGAAATCAAAAAAGTCAATCATATATTAAAACTAATAATTATCTTTTGTCTCTTGTACAAGATACTAGTTATACTTTGAACCGTAAGTAAGTTACCATTACTTGAACAGTTATAAATTAGAAAACAATAAAAATCATTGCATTGAAAAAATTTATTTTCTCTTGAAATTTATGACTTATGGCTGAAGTATTTTTGATATAGAGTTTACCTTTTACTAAATTATTATACATAAAAATAATAAATGTTGCCATAACTTAAATATTAAATAATTTAAAAAAGTAATTGTCATTATTGTAAGAAGTTTTTGGTGTAATTAGAATAATATGTATATTAATGAACTTTTATATTATTTTATTTTTATCTTCTAAATAAAAATGTATGATTTTTCTCATCTACAAATTGAATATAACTTCAAAAATCTTATATTTAATTCAATTTGGTTAACTTTTATTGAAAATGTATCTTTATATAAATAAAAAATGTATACAAATAAAATTTAGAGGTACAATTATTTTTTTTTGTAAAAAAAATTAATTTCATATATTTTTCATTATAAAACCAACATTTTATTGGGGTTATAATAGATAGCAATAAAATTCAATGCATTTCTGTTAAGATTTATTTATTTAAATCATAATGGATTTGGATATTGTTTTAGGATATTTTGAAGAAAACATCTTATTGCATTTTGCTTCATCAATGACTTCTGGTGCTATTACAACCGTGGCATCACTACCAGTGGATATCGCTAAAACTAGGTATGAATGATTAAAATGTAAAATATAATAGTATGAAATATAAATTATAAAATTAATGGTATTTGAACTTTATTGTTTTAGAATTCAAAGCATGAAAATAATTGATGGCGTACCAGAATATTCTGGCACAATAAATGCAATGGTAAAAGTGGCAAAGACTGAAGGTTTTTTCAATTTGTGGAAAGGAATTGTGCCATATTTTGCACGGATTGGACCACATACTGTTTTAACATTTATAGCTTTAGAAAAAATCAACGAGGCATATAAAATTGCCGTATTTGAACGTCAGTCAAAAAAATAAATGATATTACGTTAAATTAGTTATTTGTTAAGAGTAATTTATGCATTCTTTTTAAAATTTTGTTTTCGTTTTGTTTTTGTATATTTTATTATATTCCCATTTAAATTGTCAACAATTAATTGTTTTTTTTTTTTATTATATGTTTTTGTTAAGTTCGTTGAATGTTTTACACAAATATAAGTAACCAAAAAATTATATTTTGAGACTGTAATAGAAGATCAGAATTAGGAATGAGCAAACTTTACAGCATAGATTTAATGTTATAAAATACTTTATATATCTTAATTGGCTGAGGCAATTTTTTCTAAATGCCGAACTGCATCCTTTAACTTAAATACTAATTCTTGAAGTTCCTGTGGATTGCAGACGAAATCAATATACTTTATTGAGCCATTGTCTATTGTCTTCAGCCGCACTTTGTATAAGAATTCTGATATGTCGTCGAAAACACTAGACTAAAAATATATAATATTGTTATTGTAATAATAGTAACGTTGTTTTAATGCATCACTTTGTCAAGTCATTTTGTATTTTGTTTTTTTTTTTTTTGTTTTTATATAATTTTATGTTGACTGACAATAAACTGATCATACAACATACCTACATAAGTTGCTTTATATGTAATGCGACAATAATTTGAAATAGAGTAAACGATATATTTAGCTTGAAAAGTTTTAATTATTTTTGAAAATAATTGACATGACACAGTGTTGAATTTAGCAAAACAAAATTAACATGAAATCTCGGAAGAGACAAAAAAAAAAACCATCAATTCTTCAACAAACTTACTTGTACACAATAATCAAGCCGACATTCAACATCGACCACATTAGCCAAAGAAGTATTGGTAATCTTACAGACTTGCAAGAGACGTGGACTAACTGATTCATAGGTCTTAATTATTTCCGGCACTCGGTCAGCATTCGACAACACCAAAGTTTGGATGTTTTGATTCAAAGACGCCCCGTCCAAACAATGTCTGCTGGCAATTGTATACAGAGCGACCAATGAAGCATACGCTTCTTTGGCAATATCTTGTTTAGATGTTATAATAGACTCTAAAAAATAATTTAATACTAATAATTAAAATTTGGATACATCTATAAATTGTACAATTTATTAATTGTAATTACATTTATTAATATATTTCAGTACGTGACCTGTGACTTATTGTGATTTTATGAATTATTTGGCCGGAGATTAAAATAATGTACAACACCCTTACCAACTACGAATTAATAAAACTAGATTGCTTTGTACCAGTTATATAATTGTATTTATTTTTTTAAACTTCAAACAGTTGTTCATAAAAAACTATGTCAGCAATGAATTTGAACTCATTTTAAACCCACAGTTTATATCCACCAAAATACATATATTACTATTTATGAGAGCATAAGTTTACCCCCCAAAAAAATAGGAACACCTTTGGTTTATGTTTTACTAAACACTTAACATTTTATAAGATTTTTTGCGGAACACGGTCGAAAAAATTAAACAGTATTTATATACATTTTACGTACATATATTAGTCATTTAGAAGTCTATAAAAGTCAAAATTTAGCTTTCTTTATGGATTTTACTAATTTTAAAATGTTGGCGCAACACTTATTCTAAATCCACGGAACACAGGTAAAGAACCACTGCTCTATAGTCTTTACAGGAAAAAAATGTTTTATAATATTATTCTTTATAAAAATGTCTTCTACCACTAGACTCAACAAGCCCTTTTCTCCTAGTATATATATATATATATATATATATATATAAATGTTGTTGAGTTTATGCATACACACAAATGTTAATAGGAAAACTACATTTTTTATCACATTAAATAGAAAACATTAAATTATTTTAACATTAGAACTTTTATAAAACCGACAAAAAAATTGTACAATAATATTTTCAAAAGCTTAGGTGTTCTAAAAATTATGTCCCGATTGTTTTTGAATATATTATACATTTTTAAAAACTCCATAATATTTTTTTGGAGTACCTATAACAGTACCACAAATGCATCTGTAGTTCAAATAAAACTGTGTTGTCTAATAACTTTTAATAACACATAACTTTGTTATTTATTTTGTTAAACAAGTTAATTGTTTTTCGATTGAAAAATATAGCAAACCAATTGAGTTTTTATCAAAACATAAAAATGTAAATAAATTAAACGGTGTGTTTTAATATTAATTTATAATTTTAAATATCACCTGCACAACTTTTGATAACGATGACCAAAGAAGAGTGGAGCAAAATTAGTAACAGTAAGTTCACTGACAAGTGACGACGATGTCTCAGGCATGTTTTTAGGTGTGGTTATATTTCTATGTCACAATTGTGGTCCAAAACCGAAAGCTTTGATACAGACAAGTTCCCTGGCTTATCCAGCTAAAAGATATTTAAATATTTCTAATACAATATGTACCAAACATATTTGTGAGTGGAATAAATGTCTACAATTTCCATCTGATACAAGATTTAATAAACTGTAATTTTAAATTCCTATGACTATAAACATATTAACTGACAGGGTGATTTTAAATTATTTTATGGACCTATATGTTTCGGTTTACAATATTGACATGCAAAACGCCGGTTTTAAATTCTTAAAATTATCAAATGTTTACACTAATTTAACATACCCACGTCTATTATTTGATCCGAAGTATCATTATCCAGCAATGTACCCAATCTCTTTTCGGCTTTTTGCAGTAATGTTTGGAAACATTTGTCGTTGATCAATGCTGGATTGCATAATCGTTTCAATCCCAATTCGAGTTCACTTGAAATATTCATAGCATTTAACTGGAAAAAAAAATATGTAAATAAAACTTGCACAATTAAAAATTGACACTTTATTAAGGATGAAAAACAATAAGTACTCTCGAGTTGTATTAATATTATTCCAAAATCATAATTCAGAATACCGATCGAAATTGTTGAAATACTAATATAATAGATAATATTATAGTTTATTTATCAAAGATAATGGGCCCCACCGAACAGGTTCGTGTTGTAGATAATATGTTATCAGTATTTCATTACTCGGTGATTCAAACAGTGGTTTCGGTTTACAGTCTGGAGCACAGAGCCCATCAAACGGCCAGCATTCAATTTTAAATAAAAATTATGGCTAAGGTACAAACACTACAAACATTTTATAATGGATCTAAGTAAGGCATGTGTGCCAAATTACAATTATTTCGATTACTACATCAATATGGAGGTCATTTTCCCCATTAATTTTTAACATTTAGCTATATAGAAATATACCCAGTTAAATGTGAACAATCAATCTTAGGTCAATATTTTTCCGAGTGAAGCTAGGAATGTATTGGTTTTGTATTTGATTTTATGATGTGTTTTTTTGTTTTTTTAATTAAATATTTATTTTTGTGTGTCATCATGTTTCGACTAGAAGAGCGAGTTTGTGATCGAAAGTGTTGTTTAGTTATAGCATTAATAATATAATAGATTATTACACTACAGTCTGTTCTATAATCAATGGTTATAGTACTTTGGTGGGGTCAATTTTAATATTCCCTCAATGGTTTTTCCAAAAATCGAGAAAAACTGATGAAAAATTACGAAAAAACGGAAAAATTGTTAGTACCAATAATTTCAGAATGTTTATAAATGATTGATTATGGTTATATAGGTCAGGTTAGACCCATTCATATAAAATAGTATAATGTATGAAATGAAAAGTATTTGAAAATAAAAAATGATATGTATAAAATTTGACGTAAATCGAAGAAAACAATAATTTCCTTGCGCTTAATTTATTCGAATTTTCACTAGGTTTTCGTGTTTCAAAATAATTATAATAATAATGATATACTAATTGACGAAACTAGAAGTGTACCTCAGCGTAACCACATCTATACAGAGGTCGTTTTTATTTTTGAAACAAAACGTCACGAGTGTAATAAAAAAGTGAGTCATACGCATATTTTTTGTAAATTACTTTCTTTTTTTTTTTTGCGCCAAAATGGACGTGCTCGGAATATTTAACAATTTTTTTTACTTTTTACTTTTAATTCATAATACGTTTAACGCGTTTTTTTTCATTTTCAAATAGAAATATCGAATGGGTAATTCAATAAAATAATTATACATTTATAGGTTCATCAAAATGTGTCCTACCCGTCTATTATATTATTATAGTCCTGCCATATGCAAAATATGTGTATTGATTTAAATATAAAGCTCGGTCAATCGCGATAATATCATATTAAAACTGCAGGTTATAGGGTACATAATACATATCATATATAATTTTGTTTTCAACGATAATCGTACGAACGACATTTTATAATAATAACAGTAACTACGGAAAAATCTCGTATACTTTGTATGTATTGTGTAGGTAGATTATCAATATACAGAGCGAGGTAGGTACGTCGCATATCGTTAAAATCACAACTACAAATTATTTAGCGTAACGTTGTGTGTATAATAATACATACGGGATCGATATTCGATATGGCACAATATTCGTGCGCAGTTTTTCCCCGAGGCGCGTACAAACAACAAAAATAATAATGTACGCCACCGAAAACAGACATCGTGTACCTAAAAAAAATATATACATACATAATATATACATATATGATAGCTAATAGGAAACATAAAACAGAACGTAATATTAATAGTAATAATAATAGACTAATTATAAGGATATCGTATATATTATGCGGTTCGAATTGAAATTATAATTCGTCTTTGACAACCCCGTTCTCGTTTATTTAAATACGTACATTTACGAGTGTGTTTCTACAACCTACGTATATGCTGGTACATTGGTGCGTTGACATACTCGTACGTTTCCGGGTTTGATAAAACAAGCGTACTGTTAATTACCCCTACGGCCCACAGAATAGCTCCTTTTCCCACCCGAGTATATAATATATATATATATATATATATACTAAGTAGGTACAATGATAATATAGTATTGAATGTATACTTTCTGTAAATCGAGACCAAATATTTAGCAACCTTCTATATAATATGACAATATACATATATTAGAAACATTATATATTATAATATGCTGTATATACTATTCGATATTAATATGTTGTTCGTAATGGTCTACACGCCGTGTATCTACTGCCATACGTAGGTATATCCATTGCATTGTGCGTATGGTTTATGTACAGAGTGTCCACTAGTTATTCGTTACGATAATAATGTAGAAACATATATATGTGTGTATGTACGCGGTAGATGATCGGAAACGCCATCGGCAACTCAGCAGCGGGTCGCGGCGGGACAGGATTGTTTTTTCGTTTTGCATCATTCCCCTCTTACCCACCCTTTATCCACCGTTTTGTAATAATAGCCGGCTGTATACTCGATAGACGCGCGTAGGTATCTACACGAGGTTTACATTACACAGTATTATATTTACACAGAAACGGCCGGTATACCCTGTGTAATACACAGAACGTTTCATTTTCACATCAATCAGAGATTTTAATACGTATATATATATATATTTATATGTGTGTGTGTGTGTGTGTGTGTGTGTGTGTGTGTGTGTACACCTATGTAATACAGGTTGCACCTACTCTTTATTTTAAGCAAAGTGTATTGGATTATACGTTTCGTTTTCGCGATTGTTTTAAACGGGAGTAAACGACGAGTACCTGTCTACGCGTAGATCGAAATGCTTGCATATAGCATAGTAATGGTAAACGTATTGTTAATTACTTTTTCTTCGATGTACTAATACGATAAAAGTAATATTAAAACAAATGATACCTATTGAATAACTGTTTTTATCATATCACGTTATGACACAAAAAATTAACATCAATATCGCCACCCGACACCGTAATGACGGTGACGGCAGACCATAGGAACGACCATTGAACTATAAATTATAATATAGTTACTATATAGTTCAATGGCAATTGAAGTATAAGTGCTTGACCCACTGTCTCTCAGCACTCGACTATTGTCGAGCCACCAACATGACAATTTCTTTTTCATTGATAAAACTGTACAGATATAGTGTAGACCGCAGTGATATAATAGGAGATATTGGGTAAAACCTCGCTGCCAGTACTAAAAAATATACACGCTAAAATTGTTAAAATAGCATAGTAGTATTATGTATGCTATTGTATATAGGTGATGCTCGATGAATAATTAATAACGTGTTTTGAAAAAAAAAAGAAGACTTAATATAGCCATATAATAGTTAGGTGTATGTGATATTATATAGCGATTACGGTATAATCGTATTGGAATATTGGAATAGCCGGTATAGGTATAATATGCTTATTAAGTTACGGAGAATTTCATGTAAACACACTTACTGTGTATTGTATCCTAAAACATTTTGTTAGAAACTATATTATAATATTACCTTTATTATATTATTGAAACAACTACGTACCTACCTACGTAAATTGAACAAACTTGTAATACTTATAACAATGGATTTAAACAACATAAAAAACAATTGCTTAAAATGTAAAAAAAAAACATTTACTTTTATATTTACAAGTTCCCACAAGTCTGCGTTTTATATAACCCCAGTGGGAAATTGAAAGTACTACGCCACAGTGGAGAATAGATAGATATTCACGGGCGCCTCATAAGTAAAAATCTAGGAGGGGGCAAGTATGAATTTAACAAAAGCCGGATAGGGTTTTGTTTACGGGATATATAGGATGTGTTGGAATTTGAAATTGGATGGGCCACTGGGACGGGCGTCTCTACAATTGAAAGCAATGATAAATCATTGCAGACTTAAAACGATTCGAACCGAAAGTCAATGTAATGGAATTTCAGGTTATTGATTTTATGCAAAATGTACCTGCTGAAGTTTTTTGAATCATTTTATAAAATTACTGGAATTAGCGAAAAATAACTTTTGCAAATTGCTATCAGTCTGCTGTTTGATTTCTACTCGATTGATAAGATTATAATGTATTTTTTAAGTATGGTTTAATAGTAAGTTTAATTTAGTAAGTTTAATATATGTCACTAACATATAAATACACACATACACACATTTATATATATACATAAATAATTATTGTAAACCCAATGCGTTTCTCACTTATTTACTTATAAAATTTGACACGTTTATAGGTACCTAGTAGGTTAGGTACTACCTACCTACCTACTATTATGAATATTTTATGTGCTGCATTTTTTTCTGTTTATTAGTTTAATTGTTTCAACATGTGTTGAATGTTTTTACAATATCATGAAGTGTTACATTTGAAACACACAAATGTGATATTAATTATAATTACTGAAATTAGTCGATTGACTTCTATTTTACAAAATATTATTATATCTAATTTAATCTAATTAAAATAGTTTACAGCTATATTTTTTTTGTCACATAATAGATTGTTAATCTATACTATATATAAAATTGTAAGGGTTTTTCTTCGACCGCGCTAACCGAGAAAACTACTGGACCGATTTGGCTGAAATTTTTTTTGGCTGAAACCCGACACTCTGCTGAAGGTTATAGTACCACTTTTGTCAGTAAAAAAGTTCATAAAAGTTCATAAAAAATTAAAAACAATTGTACCTATATTGTGCGGCACGGCGGGCCGCGGGTTTACAGCTACCTGTAACTTGACCTTTTTTTTGTATCGTGTTTGATATCGGCGTTCCGAGAAGTTTATCGCACTTACACCGACAACACGTATACCCAATATTCATATTGTTATTATTATAACTTCGTTTAGGCTAGGTTCACATGGACGATGGACGCGCGTGTTTAGATATACGGATTTCTCGATCGCGATAACGACGCAAGAATCTATTTCCGCGCGCACACGCGCGTGACTCCGCGTATTGAATCCCATAAATCATTATCGGACCTTTCGGTTGACGCGCGCGTTTCGACAACGAAACAGCGATTCATTGTGCAATTACATATTATAAAAATATTTTAATTTGATTCCAATTCGTTAGATTTAATTAGATCTAACAGGTCATCAAATGATTTAATTGACATTCGTCAATAGTACACGCGCGTCCAAAAACATTTATCGAAATTAATAATCTATATACTATTATATAAAATTGTAAGGGGTTTTCTACGACCGCGCTAACCGAGAAAACTACTGAACCGATTTGGCTGAAATTTTTTTCGGCTGAAACCCGACACTCTGCTGAAGGTTTTAGTACTACTTTTGTCGGTAAAAAAAGTTCATAAAAGTTCAAAAAAAATTAAAAACAATTGTACCTATATTGTGCGGCACGGCGGGATAGAGTTATTATTGCGAGCATAATTTGTGCTTAGTTTTTTTACCTACTTTTTGATTATTCTTATGAAGGTTTATTGGGCATGCTAATAGAGTTAAATTTTGGTTAAGTGGCCAATTCATCATCATGCCGTGAACCAATCACGGGCGAAGCTGTGACAGGTCGGCTAGTAATATATAATATATTAATACTGAATAAGTTTTATAAAATAATTATAACTTAGATAATTGTATTTTCATTTTGCATTTTACTGGAAAAAATACCTACGCAGGTACTTGTTTGTATATTTAAATCTAAAATAATTGATTAAACAAATGGTATGAAAAAGTAGGTTGGTCAAATTCTGTTAATGACTCTCGTAGATTATAACACTGATGTATGGTATAGTAGCCACAACTACAACATGATAAATACTTAGCTCGTGACCTTTGGGTACTGAGTAATTAGTTAATAACATTATACTTTCATTAAATTAATTATTTATTTATTTATTTACGTTCAACTTTGTAAATAACTATACATAGGGCTGTGAATTTAATGCACTAAAAAGTAAAAGCCTTAAAAATACATTTAAAATCTCAAAATGTTTTTTTAATAATGCACTAGTATATTTTATTTGTGAAATATAAACAGGTTAGGAAATCCCTTTCTGTGAAAGTTCTAAATTCTCGGTTTCTTAATATATTTAATAATAATGAACTGTAATTTTCAATTTAAAAAGAATTTTATAACTTGTATATTATGCTTATTATGAAAATTTTATATGAAAAAATTATTAAGAAAATGAAATAAATTCAATATCTTAATTTGTATATAAATTTGTTTATATTTTAGTACCTATTTGTTTATTTTATATTGGCTAGTAGGTATAAATCTATTTTGAATACTTATATCTTAATTTACCTACTAACAAACGGACGGACGGACACACGATACACTTTATGGAGGTATAAGGTGTTTTAAGTTTCTCGTGTAAACAAAAAGTCATCTACGTACAAATAGGTACCTTGGAGTTATTAGTAAAAGTGTAGGTAATTTTGCTGTTTTATACCACGTCATAGGTTAAGCGTTATCCTCATCACAATGTAATGTGTAGGATGTTAGATAAAATTATGTATGTATACAAACTCTACAATCATGCAGTTTTCCATTTCCACTGATTATTGAAATGGATATATAGTGAGTTGTTGGTGGGCATCGCGTTCGACGTTTCAACATTGATATCCTTTACCGAAGCTTAGTGTTTGAAATTTGTACAGGTATTTCTCGCTAACATCGCTTGTTCAAGTGGTTGAATAGTTTGATATAACAACATATTATGTATACATTATGGTATGTATACTATAGTTATAACTATACCATATTATTGGTATGTATGGCTATAGCCATACGAGTATTTGCATCTCTCGAATAGTTCATTTTAGTTTTGGATTTGGGATTTTCAGTAAATTTAGGTGTTAAAAACCGTTGTAATATCTACGTCTCAGATAGACGTTGCAATGAATACTCTGAAGTCTGCAAAAAAGTTTTGCAATACTGATTAATATTACATTTTTGATCGATTGATTCATACATTGAAAATATAAATCACATAATATAGTATATATGTATATGTATATATATATATTATATATAAATCATATAATGTATTAGTATTTAGTAGGTATATAATGTAAAGAACATATATTCAAGATATAACCCATATGATTAATAAGTGAAAATACGTTTTTAAATAATATAATAAAGAATTATTTGCACAGCTGTATAATAAAATTTATCGAGTATCTAATATTATATCTAAAGGATATAAAATCCTTATAAAATCATAATAAAAAAAATTTGAGCAGGTAAATCAAAATTTGATTTTGCAATGACAGAAATTAAATTATTTTAATATCATATTAAAAATTAGATTTAATAAATTGACTAAAATTACATTGGGTGAGTTAAAATTGAATTATTTCTAAATAATTCCTATAATAATATAAAAAGTAGGTTTTTAAATTGTAAAATTACTATTCAGTTAACCGAATTTTACTCTTTGATTGCAATAGTATATCGTTCAATCTATTAAATAGATACAATACACTAGATTGTGATACTGATTACTATTACTATATTATTAAATTGATCAAATGGGTGAATCTCGTTTCATTATTAGATATCAAAGGTATAATGTCACAAACGGCTTTAACTCGTTATACTATTTGTATAAAACGCAAATATTCGTCCCGAATCGACAAAATGTAAATGAATAAACTATTAAAATGATATCGGATATTAATTATATTTAAATATGAAGAGTTGACAGTACTTATATTTAAGTAATATAAATATGTATCACTTGAAATTTCGATACTTACTTGGTTTCCTAATATGTGTGTAACTGTGCATTAAGAAATTTCTTTTAAATAATTAATTTGAAATTTGTGTCTGTTTGTTAAAGTTAATAGAATTGAAGTGTGATGTAAGAAGATGTAAATAAGAGAATCTAACTGAAATTCCGTTTTTTTTTATACTGCGAGTACCTACAGCTATTATTATCAGTGGCGTAGCGTAGCTTGATCGAAAATTAAATAATTGCATATTTGATATTTTAATTTCCCCCTTCCTCCCTAAATTAACCAACGATTTTATTTTTAGATTACCAATTATAAAAATACAATAGATATGTAAAATAATACCATCAACAAAATATAAAATATAATTTAAAATTATTAGAATTTGATCAAGTGTTTAAAATATGACTATAATGGTTTACCACTGAAAGTGTAAGCAATGCTTACACTGCTTATGTGCACCGTGCACGCCATGCCCCTGATTGTAATCAATGGTCTTTTATTTCACAAGAATAATGAAATACAAATACTTCAACTTCCGTCTATGGGTATCGTTTACGAATAAAGCCGGGATGCAATTAGAAGAAGGAATGATTTTTTTGTCGTTACATGAACTCGCAAATTATTTTGGACGTAGATTTTATGCGCGTTTTACTCGGAAGTCAAATACTGTCAGAAACAGGCGTGGATCTATAAATGTTTAACAAGAAGCACTCATCAATTAAGAAGTCTAATCTTTATGTTTTTCTCTTACACAAACTTAGTTTATATCAGTTTATGTTTTCTTATACTTATTTAATTAACTTAATTATTTAAGTTTACTCAAAGTAAGTTATAAATACTTATTAATATTTGCTTAAGCACTTTTCATCTTTAACAACAATGTTATCTACCTACATAATTTTCATTCGCTATTGACCATGATATTCTTTAACTGATCAAATATTTTTTAGATTTATTAAATAGTATTATCTCTTTGTGAATGTTTATAAGAGAATTAGAAATATTACATGATATTATAGATTATTTTACTATATCGATCGACAATCTGATGGACGTTTTCAAACAATAATGATTTACTAACTATAATATTATTTTATTCCAGTGTTGCTTTCATTATTTATTTACAATATGTATTAAAATGTCTAGTTGCCGAGGAAATATATTTAAAAAAAATGTTGGATATGAAAGAAAAAAAACTGGCAAGATACTATAGCTGTGTTATTGATTTTGAATGTAAATTTTTTAAAACTATGTATTAATTTAACTAATTTAGGTATTATAACTATATAACAGTGGCGGTTTTCCCGGGGAGGCAAGGGAGGCGGTACCTCCCTTGAAAATTAGGAAGAAAAGTGGTTAAAATCATAGTAATTATTATTGGTTTTATAATTTAAATTTTTCATTAATTTCATAATAAAAATATACACACAATTGTGAAAGTGAAATAAATAAATTTAAAGAAATTCTCAATAAGGATTTATCACCTCTACAGTGTACACATACCTCATGGTGATGTTATATAAATTAAATTATAAATACGAGTATACTATATAGTATAGAGTATAGAGTATAATCGCAGATTAGATATCCTTTTATATATAAAAGAACAGGCCTTTTTTATGTTTCCATTTTGTGACTACACTATTTTTTTTTTTCACAAAGTTGTCCCAAATACCTTCCTGAGTGTCACCACGTCGTCCGATTTGTTATTAAAGGGTTGAAATCGGTCAAAATAACGCCACTGCTGGCAGCGCAAATCACGCGAACAGCGTACCGCGCTGCACTTGAATTTTCCGAATAAACTATAAAACGCGACGCGCGGCACGTGAATGTTCCGCCGCCGTGGCCGTGTGGTCGCGTGGCCGCCGTGACGGAACGACGACGACGTGGTCGCGCGCTGCGGACAGAACTCTGGATACCGCGGTCGCGGTCGTCCCGTCTGGAGGTCGTTTAAAAGAACGACAGTTAAAAAAACAAATTACTTTCCATGAATTCGTAAATAATTATCATTGACTGTTCGTTTTTCCAACCGTTTCGGCCAGCTACTGGTTTTCCCTACCGTTTCAGTCTTCGTCTGTTCGCGCGTATGTCCGAACGTGTCCGTGTTTCGAGAATTTTATGCCGACCGCCATTGTCTCGTTTCTCGGTTTCAAAATTTTGTTTCGCGGCGATGGTAATAGTATTTATCGACGAATAATCGCACGTCTCACGGCGGTCGCGTGGGTGGAACCAAATTATTTGTCGCTTAAATACTACCGTACCGTCGATATCCGATGTTTAACGTATTTTTCATATCGTATCGCCGCCGCCGCCGTCGCGTCCGGTGCGCGATCCATTACGCGAGTGTAATGGCCGTCGCCTTCGGAGTTTCAACGATTCCGTCGAGGCTCGGACAAAAATAAACGTATCGTAGTAATATCGTGGTTCGCGCGAGTAGTGAATCGTTCCGTGGTGTTTTTATTCGAGTGTACCAGCACGAAATACATTGTGAAATGTTTCGGACCCGCCGAATGAGAACGGTCGTTAATGGAGTCGACGACGGCCCGAGGTTAGTGATAGATAATATATTATAATATTATATCGATGTAAAATATAAGTACGACCCACCGACGCGTTATACAAAACTTATTATTTTTATATACTATTATTAAACCACCGTTACACAACGCGCGTTGGACCTGATAAATTGCGAGTATAGTAGTAGTGAATTCGACGGCCACTCGGTCGAGCGAATGAGGAATGCGACGCTAGGTCTATATTGGCGTGGCCGTGTGGCCGCGTGGCCGCCGTGACGGGACTACGACGACGCCGTGGTCGCGCGCCTTGGACAGAACTTCGGATACCGCGGTAACGATTCTCGGTAAACAAAAAACCGTTACGAAAAAATCACCTTCCATGATTCGTGAATTATTCTCATTGGCTTGTTCGTCTCAACCGTTTTAACGGCCGACGACGCGGGGATTTCCTTTCCGTTGTCCCTTCAGTCTTCGTCGGTTCGCGTGTATTTGGTGGGCTTCTCCGAACGGGTCCGTGTTTCGAGATTTTTATGCCGACCGCCATTGTCTCGTTTCTCGGTTTCAAAATTTCGTTTCGCGTCGATGGTAATAGTATTTATCGACGAATAATCGCACGTCTCACGGCGGTCGCGTGGGCGCAACCAAATTATTTCGTCGCTTAAATACTACCGTACCGTCGATATTCGGTGTTCACCGTATTTTTCCTATCGTATCGCCGCCGCCGCCGCGTCCGGTGCGCGCGATCCATTACGCGAGTGTAATGGCCGTCGCCTTCAGATTTTCAACGATTCCGTCGAGGCTCAGACGACGTCTATTCCAAGCCGGTAAAGGCTTTGAGTGTGCATTTTTTGACGTCGTCGTCGTTTCGTATTGTATCGCCGCCGCCGTCGCGTCCGGTGCGCGATCCATTACGCGAGTGTAGAACGTGAAGTGTATGAACGTCGTCGCCGTTCGCCAAAACGGCTTATGAATTTTACCGTCCGCCAAAAACAAACGAATTATGGTAATATCGTGGTTCGCGCGAGTAGTGAATAATCGTTCCGTGGTGTGTTTGCCGTTGTGAAATGTTTCGGACCCGCCGAATGAAAACGGTCGTCAATGGAGTCGACGACGGCCCGAGGTTAGTGATAATAATATTATATCGATGTAAATTATAAGTACAACCCACCGACGCGTTATGCTAAACTTATTATTATTATATATTAATAATTATTATTAAACCACCGTTACACAACGCGCGTTGGAACTGATAAATTGCGAGTATAGTAGTAGTGATTCGACGGCCACTCGATCGAGCGAATGAGGAATGCGACGCTAGGTCTATATTAGCGTGGCCGTGTGGCCGCGTGGCCGCCGTGACGGGACGATGACTCCGGATACCGCGGTATCGATTCTCGGTAAACAAAAAACCGTTACGAAAAAAATCACATTCCATGATTCGTGAATAATTGTCATTGGCTGTTCGTTTTTTTAACCGTTTCGGGGGACGCTGGGATTACCCTTCCGCCATTGCTTCAGTCTTCGTCGGTTCGCGTTTATGTCTGGGGCTTCTCCGAACGGGTCCGTGTTTCGAGAACTTTATGCCGACCGCCATTGTCTCGTTACTCGGTTTCAAAATTTCGTTTCGCAGCGATGGTAATAGTATTTATCGACGAATAATCGCACGTCTCATGGCGGTCGCGTGGGTGGAACCAAATTATTTGTCGCTTAAATACTACCGTACCGTCGATATTCGATGTTTAACGTATTTTTCGTATCGTATCGCCGCCGCCGCCGTCGCGTCCGGTGCGCGATTCATTACGCGAGTGTAATGGCCGTCGCCTTCGGATTTTCAACGATTCCGTCGAGGCTCGGACGACGTCTAATACAAGCCGGCAAAGGCTTCGAGTGTGCGTTTTTTTGACGTTGTCGTCGTCGTTTCGTATCATATTCGCCGTCGCTCGGCACGACGATTTTTGGTTTTTTTTTTTCGTGTTTTGCGAGTCACGACCACGGAAGCTTGAATGATAAAAATATAACACTATTCTCCGTCGATAACGTTTCGCGTGACATTTTCCAACGTTTCGATTTGTGCGTACATACGATGTGTAAATAAAATTTAACATTTCTTTGCGACAATTCGCGATCGCTCAAAATGGGCCGGCCACAATGGGTGCATCACGTTCGTTCATTATTGTATTGCGATGCCGTCACAAACAAACCTTTATTCGAGGTAAGGTTTATTATTATAGTAATAATATGATTCATTTCTATTTATTCAAACAGTCAACTTATTTATGTTTCGTTTGTGCCAACGAGGCAACATATTATTATTATTATTATTATTTGAGTACAAGATTATTGAAATTATTAGTATATTACACTGAATAATTACTATTCTTTTCTCCTATTATTGAAACATTATTATCATGATATTTATCATATTGTATTATCCGTGTGTAACGTTACATCGTAGACGAAAAAAATAGTAACGGTTTTATTTATTTTTTTAGTTATAAATATATTAGCAGTATTTTAAGTACCAATTCTGTGCGAGTGGTGAGTCTATAGGTTGGTGAAACGTTGAACAAAAATATTTTGCTACACCTCCCTGTTGGATTTCCCTACTTTATTTTATCTACAATGTAAAAATACAATACATAATATATTCAAAAACTATAGCCTCTTACCTAGTTCTTAATTTTGTTGTCGATAGTAGTATCTCCTCTGCCCATCATTGATTACAGTTATGGCGGCGCGTGTATCTAGTATGGAACAAGCCTTCAGGGCCATATATGTTTTAGATTTTAGATCTTGATAAAAATATCATCATAAACATTGTGTGTGATTCACTCAAAACCTGTTCGAGTGTAAAATCAGTTAAACAAGTTTAAAAGCATAAAAATGTGCGCGAAAAAATTCGGTTTCTTAAAATCTCCCTGTCGATCCGTCTTTTTTAATTCAATCATAACGTGGACAAAATATATTTACAAGTGGTACCGTATGACACATCGAACATCGCGTATTTCAGTAGACCACAAACAGTCAACGGTTTCGATCGAAGAAGTCGTTTTCAGTCGTTTCGTCCAGTGGTTTAATTTCTCTAACGGAATATCTTATTTACTTATTTGTTTGGAATTTGTTAATTGTTTACTTAAGTGGATATTGGGGGAGGGGACTTTGGGGACTTAAGCCCCCCCACCCAAAATATGTTTACACCCCTCCTCGGAAGGTTTAAATCCTTTCACAATACTTGTTGGTTAAGAATAACAAACACAGTTCAGAAAAAGGTTAACAGTTGGTTGAAGTGTATAAAATTTGAATATTGAGTAAGGTAAGGTAAATATTCTAAGCCCTCTACAGATATGACCAAATATCCGCCTGTGGTAGGAACCTAGTATTTGCAGCGTTTCGGTAGTAATTATTAAATGTTCAAGTACGAATGATCATGAAAATTAAACAATAATACACTGCGCGATCGTGTTGTCGATCGCGATTGACGAGATTTTCTGACGACGCGTTCGCCGGCTTTGGCGCCATTTTCACGCTTCACCCCGGTAGGGGAACTATATTTTCCCGCGCATTCCACGCCACCTACAATACATTACCCGCCCGCGCCCTGCGTGCAGCCAACTGGTGTTATCACGATTCGTATTATCAAGTGTTAAAAACGCTGTTGTTGTTTACCGATGTACACCGACTTGTTGGCGGAAAAAACATTGTTTTTATTTTTATTTTTCAAACGAACATGCTACGGAGCTTTTAGTGTCTTTTTTTTTCCACCGTCATTACTGTTATTACTTATAACAGGTGGTTATCGCGTGTGTTTTCGCCGTGGCGTGTCTACGGGTTTTTGTTGCGTGCGCGAACCCGGCCGAAAAACAAATTTGGTCACTAGCGTGTCAATAGCAGTTCAGCCTGCACCATAGTAGTCGTCTCGAGCCGATCGTGGATTATAGGGACCTTCTGGTGAGTACAATTAATGTATATTTTTTATTTCACGTTTGATCAACGCATCTCATTGTTATTGGCCTGTAGCGATCTGAGTCTTCAGTATCCCATGAAATGTTATGTACAGGATTCATCAACCTTATAAATTTAAATGTTTTTATTATTTTTAAATAATTGACTCATTCGATGGCTCCGATTCATTTGTTTTATGATTTTACTTAAGTAGGTACTATTTCTTTATTGTACGAGTAAATATTTGATTTACTAAGTAAATAATGTCTTAATCAATAGTTTTAAGTGTTTTAATAGAAGTATGTTAATTTATTGTGTTATCTTAACACACAGGTTTAATGAAATAACAGTTATTCTTAAGTGTATGATTAGTACAATTATTTAAAAACAAAAAAAAAAAAAAATTAAGAGAAGAGATAAATGAGAAAATTATAAATTTGTTATTTGGAAAAATAAACCCCTGTGGGTTTTTCAAGATCTCATTAGTTGTTGTCGTTCCTTTATTATTTTACAATACAACCATAAAATATTATAAACAGTTTTAACTACACTTGTGCGTTCACCATAGGCATTTATTCAATTGTTAAACGACTTAGGTATCTCATTTGTTAAACCCGTGCATTCGGTTTGTATTTTTTTGTCCAATTCACATTGTTATTTTAAATTTTGAAGAATTACTATTTTCAATTGTTTATAAATGGATTGTGAAGTTGGGTTAAGTCTTCATTATCAGGAAGAAAAAATATAAAGCTTATGAATTCTTTACCAAAAATATAAATGAATTTTTATTTGTATAATTTATTTTTGAAGGTTTATGTTATTGGAATATTATTAATTGTACTCATTTAAAAAAACCATTTTTTATCAAGTATATGAAATTATATGTATGGATAGGTTAGGTTACGGGTAACTCTAAGGTTGTTAGGCCTAGTAAGCTATTATAAGCTATTTAATTCCAATTCTAAATGTTTATAAAGTAGTGCGGTTATAGTGTAGCGGCCTAAAGGTCTGTGAAAAAACTCTATTTGTGATGCAAACATGTGTCAAAGTATACCAAAACAGTGCGGCATATTTACAACGTTATATGGACACATTGATGAATGTACTAAATACGACTAATAAAAAAACTACTATCATACACCTCATTTCCATTGCTACCGCTGTTCTACCAATTTGTATAAGTGTAGGCTAATCTTCTCTAAAATATCTTCAAATTTCATTTTTAAAAATACACTGAACAGTGATGCCTTGCATTTGCATAGTCATCTTGTTGCTTTGGTGTGCATCTGGCCTAAGTATTTAATTCACTAATTTAGATTTGTTGGTTACTCTTGATTAATTTATACTTTATTATATTTTAAACTTTATGAATTTCTTACTAATTTCAAATAATTATTCCTATCTAATTGATATATACTCATTTGTTTACATTATTCATTTAGATGTATGAAGAGATATGATGTTACGTAGGTTACATTGATTCTTATATCAAAATGTATATCATTATAATATAAAAGTTAAATAATTTTTGTCATAAGTTAATTTAACATTGAATTTTTACTTCTAAATACTTGGTTTTGACTTATCAAAATACCTCCTTTCTATTATTTTCATAGTTTCATTAAAATATTAAAGATTTGACATATTTTATGAAATGAAACTAATATATAAAATATATTTTTAGTTTATGTTTTATTTGTATTTGTTACAGATAATATAAACATATCTATTTAACTTTACTTTAAGGATAACCATTTAAGAAGATTAACATATTTTATGTCCTCATGTTTACAGATGGTAGTTACAGTTTAAACTTAAGAACTTGACTTATTCTCCATTACTAAATTTATTTTATTTATTAATTTGATGTCATTGATATAAGTAATAATACTTATTACTATTGCAGAAATTCATATGATTACTCGTTAAAAATGTATTTATTTTTCATTTAATAATATTTGAAGTTGTTTCAAAAATATTTATAAGTTGAAAACTTAAATAATTTACCATCTGTAAATTATGTCTATATGTGCTTATTTGGATAAATATATTGAATTGTGAGTACTTATCTAATTTCTTCTAAATTTATTTAAAATGGTTTAGAGTTCAAGAATTAATTATCTTCTTCTATCTATTAGCTATCTCTTTTACTTATTCACCCTATAAACAACTTATAGTATCCTACTTTTCATGTCTAGAATAGAAACCTTTTACTTTTAGATTGATTTTATAAGAAACTAATTAAATAAATACATTCAATACTTTAGAGATGATTGGTTTACATTATTTACATATTTTTTGTCAATAAATTGAAAATTATTATTATAGTGTACTTATTGCATAAATGTTGCATTAAAATTAATTAATTAATTAAATATACTAATAAAAGACTCACAACTAAAATCGTTATCTAGGTACTTAAAAATGATTTTAAGTTTTAACTTAAATAATGCATTGATTATCTAGATTTTTGCTAGTAGCAAACCTTCCAATCTCTGGAATCCATTTATATTTGAGTGATTTTTATGTGCTTTTTTTGTGGTATCGAACTACAAAAGATTTGGTTTATCGACTGATAAACTTGAGGTATGAGATAGCTGTCATTGATGATAATAGTTTACTTTACAACTGGATTTGTGAAGGGGATAAATTAAAAATTATGAAAGGGTTCAAAGATTAAAAGCGAGTATTAAGTTAATACCTACCAATTTCTTTTCTTTCTCCCATTGTTTCTCCCTTGCAGTATGAATGTTAACACTGTATGATGATGCAGTGGGTATTCATTGATACTATGAAGATCATTGCTTATTATATTATGAATAGTATTGATAGATTTTGTTGCTTAGATATTCAATGATGATCTATTGAATAATGAACACATTTGATTCTTGATTTTTTATTTTGTGTATGTGTGTAAAGTTGTTAAAATATTCTCCCTAAGGATAATACAAATTGTTAACAGCCTCATAATATGGGTAGTATTCTATGTCTATATAAATTCTATAATAAATGTTATAAATTATAATTGATGTGTAAATAATTATTTTATTCATTACAACTAATTATTAGATACTGTAAAACAATAAAATACTTACTGTAGTTGATGACTACATACATATTATTACGAAAATATGTAATTTATTTTTATATTTTATAGCATAAAATATAAAACATAAAATATAAAATATAAGATGAATAAAAATACAATTTACTACTAATAAAGCTAATTAGTTGTTGTTAATCTTTATAGATTAATAGGTACTAAAAGAATACACAAAGTTAATTAGTGATATTTTTCAATTAGAGGTATACTCAGGATTTTTTATGGGTGGCTGTTATTGAATTACAATTAAATATATACATATTATGTATATGTATATTTGAAAACTGATAGAATTGTTTTTTTAGTACACTGAAAAAAAAATGATTTAAAAAATATTTATTGTTTAATATTATTTTTATTTGTATGCTATATTTATCATTTTATATGATGGTTTTAATACTTAAATTATATTTCAACTTTATTTTCATTTTTTATTTCACTAACTAATTAATTATTTTGAAAACTATTAATATACAAAATTTAAATAAAAAATGATACTTATAAAAAGGGTTCAATCAAATATTGTTATAGGATGAATATAATAATTTAAGTTACATTAAATTTATAAAATTGAAATTGAAGCAATATAGATTTACTTTTCTTAACGCATGTTAGTTTGTTACCATTTTGTAATAGAGTAATATTTATAATAATATTAAGGTAATAGATATGTTTTCTGTTTTACAAATGTTAATGACTCATAAAAATTACTCATTTGCTTAAATTAAAACCTTGTTATTTCGTTAATATTACAAGCATTTACCTGTAATATATTTATGGTAAAAAATAATTATTTGTAATTTGATTTAATGTCAACATTTTTTTTTAAAATATATACAAACAGATTTATTTTTGGTTTAGAGTTAAAAGTTGTTTACAAATATTAAAATTTTAACACAGGTGGTGGTTTTCAAAATTGTCCAGAAGTTTTCCTAAAAAAAACTAGGAAATAACGTTAGATATCTCCTTTCAGTCATTTACTATTTTATTTACATCCATATTGGTGTTTTTGATTTGAACATTAGATATAATTTTACCAAGTGTTCAAAATTTCAGAAGATTTGATTCTGCCAATTTTATTTGATCAATGTTTAAAGTTTGAACTAAGCCATAACTAATTAACTAATTATTTTTGTTTATACCTATAGAAAATATTTTTTCATACTAGTAATAATAGATATTCTTATAATACCAAGCTTTGTTTAGGATTGTTTTTTTCAAGTATAGGTTTTCTTTTTTCTTTTAAATGATATAACACTGGGTTGGACGGAAACCTTTAATATAGATAAATAGATTTAATATAGATGCTCAGTGTACAAATCATTAATTGGACATTGGACAGATAAATATTTATTTATTTTTTTTTGATCACTTTACTTTTTAATGTCGTTTGTGTATATATATATATATATATATATATATATATATTACATATAAATACCAATTTCAGTATATACGAATTACTTTCTTCAAATAATTAAATGTGAATATAAGCTTTAAACACATTCAAAATTGATTATATTATCATAATTATAACCATTAATTTTATGAAAAGGTCATACATGTGTATATATATATATATATATATAGAATTAGATTTAGTGAGGTCGTGAGGATTTAACCATAACTTTGAGTACTGTTTAAACGCCACGTTTCATGATTTGTAACTACCGGAAGTCGGAAAACCGTATAGGCAAAGCTTATCTAAAACAGTTTGTGTATACTGTATAATGACAAATATGCCCACAGGGATATCGTTTCGATAGTTCCACTCATTTGTAGATGAATATAATATCTAGATGGGTGAAATAACAAACACGTTTTAACTAACCCCTTGCTGGCGAAATTGATTCGGAGGAGTTATTAATGTTCTACCTATACATTTATACTATGGGATAATGAATAGTTTATTAATATATGTTTAGAAAATTGGTAGGTAGGCTTTGTGGCTTGTGTGTCTATGTATTTGACGCACATTTAATTGAAAGAAAAAAATTAAATGTGTATTAACAATAACGAAAGAATTTTCATTTGTTTTATTGTTTCTTCTGCGTTTTTCATTTATACGGAAATTCATATTATTTATAATTTCGCAATAAACATGGGTATTTATATGAATTTTTCCATTTTTAGGGCATATAATTAAAGTTTTTTTTTTTTGATAAAAAGGTTGTATAAGGTTAATGTTTTATAATTATTTAAGAAGTGTGACTTACAAAAAATGTCGACATCTCTCTTGAAAAAAATGTTATGTTAGATCTTTCATTTATTTAAATGAAAAATTAATGAGTTGGTTCAACACAAATTATTTATTTGTTGCCCACTTTGCTGCGCTTGGAGTTATTTTGGTTTTGATGAAAAATAGTGAAATTAAGTGAAATTACTTTGCCTGGGTGGTCCGAGTTTGATCCAACACGAATGCTGAATAGTTTGAACCATTTCAATCTGACTTCGGGTCTTCATTGCCCATACTAGTCTATACTAGTAGGTATAGATTTAGTATTAAAGTAACTAACGATTTTAATCTATAGGTTATATTACATAGTATATCCATACCTATCTAGTATTAGTACTATATATAGTACTATCTGACCCGGCAAACGTTGTTTTGCCATTTACTTCTAGTGAATTTTGTAGTTTAAAAAATAACTAACTTATTGTAAGTATGTGGGGACGGCGCGGCGTCTACGATTGAAAGAGGAATGGAGCGCGCACGCACGCAATTTCGGTAAAAGTTATGTAATAATATGATATTGCAACATCAATACCTTTTGGTAAATATTCGTCGGATTTTTTTATGACATAATAATCTATTTATATAAAATGCAAATTACCACGCACTCGCTGATCGTTGCATCTCAAAATCTAGCCCGTGAAAAGTTTTTCCCGGTATGAGGGAGAAATAACGTTCTTCATTGTCAACTCCTTTAACCCCCTAGGCGGCCTAGGCCCTAGGGGTTGAATTTTGAAAAATAAGTTAATAGACTTTTCATTATTTGATTTACAGAATATGTATGCTAAGTTTCAAAAAAATCTGACCAAAAAATAACATTTGATATTTTTAACACCTTTTACCCCTTTTAAGGGTTGAATTTTGAAAAATAAGTAAATAGATTATTCATTACTATGTATGCTAAGTTTCAAAAAATTCCGATCGAGAAATAACTTTTCCATTTTTAACACATTTTATCCCTTCTAATCTCTTAGGGGTTGAATTTTGGAAAATCCTTTCTTAGGTATATTTGAAATTTAATTTAATTTTTATTGTTTAGTCCTGTGAATCAATAAAAATAAGACATCTTCAATTGTAAATAAGTTAAACTGATAATTTTTCTAATTTTTCACATATTAATATCTCGATTGTTTTTTTACACAACTGTTGAATATTTGAATACTTCACTGTCATAAAATATGTAATGTGATACTTTCGAAATGTTGATATATGGTAATATATTATTCAGCTATTTTATATTTTGAAACAACTAAAATGAGTGACATCTGAAATTTTGCGAGTCTTGTCCAAGTAAAAGCAACGTCATCGTTGATCTCCCAGGTCTAATTTCTTACACGACGTGTTGGATTATGTGCGTGAGCGGCGAGACTAAAAAGTTTTAATTTGAAATTCAAATTAGGAAATCTTCTTTGTCTAATCTTTCTTAATATGATCTATGGTGTAATAGACGTGTGTGCCTAGAAAAGTTTTGGTATTCCTTTATAGTTTATATCATTCACTTTATTAACAATATTATCTTCAGCTGTTTTCTAAAACATACGTTAACAAATTTTAAAATAGTTTAATTTGTTATTTTAAGTAAAATTATTGATAGCTAAGATATACTTCAAAATGCACAACTGTATTTATAACTTGAAATTTATAGAAATACTACAATAATTGAGTTGTAAAGTTGTTGAAAAATTATTGAATTATGTATGAGACGTGAGAAATTATTTGGAGATTAGTTCATTTTCAACTGTAACTTGTGTATTTTAATGTTTAATTTTCTAGAGTTTTAAAATTTTTATCCATCATTTATTGATTATAACTTATAAGTTTAAAATATTTATTTTAGACATTATTGATTTTTGAATAATGGTCCCCAAAGAGACTACATTTTAGTTTTTACACACCTAAGTATTATTGATTTGCGTTTTCCTTGTACATTTCATACCCCTGTATCTAGATAGAGGGGGAAGTACTAATTAATAATTATTTTACGTTCCTTTATGTCCTGTACTGACTGACCGCAGTGTCATTCCCTTCGTTATTTTTTCTTTTCCACTCCTTACTTTTGTCCGCAGTCTGCCTGTCAGAATACGATTAATTAGTATGAAACAAAAATATATACGAAAGTTTTAATCAATTTTGGCGCATAACTTAGTTGCCTGTGTACACATAAAGTTTATAATAATTTCACGTGGCAACTTGATTAACTTTTACCGAAAATGTCCTCCAGGTATTTCCATGACCCAAGCTACTAGGATATTGTCAGTTAAATATTTACTCGCGTCCGTGGTGAATCTGTTTGCGGTTACCATTTGCCATTTGGATTAAGAAATACAGGTTTAAAAGCGTGTTTAAGCAACAGCTATACGGCGGTGTGTTTATTCGGTAGATTCTATTTCCTATGTAAAAGTTTACACTAATGTTTGCAAATATAGCATGCTCGTAGCTGTTAAATTTACATTTTTTGTAGATAATTTTAATTAATTCGGAACGAAGCAAATTAAATGCAGAAATTCAATTATAACGAAAAAATATTTATTTATTTTTATTTTTAATAAGTTCTATTATCTATAGTTTATATTTAACGTAAGTTGAAAAAATATACAATATAGTAGGTATATATATATATTTATTTATTTATTTATATATATGTCAACTTACCTAAAAATGATAATTCGACTTTTAGTTATCGTGACACATGTATCCAATGTAATTGGTCATTTGAGAATCATTAACAGTCAAAATTGACACGTTCATTGTTCATGCACCTGCAAGGTTTACCTTTTACACGTTATTTATAATCAAAATAATAATACTAACTCTGAGACAAACACTTTTCGTAATGCAAATAACACAACATTGTCTATAAGTAACCCCTTAATAAATGACCGCTTCTAATTCCTTTAAATTGTTATTTTAAAAATAATTGAAACATGTTTAGATTAAAATAGTAATTCATCATTTTTATGTGGAAAATTTGATAACCAAATTGGTTATTCTTTATAGATTCTAAAAGTAAAAAAACTTAATTTTCTTTGAATCTGTGAACTGTTTAGTTCAGTACTAAAATACTATATTTAAGTATAGTATGATTTGTATGTTATTAAAATTATAATTGTTGATAAATGTTAAATATTGTCTTTAAATTCACATTGTTGATAGTTCCAAAAAGTATACATTGAAATAAAAGATGCTTTTGACTGATACAATATTTTAATACTTTTTACTGTTATATTGTATAGTAAATAATAAAACATTGTTAAATAATAAATATGTGTTAATTTTTGTGTATTTTTTTTTTATATAATGGGTATTTATAATGATTTCTATATTCAACTTAAAATAGTTTTTAAGTATTTAAATTATCATCAATGTTTATTATTTGGAATTATCAACAACGTTCCTATGATGCCTTTGTATGAAACGATTTAATTTAGTTTGTAATTTTAAAAATTATTCTTGTACTCTTATAGTAATAACGATGAGTGATATACTAAGAGAATGGCTCATACATCAATTAGGTCTGGAACTTCACTCTCTACATCCAAATAATTTATGTTCTAAGTTTCAAAATGGAGTGTTTATTGGAAAATTACTTCAAAACTATAATATTGTAGGTTTAAACGATTTTTTTTGTTGGTATAGTTTTATGATGTTTTTTCTTCTCTATGCTTTACTAGTATCATTAGTTAACATAGATGATGTAATATCTGGACCTATCAAGGGAATTTAAAATTCTGAAATTGAAAACTCAATGAAATACAAAATCTATATTAATGCTTATTAAACGTGATATACTTCCTGTAATTCTAGAAAAGATTTTACAATATTGTTTATGTGATTATGATCAGGAAACCAACAATAATGATTTCATAGAAGTATTAGAAGACTTAGGTTATTATTTTACAATCAGTTAAAAGTGTAAATTTGTATTAATTATCTATACATTATACATATTTTCAAATAGATCTTAAAATGATATAATTATAAATAGGTATATAATTATTAGGATAGTTATTAATATTTTACAATTGTAAAAATAAAAAATATCTAAATAAATCAAAAACTATTTAGTAATTAATGATTTATTAATTTAATTATTTATAATTTATTTTGATTTAAACATTATGTCATTATACAGAACATATTATTAGTATATGACCCCAGACAAAAGTGTCTTTCAAGATTTGATGATTTTAATATCAAATATACACAGTGATACGCGAAAACGTGATAAATTTTCTGTAATGAATTTAATTAAATATGAAAGATTCAAGTCGCTCTTTGAAATCGGGTTTACATTTAAATCGAGATGTCTATTTAGTATTGTGCGGAACAATAAACAACTATAGAATTATTTATTAATATGTATTATAATATTTTAGTAATAATTTATTCGGTTATTATTAAATGTTTATTGGCGAATACCAAATAATTGAATATTACTCATATACTTCAATAAATATTTTGGTTTTAAATATTGTATTTATTTTGATATTAAATAACTCCCGAATCTGTTGTATAACTGGCCGAACTGTATTACATTTTTGACATTTTTTCGTGTCTTCAAATCAGCCGGCTCATATTTTTTAATTATATGGAAAAAAAAATAAAAATAAATACTCGAATGAAATATAACTGCACCTTCCTCGAATACCTATCTGTTTAATGGGTGGATTATAAAAGCATCGAACCATTTAGAAACGAAATATTATGTAGAACTTTATCGTGTGTTGACCATCTGCGGTGAAATACTTTGCATAGCGAAAATATTTAGGGTTACAATACAAACAGGGTAAAAAATGAATAAAAAAAACATACGGGAATTTAAATTTGACAAATATTTTTTTTATTGTTGTAACATTTCTAATGGACTGGCACGAATTAATCGTATTACGTTGGTCCATGTGTTTTTGTTTATTTGACGTAAATTATATACGCATATATACGTTTGCAGGACCCTCGGTTCCAATAATTTATTAATATTGTAGAGCAGCAATTAGGGACGCGTCCAATAAAAACATTAAAATATACGTGTGCGATAACTGAGTAGACGGACATTATGAGGATTTTGGTAAAAATTGATTTAATAAAACCGGCGTTTCGCGCGTACGAGCAATATGCTTTTATATCTATTAATTATTAAATCTGTTAACGTTGAAAACAATATTATCGAAATGAATTGTGTATAAAGTGAAATATCCTTGTTGCAGGCACTCGTTTAAAATTGAAAATAGTCTGTTATTAAAAGATATTCGTTGTCGGGGGAGAGGATGGAATTCATTCGTATTTTCATTCTTCGGTATTTATAAACGTTTCGTGCCCATAAAGACATTTGCTATTGAAATGTCAAATAAAGATTTCGCTGTATTTCTTTAATATAGGTATGAATAAAATATTCTTCTGTGTTCTATACTGGTATACGCTTATACGTTGATAAATATTATATCAACAGTGTTTGTATATTTTTTCCAGATTTTGTTAAATAGCACGACTTCATTTTATAATTTGTTTGAAAAAAAATGAAAATAGATCGCAAAACGATTGTGATTCTGTTGCCAATAGTTATAAATCGTACAATATGTAATTTTAGAATCTAATATTTGGTTTTAAAATGGAAAACGGAATTTATTTCATTCTCTAAGAAATGTTTTTTGCTAATAATTGAAAATGTCACGATTAAATCGAATTGAATAAATGTAATTGTATGTTACGGTGTTTGAAAATGTATTGTAGTGTTTTGTTATGTATCGTATTTTAAAAAAAAAAATTCTGGATTAAATATAATATTATCAGATAGTGAAAATGTATATAAGCAGAATTCTTTATTACTTGTTATTTCCATTAAATATAAACACTTCTCCATAGAACTTAATTTATGAGATAAGTCAATAATACCACACGCACAATGGACGTTTTCTAATGAGGTGTAGTTTCAATACATTTCTTAATTTTTTAAAAATATTTAAGTACTAGCAGGCCTTGCCTGGGTTCGATGTTAAATACTCAAATAATTATTATCATTCTAAAAGAAAAAAAAAGATCCAGAAAAGCATCTAGAGTGATTTTCATATGTTAATACTCACTTTATAATACGGTAAAATGGCCCAATTTTAAAAAAACCCCGAAGAGATTTATTTCTAGTTTATTTCTTGTTGTTATGACAATTCATACTTGGATTTCAAAAATAACCCAAATTTCGAAATTTTCGGTGGATTTTCCAAACATTTTATTTCATACAAACCTTGTTATGTCCTGATAATTACAAACACAAAAAAAAATTAGCCAAACCGGTCGAGCTGTTCTCAAGTGATAAGATGTCATACAAACGGCAATTGATTATATATATATATATTGTATATATATATATATATATACTTGTTATACTATATATATACTAGTTAACAGTAACTAAACATTAACTTTTTAACTCGTTAAAGCCCAGCCTTGTTATTTGTTGTCTCCTACCTTCACTGTTTTTGTGTTTTCTTCTTATGTAATCTTTAGAAATTACGAGTAGGTGAGCAATAATGTAAAATTCGAACGCGCGCATGATAAAAACGTTATGCTGCAGATAGTTTTTTAAAACATGCGTGTGTTATTTTACGTATACTCCGGCGTATATCTTTATCTTTATTATCAATATATTTAATGTATCTGTATTTATCAACTTTGCAATTTAAAATTCATATTTAAAAGTCTAAACATGGAATATGCTTTTGCGGAGACTTTCTTTTAAGCATCGCTATGAACAAGAATCGATTTTCACGGTTACCGCGATGCATGTAATTTTATTTTATTTCAAGAATTAATTTTTATTCAAATCCCATTACGAAAGTAACCTATAACCCAGCGGTAATGTATAGATATTAACATATAAACAAATATCATTATTTTATTATAATCATTTGTTATTTACCGTAAAAGCATTGAAAACGCTTACAATAGTATAGGTATATAACGTAACAAAGGTATCCTCAACAATGTAACTATTTAGTAGAAACGTTGATAGGAAAAAAGTATATTCCATAAATATTTTATTTTACAGGCTTAGCACGTAGTACCAACTTATACGACACGCTTAGTATTTTTTTTAAAAGTTAGTCTTATTTGAATGTATATTAGTTTTTATTAAAACAATAGTGGTACGTTTCTTCAATCTCATAAAAAATCAAATGCCGTATTAATATATACTGCGTTCGAGCCGTACCTGTACGCCGTTATAGCTCATTGGTCACTATCATAACACCTTTGCTTTTTGAAAGTTTCATAAAAGATTGAAAAAAACTGTCGCCGTACATTTCCGCCTGTTTTTACTGCGATATTATGATAAACAGCGAACACAGAGGGAGAGGAAAACAATAAAAATAAGGAGGAAAAGTACTCTTGCAATAAGTTATGCTCTACGTACAAGAAGTTTTCTAAGGCACGGGGAGGAAAGGACGTAAGAAAAAAAAGCGTGTCATTATTAAAAGCATGGAGACTGTCGTAAAAACTGGTCGCGTCAAGATTAAAAAACTTAGAACTTATCTCTTGAGTGTACACGTCAACTAGCCGAAGACGAAAGAAATGTGTTGAGAAATACATTTCATTTTTTTCCATATAGTCTCCGATTTTCATAAATATAAATCAATTGCGTTCTCTAGGTAACAAAAAAACTTTTTGTTCTAAGTAAAAAAAAAAAAAACGTAGTTTATGATTCTTTCTTTTTGTATTTAAATATGTACATCAGGTGTTTATATTTTGGTGGTTAAGGATTTGTATTGAGTTTTAATAAAGAAACAACTTATTATTGGTATCTATCAGTTGTTTTGAATAATAAAAGTTTGATAAAAAGTATGATTTAATAAATCACAGAGATAGTCAATAATAGATTTCTACTTACAATTTTTAATTTTAACCTACTTTTATATTTCTCATTAAATACTTTCTTTGATTCAGTCTAATATATGTTACTATGTATTGCTTGTGATATTAATTATGTGAAAAAACAAAATTGTTAGTCGGCTTATTCATTTTTTTTTTTTTTTTGGTAGAAAAGTTTAAAAAGTGTAATATAATTTCTACATTTTAGCCACGAAATTGACAGTACTTTAATATAATATTATTAATTATGATTTTAATATTCATTTTTTGCTGTAAGATGGGATACCGGTTACTACGTATTTTATGATAATAATAGATAGAAAAGAAGTATTAAAAGTTTATGTATACTTTTAAAGTATATATTTTTTCAATTACGATGCATACAACAACTAAACAAATTTTCTTTGGCCATTCAAATTTTGCAATTCATTTTTATTTTCATTATAAATTATAAAACTGAATGTGAACTTTAAAAATATTTAAAACTATCTATCAAAAACGTAACTTTTACTTTCAAAACTTTTTTCAATTAAAAAATATTTAATGTTGTTACTTTTATGTCCAAACGTCTATTCAAATATAGACTAGTAAAGTTTGTGCAGCTAACATCGTCTTCGAGTGGATAATTTATGTGTACATGTAATGCAATAAATGTCTTTTGTTCTAACCAAAGCTTTTGTTGTATTTTAAAAATAATAATTATGAGAAAATAAAAAGATGCAGGTAACCCTTGGGATGAAATAGTGGACAAAAAATAATTGTTCAAGCTTTTTAGTTCCTTTTTTTTAAATATTTTTTTCATTTTATGCCTAGGGTGTTTTAATAAGTGCGTGGGTCTTTTGTCGTTTTCACTAAGTTTTAATTATTAAAAATCTCATCAGCGTTGACTATTTTTTTTTCTCTGGTGATTGTATTTTAAGCACATTTAAATGGATTTATCCTGTTGTATAATAAGTATTCTATACTTTTTATGAGTTGTTAAGTATCTTGTACACATGCCCAGTGTTTTATCGCAGAAATGGTCATTTGTTTTTTTTTTTTTTTTGAATGATTGTTTTTTGGTCTACCCTTATTAGATAATATTAAAATACAAGTTTTAGTTCGTCTGAACGTTAAAAATTCTGCTTCAAATGTATTTGACCAATTTATTCAGGTTGCCACTTTTTAATCGTTTATTTTGTATGTTTTTACATTTTTCTCAGTATTAATTGCTTGAAGAATTAGACATTTCATTACAATTCAAGTATTTTTGGTAGAAGTAAGACGATTTTCTTAAACAATAATATGATTTTATATAAAATATTTTGTGTAATATTCCATTGTTAAATATAGTAAATATATTTTACTATAAAATATTTTAATAGATAGATTAAATGGTGTGCCGTGTTTTTAAATTATAATATTAAAAATTTATCCAATTGAACAATATAAGCATATTGTAACTATTAATTGTTAGGACATATTTGTGATAATTATAATTTAGCTCAACTGATAAATATTCATTTCTAAACGTTGTATCTTGTATGGATATAAAAACGTAAACTTTCGTTTGAAATTTAAAGTTGTTTTCATAAATCTATTTATTGGAGTGTGTCTACTGGTATTTGGGATTTAAATTTTAAAACTAGTACATACTTATATTATGAACATAACAATATGTTTAAATGCATAATATAACGCACATTTGTACCTTTAGTTAAAGTGATTTTTTTTTTGATAATGTAAATAAAAACGTATAATTTGAGAATTAGGTTTACGTGATTATTTAAAATAAAATCTGCTATGAATGATGTTATTTTTAAAGCCCATAAAAATATTTTCATATAAAAAAATAAATATTATTTAAGCCTGAGAAAATGTGTTTATAAATTACAGTATCTTTAAATTATAATTCTTTAATAGTTTATATTTAGCGTTCAAAATAGAATCTAAAGCTATTAAAATTGTTATTTGAGGGCTTTTATTTTATTATTAATGATTACAATTTGGTAAGTTTTTTTCTTCTTTGCGTTAATGTTATTTCAACCCTTTTTGTGGTTAATTGAAAAAAAAAACAGTGGGTCTTCATAGTAGTTGTGAACCTGGGAAATAATAGGTACAATTAAAAAAGACCGTAACGGTGTCTGCTTTTGCAAGATTACCCTGAAAATATATGCATACTATCAACACAAGCCTGGAAACTCTATTGTTTCGAAAATCTGAATTATCTATAAACTTTAAAAAGTTTTTTTTTAATTTTATTTATTTACCTATTATATTTCATTATTAGTGTTTAAAACAAAAATATTTGTTTAGTCTACTTTTGATACATATGATTATAATGTGCAATTTAAATAAAGCCACGCACACTGTGATTGTAAATTTCACGTTAAATATAGGCAATTTACATCGGAACCTAATTAAGTTTTTCGTAATTATAATTTTCTTTTAAACGTGATAATATTAATAAACTGTTCTTGGAGAATTGGAATAAAATATTTTTATGTATAGTGCCCGTAGTTGTGTATACTTTATTTTTTGGTCTTTTCAATTTCCATCACGTACCCGGTGTACAATAAAACGAGGTACCCACTGCAACTTCGCGGCCTTTGGGCTAAGTCTTGGATTTTGTCAATTATTTACTATTTGACCTCTAGTGCTGCGTTTTATTCGTTAAATATTCAGTAGAGTTGGTTTACCGCGCCAGTAATGCTGAAGAAAACGTTCCAACCATACGCGTAAGAAGTAGAAAATAAATTGTACATATTTTACAATGGCCTATTGCTATTTGATCGAATTTTATTTGCGGTGTACTGCAGTGGACATTTTAATTTATCATTGTTAAGTGCCCTCTACGTGAATTGAAATAATAACAAATAAAAAAATAAAAATTATTCATGATATAAACGTTCTTTATAATAGATAATACGTATGTTTAATTAAACGCGTATATACTGCACGATGACAGCTGTTTTGATGGTATTTTTTCCTTCACATATTTACCCGCGGAGACGTTATGTTATTAATTATTATTATTATTATTATTATTATAACCGATTATAAAAATTCGTCTGAAAAAATAAAACAAGGATATATGCGTTTGTTTTGGATAGATGCTCGCTTGGGAGCGTTTGTGGCAGATACCTAAATTACTATTAAAACTAAATTTACTAAAGAATACCTTTGTATATTTTTTTCAGTATATTAACATATTCTATATTTCATTATCATAGCTATTTTTCACAAGTTTGGAAACTTTGCGTACATAGTGGTAATCGTTTATAACAATAACGTTAAAAACCGAGAAAAATTACCGATATTAATTATAATTCTTTAATTAATTAATTTTGAACTCACGAGACAAAGTCGAGTCCGAGGTCGAGCCAAACCGACCAATCCCCACTTCGGTAAGATTACTTACTATTTAACAGTATTCGGTAGTTCATTATGTATAGTACCGATTATTTATTTACGCACATGAGAGCATACACACGTGCCGCCTGCCGCGTTATAGCCTCACTTCATTTAGCTATTTTAATCGATCGCTTGTAGTCGGTCCCGAGTACTACCTGTATTTTAATATCGAGGAATTATATTGAACTTTCTTAGTTTCTACGTTTTAAATTAAAATCATAACCGAAGCGAAATAGTGTAGGTAGCGCTGTACGCATTGTTCTATTTCCATACTAGGTCTTAACGACGTTAACTGAAACATATGTTGATTATTATATTTCACTATAAACGTCTATACCTGTGGTTATAAATTAAAAATCTATATATCTTACCCGTAAGTAAATTCGAAATTGAATTGTTGTCGTTAATTTGTAGGGCTCAAATTTGTTCATTACTTCGAGGGCAGCTGCACACAGTTAATCATTATTTCGAACGATTTCGTTCATTTCGATTATATCTATAATTAATCATCCTCATACTGATGTTTCGCAATAATTTTAATGATTCTCTTCGTAGTAGTTGTACGATTTAGATTTGTATTATTTACTGCACGTTTAATTTTGTTGTTGTTATAATTAAGTTAAAAATGAACATTTAATATGGGGAAAAAAATCAAAAAAAAAATCATTTAATTAAGATATTTTAAACTTGAAAATATTTGATAGAAATAATAATTTAATATGTTTTTGAAAAATACAAATAGAAACTAATATTTGTAGCTGAAGTACCGCGAGGTATTCATACTATTTCAAATTCTCAGCACTTTTCCGCTACTTTTAACCTATTCTAAAGGTAATTTTACTTTAATAACAGTTTCTGCGAACGTGTGCATTTTATATTAAACGGTAAAATACCTAAACAAGTGCCACGCATTTGTACGTATATAAACGCAAATTGAATTCGCGTACCTATAAAGACTATTTAGTAATAAGTAATAACTTACACTAGGAGTATGTTTTGATTTTTTTTCCCACGACACCGTTTTTTATGGAACGACAAGTGTGGTTAAGGATTGTCTAAAGAAAAACAATTTATCATCCATTGTGCACGCAGTGTTTTCAAGCCGATTTGTGTATAGTTCTATTTGTTCACCGTGTTGTTTACTACGGGCTTTCTAAAAGCACTGGAATCAACTCTGTGGAAACGATATTTGCTTAAATATCTTTAATCCTAGCAATAAATGTTAACCGGCCGTAATAAATCGGGGGATGAATTTCGATTCGGACGAAATGATACCTATTCGGTGTGAATGTAGTTATGAAGTACGAGTATAATATATAGGATTTAGGATAATGCTTGGAATTAAAATAATGGGTTTTATCGGTGGGCTCTGTCAACGTCAAAACTCTAATTGTGAGGATAAATTTGGCATGCACAGTGTTTTACTTTTCACAAATGTAAATTTCCGTTTATATATCGTCGGATATAATAACGAGTCGACTATTTACTATGCATACGCGTAAGTACCCATGTATTTACTTATTGGTGAAAAATTACTCTGAAGAAAACATAATTTACTTTAGTCAATGAATACTATAACCTAGATCATTTTAACGACATATTATCACAGTGCATAAACGTATATTTTTTCTCAACAAGCACTCGCTATTTAGTGTTTTAGTTAAACCATAGTAAAGAATAATTATCTTGCCATTTAAAACTTGTTTAATACGAATATACTCATTAGTACTATACGTACAATATTATGATGTTGCATATTATGTTTACCTAGAAATAATTACTTATATTATTATACATATACGATTATGGTATTAAAAGTTTGAACCTAACATGGGGAAAATACTTGTCTCGTTGTATTTATCTTGTACCTTCTTGGAATGAGTGAATTTGGTTTATGTATAAGTAACGAACTGAAGTGGTTTTATTTTTAAATAAAACATAGGCATGTAATGCACGAATGCGGTAGAATTTAAAAGATAAATAAAATTATTATCAGGCTTTTTTATTATAGTATGTGTTTATTGTTAATTACTTTTATTTAACACTGTGTTTTTTTATTATACATCCTTGGCAATTATAAATTATAATTATCTAAACGTTTTGATTAAATTTATCATTATAATAATTTAGAGTATTTTATCTTCAAAATATCTACCGCGTATATATTATTGTTTATTTATATTATTCACGTGTAACGGAAAAGTAATAATAAAAAAGACCAAAGAAAAAAAACCGATTTTCGAAATTTTGTTAAATTTTTAATATTTTCTCAAACTCTAGTGAGCACTTACACGAAAAAGTCGGAACATTTTTCATAAAGCTTGCCACATATTTTGAATTTTTCCAAAACCATCGCTAAACAATCCCAACGATGCATATGTTTATAATTTATAATAATAATCTAGAAAATTGGAAAACAACATTCAATCTGGACTCGAGGTAGTATGTACTTTGATTATTTATGTATTGCGTTTCAGCTTTTCCGCCACCATCTTTTGGGAATTCCCATGGTGTATAATGTAATGTTCGGCGCATAGCTGTTTATTAATTTGCTCTCTCTCTCTCACTCACTCACTCTCACTCTCTCTCTCTCTCTCTCTCTCTCTCTCTCTCTCTCTCTCTCTCTCTCTCTCTCTCTCTCTCTCTCTCTCTCTCTCTCTCTCTCTCTCTCTCTCTCTCTCTCTATTGCTCCAGCTCCGTTTGCCATTATGTATTGTTACCACTGGCAGGCCTTTGGCGACGGTTAAATATTTAAACTGTTGCCAAGTGTGCTGTTCTTGGGATATTGTTTTCTTTTCATCAAAACTGTAGATACCCCTTACGCTTAGTCTTGGTTAAAAATTATTCATTGTTTCGGCGAAACAAAAAACAAAAAAAAAATCAAACTGCTCTTGAGGTTATTCTTGTTCAGTTTGAAAAGTGAAAAAGCTAACAAATTATTCTACTCGGAAACAAATAAAAATCGGGTGACTTTGCATTTATACAGTCTTCATTATTATTAATATTGTTATCGTTCTTTACTGGCATAAAGCTTATTTTTACTCGCACTCATTGATTTTGTGATTGTTGTTTGAAAAAAATATTTTCGCTGTGTATATTTTACTACATACCAAGTTGAGGTGCATAATTTCAATAAGTAATGATTATTTCTATGTTAATTGAAATGCAATAATTTATAATTATTTAAGAGTAAAATATACACTTTTTTTAAAAGTTTGATGAATAGATGAATAGATTGAACCTCATAAATTACGATTTTACGTAAAGGCAGTGCTATTGAATTATTAGTAAATAGAATTGATTTTTGGTTGTTTTTAGCCCCGGTTAGAAAATGTATAACTTCCCAGAAAGTATTTAATTTAATAATTGGAGTAGTATATCACGCATTTTGTATTCAAAGGCTTAGCTTATTTTTTTGTGATTTCGAATTTTAATAATTTCTATAAAAATAATAAAAAATAATATAAGCATTTTAAAATTCTTAAAATATTAAAAATATAAAAACACTCGATGTATCGCAGCTCATAGTTTAGAAATATTATTGCTGTAGATTATTAAAAATAGTCAAATATTTGATTTAAAATCAATTCATTTCATAAATGAAATTTAAATTATTACTTTCTAACATTATCTTAGTCTTGCAAACGATATAATGTGTACTTATAACGAGCCACTGGAGCTTTGTGGTATTAAATTTGGTTAATAGTTTCGTTTTATATAATAGAGGCATGAATCAGTATTCAGACCTGGCAATTCAGGAAGGAATTGGGGGCGATGATTTCGGGGTGAGCTTGTTTTATTCGAAAACCTATTTTGGTAGTAACACCGATAACGAGTTATCACAGCACTGCGGGCGGCGCGAATCACGCGAACGGCGTACCGCGCGGCACTTGAATTTTCCGTTTCCGATTGAAATATAAAACGCGACGCGCGGCACGTGAATGTTCCGCCGCCGTGGCCGTGTGGTCGCGTGGCCGCCGTGAACGACGACGACGTGGTCGCGCGCTGCGGACAGAACTCTGGACACCGCGGTCGCAGCGTCTGTCCGGAGGTCGTTTAAAAAAACGACAGTTAAAAAAACAAATTACTTTCCATGAATTAGTAAATACTCGTAATTATCATTGGCTGTTCGTTTTTCCAACCGTTTCGGCCAGCGCTGGGCTACTGGTTTTCCCTTCCGTTTCAGTCTTCGTCGGTTCGCTCGTATGTCCGAACGTGTCCGTGTTTCGAGAAATTTATGCCGACCGCCATTGTCTCGTTTCACGGTTTCAACAATTTCCTCTCGCGGCGATGGTAATAGTAATTATCGACGAATAATCGCACGTCTCACGGCGGTCGCGTGGGCGCAACCAAATTATTTCGTCGCTAAAATACTACCGTACCATCGTTATTTTCCGTATTTTTCCTATTGTATCGCCGCCGCCGTCGCGTCCGGTGTGCGATCCATTACGCGAGTGTAATGGCCGTCGCCTTCGGATATTCAACGATTCCGTCGAGGCTCGGACGACGTCTAATTCAAGCCGGTAAAGGCTTCGAGTGTGCGTTTTTTGACGTCGTCGTCGTCGTCGTTTCGTATCGTATCGCCACCGCCGCCGTCGCGTCCGGTACGCGATCCATTACGCGAGTGTAATGGCCGTCGCCTTCGGATTTTCAACGATTCCGTCGAGGCTCGGACGACGTCTAATTCAAGCCGGTAAAGGCTTCGAGTGTGCGTTTTTTGACGTCGTCATTTCGTATCGTATTCGCCGTGGTCGCCGCCGTTTGTACTATCAATATTCGGTGTTGAGCGTATTTTTCGTCTCGGTCATTCGCGGTGCTTCGTTCGCCTAAACGATTTGTAAATTTTACCGTCCGCCATTTTGTTTTTGGTGTTTCGAGAGTCACGGCCATGGCTCGGATGGTAAAAATATAACATTTTTTTTTTCGTTTCGTTTCGATTTGTGCGTGTAAAGAATTCGCGATCGCTTAAAGCGGGCCGTCCACAATATGGGTGCATCACATTCGTTCATTATTGTATTGCGATGGCGCCACAAACAAGCCAATATTTGAGGTAAAGTTTATTATAATAATAATAATATGATTCATTTGTATATATTCAAACAGCCAACTTATTTATGTTTCGGTTGTGCCAACGAGGCAACATATTATTATTATTATTTAAGTACATGATTATTGAAGTTATTAGTATATTACACTGAATAATTACTATTATTTTCTCCTATTATTGAAACATTATTATCATGATATTTACCATATTGTATTATCTTTCTGTAACGTATACATCGTAGACGAAAAAAATATTAACAGTTTTATTTTTTAATTATAAAACGCGCGTATACTCAGTGTCACAACTAGGCTAAATTGGGCCCTAGTGTCATTTTGAAAGAAGGGCCCTATAATTTATGTTTTTTACAATAATATACATCTAATAATGCAATTTATCTTGGATAGTGTCCATTCATAAACTATTGAGTAGCAAATCTATTCCTTTTAAGGTGAAAAACAATATCTGGTCTATGAGGTGTCCAAATTATCAATTTAAATCTCAGGTTTAAGTATCAAGGGTAATCCATCATTTGAATTATTTAATTCTGAATCTTGAGATAGGGTACATCAAGATAATAAATAACTAGGTATTAATACAACATTTAGTTGTACAGTTATATTATTATAAATTGACATAATTTTTAGAAAAATGTTATTTTTTCATAAATGCAACGTCACCTATCGGCAGTTTGTTTAAACATAATTTTAGTAGCTGAAAACCCCTATACTGTGGGCTGTCTGTCTATTCTTTAATCAGTTTAATCAATGGTAACACTTATATGAATCAACATATTTAATAGTAGTAATCTCTGTAATTAATGGGTGAAGTATTTGTTTGTAATATACACACACTATTTATATGTATAATATTTATATAAGTAATAGCATTAGTTCAATTCTTAATCATTACTGTCAAGTAATATTTCAATATTTATGCTTAATATTAGGCATATACATTTTTACATTAGGTGCTTATATTTATTAGAAGTTAGATGAAAACATCATTATCAATTTTAATGTACTTGTATGTTATAAAAATTTTAACCCAAAAATGTAATGCCAGAACCGCTACTGGTTATGTCAAGACGAATTTGGTTTGTTAGATACATGTTGTAAATTGTAATAATTATAATCAATTTATCGATGAGGTTTTTTTTTAGTTTCAATCTATTATGTTCATTATTTTTTTAACCTGGAATCCAATCTGTTTTTTCCTCGATCCGATGCTCAATTATCACGCCCTCGGCATTAAAGTGTTTTACTCTCGATTAATGAAAACAATAGCTTTCAAATGGCCTAGCATCAATCGACCATTGTTTTTACGTTGTTTTTATTGGTTGAGTTCATTATGACACTGGGGTGATTTTGAATAGCTACACAAACTAACGAGCCATTCGTGTTAATCACTCGACCACATCTGAAGGTTTTGTTTTTCACGCAGGTTTGTCACTTTTGTTACCAAAAGCTTTATTCCATAAATGTATTAAATGCATTAAAAACAACATCATCGTGAACATTTTTTCTAAAGAGTTTTGAACCTTATTGTGAATTTATTTTGTTTTAATATTCAGCCCCATCAATTATCATTCGTATGATATTACGTTGAATAATATTGTAATTAATATGGTATTATTGTGGTTGTTTTGAGACAAATTTTACCGTTAGTTTAGATTTAATCTAAAGATGTCTTGGTTATTGTTGGATTGTTCTTTGTACATTCTTTAATTTGATTATCAATAAGTAATATTTATTTCATAATAATTATCCATGTGACTCCGATGGCAGTGCATGAATATGGGTTTTACCAATATGAAATACGATGTTTTATTATTACATACAATAATCAAAATTTGTTAAAATAATTTAAAACTTTTTTAAACTGAATAGATAAAATATTGCTAAAAGTATAAAATACAATTTTAACAATTTAGAGGTAGTATTTCAAATTAAATTTCACTATCAATAAATTTAATTTAGACACTGTTGAAAACTTTTCGGGAAAATCAAATATCAAAGACTGGGAGAAAATGTTGAGTAATTTAATAAAACATATTTTTTGTCAACAAGTATAATAGTGATTAATAATTTTTATTATTTTAAACTATCAATGAAAAGGAAGCAATTAAAAATTAATGTGAGTATTATCATTAGAAAGAGGATTAACATGTTTGGGAATATGTGTTTGTGAATATAACATTAATACATTTATACGACTAATCCTCTTGTATTTATTATTTTAAAATTTGTAATTTATACAACGCAATTTGATGGTATAAATTATACTTGAACAGTAATTTACATAGTAAAATTATTGTTTTTAAAATGAGTATTTATATTTGGTAATTGATAATTTTGTAACTGGGATGAAGATATTTACATATTAATAACACGGCAACATTTTAATTTTTAATCGTATTATTATGGCGTTTTGTGTTTGCAATCTAACTTACACGCGTGTTTGTTATCAATTTACATTACATTTATCAGATTCAAGTGTTGTTTTTTTAAATGTTTTATGAGAAATTTACTAGAAAATTTATGATTTTTGGTATCTCGATTATATACCAAATTAATTTATAAGTACTCGTAAAAAAATATGCACACATGCATTTATTTTTGTTTTTTTTATCCTTGTGCAATTACACGTTTATCTGAGAAAAATACGCGTTTTCCTATTTCCATAAAATTATAATTATGTTAAAACAAGATCACCCTTTGAGGAGTCCTACAAACATGTATCAACATATAGAGGTCGCGCCCGTTCGTCGTCACGATTTAATGTTTAATCCTCCACAAGGGTATGTGTTTTAGTTGGTCCAGCCAATTTGCGCGATAATCCGACTTGTCCCTATGGGAATCTTGGTTCTAGGATTATGAAGGTTGTCGCGGGGGTTAGCTGCAGGTTAAACCATTCGTGTAACGAAATCGAAGACAATTTATTTTCCCGTTTAAAGATTATGTTGCTTTATTAGTTTCCCAATACTGTAATAGTTTTTTTAAACATCGAATGTGTTGGCAACATTGTGAAACCTGTTCAATAAAAAAAAATAATATTTTCAGCTGGGTTCATAATATTTCTGTGAACATTCTTCTATTAATCGAAACATGATCACATTCTACAACAACTCTATTTCAATAAGTTATATTTAATGTAGTTTTGAATTACTTGCAAAATGTATGAACTTTTACAATAGTAAAAATAAACTCGACCGGCATTTTATTAATATGATTGCTGTCTTAACCGCTTCGTCTGGTAGTTAATTACTTACTATTTTATACAACATCACAATTTTAGTTAAAGATTATACAGCTATGGATCTTATTTCTGATTTAGCATAAATAAATAATGAAACAATCTAGATTTTAAAATCGCATAGTGTACTTATAATGTATTAATATTTAATTTGTTTTGATATCGAATTTTGATACATGTATATTTGTAAATTATTTAACAGTCTGTTATCTTTGTTATGTTTCAGATAATCCAAAAATATCATAGTAGACTGCAAATTTGGTAAGTAACCTTCTGAAAATATTATTTTAATTATTTACGTATACCTGGTTTGCTAAGTTAAATAAATGTAAAAAAACAGCTAATGTATAATAAAATACTCAGCTTAAAAATACTTTGGTTTGGGAATATGTAGTAAGTAAATATGCGTAAATATTTAGTCACATGTTCAAGATACCTAGTTACTTGGTTTAAGCATTAAATATGAGTTATTTTATGATTCTTATTACGACTGTCGAGTATTTACTACATTAAAAAAAAATAAAAATCAGGTACAATTATTGGGTTTCTATTTTTATGGTTATTTTTTTGACAATTAGGTTTGAAAAATATTCTTAACTAAGTTAATGTTTAGGTTAGTTTTTTTGGTATGTCTTTAACGATGTCCGAAATTCTCATGTAGTTTGTAGTTTGTATCATTATTAGTTTTTTTTATTGGCGTTGTGTCTTGAAAATTGGAAATATTCTAAATTTTGTTTGCTCAGTATTATAATTTTTAAATAATAAACTAACAGTTTGAGCAACTCAATTTTTAGATATTTCCATTGAAATACATATTTATACTTTGATGAATTTTGGTCTGAAAAAATCGTTTTTAAAACCGAGTTCTAATTTAATGGTTGCAACGACGATTCTTGCATTTGTATCGTCACAACACTCAAAATTAAGAATCTAATCTAGACTAACAATCACACTGCATCAATTAAAGTAATAGTTATTTCATCCAAATCTTGGCTCCGGAAGATTCTCTTTAATTATGGGGCGTGGAATGATTTAATAGCTATAGTCATGTTCCTGAGTATATTTATAGACCATTCAAGTACCTTTTAAAGACGTACATCGGGTGTTCTATTACGAGCTGTGTCCGGATACTGCGCTTCTTATCTATGTCTTTTATCGAACAACCTAATGATAAGTGATAGAAAACACTTTCACCTGCTTCTAAAATATTATAAATCAAACATTCGCAATTCCTTATCGCTATCACAAAGTTATTGTAGACCCTAAAAAATAATATTGATGGTAAATAAACTATGATTCGGTTAACGTGTTGTAGTACGACGGGATTAACAGAACTGACATGATTATTTATTTTTATGAATTGCTCAGTCAAAACATACTACTTTATACCAGTGTAATAATGAATCTGTTAATTCGATGAGATTTCACTTAGACCGGTTATCATGAAATAATTAAAATTTATGTACAAAGAATAATATTCTGCAGTCAACGGCTGGTCACACAAAACTAATTAGTGTATTGAACAACAATGGTGATAAATGCCCTTTTTGAAAGAATGCCAGAAGAAATTGAAAACTTTCTTGAATCTTAGCCAATGAGAGATATAAATTGACATCCACCCGTAAAGTATAATAGGAGTTACGAAAACAATTGCTCACCCGTGCCCACCCAATCGTGAATATGTTACTGACACGTCATGGCAAATGAAATAAAAAGTTATGATACAACATGCATTAAGCCATATGAGATGCAGTTGAACTGTGAATTTTACATTTTTTTCTATATAGAACGTAGATTACTTATGTATGACTAAAGTCATGCTTATTTATAAGTTCATAGAGTCCTATAACTTGACTAAATTGAACGCTCAAACACTCCGATGGATGCGTAATGTGTGACTTAAGTCAATATAATGTCCAATAGCTTGTAACTCGCATCGTTGATAAGTAAACCACAACATTTTAACTTAATTACACTTGGCCGGAAGTTATAGTCGATTTTATCATTGTGATAGATAATATTATGTATATAATAATAAAGTATATTATTTAATCATTTATAATTTATGAAAAACTATTAATTCTCAACTTTCACACAAATTTCACAACTTTGACAAAACAAAAAATAGAATTTTACCATAAGTGTTTCTATTATAATTATATTCTATCGTTTCCAGAGTTGTGTTTGTAGTTAAACCAACAACTTTGCTACACTTTTTTTTTTAAGTTAAAAATGGGCTCTTCAAGATTATTGATATTAATTGAAAAATCTCAGTTTTTTAATTTAAATTTTTTAAGAATTTAAGTTTTTAGCTAAAATTTTATTTTAAATTCACACGTTACTAGAAATGTAGTAAATTATAGCATAAACATATTGTGGCTGTCAATACATTAACATTAAGTAGGTACAGTTAATTAGTATATTAATAAGTTAGTTATACTTACTACAAGCATATGACGTCAACAAATATCCCACAGTTTTGTTAATATCTATAGATAACATGCAGTTGGTATAACTATAGTAGTGACTAAAATAAAGTATTAGTGACATAGCGCTATAAAATTTCCTACGTGCCCGCGTGTAGAAAAAATGAAAAGTTTATCATATTTATATTTTAAGGAAAAAGCAAACAGAAATAAAATAAAGACTGTAACTAAATGAAAATCTTAGAAAAATTTTAAATGACATTTGAGAGTTAAAATACTAGTACGTACTATATAGAATATTATAAAGTGTCTTGTGCTCAAAGAACTACCCCATATACGTCAACTGACGTAAAAAAGACTCATGATATTACATAAGAACAATCTTTTTTCTCTTTTCTTGTTGACTATTTTATCTCAGGTTCTTAACAATAATTTACCGAGTTATTTTTAAATATAAATATGCATTGTACGCCAGGCTAAATAATTCATTCTGTAAATTTCATTTTTATTTTTATATTCAAATCATATGCAATTTAATAATTCCACATTTCAGGTATAAATGTATTTGTACAGACTGAATTATAATTCAATTATTAATTATTTTTTTTAAATATAATTAAAACTGTAAAAATTATCCTGGGAACAAATTTTTTTTTTTTAAGTAGGTTTATTTTTTAACTATAGGTAACAAAAATTGCCTTTTATTTCATCATCGATGTAATGTTTAGTTGTTTGATGTCATCTGAATGTAAAATAACTATCAGATCTGTAGAAATAATTTGTTACAGAGGTAAAATCTGATATTTCCATATAACGTTGATACGTTTTGTTACCTCTTTTTCTTTGTTTCAAATATTTAAATAAGAAAAATGACGTCATTTGCGTGGCTTTAATAAATACGTATAATGTAAAGACGTGATTCGGTTTAAGTTTTCATGTTTATGAAATTTAATCTCTTGACATTTCTTTTTTTTTTATCTGGACATTTTTTAATAGAAGACATAAATGTTTTCAAAAAATGTATGTTATTTTAGTTTCCTCGAATATATCTTACAGTTGAATTATACATTTGTTGGATTTATAAATTGAGTTTATTTTAAGTAAAAAATTAATTTTCTTTGAACTTGCTATACGAGTTCATATATAATTTATATTTTGTTAAACTTCAGTCCTCCTATAAGTTTCACTTATAGAACGTAAGTGAATATATAACTACTAATGATTTTGAATTTTTTCTAAAACTTAAAAGTGTACATACGTCTATGTACTCGTACTTTTAAATGTTCTACCTAGTATGTATTTTTAACTCTACCCTACTAGTATTCTTGTTTTATAAAACTATATTACCACTCTTTTTATAATTTTTTTTACATTTTTGACCAAAATAAAATATATTTTAACAGTTTTAGTTTTGTAGGCTTGTATATAGTTATTACTGTAGATTAATTCGAGCCCTAAAGCCTAATGTATTAATTATATATATGATTATTACCAGGTATTGGTATTATTATCTTTTAAATTTTATTGTTGATTATTACTCTTATAGCTGCAGTTTTTATCTCATGGTTATCTGAGTATTGTACTTATGTGTAAATATTGATTTCGTTTGTGACATTCGGTGTCTATGTACCTATTGTACCTTGGTATAAAGATTGGTAATCAACAGATTTATGTTACTTAGGTATGCTAGGACGATATAACTCGGAATGATTGAAACTTTGGTCATCTTATTCTACGGACATGCCTTGAACTTTCAGTGTTGCAAATACGTCCTATTATCCATTACATCATGACGAATGATGATACACGACATCTGCTGTCGTGGTCGTTGTATAGTTGTGTTCTGTTTTCCGAGTTTCTTTAAAAAAGAAAAAAAAACGTTAACTCGAATATTTTCAATCAATCGATCTTGCGTAGGTGCGGATGATATTATACGTGATGGTAATAAAATCGTACATAGTAATTGTACGTAAACGACGGCGGCGTAGACCAAACAATAATAATTCGGTCGAGGAATACAATGGTGGGAATTTCGTATGCATCTATTTGTTGTGTGAATCTTCCATCGTCTGGGGTGTTATTAGCGTGACGTTCGCAAAATGTCTATTAATACTTAAAAGTTACTAATATTTTTAAACCTAACATCCCGGGAGAGGTCGCGTAGTCTAGTGCCTCCACTTTATACACTTGAGTTGCGTTCATATAAAATATTTTCGACTTAAGATTTTCCTTAAAAAAATTACTTTCAATGTAATTTGTAGTTTAAATTTAGTATTTGTTAGTTGTAATTTTAGATCATGTGACTTCTAAGTGCCCGCCTCTTTTATACGCCATTGGCAGCAAGTGCGTTTTCGTCGTGGACGACGCTAATCAGTTTTCGCTGTGAAATTTTATTTTAATGAGTTCAGTAGTATAGAAATCGTTGAACTCTGTCGCGGCCTAACTCCAAACATCCCGAGCACGTCATTGTTGATAGAATCGTCGTGCGCTATAGGTCGGAGAATTTCATTTGATTTCGAAATGACGAGCCGACGACCGTCACCCGAGAAGTTCGTGTTAGGTGTAATAATAATAATAATAATACATAAAATTGTTTTCGAATTTCGTCGCGACGAACTGGTTGAAATAAAGTACACACGTTCGATCGGCAACAAAATATAAGATTGAAATACGCACGAAAAAACCGCGTGCGCATTAAACTACTGTATTTTCAAAAACATTCGTAATTTGTACTTTCATATTATAATATTATGATCATCATCAGTGTTATATATTATTTTTTTTCTTACGTAAAACGAGCTTTGTTGTTATTTAACCCCCGTACGTTATAACGTTTTGTACTATATGCTTATTTCTCTTGCGAGTATATAATATACGATACCTCAAACACGCGCGCACGCGTTTTTAAACACTATATGGTTTAAAGTCAAATTTGGAAGTTTAAAGGAGATCGCGTTTTTATGTTACTCTTACGGGGCCGCTACAATTGAATTTCTCGAAACGGGACCGCGGACCACCTATGACAGGCCCACGGACCACCGGTTGGGAAACACTGAAGTAGAATATTGTTTGAAAGTCTTATGCGTTTTTCGCGCTATTCTTTCGAAGCCGGTATAGACGTCTTGACGATCTTTCCGTTGCACGGGCGTCTGTTGGGTTCTCGTCTTACTACTTTCGTTAACTGAGATTATACGGGGTTACTGAGTTTTCCGTGTAAAAGTATGGGCCGCCTGAACGACGTTGCGTCACCTGGATACGTCAGTATGGGTTGTACTGGTTGTAGGCTGCTATTATTCTTGGAATTTTAATCCGAACTTTAAATAACTTTAATAAATGACAATACACCTGATATTATATTATAATTACTTATATGTATGTTGACTTTAGATAGTTACATATTTTTTATCCAATTTCGTATGAACTTTATTGAACCTATGGAAAGAACTAAAAGATATAATTAATCAAAGTGTTACACATTGATATATATTGGTTATTGCATGCATATTACTGAGTTAGGTCAGGATTATAAATGTGTACTTATACACATTATGAATTTATATTCATGATAAACATAAAATAAATATATTATTATATAGTTCGTAAATGTAATAAAATTGACCAAAAAATATGTATGGCTGTTAACATTTAAGGTATCGAATCCATATAATAATGAAATTACGTGACGGATAGAAGTCGCTGAAAGAAGAAAAGCGAGATACTTACTCCTTCTATTCATTACTGATTATTATTATTTTTATGTCTGAAATACTATGTGTTTGATAAGTTTTGGAACGTTTATTACAGTTTATACACAGTCAAAATGTTTTTAAACTTTGTAATCAGTAAATTATTGTATTATACAAAAATAATATATCTATACATATCTAGATAATATAAATACATAATATATATTGTATATTATTATACATACAAAATATATCCAGGATTATATTTTAGAAACTTTGCGTCTCTTCTCTTTTCTTGGGCATCGATTGCCATGTTTTAGATATACTTCCAACTTCAATATTTATAAAATATAAAATCGTGTTTACATGCATAAATGTTTACTACACAATAAAATTATAGCTGAAGTTTCAAATGCTATCATAACATAATCTATTTATTATAATGTAAGATATTACGTTAAGTATAGATGATGAATTATTATTATTTTTCTTTTTACGAAGCCACTGGTGTTGTATTTAATTAATGGACGGTAAAGTTGTAGTGAACAAGAGGTCTCATTATTGGTTGGGCGTTATTAATGAGTTAAATTAAGGGCGCTGACGGTTAACGGATTGGGATTAATGGGTACTTATAATGATTTGATGTCGATAAAATAGTGTCTCGGAGTCCTGTTTGGTTATATGGTGTCATAAGTCATGAATTAGGATTTTCAATGACTTATCTTGATCTGTACGTGTAATGGCACGTATAGTTATAATATATATTTGTGAATTACGTTAGTTTGAATTTAAGAAAAAATACTTTACATATTTAACTATAGATGAAAACATGGAGTATAAATTAACACTATAAAAAAATTGTATTCATTTCACATGACTATATTAGATTAAATATTTTTCTTAACGATGGATAGTGTTTGTTTAGAATGCTTTTCATTTGGATTGGTAGAAATATTATTTAATGTGAATAATATGATTAAATTAATATTGAAAAGTCGATATCACACATTGATTTATTTTCCATAATTTTTTATAGTAAGTTATCAGTATTTTACATTTTAAACAACGTTTTGAACTATCTTTAAGTAATTTTTATTTTGAAAATAAATAAATGATTTTTAATATTTATCTCTTTTTGATTATTGACTAAATAAATGTATAGTTTCGTACTATTATATTTAAATTGAATGAATGTTATTCTTCGTATTTTTTAATATAATATCTTTTTATTTATTCAAAACATATTTATTCATTTTAATTATTTTATTCAAAATATTTTGAAAATAAGAAAAAAATTTTAACTAACACGATGGCGGCCAGTGTGTTATAATGATCATTAATGACCTATTAGTGTTCCTATGTTTTTTTGTATGTTTAAAGTGGTAAAATATATTTATATTAAATACGTTTCGTAAAAATACAAAAGTTATATTCATATTATTTTAGTTTAAATTAGAGTACGCATGAGTTCGTTAAATCGAAAAGTTTCTTACATTTTGTCGTCAATGCGATATCGCTATCGTTTCGTTAGAATTTTAAGCTTGCTTACAGATAGGTGCGTTTTGAGTAGATGTAAAGGGTGTATGCTGTAAGGTGGTAAAAACTTTTTGGGTGCGCATAGTACCGGATCAGAAGAACTTCCGGTTGTACAATCTTAATTAAATCACATTCAAATTTCTGTAAAACGACAGAGTTCAATATTATTAGTCACGCTTCGTTGGCACATATGAACATGTATGAACAGTATTGTCTGAATGTATATCGGTTATTTTCTACGTTGGGATTTGTGCGGTCCATAGAATATGACCAAAAGCTTAAACATTCATAAAGTAAGTTTATTCCCAGAGCCGGATGATGAGACAAAAACATAATTTTAGATTCAAAGGATACGGGTCAAATTAATTTTGAAATGTAGAGCTTACGAAAGGATTTATTTGTATAACTAATCTACAAAAGGATGTTTTTAGATTGGAAAGTAATGAACTATAAAAATAAATTAATTATATTCCGGAAATGATACTGCCCGGTCGTCAAAAATATATTGGCATATTGGATTGGAATACTATTGAGTATTTGAGTATTATGAGTTGAAACAGATATGTGTGATTTGCACGACTGGTCTATTCGAATGCCGAATTAAATGTAAGTTTCCATGTTTATTTCTTTGAAAATTGCACTCCTGGGGGTTTCGTTGTGTGTAAACTTTTTGTGTACTTTTTTTACTTTTTTACTAACGGCATTAATTTATCGTCATAACCTTTTTTTCATTCTTCCCCCTTCGGAACGACCCAACCGACGAGGAAACCGCTCCGTTTTCATTTGCGAAACCCATTAGGATTAAGGAGTCTTAAGAAGGACAAAAACCCTCTTCCCACTTCCCTACCGTGCTCCCTTTTCTCGTCGGGTAAAATAGACCTGTGACGTTTGCGGAGTAAATGTTTCTCATATAAATTCCATTTCCGTTAATTTCTCGGTATCTTGTGGCTACGGGAAGGTTTTGGAGAAGAGAGAGGGTGACAAAAACGGGTGAAATGCTGTGATTTATAAAATACCCCGTCTCTTGTACATAATAATAGTGTGGGAAAACTTAATCCTTCTCTTCCTTTTAAGTTATTAACCTGCTTTGATACGAGGCTGGTTATTTTAGTCGTTTGGAAGTAAACGAAATCACTTGGTCTATTGGCTAAAGTTTATTCTATAGAGTATGGATATATTATTAAAATATAGTATAATTTTGCGTGTAATAGGTATTGTAGATGTAATACATTTTGATTAGAAACATCTCCTTTTTTTTCGAGTGCATAGCCTTATTGACATATTATCCTGTATATATAAATACCATTAATAATGGACATCGTGACAACTGACTGATGACCCTTCTGTAATTAAAGTCGACAATAACCTGTTGGGAAAACGATCCCTGCTTTTTGGCCGTGAACTTAGTAATTTGACTTGGAAGCTTCCCAATTCATTCCCTATTCATCCATACGTCGTGTATATTTGAAAAGTTTAGTAAAGTACATCACGTTTTAGTATTAACAGTCGGGAGCTTTTCTACTATAGTGAAATCAGTAACGTATTTTAATGTGGCCTTTTTTCAACCTATTATAATAATACATGGGTCATTTTGTCTTTTGTTCGCATGGTCCTAATTTGGCGCATTGTCGTAAAACGCGTTGAATAGGGAACAATATGTGGTCAAAAGGGGCGTTCCATTAGGTGCTATCCTGGAGTTCGGTTACACTTGTACATGTCCACACATCACAATTTCACTCGTTATCATAATACTCTTTTTCAACGCATAGAATTCTATAGTAGGGTAGTACGTGGTAAATTTCACAATTTATACGTTTCATTCCACGAGGGGAAAAAATATCTATTCATTTCGATTCAAAGCTTTTGCATTTGTTCCTATTACCTTTATTTTGTATTTATAATATTTATTAGGTATATTGTATAATAGATATTAATACAAAAGTTGTAATCTGATTATAAATAAGAGTAATGTCATATGAACTGAATAAAAAAAAGAATTGTCAATTTCAATAATGTCTTAACATTTCATTCATTTTTCTTATATATTCGATATTATAAATATTGAATAAGTAAAATAAATACTTTTCTCATAATAATGGGTGCATATGGAATATGACAGATTTTAGAAAAATTAATTATATTTTAAAATCAATTACGAATTGCTTGGATAATTTTTTTAAAAATAAATTATAATAAATTCAGTTTATTATTAGGTAAAGTATAACAATTGGCTTAAAATAAAAACCTCTTTCAAAATGCGAAATTTGAGTTGACTTAGTGTTAGAAATATAGTATTATATATACAAATAATTTATTTATATATGTTTTTATAACGTTATTGGCGAGCATTATCAATATTCGAAAATAAGAACTCTATGAGCGCGTACAGTCATATTATGTTCTATTTATTTTATTCTTTTTACGCAATATTATCAATTTGAGAAGTGGGTATTCGCCGTATAGTGTATTGTAAGCCCTCCGGCCGGCTATTATTACACCATGTACACTATACAGCCTATAGTTTATGAAAATAATTGGATCTGCACGAGAGGCATTGGAACCCTCATATTTTGTGGAACATTAATAATTCCATATTAATGTAATTGTTTTTCTCAATATGAATTATTAAAAAGCAAATTGTTCTCCCTTTATTAATTACTTAAACTTGTTTCGTTTTTGTTATTGTTCAAACCAAGTATTGTTTTTGAAATGTTACGGCCTTTATTCTGATGTTCATTATTTTTCTAGTTTTGATTCAAACATAATTTGTATTGCATTTTCACCGATTAACCAATGAAAATAAATTGTATGTTAGCATATTATAAAAATAAAATATTTTATGTATAATATAATATATAAAATATAATACAATACATAATATACGTATTGTATATTTTATCCTAGGAGTCGAATAATTTTAAGAATACCTATACTAAAATATAACGTGTGTCATTTATTTATTTTTTATCGATTTCGTTGTCTTAGATCTTCGATTAGCTTGGACCACCGATAGCTTTAAGTTGTTCTGGAGTTTGGTGTGAGGAATTGTGGCACTATCGATCACACATACCGCCATCGTAGTCTGTAATCTGTATACATTCAAACACTGTATTCCCTTCCAATCCCCCTCCCCTTAGGTTTATCACCCTCTCGCAGTTTTACTATCCACCCTCTCGTCCTGCCACAGCAAACGCGTATAGCTTATATGCCAACTTTCAGCAGAGCATTTCCATTTGTCCGGCATGCATAATTAACTTTGGGCCCCCTCCTCTCCTATAGCCAAGTTTCCCAGTTTTCGATCACCCTCGGGGAAACTGTACCCCTCTCTCAAGCTTTGGATAAACGTCAGTCAGGTATACCTTTGAGATAGGGAGGCCAAAAGTATTGAGGTGAAGTAGTAGTAATCGATTCTTGTTTGGTATTTTTGTAAAGACATTTCAGAGGTATAATTACTCGAATTTTGAAGTAAGTTACTTTTTTTTAATCCATAAATTGATTTTTATCTCCGATAGTGTGGTAGTGTTGACACAACTTTACTTACTTGCGCTTACATGTATTGTTGAAACAGCGTCGTTATTGTATAAAAACAATAATTTTTTGCTCGTTACATTTTCGATTTATTTTATTTAAGTGATGTATATCAGCTATATATGCACATATTGTCATATATTTTCGTACTGGGTATATTTTTTTTGGAAATTATAGAGATATTGATTTCTATTTGAAAAAAAATCATAGGTACATAATACATTTTATTCCTGTATATTATCCTGGTGTAAGATTTTTTATAAATATAATTTACTATATTTTCATGTAGGTACAATATTTTAATACCTTTTGATTTTAAAATTTAAATGTTTTTGGTGTATTTATAATTTCATTAAAACGTATTCTTTTAAACTTAATATTGAATATAAAATTACATATTTATTAAATTTAAAAAAAATGTTGATTGTTAATCTGACTAATGTTATGCTTGTAGCCCATTTGAGTATATTTTATTGTTACCTACTTAGGATTTTATTAAAAACAATTTTTGTAAACTATTATTAATAAATTCTAAAAATAATTTCAACAGCTGTTATGGTTGTTTTTAGACTTTTAAAAAATATACCAAGTTTATACAATATATCCACAAAATAAATATCTACTTGAAATTTCAAGTCCCTGTAGTCGTAACTTTGTTTCAATTAGAACAGCAATACAGTAAATAATACATTTTTGTCAATATTATCGTAAATGTTGCAGTTTTTATGAACGTTAAAATTATTGTTGTCTTTGAAAATTGTTTGAAAATATTGCTAGATTAAGTACGCTCAAATATAAAAAACTTATTTATATATATTTTAATATTTATTGTTAATGCTGCATTGCTGCTCAAAATGAGAAGGATAAAATGACCTAATATAATATACAATTATTGTGTTTGGTGGGCATATCAATGAACATAAACTTTATATTTTGATAGCTGATTTTATTAACCCAAAGATTTGTGACATTAAGTTTAGTAATTTGACTACGTTACATTAAAATTTTCACAGTATAGGTATATTATCATTTTCTAGAGACAGTATAATTGTAAAAAGATTCAAATTTTTTTCTGCTATTTATAGACATTTGAAATGTTTGAGTTTTCTTTGTTTTTTTCTCTCCTTAAATGTCGATAAAGTCATTTTAGTTGACCAATATCAATCACCTGTATCTTACTCGAGTTCTGTATTACACCTTTTTACAATTTAACTTTGAATTCGCGTATTAAAAATATATTAAAGAAGATACTATATTTTACTTATCGTGCATTTTTAACTTTCTTGGCTGAGACGATGCATTTTTTCATAAATTTATTGATATATTTTATCTACAGTGACAAGTTTAAGATTCTTCTTTTGTGTGTGCATTGGTTTCTGTTCGTGTGTGCGTGTGTCATTTTTGGTATTTCATTACTATACTCTATCATCGAAATCTTGAAGGGTTGTGATGAAGAGCGCTAAAGCTCCAAAATTAGTCTCTTTACCGCATGAAGTGAACCCTTCTCTTTCCCTCTCTAGTCTTCCTTCATACTATGTCCGTGACGTGATTAAACTCTTGTCAGTCGGACAGGCCGATAATTATATTTCCGGAACGTTTGGCTCGTGACTTATTTTTCATTACATCTATGACGTTATGTGAGTTAACATTCTAGTATTTTCACTTATACATACAAATTAGTATTCAGCGTTGAATTATTAAATTATATTATTTGACAATATTATGACGTTTGTTTTATTTATGTACCTGAATATGTTCGTTTGCGAGCAAATACGAAGTATTGTAATCGAAAATATTAAAATTGCCCTATTCAAAATCTATTTTGACCTGTGAAGGTGTTATATGCATGCTTAATTATATTTTAAGTGACACATATAATTATTATTTGATTTTTTATCAGTATTATAAGTTTATTCGAATGTGAATATTTAATTTTCAGTTATTTGTAAAATTAGATTTAAAATAATATAAAATATTTTAGTTTTCATTCCTTTGCCAATAAATATGCGCTAGTCCTAAATAAGGTAGCCATTACTGAGTATAACTGAAGATTATTCTGAATGTTATTTATAGATTTTATGAATTCAATATACATTTTCTTTTTTTCTTTTACTTTTATATTTAAATAAAAGATGATTCTAACAATTTTTCTCAGTAACAAAAAAAATAAATAAGAATCCTTGTCTATGATATTGATTAAAATGTTTAGTTATTTTACTTTTTTGTTTTTATGTACTTAATGTATATAACAAATTCATGTTGAGTGTAGTTTTAATTTTTAATTTAATTTTACTTAATATTTTATTTTTTTAAGTAGATACTTTGCATAGTGAGGTAATTTATTTTATAAAATCATTTATGAATTAACTATCTCTTTGTAAACTTACAAATTTATTTCAAGAAAAATCTGTATTTGTAGTGATATGGATAATATGGTAAATTTAGCAAAAAGAAAAAAATATATTTTTAATCGGGGTTTTGGCTATTGTAATGTAGGTAAGCGTTCAAAGTTTAACAAAAAAAACGGAGCAATGTAATTGAAAATTGTATGATATGATGGTATATGAGTATGTCTGTTATGTGTATACTTGTTGTAACCAACAATAGCAATACATTTCGTTTTGAATAAAGTGTTGTTTTATTTTTGTCTTTGAAGTATTCAACTAGAAAATATTCATGATATAACCATTAAAAATTAAAAAATACCGAAATGAAAAACCTCGGAACCCCTTAATTGAATTCATACAAAAAATAATAGTATAACATTTAAATAATGAATACAACTTATTTTTATATAAATAATATTCAACCGATTTTTGAGTAAATGAATAAACACTCGGGTAAGACGTGGGTAAATACTCGAAATATTTACTTACCCTTTAGGTATTTACCAATGGATCCAACACTAACCTAATTTCATTTAAAAATGTTCTTACAAAATATTGAATATCAAAATCATCATTATAATACAAATTATTTTTGTTGATTTTGCTAACTAGGAGATATAAGCACAATTCATTATAATAGTTAAAAAACTATTTTACATTTTACAATTACGTAAATATTTTGATAAAAATCTTTAGTTTAACTATTATGTTGCTTAAAACGATATTAGTATTAGATTTTGCTGCACCGTGAAAATCATTTTTCTCTTATTTACCATGTAGATATGATATCCGATAAATAACTGATTACAACAATTTTTTTATGTTAAACTTTATTAAAATAATAGTAAAAACATTGGTGACGTTATATAATATATTATTATTTTTATAAAAATCAAAACAGATATTATTGTTAAGGGTTTTTTCTTTTTAGATTATTTTTTATTGCATTTTATAGATTAATCACGTTTTTCGTAAAACACGTCAAATGTTCTTATTAATTATAATCTTAGCACTTACAATTCTGTTGAAATAATTTATCATATATTTATATTATATTAATATTTTATTATTATTTCTGTTCTGTAAAAATATTCTTAATAAATTTAATATTTTTATTATCGAAATCACGGAAATATTACTCCTTCCAATTTATAATTCAAGACAAATTTTAAGAAAATTTTATATTGTTTTTGGAAATTAATTAAGTATTATATTAAAAATTTCATTTAATAATGACTAGTTTATATTTTATGGAAAAAAAAATAAAAAAAATAGAAATTATCTCATAAATCATTGATACTTTAGGCGTGGACTCTTGGTCTACCGTGTATGGTGATAGGGAACCCTGACATTGACACGTTGACCAATGAAGACCCCTGTCAAGGAGGATTTATGTGGGGATATCCAAAGTACATAGGATTAAGTGAGTATTTACCGCGTCGCGAAGAGCCTTTTTTCCTCATCGTATAGATGCCAGGGTGTAGAAAACGTAGAGCCCTACTGAACACATGCACACGTTACCGGACATAGGATTATCGTACTTCAGCTTTACAAATGTTTTTATTTTGTATGCAAAAAATAACAGTTTCCTATGAAACATTACTATTGGGAAGGAGAGGAGGAGGTTGCGCTATGACGGGGAGGTAATGCGTTCAGCTGGGTTCCTGGACATTAGCGGTTTATGAATTATTAAAATATCCGACTGCCAGGAGTGTCTTCGCCGCTGTTGAGTCCATTAGACACTGGCAATATATCCGGGGGCAAAGGTCGGGATAGTCAGTGGTGGTTTCTCCCTCGGGGATCCTTGTGCGCCAGTTTTACATAAACCTCTCCACCTAAAAAAAAAATACCGTCTGTTGGGATCAACAAAATATTGTGAATGGATAAGAGGAGAGAACATATATTACAACGGTCGAGGGTAGAGTATTTACACTTGGCAAAAACATATTTAGTGTATGGTCCATTCGATTGGCTCGGTGATGTTTATGTTATTGTTTTTATTAATAACAGCATAATTTCCCCGAACGTCAAGAATTTCAGTTTTGTATAATCATTATGATGTTCGAAAAAAAAAATGTAGGTACTTCGTCGTCATTTACCTGAATTAAAAATTGCATAGAAAAAACGGTCTTTGTTTATCTAATGAGATTCGAGTGTTTCTTAATTAGTTTTATGCTGATAGGAAAAAAGCGACTGTTCAATCTGTTTAATTGATATTGACGTAAAATTGTAGTTTTTAAATAAAGCATTTTTTTTTTTTTTTTTTGGCGTAAGACTCGAAAATCTTAAATAATATGCGTTTAACAGTATGAATCCATTGTTTGAAAAATTTATTTTTAACCGTCATTGTGATAAATATAAAATGGAAAAATATGTATTATTTTACACTGTTTGTTCTGTGTTGTTATTTTGGCATTTTAAATTCTTCTAACTAAGGTACGAAAGGTGTCGTACGTTTTGCCATAGAATATGCATTCTACATATTATAGTATACCTACCTACCATAGAGTGCGTAATTTAAGTATACTTTTTTAAAAAAATTGTCGGAACATTGATAAATTCAATAAGAAAATAGTAACGTTTGTTTAATTAATTAGTTGTTTGGATTTTTACTTATCATATTCTTTTTTCTTTTTTTTTTTAACAAAATTAATTCATGATTTTGAAAATATACTTGTGTTTTTATTTTATAGTTTAATTAAAACAAATGTTTTTAATTTCAATAATAGCCTTATAAATGTTTTCTTCAAAGTTTTAGGTACGAAAATTCAATTAATGTAATTGACAATCATTCAAAGATTTTTCCCAATATATATAAAAAAAAGGAAAAAAAAAGTGATTCTGTTCATTGATAAATAAACATAAATAAATAAGACCCAACCTTTTAAAGAGTTAATTTACAGAAATACATTTTTATAAATGGTATACTTAAAAGTTCAACAATTATTAATTATTATACTCTATAATTGTCGACTATTTCTTCGAAATATAATAATAGGTTATATTATTCCCTTACTTTGATTTATCATTTTAAACTAATCAATAGCATGTTCTGTTAGTTTTATTTATGATTATTTTTTTAAATTTTTATTTTATTTTATTACCGAGGGTATTTTATCATTTAAAAAGTTATAATAAAAATGATTTGTCAATAATCTATGCAAAGTGTGATTTTGAAAATTAACCTATAAATTGCATATGACCTTTAAATTTCTTACCAAAATAATGAGCGTTTTATTGTGTAATTTTTTTCTTATAATAACTGAACAAGCAAGCAAAGAAAAAGTGTAAAATATATAGGTGCAATGATCATACTTATTAGTATGCACCTATAGGTTTTAACTTGGTATCTATTAATTTTCATATTTTGATTTGAATAATTTGATGAATTGATTAATTTAGGTTTTAAATCTTGAATCTTAAATCTTATATTTACTTTTTTAAATTGTATCGTAAAAAGTCACATCGTACAAACATGTTTGCAGGTTTATATTTCAAATATTATAAGGAAAAAACTGATTTAATTTTCAATGCATACATGTTTTTGGTAGTTTCTTATGGAATGAAAATTATAACATTTTAGATCATCGAAACAGAGAAAAATTATTCTAAGTTGTTGTATTATATTGTTATGAATATTAAATGGTACATTAAAGTTTTATTATCGAGGTATCATCAAATAAATCCGATGCTTAAATAACTATTTTTAGTTTTATGATAACTATTCAAATTACATAATTTAACTATACAACTATCAATAAATAAATTAAAATTGAAATTGATTTTATGACATATGTCATTACTCATTATTATATCTATCTTTGACGACTCATTTTATTGTTATTTTGTATTTAAAAGTCATCGCTTCATATCACACGGTTATTATTATTATCGTTTTACATTAATCTATACACAAATGACATTCACAGATTTTACGCGAAGAAAGTTTTCCGACGCATGAAAAATAATATTACAGTTGTTTTAAAATAAAAAGTAAAAATATACATTGTATTAAATAATTTGGGTATTTAATTACTGTAAAGTTTTTTACTTTTGATAATTTTATTTTTTTTACCTTTAAAATAATAAGCATAATAATTTTTCTCTTTTGCATCGATTTTAATAATTATATATTAAATGTTTATAATAATGTAATTCAAGCTATTCTTTTTTCGAACAATTAGTGTAGTGTTTTTGTGTAGAAATAATAATATAGGTACTTTATAAAAAAAAAATTTTTACGATTTTGATCATGAACGAGAAAACGGATGTTTTTCTGAACTGTATAACTGCAAAATTTATTTTATAGTCATTGAAAGCGATTTTTAATTGTTCATAGTTTGTACGTATACTTACAGCAGTGGTTTTCAACCGGTGTGCCGCGAGCGCCCTTGAAGTGTGCCGCGATAAATCTATTAATAGTTTTACAATTTTGTATTCTCCAGTATTATTATCGATATTCGGTGAAAACTGATAAATAACAATCATAATGACAGACTAAATCATTAATCGTAGATACGTATAATAGTATTTAATATTAGTTTGCCCGTCGCAGCCGTCTCACGTATTATATATAATGTGGATTGGTGTGCCGCGAAAATTTTGTAGGAGATGAAGTGTGCCGCATTGTTAAAAAGGTTGAAAACCACTGACCTACAGGTTTTACTCGAAATCTCAAAAAGTAAGCCTATTGTGGAGCTTTTTTAGTATTGAGTAAAATGTTTTAATAGCAAGTAGAATTGTTATTTTAGTTACCAAATGAGGCGTGAACAGGTGTGTGACAAAACTATAGCATTTGAGAAATCTATAGGAATTTCTAATTCAAAGAAAATGACGGTCTTTCCGAGCCAAGTATTTGAAAAACAGTCAAACAGATTATTTGCACGATTTTATGTGTTTATGTTTTCATTTATTTCTACTGTCATCAAATTTCTCGGTGATTTTAACTTTTGTTGTTGACGTTTTGATTTTAACTTTTATTTGGTTTTGCGTTTGTGTGTTGATGACTAGTCGTGTGGACGTATAGAGTACATGGACCCATTTCTTTATTACTTTATATTCGTACCCATAATGGTTGGTCGAATATAGAGGAGCTACTAGTTGGTCGTTCGGGGGAGCGGAGTACGTATTGCACGATTATAATGTATACTACGCGAGGTGGTGCGCACACGTTCGCATGTGTGTTCGCACGTTGCGAGACCTACACATTGTTAATGTTCACCCAGTCCAGGCAATATCCTCGATTATTTCAAAACAACCATATACTAGGTGTATACGTGTATGCATATGTACGCATATTTAATATGCGTGACGTATGTATATGTATAATATGCTCGCGGTAAAATATCCAGCGAAATTGAACTCTCCTTATACACGTACGGAGCATAATCCGACTCGCTCTTTCTCCGTTGCATTTCCTCCGGCAGACAAGGGTGCAAAATGCAGTACAAAAAGGATTGCTCTATAAGCCGCACGCGTGTGTTTGTGTGTGTATTTACTGGTATGGTCGCGTCGGCCCCGCGGATTCCGTTCCACTGATTAAACACGAAACGCGGTCGTCATGCACCGTGTTTTGCACTCGGCTAAGGCAAAGCTCGCGTTAGCCGCCACTGTGTAGTGTGTACATAATATTGTGTGCATACGTACAATATTATATCCCTGCCGATCTGTGCTGCGCGATAAATGGATTTTCTTGACGATCGATCGAAAAATCACGGTTATCGCGGTCGACGGGTCAACTTTACCCGTTTCTTCGAGATAACTAGGAGGTAGGAAGGATGCCTCCCCTCCCCCTCGCCCGAAACTCTCCGATATCATAATACAAATATTCGTCTTATTTTTCACCGTTCCGAGTTTATCGAGATACTCGTTCCATCGGCGAATTAAATATTATTTTAAATATAATATTATGGTTTAGTTTTTCTTTAGCTTACGGGGAAAAAAATATTCATTTATATTTCTGATGTTTGAATTCGTAATAATTGTAAATTTTAATTATTCACTTTGTTGTATACCTACCTGTTTTGTTCGTCTAATTGGCATTATAATGGATTTGACGTTTGATTTGCGTCGTGTTTTGTATTTTGAATTTTTTTTTTCTCACTAATTGGTATAATTAGGCACTAATTATTTATTAATTATTTAACGTATTCATTAGAAGAAATGCAATCGTATTTGATCCGATACCAGACCATTAACATTGCACTTATTAGTACTTGTTTGAAATATTGTTATGAATTTGTTATTTATAATTCAATCTCAGTTTCGAATCCAGTTTGGCATTTAATTATCAAAAATTGTACTATACTATATGCTATTTAAATTATTAAGCTAATAGTAATTGGCAGTGCATATTTGTATACAATATATATATGACCGCGTCTAGCAAATCAAATTAATTATTAATTATTTATTATGATTTTTTTTTCTTTAAAATAAACTTTAATTTTAATTGAACACTTGATATCGATTTATTTTTTTTATTCATTTTCATATTTTCATATATTATAACAATTAACAAAAATGTTAATTAATTAGTTCCCCTGCGTAGATGGTAGATCATTTATAATTTTAAATGTTTATGTATAAGACATGTTTGGCTTTTAAAATTATTTTAATGATATAAAAATTTGAACTTTTAACGATTTCATTTGATGTTTATATTTTGTACTTTATAGTGGGATAGTATATCAAACACGAATACACCAATCTATGGTTTTTATTGAGTATACTATTTAATTAATCATTAAGTCTGTTTGTTTTAAGTAAATTAAAAATGTATTAAAACATAATATTTAAATCTGAATGATCTGAAGTCTATTTATATTTTATTTTCAAATTATTACCTTAAGCTTTGTGGTTCGATTATGTATTTAATAACGATGTTAATCCAAACATAAGTAACACCATTGATTATAGAATAAACCCATGCTATGTTAATATTAGGATACCACTCGTTGGATACAACTACTATGGAGCGCTAGTGTAGTTTGGACGCAATGTTGGTGTAGGTGGTCTCTCTATCATAAGCTGATGATGATGGCGAAGGGGGACCGGTTGTACGGTAGGAATTGTAGTGAAGTGCGGCGGGTAGCTTATCGCCCGGTGGCGGACGGTCGCAGCTGTTTTATAAATAGAATTGCGAACAGCGCGGAACGTGAATTTTCCATTTCCGATTAAAATGAAAAACGAGACGTGCGGCACGCGTTGCAGTGTGAACGTACCGTCGCTGTCGCCGTGTGGCTGCGTGGTCGCGTGGCCGCCATGACGGAACGACGGCGACGTGGTCGCGCGCTGCGGACAGAACTCTGGACACCGCGGTCGCAGCGTCTGTCCGGAGGTCGTTTAAAAAAACACCGTTAAAAAAACAAATTACTTTCCATGAATTCGTAAATCATTATCATTGTCTATTCGTTTTTCCAACCGTTTCGGCCGACGCGGGGCTACTGGTTTTCCCTTCCGTTTCAGTCTTCGTCGGTTCGCGCGTATGTCCGAACGTGTCCGTGTTTCGAGAATTTTATGCCGACCGCCATTGTCTCGTTTCTCGGTTTCAAAATTTCGTTTCGCAGCGATGGTAATAGTATTTATCGACGAATAATCGCACGTCTCACGGCGGTCGCGTGGGTGGAACCAAATTATTTGTCGCTTAAATACTACCGTACCGTCGATATCCGATGTTTAACGTATTTTTCGTATCGTATCGCCGCCGCCGCCGTCGCGTCCGGTGCGCGATTCATTACGCGACTGTAATGGCCGTCGCCTTCGGATTTTCAACGATTCCGTCGAGGCTCGGACGACGTCTAATACAAGCCGGTAAAGGCTTCGAGTGTGCGTTTTTTGACGTCGTCGTCGTTTCGTATCATCGCCGTCGCTCGGCACGACGATTTTTGGTTTTTTTTTACGTGTTTTGCGAGTCACGACCACGGAAGCTTGAATGGTAAAAATATAACACTATTCTCCGTCAATAACGTTTCGCGTGACATTTTCCAACGTTTCGATTTGTGCGTACATACGATGTGTAAATAAAATTAACTTTTCTTTGCGACAATTCGCGATCGCTCAAAACGGACCGGCCACAATGGGTGCATCACGTTCATTATTGTATTGCGATGCCGCCACAAACAAACCTTTATTCGAGGTAAGGTTTATTATTATAGTAATAATATGATTCATTTGTATATATTCAAACAGTCAACTTATTTATGTTTCGGTTGTGCCAACGAGGCAACATATTATTATTATTATTATTTGAGTACAAGATTATTGAAATTATTAGTATATTACTCTGAATAATTATTATTCTTTTCTCCTATTATTGAAACATTATTATCATGATATTTATCATATTGTATTATCCGTGTGTAACGTTACATCGTAGACGAAAAAAATAGTAACGGTTTTATTTATTTTTTTAATTATAAAACGCGCGTATACTCAGTATCACAACTAGGCTAATTTGGGCCCTAGTGTCATTTTGAAAGAAGGGGTCTATAATTTATGTTTTTCACATAATAGTGTCCATTCATAAACTATTGAGTAGCAAATATATTCCTTTTAAGGTGAAAAACAATATCTGTTCTATGAGGTGTTCATATTATGATAAAATACATTTTTTAATAATGTGATTCCTCTTAATATTTTCTTCGAAATGTATTCTGTCGGTTGGATAATATTATTATGCATATTAAAACTTATTAATAAGAAGTAAAAATTAATGAATCACCAATTTAATAGGTACTTTTATATTAAAATAGATACCTATTAATTTATTGTTCAAAATAACCAAAGATAAATATGTAATTAGTAATTACATTCTACTTTTTACAGTTTATTAATAATGCTATCTAACCCAGCCTATATTTATTTAATCCAGACTTGCACTTTGCACTTTAGTAAAAATTGATGGTAGGTAGTGTAATTAAAAGTGTATTAAAAGTGTAATTTCAAAAAAAATTATTTTTTCATTTATGCAACGCCACCTGTCGGCAGTTTGTATAAACATAATTTTAGTAGCGGAAAACCTCTCTATACCGTGTCTATGTCGTTATACGTCATCATATCGCGCGCCGCGGACAGAACTCTGGATACTGCGGTCGCGGTCTGTCGCGACAGATTTTCGTAAAACGACCGTTACAAAAAGAAATCACTTTCCATGAATTCGTGAATTCGTGAATTGTCATTGGCCGTTCGTTTCATTGTCATTCGCTGATCGTTCATTACAATAGGTATACGTTTCTGAAAAAATTCAAATTATTTAAACTTGCCATACAATGTTAAATAATACATAAATATTAAATACACTTATATATATAATATATAAATACATAATATATTGTATGTGACGGTAATGACGACCAAATAGTTATTAGATTTTTATGTATAGTAAATAATAAGAAATATAATAAAACTTACAGTATTCTATAAAACAAGTGGATTAACGATTATTTTGGGTAGTGTTCAGAATTCGGTACGCTTCGTCAACTCTATATCATAGAGTATACAAAAAAAGGCTGTAAAATAATGCAATTTTTAAAAAATATATAGCTTGTTTAATTACCATAATTTAAATCTTTATTATTTTATTTGAAATGTAAATATTGCTGAGTTATGATAAGTCAAAATTTGAAATAAATAGAAAAATATTTGAAATATTTTTTTAGATGAATTCTAACATTAATTCATTTCGACGATTCTAATTTCAATGCACTATTTAGGTCCCGCCCAGTTAGTTGTAATCAGAGCTCGGAAGTTATAACACTAAAAGAATATTTTAAGCACTTTAATATGCACTTGAAAACGTAAAATATGCGCTCTAAATAGCAATAAAAATTAGGAAATATTCAAAATATGCAAAAAAAAAAAAACCCATTAACATTTGTTTTCTTGCGAATGTTCCCCGCCGCTGTCGCCGTATGGTCGCGTGGCCGCCGTGACGTCATGCCGAAGAGGTCATTGACCCGTCACTGCTCTGCGGATAGAACCTCGGTACATAAACGGTACTACATACCACGGTCGCGACAGATTTTCGGCCAATGGCCGTTACGAAGAATAATACTCTTTGAATTCGTCAACTCTCATTGGCTGTTCGTTTCAACCGTTTCGGCCGACGCGGGGGACGGTGGGATTACCTTTCCGCTGTTGCTTCAGTCTTCGTCGGTTCGCGAGTATGTGGTGGGCTCCTCCGAACGGGTCCGTGTTTCGAGATTTTTATGCCGACCGCCATAGTCTCGTCTCACGGTTTCTACAATTTCTTTCGCGGCTCTGGTAATAGTATTTATCGACGAATAATCGCACGTCTCACGGCGGTCGCGTGGGCGCAACCAAATTATTTCGTCGCCAAAATACTACCGTACCATCGATATTCGGTGTTTAGCGTATTTTTCGTATCGTTTCGCCGCCGCCGTCGCGTCCGGTGCGCGCGATCCATTACGCGAGTGTAATGGCCGTCGCCTTCGGATTTTCAACGATTCCGTCGAGGCTCGGACGACGTCTAATACAAGCCGGTAAAGGCTTCGAGTGTGCGTTTTTTGACGTCGTAGTCGTTTCGTATCGTATCGCCGCCGCCGTCGCGTCCGGTGCGCGCGATCCATTACGCGAGTGTAATGGCCGTCGCCTTCGGATTTTTAACGATTCCGTCGAGGCTCGGACGACGTCTAATCCGAGCCGGTAAAGGCTTCGAGTGTGCGTTCTTGACGTCGTCGTCGTTTCTTATCGTATTTGCCGTGGTCGGTACGATCGCCGCCATTTGTACTATCGATATTCGGTGTTGAGCGTATTTTTCTCGGTCGCGTTCGCGGTGTGCCGTTCGCCGAAACAGTTTGTACATTTTACCGTCCGCCATTTTGTTTTTGGTGTTCCGCGAGTCACGGCCATGGCTCGGATGGTAAAAATATAAAACTTTTTTTTTCGTTTCGTTTCGATTTGTGCGTGTAAAGAATTCGCGATCGCTTAAAGCGGGCCGTCCACAATATGGGTGCATCAAATTCGTTCATTATTGTATTGCGATGGCGCCACAAACAAGCCAACATTTGAGAGGTACTGTTTATTATTATAATAATAATATGATTCATTTGTATATATTCAAAGATCCAACTTATTTATGTTTCGGTTGTGCCAACGAGGCAACATATTATTATTATTTTTTAAGTACATGATTATTGAAGTTATTAGTATATTACACTGAATAATTACTATTCTTTTCTCCAATTATTGAAACATTATTATCATGATATTTACCATATTGTATTATCCGTCTGTAACGTATACATCGTAGACGAAAAAAATAATAACGACGCGCGGCACGCGTTGCAGTGTGATGTTCCGCCGCCGTGGCCGTGTGGTCGCGTGGCCGCCATGATGGAACGACGACGACGTGGTCGCGCGCTGCGGACAGAACTCTGGATACCGCGGTCGCGCTTGTCCGTCCGGAGGTCGTTTAAAAAAACGACCGTTAAAAAAACAAATCACTTTCCATGAATTTGTGAATAATTCTCATTGGCTATTCGTTTTTCCAACCGTTTCGGCCAACGCGGGGCTACTGGTTTTCCCTTCCGTTTCAGTCTTCGTCGGTTCGCGCGTATGTCAGAACGTGTCCGTGTTTCGAGAACTTTATGCCGACCGCCATTGTCTCGTTACTCGGTTTCAAAATTTCGTTTCGCAGCGATGGTAATATTATTTATCGACGAATAATCGCACGTCTCACGGCGGTCGCGTGGGTGGAACCAAATTATTTGTCGCTTAAATACTACCGTACCGTCGATATCCGATGTTTAACGTATTTTTCGTATCGTATCGCCGCCGCCGCCGTCGCGTCCGGTGCGCGCGATCCATTACGCGAGTGTAATGGCCGTCGCCTTCGGATTTTCAACGATTCCGTCGAGGCTCGGACGACGTCTAATCCAAGCCGGTAAAGGCTTCGAGTGTGCGTTTTTTGACGTCGTCGTCGTTTCGTATCGTATCGCCGCCGCCGTCGCGTCCGGTGCGCGATCCATTACGCGAGTGTAATGGCCGTCGCCTTCGGAGTTTCAACGATTCCGTCGAGGCTCGGACAAAAATAAACGTATCGTAGTAATATCGTGGTTCGCGCGAGTAGTGAATCGTTCCGTGGTGTTTTTATTCGAGTGTACCAGCACGAAATACGTTGTGAAATGTTTCGGACCCGCCGAATGAGAACGGTCGTTAATGGAGTCGACGACGGCCCGAGGTTAGTGATAGATAATATATTATAATATTATATCGATGTAAAATATAAGTACGACCCACCGACGCGTTATACAAAACTTATTATTTTTATATACTATTATTAAACCACCGTTACACAACGCGCGTTGGACCTGATAAATTGCGAGTATAGTAGTAGTGAATTCGACGGCCACTCGGTCGAGCGAATGAGGAATGCGACGCTAGGTCTATATTGGCGTGGCCGTGTGGCCGCGTGGCCGCCGTGACGGGACTACGACGACGCCGTGGTCGTGCGCCTTGGACAGAACTTCGGATACCGCGGTAACGATTCTCGGTAAACAAAAAACCGTTACGAAAAAATCACCTTCCATGATTCGTGAATTATTCTCATTGGCTTGTTCGTCTCAACCGTTTTAACGGCCGACGACGCGGGGATTTCCTTTCCGTTGTCCCTTCAGTCTTCGTCGGTTCGCGTGTATTTGGTGGGCTTCTCCGAACGGGTCCGTGTTTCGAGATTTTTATGCCGACCGCCATTGTCTCGTTTCTCGGTTTCAAAATTTCGTTTCGCGTCGATGGTAATAGTATTTATCGACGAATAATCGCACGTCTCACGGCGGTCGCGTGGGCGCAACCAAATTATTTCGTCGCTTAAATACTACCGTACCGTCGATATTCGGTGTTCACCGTATTTTTCCTATCGTATCGCCGCCGCCGCCGCGTCCGGTGCGCGCGATCCATTACGCGAGTGTAATGGCCGTCGCCTTCGGATTTTCAACGATTCCGTCGAGGCTCGGACGACGTCTATTCCAAGCCGGTAAAGGCTTCGAGTGTGCATTTTTTGACGTCGTCGTCGTTTCGTATCGTATCGCCGCCGCCGTCGCGTCCGGTGCGCGATCCATTACGCGAGTGTAGAACGTGAAGTGTATGAACGTCGTCGCCGTTCGCCAAAACGGCTTATGAATTTTACCGTCCGCCAAAAACAAACGAATTATGGTAATATCGTGGTTCGCGCGAGTAGTGAATAATCGTTCCGTGGTGTGTTTGCCGTTGTGAAATGTTTCGGACCCGCCGAATGAAAACGGTCGTCAATGGAGTCGACGACGGCCCGAGGTTAGTGATAATAATATTATATCGATGTAAATTATAAGTACAACCCACCGACGCGTTATGCTAAACTTATTATTATTATATATTAATAATTATTATTAAACCACCGTTACACAACGCGCGTTGGAACTGATAAATTGCGAGTATAGTAGTAGTGATTCGACGGCCACTCGATCGAGCGAATGAGGAATGCGACGCTAGGTCTATATTAGCGTGGCCGTGTGGCCGCGTGGCCGCCGTGACGGGACGATGACTCCGGATACCGCGGTAACGATTCTCGGTAAACAAAAAACCGTTACGAAAAAAATCACATTCCATGATTCGTGAATAATTGTCATTGGCTGTTCGTTTTTTTAACCGTTTCGGGGGACGCTGGGATTACCCTTCCGCCATTGCTTCAGTCTTCGTCGGTTCGCGTTTATGTCTGGGGCTTCTCCGAACGGGTCCGTGTTTCGAGAACTTTATGCCGACCGCCATTGTCTCGTTACTCGGTTTCAAAATTTCGTTTCGCAGCGATGGTAATATTATTTATCGACGAATAATCGCACGTCTCACGGCCGTCGCGTGGGTGGAACCAAATTATTTGTCGCTTAAATACTACCGTACCGTCGATATCCGATGTTTAACGTATTTTTCATATCGTATCGCCGCCGCCGCCGTCGCGTCCGGTGCGCGATCCATTACGCGAGTGTAATGGCCGTCGCCTTCGGATTTTCAACGATTCCGTCGAGGCTCGGACGACGTCTAATTCAAGCCGGTAAAGGCTTCGAGTGTGCGTTTTTTGACGTCGTCGTCGTTTCGTATCGTATCGCCGCCGTCGCGTCCGGTGCCCGATCCATTACGCGAATGTAATGGCCGTCGCCTTCGGATTTTAAACGATTCGTCGAGGCTCGGACGACGTCTAATTCAAGCCGGTAAAGGCTTCGAGTGTGCATTTTTTGACGTAGTCATTTCGTATCGTATTCGCCGTGGTCGCCGCCGTTTGTACTATCAATATTCGGTGTTGAGCGTATTTTTCGTCTCGGTTGTTCGCGGTGCGTCGTTCTAACTGTTTGTGAATTTTACCGTCCGCCATTTTGTTTTTGGTGTTTCGAGAGTCACGGCCATGGCTCAGATGGTAAAAATATAACACTTTTATTTCGTTTCGTTTCGATTTGTGCGTGTAAAGAATTCGCGATCACTTAAAATGGTCACATTCGTTCATTATTGTATTTGTGATGCCGCCACAAACAAACCTTTATTCGAGGTAAGGTTTATTATTATAGTAATAATATGATTCATTTGTATATATTCAAACAGTCAACTTATTTATGTTTCGGTTGTGCCAACGTGGCAACATATTATTATTATTATTTGAGTACAAGATTATTGAAATTTTTAGTATATTACACTGAATAATTATTATTCTTTTCTCCTATTATTGAAATATTATTATCATGATATTTATCATATTGTATTATCCATGTGTAACGTTACATCGTAGACGAAGAAAATAGTAACGGTTTTATTTATTTTTTTAATTATAAAACGCGCGTATACTCAGTATCACAACTAGGCTAATTTGGGCTCTAGTGTCATTTTGAAAGAAGGGGTCTATAATTTATGTTTTTCACATAGTAGTGTCCATTCATAAACTTTTGAGTAGCAAATATATATATATACCTTTTAAGGTGAAAAACAATATCTGGTCTATGAGGTGTCCATATTATGATAAAATACATTTTTTAATAATGTGATTCCTCTTAATATTTTCTTCGAAATGTATTCTGTCGGTTGGATAATATTATTATGCATATTAAAACTTATTAATAAGAAGTAAAAATTAATTAATCACCAATTTAATAGGTACTTTTATATTAAAATAGATACCTATTAATTTATTGTTCAAAATAACCAAAGATAAATATGTAATTAGTAATTACATTCTACTTTTTACAGTCAATGTTTATTAATAATATTTTCTAACCTAGTCTATATTTATTTAAATCAGTGTTGCACATTTCACTTTAGTAAAAATTGATGGTAGATAGTTAATATAAACATATTATCTACTATAAATTAATATAATTTTATATTCTAAAAAAAAACAAAAAATTGTCATAAGTAAATAGAAACTCTTAAATGAATAATTTTATATATAAAGTATTTAATTTTATTAAAAACAAGCTAGTGTATTTAAAATAAACAATGTATGAAAATCATATTGGTAATAAATTAAGAACGTTGCCTGAAGTATTAAAGTTTTGGTTTCTAATATACTGTAATACACAGTTTCAATTTTAAAAATTTTTGTTTTATTATGTATTTATTTTACATTGTTAATTGTGTATATGTTAGTCAGTTTTATTTAATATATATTTTACTTAATTATTATATAAGAACAACGTAGAAAAATGTAATGTATTTAAATTAATTTACCTGAAGTAGAATCATGTATATCCAATAAATTATCAATTTGAATCTCAAATTCAAGTATCAGGGGTAATCCATAATTTGAAATATTTAATTCTGAATCTTTGTGTTCCTTTCATAATCATTACTTTAATAAATAATTGTATAAGTATCTTACATGCATTTGTGGCAGCCCTGATATGTTATTAATGCCTTTTTATGACAATTATATTGATTCTTCTTGACCCTAATTACTTTACCTTCTTATTAATACACCTAACTAATATATAAAATTCTTAGATAAATGACCATGATTATAATAATTGTTCTAATAAATTTGTATTTATTTTATTCTAAGTTATGATAAATTATGATGAAGTAATAATCATTTTTTTCCCTATATGCTCTCACATTGTTTTTGAATATGATACAAAACTTCATCCCTATTCGATTTACATTATACATAAGATCAAACATTTAAAATATACCTATTTCCTTTTCTATTATGGAAGATTTTTTAAAAAAAAAAGTGTTATGTGCAATATTTATGATTGTAATAAAAAGCGATAAACAATCTTCAAAGGAAGTTAATTTCCATATTTTCCTCATGGTACAAACTATGTTTAAGATCAAGTACTATATAAGTTGAATAATACTTTGTGGGAAACATTTAATTTAAAAACTGGAAATGAAATCCAAAATCTTATTGAAACCTTATCTATTTTAAATCGAGATGTGATACATTTATAAATATTAATCAAATTAAGGGGTATTATATTTGAACATATCTTCAAATGCTAGAAGCACTTCAATTGTTAACTACTGTCCCTATATTCTCCTCTTCTTTGCCATTATAGGTAGTGCAAGTTATTTAAAAACTATCGTATATCATATTTGACTTGTTGAATCTGATCTTTTGTGGTCGAGTTTTTTAGGTTTTCAAGTTAGATGCCAGTCTTTCGTTTCTTTTATATTTATATTTAATATCATATAGCAATACATTTTAAGTGTCTATGTATTGTTATCGCTATTTCTCTTGTATGAATTCGATGAATGTAATTATAATAAATAACAAACAATAATTATTTTACTTAAACTATATTATCGTTCTATTGAAAAGGTATTTGAAAATGTTGATTTATTTAAAGTTTAAACATTTAATTTGTCGACAGACTAATGATTGCGTTATGTCAATTGTATTAAACACTTTAAAAAAGGTAGGTAGATTTCAACTTTTTTTAATAATGATAATGTAGGTGCTAACAAGATTATTATGTTTAAATAATGGTATTTTTATTAGAGTGTAACATTATACTGGTTACAACTACATTTGCCTTAATCCTCTTTATATTTTAATATATCTATTTTTATTTTTGAAATAAATTTATTGACTAAAATGTTATTATTATATACTTACGATATATTGATAAATTTATTACAATTCGTACACATTTTAGAAGTTGAATAATCATAAATATTTTTCACATAAATTACATTAATAATAGTACTGATTAAAATATTTTATGAGCATTAAACATTTATGAAGTACGTTGGTCAAATTTCATATTGGAATCTCATTAATTTCATAAAGTGTGTTTTCCGGATTAAGATGTATTATAATATACGAGTGTACATATTGTAAACGCAATTGTGGTAGAAACCTCTCTCGAATCCAGGTAATTAACAAATTTAACATAATTATTCAAATAACAATAAATTTGTCCATTTATTTCTCTCGCCATTTCTCGTAATTTATAACTAGAGTCTACAGTAACTGGTAGTTGTAGATAGGGTAGTATACATCAAGGACATTGCAGAATTGGCGACACATAATATTAATCTTCTACTCAAACTCAACCACATTATATTATGCGTGCGTACTATATCATATGGTTAAATTGCCAGTATTATGATACATGCATTATAATAGACAACTATAAAACATAATAAATTGTGGGAACGTAGTTTGTTTGCATATTAAAGTATGTGTAAGTAATTTGGAAAACAAAATTCGACAGGTCTAATAGATATTTTTGAGTGGCTTCAAATGCTAAAAATGAGATAATTATAAACGATTTTGAATACATTGTGGATGTTGATATATTTAAAAATATAAACGAGATGATGCTCTAAGAAATATTTATAGTAAAAACACCATTTGTTTCCAATTAAACATTTGTAACAACATCTTATGAATGTTTTATTTAATTCATGAACAATTTTAATATTTTCTTGTTTCATAGTATACCTATTCCATGGGATTTTATTTTATTTGTATATAAACGTATTATTTTATATTTAAATAAATAAATATGGACAAAATGTATATAGATAAAGAGGTGCTGGCCAGTCTTTATTAATTTGAAATGACATTATGTTGAGTATTATTTTTAAATTCAAAATAAATTTGCTCATTATATTAAAAAAAATAGTTTTGAGCTAGAAACTTGGTTTATTATGGAGTTTGTGAATATTGAAGAGGTCGTAAAAATAATTGTCTATCAAGATTTTCAAGACTATTTTTACATTATTAAAATTTAACTAACATACTTTATTATTTATTAGTATCTAAAATTCTTGTCTAATTTCCAATCTATTGATAAGGCATCGAAATAGATACATATAGAAACTTCTGAATTATTAGTACAAAATTATTACGAAAAATTGTTGTTAAGCCGATACTTATTTTTCTTCGTCCAGCTAAGATATATATAGACAAGATGTATGTTATGCATTATAATATGTATAATAAAGTTATAAAAGAACTAGCATTCTTTACATAAGCGGTTTTTGGCCTAATGTAATTCTGGGTGACAGTAAAAAGTCTATTTCGCATTGGAATTTTATTTGCTTTTGGCGTGAGGCATTCATAAAAACTGTGTAAGCTTAGTTCTTTATATAATATTTTATTTAAACGTGTGTGTACAATGTTTTAGTAGTGGACTTAATATGGAAAAGCCGATTATATGTTTTGTATTTGAACAACGTGCACACGAGTCTAACTTAACCGAACCCATTAATCGAGGTTTTAATTTGAGTGGTGGGATAAATTTACTATAGTCCCTGTTGTCTTTGTAAAAAGGAAATACCATTATTATTATAATATTATAATGCGTACCCACATTATTTGTTTTCAATGTTTTATATGTTGTTGCGTTATTATGTTAACGCCGACTTCCCAGCAAAAATGATTTTATTTAAATGCTCGTATTAGTGACCAAAAGTTTTGACTTAAGCTGCGGCGGGATTTAAATTTTGAAACACAATTTGAAAATCATAGCTCTGTCTGAAGAATACATAGATATTTATTATACGTATAGATGATTTGTTGATTTAATTCGATTTTGTTAATTTATTAATTTTAATATGCAATGATTATTGTAATAGCAATTTTCTTGATATTTTTATTTATATAGAATACGTTTTTAGTTGTGTAGGTAAATTATGATGATGTAATTGATGTATACAACAATTTTTTTATACATTGTTTAATTTTTTTTAAAATGCCTAAACAATTATAAATTGAGTTGGTCATGATAAGGAAATTATGTGAATGACTTTGGTAAACTGATATGAGAAATTTGAAAGCAAAGTTTTTGAAATAATTCGAGTATTCTGAAGTGGAAAGGAGTTTAACGATAGGTTTATTGAAGTAAGGAAAATAATAATAAACCATTTGCAATAATTCTTAAAAACCACAAATCCCCAATATAGATTTATTTTAATAAATTCTTTATTTTAATTTTTGATCGTTCTTGTTCAGTATAGTTGATTTTGGCAGTCAAATATTTCCCTACATGAGTAATCTATCACTGTTACTAAGCTCTGTCACCCCAAATTCAAAAGATAATAAAAACGAAAATTAATACCCATCCATTAGTCTGGGGGATTTTTTTGCTTCCACTTGATATAATTCCCATCGACCAGGTTCAATTAGTGATTGTTAAACCCGAAAATCAAAACGTTACAGAGGGAATGCCATCGCGTAATTCCTCGGTTCATTTCGTTCACTTTAATGGGCTTCCCATAAGCCGCCTCACATAGGTAAATCCCTATATGTATACGTCAATACTGTACTTCTAAAATCTAAAACATATATGAGTAAAAAAACATATCTGCAGAACTGTTATTTCACTCACAATAACCTACCGGCATAGGAAAATGTTTTTAACCAGTAATCAGTTATGATAATTAGAATGATATTATAGATTGTATCATAAATTGGATTACTTGGCTTATTATAGGTCCTTTTTACAATGTAAATACTAGTATAACGTATAAGATAGAATTCATATTATGTATTAATATTTTTTGGGATAGCTGACAATGTAATACAGAGAATGTCGTGTTTAAAAAAAAAATAAGAACATTAAAAGTATTGTTTAAAGTTGATTCCAAATTCAAAGAAAATCTTATTGTTTTTCTTGCGTTCGTTATTTTCTAAAACTAACATTTAAACTGTTTCAAAGTTTTATTTTGTTTCGTGTGTGTGTGTAAAGCTGTCATAGTTTACAACAAAGTATACAACGAAATTTGAAGTTTGTAGGTACTTTCATATAATATATATATATATAGGTACACTCAAATGTATAAGTATGGAAAAAAGTTTATAATTATAATAAATATTTTGTAATGAAACGATGTAAACTCGGGAGTTCCAACATTATCATGTTCCATTACCTTTATTACCATTATCTCGTATAAATCTATAAAATAAGTAAAATATAAATTATTTTGAATAATGATCGAGTTCGTTTTAACACGATTTTCTATTCAATAGGGTAGATAACAGTTGGTCTTTGGTTGTTTGGAAATTTTTGTTATTTGTTATATTTGTTTGATATGTATACTAGTGGTCGTTACCCGGACTTCGCCCCAAGTTCGATGTTAAATACTCAAATAATTTTCATCATTCGTATTCTAAAAGAAAAAAAATTATCCAAAAAAGCATCCAGAGTGATTTTCATATGTTAATACTCACTTTTAATAACCATAAAAAGGCCCTATTTCGAAAAACCTCGAAGATGATGCAAAAATCACTATTCAGACCTCCTGGAAATCCAGGAAAGCATTCGGGGCGATTCCAATGTTTGTGTTGGAGTTCGGGTTCCCAGTATTCGGGTGAAACCGATCGATTGCAGTAAAACCATAATAATTATTATGGTCACACGTATAAGCAATATTTTATTTTGTTCTAAAAAAACGCATTATTTATACAACTATTATGAAAAAATGCAAGTCATATTTTTATTAAGTATCGCAAAGGCTAGGCCCACAGAGAGAGAGAGGCCGCCGTGGCCGAGCTCGGCCACTCTGCTCCCATTATTCGTATTCACAGAAAAGTATCCAGAGTGATTCTCATGTTCACACTAACTTTATATTACCATTAAATAGACCCGATTTCGAAAACGACCGCGGCCCTAATAATTACGTTACGTTCAATTATTCCGCGCGGACCGGTTACGCCGTGACGCCGTGTATAATATCTATTTCATACACGTCTATTCGCAACAATGGCGGTCGGAGGGAATCCGACGGCGTTTTCGCGTCTCCTCGCGGGGCTTATTATGTACCTATACAATATTACGCGTAATGACGCGTATACACAGTGCCGTTTTGTGATTTTCCGAGGCCTAGGACAACCAAAATCACCACGCTTATATTGAGGCTACGTCATACATTTCAAAAACAAAGGCTTTGTTATTATAATACTGTAAAAATTATTGCCAGAAAATAAGATAAAACGAATAAATGGAAAATATTTGTTTCCCTTTTCCTTATACTTGCTTTCATTCTTTTGTCGATATTGTTTGTTATTGAATCGTCATCAATATCTCAAAATCATTTTGTCCGTGTTTACGTTTGCTATTATATAATATCAAATAGTTTGTTGTATTGGGCATATTAAAAATAATTATTTACCAATTTTTTCGTGTTGAAAATAAATTATAAGAATTTGAAAAAAGCGCAAACCACTTTGAGTCTCCATATTATATTACACACGATATTTTCTAATAATTTAGCTGACAAAATATAATACCTTTATTATTAATACAAGATAATTGGAATAAGAGGTAGCCTTAGAAACCCAATAATTGCATTTTCATCAATGATTTATTGTACATAAATTCTACTTTTTAAATGTTGTAAGATATTCTTGTGGCTCCCGAGTGATAAATAAAAAATAAGTCTCTATTAATGTATTAAATTGTATTCTAAATATTTTTCGTTTCGATTCTCGAGTTAAATAATTTAAATATGAGTTTCAGATCTTTATGTCAGAGTTTCAATATTAGTGTCGTAAACATAAAAAAATCAATTATAAATATTTTATCGTAATTTATCTTCTAACAATTTCTTTTGTTTTAATTTTTTTTTAATTTCAATTTGCGAAAATAACATTCCGTACATTTATCATGACTAACAGAGTATTCAGGCAGAATTAATTTTCGCCAACTGTTTATTGTTTACTGAAACGGTATACAATGTATACTATACATTAATGAGTATAGAATCAAAATGCTTTATAGACATACATTAGAGTAAATATTTTAATGCTGTAGGTTATGATATTGCGAAAAACTATAACACTTCTTAGTTTATCAGCTTCGGTTTTAGAGAAAATTATAACGATGTGTTAATAGATTATAAAAATGATTAAATTATTAATATTCATTATAAGAACACTATTAGGTGTATATAATTATCATTTTTCATATACAGGATGTCCCACGGTGTTTGGATTTATTTTTAATTGCAGAGTAATGGAATATCTATGGTCCCTCCAGCTTTCAAAAGATGTTCAAATACCCGTGGGATACCTTGTATATTTATTATGTATGGGCACCTATTGTTTCCAGAAAACAAAAACAGATCATTGTTTAAAAACTTTGTATGATTCGATATTATTATAAAACAAATGTATATAAATAACATTCTCTTCACAAATACACGTTTGTGTCATGTTGTCACAATATTAAAACATAAAATTAATGAAATTTTCATGTTTCTAACTAATTTGTACAATTTTTATAATGTTAATAGTTTCATACATTATGTAATAATATTGTGTTTGTGAAATGTATAATTATCAATACATTTTTTTCTTGGTTATTTAGTTTCGACTAATCAATTTCAATCATTTTGTTTCATCAAATTAAATTAAATATTATATTAAAAACAATATTTTTGTACCGTAAAAATATTTTTTTATAAGTGCAGTGTACTTACTTTTACACCATTTGTTATCTATGTATAATTTAGAACAACGCTTGCATTTATTGTCGATAGCAAATACATTTACTGTACAATATTTACATATTTGATGTTACTATATAGTAGGTTACTATATCCCAAAAACCGAAGCTTATAGCTGCTTATTAGTTTATTTCCAAAGATTTAATTTATCTGGAATTTGTTATTCGTACACTAAAAATAAGTAATATCTTGTGTATGGAAATTAGTATTGGAGTTAAATTATAAACAGCTGGATATAAAAATGTATTACTGAAATAAACGTAAATTAGATATTTGGACTGTTTAAATTAAACAAAATTAAAAATAATTTAAACTTTTTAAACACACCGTGTTTACGATATCTTTTGAAGTCGTTTAGTTATAGTTTATACTTAAATAATTTATTGAGATATTTGTTTACATTTTATTATGATTTAATTGTTTGGTTAGTATTTAATTTAAATGGAATAATTTCAATTTGAATTATATTCAGCTGGTTAAAAGCATACAATTCAGAAGGTAGGATTTTTTTTGTATTAAATAAGCATACTCGTAGATTAAGGCACCGATGTTATAGAACTATAGATGAGATATCAAGAACTAATGTTGCAAAAGAAATTAATTATTTTTGTTTTTTAAACTACCTATCTGACTTGAGTCATTACAGGCTGTCGAAAATCGTGAAAAATGAGATTACAACCACCCTTTTAAATCCAAGCCTCGCGTTTACATTTAAAATAAATTGCTAATTTTTTGAAACGAAAACACGATCTGAAATATTATGCAGTATGACGTTTTAGGTATATAAAATGCACTGAAAAGATAATAGTATCACTGTAATTTGTATTAATTAAATTTTTAATATAAAGGAAGACAGTGTTTCATGTTAGATGCAGTTATAAGTTATATTATAAAATTATTTTCATTTTAAATATGGATTTAATGGTGATGCTGTTATTTTTCTGTCCAATAAATATACTGTTTTAATAGCTATTAAAGTATACTTTTTTTAACGTTGTTGTCTTTATGAGGATTTCAATTAAAGATGTCGATCGACAATATGAAATTATTGTATCAACATAGGTATGGGTTGAATATTTCATAAAGATTTACTATTTTCTGTAAATAGTATCTCACAACTTAAAACTTTTAATTACAATAAATTGTCATTGTTCATCTGTATATTTATGAAAGTTGTATAGATATAGTACAGATTTTATATAGAATGTAAATTTTATAATTATTCGTACATTTATTGAAATGTGTCTTTGGCAAAGAAATAATCATATCGGATTTTAACAAAATTATTCTTTTTTTTTATATACTATACCTATTTTAAAAGAAGTGTTATTGCCTAAGAAATTATACGTTTTAAATTTTCTCGATTGTAACGTTAAATAATCAATCTTATATTTAAAATGAAAAAAACTATTTTTAAAGGTCAGTCTTGTAAAAATTTTCGGTGGATTTTGATAAAGTCGATCGGTGTCGCTTATAATCAATACATGTCGACAATTTATAATAATGGTCCAAGAGATATCTATTACCATAATGGTGTCAATTTGCAATTTTAACATTTGTAGAATGTATTCCTGTGCAGCAGATTTTATGCGATCATATAGTAAACGAAATATTCGAATATAATAAAAAAATTAAAGATGCTAACGATCTTCTTAGCGTAATATTTCTCATAGTATGACCTCGCTGCCCGTGGCGTTGTTGTGTGTGGTTTATAATTTTCGGTACGTTCGCCGGTTAGTGTCGCAAGTCACCACGTACTCGTGTGGTCAACACACATATAAATTTCTCAATACCTATTCAGCAATAATATCGCAAATTTTACGGACAAATACAAATGCGAATTATACATGATACGGTCATATAACCAACAGTATAAAGCGTTTACGCGTAACTTTGAATTCGTTTTTCCATCGAAACAAATCCAGAGAGGTCTATGGGAAATTCATAAAATACAATTAAATATTTCTATCACGGGATTAACCAAAGAGGGAGGATCCCCAATATCATTAAGTTTTAAAGTTGTCTCGGAGTGTAGGTATAGGTAATAGTAATATTCTTTTTTACATTCTATTGTGGTATATAGGATTTTAATAATGTTGAATCATATTATTGTAAAATATTGTATTGATCTAGTACGAATCACGATAGTACCTACCAGATATATGCACAATTCACACGTTGAAATATTTATTTAAGAAATAATTAAATCAAATTTTCGTAAAATAAACACACGTAATTATTGACTAGTAAAACGTAAATGTATTCGTTTGATTATGATTTTATGGGCATTAAATACTTAAACGTGTATTTTATATAAAGTGTGGTAGATATATAACATAAGTGTTGATTATTAATTTTGCGTATTATAATATCATCACAAATTCAAAGAAAATAAAACGTCATGATTTCAACCCTCTCTCCCTAATTTTAAAGTTTCGCACACGCATTCTCGATACGGATTTCATATCTGGCCGCGAGCGCGGTACAACCGATTCGGACCATTCGATTAATAAACGATCGTCGTCACGTGTACCATAACATAATCATTTTTTTTATTATAATACGGATTGCGAAAATATTGAATCAGTGCCGTAGCTAGAGGTTGGCGAGATGGTCGGTCGCCAAGGGCGCAACGACGAGATAGGGGCGCATTTAAGTAGGTTTAATATTTATGGACGATTTTACATTTTTGGGTATGTAATGCATATTATGCTCGATTTTTTTTTTTCATAAGCTTTTGAAACTGATAAAATTTCAATGAAATTCTTTGAAAAAACACGAAACCTGGAAACTTTTATGCAACCGACCCATAATCGCACTGGGTTTCTTTCACTCTGCAGTATCGTGTTTTTCGAAAGTAATCGATTTGAAAATTAAAGGACCAACTGTATTCGCCTGTTCCTATTTGCCGTCCGACACTCGTAACCTCACCCGTATTGAAAATTCATAACGCGTTAACGTAACGGAACGGAGTGAAAACCGTCGCGGCCAAAGTAAAATTCGCCAAGGGCGCCGCGGAAGACGGCCGCGGCGCGGCGGCGGGCGCGCGATATCGCGCGGATACCTACGCGGAAGGCCGCGCGCACTCCGTATAACGTTTGCCCATTATATTATTATTATTATATTATTACGCCGCGCGCGCGGGTTTCTCGTCGTAACGTTATTGCTGTGACGGCGCGGCACATCTGCTTCTCCGTCGGCGGCGGCCGCACAACACGCACGCACGCACGCACGCATTACTACACGCACGTCGCGCAAAGAAGAGGGAAAAAACGCGCGCACGCACGTACGCGAAACGTCACGGACGCCGCGGTGGTGGGGACGGACGTGGGGTCCGCCGCGCGCGCCGACGACGTCGAATGGGTAGGGTGGGCGCGCGCGTACGTGTGCGTGTGTGCGCGCCCGGTCGCGTCGACGAGGACCGCGCGGCGTGTTTGCGTGTGCGTGTGCGTCTGCAGTGTTCGTCGTCGCAGCGCGCGTTCCGTGTCCCGTCCGTCCGTCCGTCCGTCCGTCCGTCCTGTTCTTCTCGCGTGCACGCGACCGGGTCCGCCGTCACCGCGTATACATCCAACGACGCGAGTTCCGTGTGCCGCGATCTCCGGACGACTAGCCGCCGCGCGGCTCTCTCTCTCTCTCTCGCGTTTTCCGTCGCTCGCTCCACGTCCCGTCGCGGCGCGATGCCGTAGACGAAGGTCCGCACCCGCCGCCTGACGATCGAATCGCCGCGCTCTCGCCCTCGATCACCCGCCACCGTCGTCGTCGCAGTCGCAGTCGACGTACCACCCGATTACTGTCCATCGGCGTCAGTAAGTAAGTACGACGCTAGCGCGAAACATACCGGCGCGAACCCTCGACCTGTGGGGGGGGGGAGGCTGCCGTCCCTCCGACTTCGTAGCCGTCCCGTCCGTTCGCGCGCGGCCTCGACTACCGCTGTTGTCCGCGGAAGAAGGGACGCTTTGGAAAGCCGTCGCCGCCCAAATGACCGTCGAGCGAGGTGTACGGCCGACCGGAGACTTAAAGGCGTGCGACGGCTGCGGAATCGGTCGTGCGCAGGACCGTGCGAGAACGGATCCTCGGAGGGATGTGTGGACGGGGGCGCTGTCGGCGGCGGCCGTATTACTACTACTACTACTACTACTACTACGCGTCGGGTTATTCGACGCCGTAACGGGCGATCGAATGAATCCGTTTTACGGTGGCCTCCGACCGACGTTATATATTATTCACTACTATGCAGTACCTGCGTCGTATCAATCTGCTCGGCGGCAATTGTGTTTCGCTTCCTTTCACAGTGTGACAACACATCGGACTTTGTCATCTCTTTGTTTTATTCATATTTTAACGAACAATTGTCGGCTCGCGTATGCTTGTGTGTGTATGTGTACGGTACGCGTTTGAACGAGTAGCTATATACATATATATATATATAATATATATAGGGTCCACGTGACATACAATGCGTGATTACAGTGCAGAGGAAATGTAATTATACCTACACACACATTAGAACTCCTGCCGCCGTTGTACGGAGAGGTTGCGGGGTCCTTTTTTTTTCATAATATATTTAATGCGCTCGCGTGTCGCGCTAGGTGACGTGTGTGTCATTAGAGCATTTATAATATTATATGTTTATCGTCGTCTGTAAAGGCCCAAAGGGGGTAGAAAAGAAAAAGTTGCCAGTTTTTCTTCCCGCCATCATGTCCGTTATTGTCTCGAACGACGCGGCACGTTTATGTCTTATCATATATATATATAATATGGTGTGTGTGTGTGTGTTTAATAATACTTTTATTGTTGGGCATTACCGTGTACACGGCTGCGTGTAAACACTGGGAACGTTGGCGATACCCGGTTTCGAACGAACGTACTTGTTGCTCAGTCCCCTCGCGATAAAAATACCCGTCGGTGGTTTTATCGCTGTTGATCTGTCAAATCTACGATTTCTCCAAATCGAAACACGATAACGCGATAACTTTTCGTTGTCATCGTGTAATTTCCTCCCGACGACGACTTGGAACCGACGTTCCTCGTACGGTCTCGTGGTGTCGCGTTATGCCGAATCGTCGGTTTTCTTCGAATACCGCGAACACATTAACGCACACACAACACACATACACGTACCCGCGCGCCTGCTTGTCCGATAAAACGTCGATTCGACAAAAACGACGACAACTGTGCAGCGATGTTGTGTTTTCAAGGATTTCGTTTTTTTCTCTATAAAAAAAAATAAAAATAACCGAAACGCATAAAACGGGCGTACGTTATTAGTTATATTATTTTTCTTCGGATGGTTTAGCGACGACCGTCGTTAGGCTATAACAAGCGACGACGGGTATTTTAACGGTACCCCGTGCTTCACCGGTCGTCTTCGTCTGGTATAGGTTCACACGCACTCTCATACACACGTATATTATACTAGTGCGTAGAATAACAGAGTAATCGAGTCTCGACTGTAATCGTTAACATTCGCCGCCGCCGCCGTTTGTCGCGCACCGGGGTGAAGTGCATTTTACGCGTTTCAATAAAACGTCTCTCGCCTGTATTATACGACGACAACCGTTTTCGCTCTGCCAATAATATTACACGCTATTATATTACACACACGTAGGTAGAATATCGCACAGGCGACGTTCGGCCTCCTCTCGTTTATAGTCATCGCGTCATCCACGTGTCCGCTGCGCGCGTATACCCGACGGCGAGTCGCCACTGGTAACCCTTAATTACTGACCTTTTCGTGCGAAACGATACGCACAGAGAATGATTTTATATGCGTCTACACGAGTGGTTCATATACGTACGTTATATATATATATATATATATATATATATATATTATATATGTGTGTATGTGCACTCTGGCAATTTAACAATCTCGCGCATTGTACTCGTCTCTCGCTCTCTCTCTCTCTCTCTCTCTCTCTCTCTCTCTCTCTCTCTTTCACACACACACACAAACGTTAATTAACTACGATATATATAAATGTATATATGCACATAATAATGTACACGTATATAATAATATATAATACTATGTATGCATTTGTTTAATCATATACGTGTACGTGCGAATAGTTTATGCTTGGCGTGTACGTCTCCGTACCTTTAAGTCGTAGTACATACATTTTTATACAGCCATTTCACACACTTATGGCAGTTTCGTCCGTTTTATCGCATTTCCGTCCGCGTCTTTCTCTCATTTTCCATAATTTTCCCGGTCAGCAGTCTACGCGCTATAATGTGTAAACAGATCATCGTTCCGCGGTGCATCTCTGACGAGTATAATAAACTCACTCGAATTATAATAATAATAATAGTGGTAAAAGAAGATTCCGCCGACACGCGTTGAAAAACCTTTGAAGAGCTGTTGTTTTCAATCGCTTCGGGTCGTATGTTTCTGAAATTGAGTTTTTTCCCCTCTCTTTTGTAACGACCACCTCGAAAACGGTCGGGTTTTTTTTTCACTTTATTTATTTTTTTATTTGTTTTTGATTCTGCGACCACGACGCGTCACGCGTATCGATCCCGCGCGATCGTTGTACGTTCTCAGCGCCGCGAGGAGCACCTAGGTCGTGTTCTCACGTTGCAACATACGTTTAAATTCGCTCCGTCTCCACCGAGTACGTTTTTATACATCGAGTATATTGTTAGAATATTATATCATTCCAACTCGTATAATTATCGATCTTTTCTGTCGTCGGTTTCGTTTGCACGATATTGCCGCGTGCACGCTCGCGAAACGACCACGGTTCGTTTTGATCGTAGGTCGTTTTTATTGCTACGACGTCGGTGCGGCCAAACGTTTGTCACCGACGTATTTATTGCCTTTGGACGAACGTCTGTTTTCTTTTCCAATTTTTAAGCCGTCATTTTAATTTATTTCAAACGTCTCTCATCCATAGATTTTTTCGTAGCCTAGTCGAAAAAAAGTTAAAAATTCCATTTCAAAACCGTAGGTACACGGAAGATGTCGCGCCTTGAAAAAAAAACAACAATCGTCAACGTTATGTGTCTTATAATATGGTTGATTAAAAATGACTATTTTGAGTGATTATTTTTATCGCGAAAACGCTTAAATACGTTACGACCATGTGTCGTGTGTTTTTTTTCAATGTTCTACCTCATTTCATTAAAATGTCATAATAGCAAACGTTCATGATTTACCGAGTAATTTTCAATGTTTCGTATTACTATAAATACCATATAATATACATAGGCATACGTATAAAAATAAATTATTATATGTTAATTGGCCTTAGGGTAAAATAGCAGAGTAGTATATATTATATATTTAATATTATACTCGGTGACTCGACTAAATTACGATTCACTCGACTCTATTATGTACACAGCGTATTATAATATCTTACATGCTATAGTATTTTTTGTAATACGGTTTTTGCTTTTATTTATTTTTATTTCTATTTGTACCAAATGCATACAGAATACGTATAGAATTGCGCGTAGTTAATGACAAAAATTACTCGATGATTTCCTTTGCAATTAAGATGGATCTCAGTTACCAAGTTCTATAAACCACATTCATCACTATACATTATTCACCAAGTGTTAGCCAGACCTGTCTGTTCAATTAATTAGCTTATGGGTAACGAGAACTTATACCTGGCATCTTATTACTTCCAAGTTAGTGCTGTTTGATCACCCAAGTGCTATTTTATGGTTTGCTCGCATAGTGACACTATGCGAAACGAGTTGCTATCAATATGTTTGTCGTTTATATGATCTAATCATCATTATAATATGCAGGTAGGTAATTTGTTGTTGGTAGATATGTGGTATACCATGGTATATGGGTAATCTGACCTAAATTGTTACGACCGTTTATACGAGTTCTGTAGTGTTGGTTCAATGTATATAAAAAACCTTATATTTTTCAACATAAAGTAACGCTGCGTATAAATTAAACGTAATTTAATGAAATAATTAAAGTTTGCGTTCATTTACATTTCGTTTTCTTATAACGTATTATCTCTTACACCCGAAAGTGTATTCACGTCTAATTAACTACGAAAATTTCATACATATAATTGGATGCATTTCAGCGCGTTGAGGTACAGAGAGTATATAACTAACGTATAATAATATATGCGTGGAATTTTTGTTTTTTTCTTCGTTTAACCACGCTCTCAACATTATTCTCCTTAGTCTGTTGTTTTTTTCTTTCCATTAGTGCTCATCACCATCACACGTTTCTCTGACAGTGTTATCATGCGAGTTTCTAATAATGACACAGTTCACAATATTGTCCGGAAACGTTTTCCCGCGGCTTTCATCACCCTTTCATATACGCACTCGACCAACCGGTGTGCAGAGAATCCAAAATCGATAGCCAACTGAAAACCGCAAACCGACGTTAATTAGCGTTATTATTTCGTACACACCAGTTTGCCTCGGCCCTCGTGTATCCAGCCGAGCAACGTACATACCCCTTTACTTCCTCCGCGGCGGTATAGTCTCCCGTCGACCCTATTATCATCCCTTCGCGCGCACGTGTCACTCTGGATCCTGTGCTTGATGGGTCATTCCGCGACCAAATCGTTGTTTTTCAAATTTTCATTCTAAACGTTCGATTATTACGCGCATAGTATAATAATTAACGAATCGCCATTAGGCTTGTAAATTGTAATAGCCGGACTATAAAATAATTAATCAGATAATTAATAATAATAATTAAAGAAACAAACACGATGTTGATGTACTTATAATGTACTTGTTGTGTATTGTTTCGGTGTATGTATTTATACTATATTATGTTTACGTTGTTATATTATTTTGTTTTGCTAATAGCGTACTTATTTCTCTATATTGCCTAATTTATTTTTTTTGTTATTTTCGTATGATTTAATTTATGTGTAATTATACCCACCACGTGCACGGTATAGAGGTATAAGTATACTACGCGGAGTACGTGCAAAAGTCTATGCTAACTTTTTTTGTATTATATATAACCCGCATGACATGCTATTTTTCGAATATGCAGTATGTATATTGCTCGTAATTTATGATTTAAAGTATGTGCTGGTAAAACAAAACAGTCGTTTGCTTTATTGTTGGTTTTTGTAACCTATATAATTTTCGTTCCACTTTTCGTACGATTATTTCAGAAAACAATTTTTTATTCATTTTCAGACTTTTATTGGTCCGCAGCATTATTATTTTAACAGTTTTCGATCCTATCGCGGCACAGAAGTAAATATAAATATATATTTTTTTACGGTTGGCGCATTATTTTTAACGATCCGTCCACCCTCACCCGACACTGTAGGATCTTAATGTTAAACTCGAGCCAAATACCCATTACGCACACATGGCCCCTTAGACGCGGGTTTCCAGATAAACGGATGTTGACCGCCAGCCAACGTGCCGAATGACGTCACATAATGTGCAGTGTGTCATTTTAATTGGTCCGGAAATATAATATATTTATTATTAATAATTATTTTTCGCGAAACGTAAACCAAGTTCGATCTAGCTCGGGTCAGTCGTGTTATGTCGTCGTGGCCCGATATCACGATTTTGCTCATCACGCCTAGGCGATCTCTGCGCGTTCTTTGTTCTTGATGTCATTTTCGTTTCGTAATAGTTCATATAATGAGAGTTTGGTTAGAGAACATTGTATGAAAAATAATCACTATCGTTCCACAGTATCTACTACACGCTATTTACGTCACTAGAGAGTACCTATATTAAAATGTATGATGTTATACAAAACGGTCGTATTTTATGCCAAGTTTTGTTTATAATAATCAAAGTTTTGGAATAAACACATAGCATCGAATACGTACGTAATTTAAATTAGACGAATAAATGTGATCTATTTCTCGTATAGAAGATTTAATATTTGACAGTTTTTCACATTAACTTTATGTGCAATTTTTGTAAATTATCCACTTAACTGTGTGCCTAAATGTTGTTTAAGGTCTTTGGTGTTATATACTGACTTGTCATAGATAAATCAATGTGTCTGTACTGCGATAATTTTTCTAAAAATCTCAATGAATAATCGGGTGGAACTGAATAAAAAATACATTTTTAGTATACGTTGTTCAATATGAGTTTTTTCTCTCTATGTTTTGGTGTTTAATTTAAATAATATTTAAGTTTTGATGTTATTGTATTAAGTTCTTAAACTTTTAAATTGTGTGTATCTATTTCATATGTATATTGAAATAATTTTTTTAAATTATAACCTATTGGTTATTTATGACTTAATATTCGCACTTATGTATATAACTTTTCAACACTAATCAATTGAATCTAAATAATAAGATAATAAATAATTTAACTTAAGGGTTATTCGGTATTCCTACACTTATACATTTGTTTGTTTTGTAAATATATACATATATATATTTTTTATAAAAAAAGCGTAGTTGTTATTTAGAGAATACAAATAAAGGGAGTTGATCGACTTTGAGAAAATAACAATAATAATGGGGGATGCTGAGATTACATAAAACGAGTTATAAAAGAATCAGATCGCGCTAACTGTAGGAAGGAGATTTAAAGTAAACCATATTAAGGCAAAAGTAAACCATCATCAAACTTAATGGAAAAGAAAGTATAATTCGATACGAGAAGTAAATACAAATTATATATTGGTAGTTGTTTAATTATGTATCATGCAATATATTTTGCTCATGTCTATAGCTCGAAAAAAAAAAATTGATCTCAAGTATAACATAAAGTATTATTTAAAAAAATTTTTTATAGCATTACAGTTTTTAGTTATTTAGGTTTTAAATTTAAAATCTCAGGAAAAAGTGATACACCTCTTCAGTATTTTTATAGTTAGGTATCTAATTAAAAACAAATAATAATACTTTATTTAAAAAATTAAGACTTAAAAATAAACAGTCATCTTCGAGAGAAAGTAAACTATAAAACAAATTATATATTGTAACGATTTTCGTGAGATTTGAAAACGTAGAAATACTAAACGAATATTTACCATTGAAATCAAGACGCGTAGGTTTTTTATAATATTATACATTTCTATAGTTATGTGTTACAGGTTTAACACTATATCTCTTTGGCTATATGTTAATTTAATTTAGTACTTAAAATATACATATTTATTTACTGTACATTCCTCGTTCAACGTTACTTGCTCAACGACTCTTATGCGTTTTTTTTTGTGTGTATTCAAAATTGATGTAGTAATTTTTTTCTTACATATTTTCTTGCAAATTTCTTGTATATTTTCGCTAAATAGACTGTACAAAGCTGAGCAATGTGAGATGTCAGCAAGTTGTTTCCATTTTTTATTTAAAGTTAGCACGTTTTTCATATGTATGTTTTCAATTTTGAATGCCTGTCGTACTCGGTGACTGTGACTAAACAGTAGGCATATGTCAAATCGAATAAATAATAACCACTGGAGTAGAATTTCTGGATTTGATCAAGTGAATGAAAATTGTAAGTGTTCAATTATTTTTAATACACTTGTTATATTATATCATGTACATATATATATATATATATATATTGTATATGTATATACAATAAATGTTTCCCCGAGATATAATATCGTATATAGGTATTATTATTTCAAATAAGTTTTCTATTATCCAAAATTCATAATATGGAGTAGAGATATTCACGATGTGCGGATAATATTTATTTTTATTTCGAAAAAGTGCGATTGAATATTATGAATTCGAGTCTTCGTGTTTTTATGTGATTTATTATTTTATATACTTGGAATTGCGTGATAAATATATTTGAAATATGTTTTCTTCGGGCCGTTATAGCATCGGTTAAATATACGTATAATATATGTATATTTAATCAATGGTTATAGATCACTGCTATTTGACATCATGTACTTTCTGTACGAATATTGTCATTTATACATGATTATTTTTGTACATAATGTTTGATTCACATCTCTGTTGATATAGTGTGTACTAACAATACATACAATATTATACATCCAATTAATTATATATAACATGTAAATGGCAAATAAAAAACAATTTCTAGTTTAATTTTTTTTCTATGATTAAGAATCGTGGTTTGTTTATCATCAGTTTTTTTTATTAATACACTCGAATCAAAGGCGACGAACTTTTTGAAACTGGGCTAAATAGAAAATGTATTGAAACTTACAACTTGTCTACCGTTATTTGTATATCACATCTTTAGGGAGCTATAATATATTCCCTGTACGTCCCTATTTCAACTTCCCGTTGTTTATAGCCAAATAATAACAATTGCCTATATTTTTACCGAGTTTGGGGTATTTACCGACTTTTTAACATAATATGGGTGAATGCCTACTCTAAAATATCTAGGTCTATTATTATTACCATCGTATAGTACAGCAGACGCAAACTAAGTACACTTAAATGAGATACAATTATCTAGCATCAGTAACTCAATCTACTTAACGACTAGGATACTTGAAAAGTAATAACATACACACACATATATAAATGATAGTTTTTTTTAACTTAAATTGTGTAATTGATAATAATTAATTCAATGAACCATTATTATTGGTATATGATTACTTTTTATTAATTGAAATCGTTCATTTTACTTGTATATTCATACCTACATTATAGTTTTGTTGTTTATAATATCCATTTAATGTCTTACATTCATGTATAGGACACGTAGGTATGAAATACTAATTGGATTATTATGTAATATAAATAAGATTTTTGAATTCAGTACAAGTATCATCTCGTTGAATTTTTTCTTTATTTTTCCCAATAACGTATTAGCGAAGCGAAAATAACAATGAATACCTAATGCATAAACAGGAATTTGTTTAGGCGTTAAGAAATCCTTGAAAACTATTTGAACTATTGATAGTTTGCTTAAGAGTGAATCAAAAACAATTCTCGAGTAAAATTTCTGTTTAGTGTAAACAATAAAAGTATTTATTTTAAAAAACAATCACGAGTTTGAGAATTGTGAAGAGTTTTACATGGAAAATTGTGAAAATGCACTTTGGATGGCCGTCATTTATTTTTTTTTCGCGTTTTATTTGTATATTCTCAACTTTCGTTTTGCAAAAACACTTCAGTAAAAGATGTTGAATTCAATTACGAGCAAAAAAAAGTATTAAAAAAAAGAAAAAAAAAACAATGTAAATTGTTACCTATACAACAAGCTAGTATGATAATAATGAGACGATAAAACAGCAATTTATACTCAGAAAGTTAGTTTGGATTTATCTTTGTATTGCTCGAAAATTTTCAATGATTCTTCATATATTTAACGTTCTGTTTAACCGTTGAGTAGGTAATCTTCGTTATTTTTTTTATTTTTATCGGAATATCCTATATGGCTCAACTACCATAATTTTATTTAAACGTATTATAACGATGTTTGTAAATATTTGAAACGGACTAACAAAACTGTTCTGGTTACTGTAGAAAACCACTGAAGTCATTGGACATGTTTAAATGTGTATGCAAACATAATATATAGTAGTGTGTCTACATTTATTCTTAAACACATCGTACAGTAAAATAAAACTAAAACTTTTCAAGTGTCTACACGCATAAGTAGTATATTATTACGTATGTTGTTTATTAAATAATTTATATTACTTTATTTGGTTAAACACAAATGTAATATTAACGAAATATTTTTTATTAATACATTGGACTGTCTGTAAGTTTGAGTAAATACAATTGTTTTATTTCACTTAATTGTGTTATATTTGAAAAAAGAGTATTTCATTCTATTTTACCTTGGCGAATATACTGAAAATGTAATTACTAGTAGATAATATTGTGAAAATAAACTAATTTTATGCCTAGAGCCATTCAGACACGCGGTCTATCTGTTTTTTGATAACCATGTCAAAATAAACGTATACCTACATAATTTTTTTTTTTTTTATTGAAACTATTCAAAACACGCATGTTTATTAATTCTTGTAAATTTAATGAGTCGAATATTTGTTATAGTCCTGTTGAATTATTGATTTAATGTTATAATTTTAAAATAATAATAATTTAGCGTTGGGTATAACTATTTCTTGCAACAATTTATTTTAATGTATGTATGAAAAATATTTAAATTGTTAATTGTTCAAAAATGAAATGCATGATTCATACTACTGTGAATAATAATTATAGTATTGCTGTTTATTGTTGACTTGTTTGTTTTCAATAGGTAATTGATATTTTAAAATCATTATCATTTACAAAAACGTCGATTGCACAAAAACTATTGAAATGTAATGAGCATGTTTTTATTGTAATCATTATGAATAGTGATTTTTTGTCGCACTCGATTGTTTTTTTTTTTTTGATTCGCGATTTGTTTTTGTTGAGTTCTTAATGCGTACTTGTACATTTTTTAGACATCTTGTGTTACAATATAAGTTCAATATAGGTGTATTCGTTTATATTCCATACTTAACGTTCGATTGTATATTCTTTGTAGTATTTAATAATACTAATAATATACGAATACGGTTAGGTTTTATATTATACTCACAATATTTTGTCATAATGATATAAATAAGGACTTATTATTACTATTATTAAAGTCTTCATATAAAGATTCTTAGAGTTATTTACAATAGCCTGGTGGAACCGGAACTAATATTTATTTTTACTTATTCTATAGATTTTGTATCAACCGTTTGAATAATACAAAAAAAAAAAAAAAAATGCATAAAAAGTCAAACCTTTTCAATTGGTATTGATTATGTTATACATTTTATACTGTTAAAATAATAATTAACATTTGGATTTACGCTTTTCAATCATATAATAAAATAAACGTGACCCGAAGTGCCGCAGTGTAGGTAAATGGTCCGATAAATTGAATACATTTTCAATCCGATTCCAATACCCGTGCCTTGTGTGTGTATGTTGTATAGGTATATATCGTGTACGTATTTCGCGTCATATTTGGTTCTGCAGTGGGATTGATACGATAGAATGTGTTCAAAATCATCATCGCGCCGGCAGATTGTTTTGGCAAACACTTGGGTCTCGACTTATTTTAGCTGACTGACATGATTTTGGCATAAAAGCCTGGCAAAGGAAAAATAAATATTCGTTACTCTTGAAAGACAAAATTGCCCGTTGAGGTTTGTGGCGCTTTCGCGTGTGGTGTCGGTCGATCGGTCCGGGCGAACGGAGAAATAATAATAATAATAATAATAATAATAATCATAATAGTTTTCGTTCTCACGGGAACAGGTGATTTCCAGACGCGTTTGAAAAAAAGGGGATGTGGGTTGGTTTTTTTGTACACATGGAACATTCTTTCGATATACATTATTATTACCGTGTTCGGCCCGATCGTTTTGGGGGTGTCTGTGAAGGTTACGTGTATACATTATATATATATATATATCTAAAACCACATTCCCGGTATGCCACGTACCTACCTTTCTTACCTGCTTGCCTGCCTATCTGCCCGCCCGCCTGTGTATATAAACTGCAGCCCGGAGCGTTGTGTTTCGTTCCACAAGTCTTCCAGACGTTGTAATATTATATGCGGAATGATATATTATTATAATTATAATTCTTAGTCGTAGTGGGAAATAATATTATGACGTTTTTCAATTGTTAAAGTCACGATCCCCCGTATTTCGAAAATGTTTGTAAACATATAGTTACAGGATAAAACCTCATCAATGCGAAAAAAAATCGTTCATTGTTTTAACAATGTGTGGAATTTTAATTGCATTTTCTTTTCACACGTCAAAATACATTTCTAATGATTTTTTGATACCTCCCGGTAACGGCGAAAAATATCACATTCGTTATTTAATAGATTTTAAAACGTCATCTCCGTTATTACACGGACGTGCCCCCGCGGTCGTCGGTTCACCGTCTATATAGTCAATTTAACAATAATAACGTATGGCGGGATCGTCGCAGTTTAGTGGTGCCACACCCATTCGTTCGTTTTCGTCTAATGATATCGACTCGTAATTGCATTTATCTCTGTTGAATGTTAGTTAAATATTTATGTTTTCGAAATTCAGAATCCGCGAGGTATCTCGTGCGGCGGGTGGTTTTATCTTCGCGTGATTCGCGTTATTGTCGTAAATAAATTGGTATCGCGATTATTACTACAATAGTTGTTATACCTACTGTGGCATTCACTCGTACAGATCTGTATTTGTAAATATAATAATAATTGAATAATTGAAAAATCATTCCAACTGAATGAGAAAATGTAGAAAAAAAAAGAAAAAGTTATTAATTTGTAGTGTGTTTTGTGATCATCACGATTGTCTTAAGCGTCTAATCAGAATGATGTTTGTTTCTTTACAGTTTAGATATTTTCATTTTACGATATATTTAAATTCATTAATGTATTTGCTGAAATTCGATGCTTTCTGTTTTTAGACGTTTAGCAGTGGTGGTAGTGTAAGTAGAGTTAGGTAGTCATAAATATAGCAGACAGACAGTGAGAATGAAATGAGTTATCCGAAATCGACCCGGTCTTTATTCTGAGGGTTGACGAATTTATAGTGTTTTCCGGGCTTGGCGTACGAGATCCTGGTCATAAAATATTCACGTCAAATACCGAAATCCTATGTGTATGAATAAGGTATAAATATGCTCTACTTGGCAACCCCTGGACGACAATTTCCATTCCAGTGCGTACGACAAAATAATCATTTTATGCATCTATAAATATAACGTCCGATGAATTTATTCGTATGCACGCTCCTTCGGCCTCTTGTTCCTATTTCGGATAAATAGACTGATGTCAGCGATGTTATTCATTATAGGCCACGTGTGGTTCTTAACATATACAAAACGTCTCGATTGTGTAGGTGGATATTGGAACTGCGTAGAACACGTGTGCTCGGTATCAATATTTAGACGCAATAAATAAGGTAGAAAAGCATAAAAGTGCACTTGTATTAATATTATGAACAATAAATTGTACAGAAAACGTCCAGGGGCTTAATATATATGAAATTGAATTGAGTTTTGATTTTTGATTGCTTGATACTGCATTTAGTTTAAAAATTAAATTCTTATATATTGTGTTTACAATACATTATGTCGACTAAGACTTAAAATTTTATTGATGAACGCATGAGAAGTTAACAACTGTTTAGTCATTTTTTCACTTATCATAATATATTTATTATATATAACATATATTAATTATCCATCCTTAATGATCGATTGCCATTCCAGTGTTATAAATTATAACACACACATATATATATCTATATATATATAAATTTCGTGTCACGATGTATGTTCGCGATAAACTCCGAAACTACTGAACGGATTTTGATAAAATTTGGTAACCATTTATAATATGGTCCAACTTAAAAGATAGAATAGTTTTTTTTTTCAATATTTATATGTGGCGAGCGCCGAGAATATTCTGGAACGGTTATATATATATATATACATAAATGGAGCCAAAAATGTAAAACAATTCATCAATTGAGAACGGCTGAACCGATTTGGCTCAAATTTTTTTTTGAATTGTTCGTAATTGCCAGGAGAAGGTTTTTACGAAAAAAAAAAATTTGAAAAAACCCAATTAGGGGAGGTGCTGAAACGGGAATTTTGTGATGTACTTTTGAAATTTTAAATGGTTGCTATTGGTTATAGGAAAAAGTCAGCCCATTTATATCATATAACCTATTTATACATATGTATGTACGTATACCTATATACTGTAACCATAGTGACCATTATCATTGTTTATAAATTTTTTTGCGAATCATTTTCAATTAAAATATATATACGTGTTTCATATACTTTTCACATATACGTACATACTTACAATAGGTTAGTAATTTTTCATAATACAAAATCCCCGTTTGAGCACTTCCCCTAGGGGGATGTATACAAATAAATCTACAAACTTATTTTTCAAAATTCAACCCTTAAAAGAAGGGGTAAACTTTTCACGGGTCAGATTTTGAGATGCAACGATCAGCGAGTAATTTGATGAATAGATTATTATGTCATCAAAAAACCCGAAGATCTTTACCAAAAACGAATTGATTTTGCAATATCATATTATTACATAACTTTTATCGAAATTGCGTGCGTGCGATGAACAATAGAACTTTTTTCATTGGGCGGTCGAATATGATCGCACGCAAATCTATAGTCATTGGTCGATAGGCTCGATAGGCGTATACAATTTTAAAGAGAAAACCCGACGACGTTTACGCAAAAGGTATGGATTTCGCAACGTCGTATATTATTACATAACTTTTACCGAATTTGCGTGCGTGCGCGCACCATTCTTCTTTCAATCGTAGACGCCGTCGTCGCCACGCACTTACAATAAGTCAGTTATTTTTTATACTGCAAAATTCACTGAAAATATATGGCAAAACAACGTTTGCCGGGTCAGCTAGTAAATATATATATAATTATAGCTTATAATTAAACATTGAGTGAAATCGCATGCTGTGTTAATGTGATATTTATAAACAATCGCGTTTGATCACTGTTGTTTATATCATCTGCAGCCATGTCTAAAAAAAAAACCACCCTTCCAAGTATTCCTGTTGCTTTTGCTGTTGGCGACTAAACAACTAACGTGAGTCGTAAATTGTTTCAGGTATATTGAAATTGATATCGATCGTAGCCGAACACCCCGCGGCCGCCATCTGCCCCGTGAGATCCTGCGAACACAATGAAATATCCGTTGTTTTCAGAGGACTCTTCAAATCAACAGATCGACGACAGCCTACAACTGTTTTCGTTCAAACGTCGCTATCAGGTACCCTTCTCCCTCGATTACCTAACGCGCGCGCCCGCGCGCGTGTGTGTGTGTGTGTGTGGTCAAAGTTTCCTAAACTTGGCCGGTCGCCAACTATACCGAGGCCCGGCATTGTGTCCTTTCTTTTCCCCGGACGTGTTAAAATAAACACCACACCCTTCACGGCCCGAATTACGTACACTATTGGTATTGCGTTGTTTTATCGTGCACGTGAAGCTTAACGCATTTTGAAATAACAGTTGGTATTATAATAGATACGCGATGCACAGTGTACATATTACAAACGCATTCCTTTTGTTTACAATTTACGTTATTTAAACGTCCGTGTTAATTTACTTATCGACTGTAGACGAAACTTTTATTACATAGGTACCAATGTGTTATATTTAGCGAATTACAAACGTTTGTGAGATTTCAGTTTCACAAAACGAATTTCATCATTGTCACCCATTACGATTAAAGGGAAGGGAGAATTGTGAGTAGGTACTTGACATTCTTGGTGTTAAATTGGTAGGTATTCCTAAATTGTCTACGTATTAAAAGTATGAATTTAAAACCAGTGAGATACAAAAATAATATTTTGAGAAGATTTCAAAATCAAATTGTTTTTACACATCAATAGTGACCTACATTTTCGGTTTATATTGTGTATTGGGCAATGTGTAAACATAGAATATGATTATGGACGAAGTAAATGTGTTAATTGAAAAAAAAAAATGCTATTGAATAGGAAAAAATGTACGTTTTAAATTGTTTGTATAATAACCACGTCATACTGAAATTTCACTTAGTAAAACTGATCATTAAATAACATTTTCATTAAGTCTATTTTTATTATGGAAACAACAATGATCCATTAGATAAAATATATTGCACAGGATTATTAATCAATGTGATGTTTAATGTTTATTTTATTAACCATTTAACTCTGGTCAAAGGCGTGTCATATGTGCTCATGCGTGTCTAGACTATTTTTTTTCGATTCTGTGATGATTAGTTTTATAATCTATTTTTAAATTTTTAAAGTATAAAATATATTTGCATTTTTGGTCATTCAAAATCTAAAGTTTAATTTTTAATTTTTTTATGACGCATTTTTCTTTAAAATATAGGTTCAAGATATAATAATATTTCATGTTTTTAAACTATGTTTCAGTACTTAAAATTTATCGAAGTTAATTATTTAAATAAGTAAAAACTGTTGCTGTCTTATTCTCATTTTAAAAACTATGACGTTGCATGAATTATTATCTATATTTTTAAACAAAGTATGACGATATTATATACCATCGTGAGAGTATACCTGTGTGTGTTTCGCATTGTGATTACAAAATACGGTGGCGCTGAAATATTTTTATCAATCAGTTCACACTATCTCAAAGTGACATTTATTTTTTCCTAGTATTGAGCTTTCTAGACAATGCAACCCAACCAAGAGTGCGAAAAGCTATTGATAAAACATATATATTTTAAATAATATTTTTAATATTAAATATACATTACATCTGTTTCTACTCGTATATTTTTAAACATAATATCATTATAGTGCCGCTAAATAAATATGAATGTTACTATCGTATACATCATATTAAATTTCTCAACAGATGCGATTTGGTTAAAGTAGAGTAGGCGGAGATTAGGCGAGTGGGTAAAAAATCTTTTACGGTTCATCACAGCGTTCTAGTGTATTCGTATCGTTATCATGTCGAACCCGCGATAAAATAAGTGGTTTGTTGTTTAATGTGATGATTCTAAACAACGTTTATAAATTCATTATCGGTCTGCAAAGAAAATGTCTGTTAAAAAAATTGAATACAATTATACTTAATAGGCATCTACCTCTATTTTCCAAAGCTTTATCAGTCTTGAATATCTTAGATAGTAATGGTTTTTATTTTTTTTTTTTATAAATTTTAATTAGCGCCAAATGTTCTCAAATGAATCGACATATTATCACGTTTCGCACAATTTTCCGTATAGATTACAATTACGGAGACATTAAATTACTTGTTTTTATTTAACTCGTATACCAACTGTAGGTACTTGATTTATGACATTTCGCTGGCCTATGTCAAATTTAATGGGAACAAGTGTAGGGTACCTGCATGAGAGAAGAAAATAAATTTTACATTTTATTAAATTCTTCGTGCATTAATTGCGATGTTGCATTTTAAAATAGAAATTGTGAGTTCATACACGTCTTTTCTTTCTCCCTGTGATTTGTGTTCATAGTTGCGCACCGTTGACGAGTCATCTATTGTTGTTCGTGTTCTCGTTTTTCTCCTGTTGAAATCTACAACACAATTACTTACTAATTCAAAAAATAATTTACCCATTAAAAACTGTAGTAATTGTTTTTACGTAGGTATACAATTTTTTTTTAAAAATATGTTTGATGACAGTCATGGTTAAAAAATCTTATTGTGCACTGTTTTGAATAAGCTATCATTTTATTCGATCATTCTACAGCTAATCTAGTACCGTAAACAAAATTGTTATACATTAGTTTTAACTTTCAAAAATTTCATTACTAAAATTAACCAAAAACAATGTGTTTCATGTGCAGAATTTGTGGTTATTTTATCTATTTGTAAATATAGCCAATTATAAAATTAAAATTAATTTATTTTATGCAGATAAAACCATTTCTATTCTCGGTTATTTATGTAATTATTATTATTTAGTTAATAATGACACGTTATCATCTGATTACAATATTAGTTTCATGTTTATCGAGTGTTCAGTAGATACCTATACGGCTATATATATATTAAACTGGGCATTGACAGGTTCAATAGCAAATTTATATATATATATATATATATATATATGGCTTTGAAGTTGAACTAATAAAAATCAAACAATATTTACCTAATTTTTTTAAAATCATATATACTTATTATTCGCCGTTTCGGATGTCTGACTAATTTATTTCCCTTTTTGTTTTGTTTTGAATTAAATTTAATTAAACTTAATTATTGAGATTTATTCCATAAAAATCCTTATTTTTATCGCACGCAATCAAAATTTGTTATGCATTATGACGACCGTGTATTTATATTTCTTTTATGTGTGGCTAATTTTTTTTTTCTTTTTTTGTTTCGTAGTTTTACTTGCATAATATTATTATATTATGTTTTCGCTATTTTATCTCTCTCTCTCTCTCTCTCTCTCTCTCTCTCTCTCTGTCTGTCTGGCTATTAGGTTTTTTTTTTTTTGAAACAGGTGATCATTCACATATTATGATTAATGTGGAAGTTGGGAATATAGTGTATACTGAGGAAAACTGTTGTCCCCATCGGTATAAGCAGTAGTAGCGTTTGTATATATCCAACCGCCAATTTTATCCTACGGTCCATTATGGATTGAATACAACAGTGTGTTTTAGAAAGTTTCGGACAAAAATTAATCAGCGATAGGTACACACGATGCGAATTTTGTTTTTATGAGAATCGTGATATCTATTGAATATTTGTTTTATATGATATTATTTTTAATATAAATCCGACTTCAGATAATTTTATTTACCGCGATTAAAATAATTATCTCTTGTACAATGTATACCTACTAATTATAGAATTTTAAATCGAATTTCCGTTGGAGAAATAATTGGAAAGTCCTCTAGGAACGAAATTGAAGTATTTATTAGGTAGGGTACTTTAGTTATTTTGAAATGAGCCTATTACTTGTTTTATATTCTTCAAGTGGTTTTACTTCTACATTTTAATTACGTCGTTGGTAGGTAATCACTAATTATAGTGTTTTTTAACCAAATAAATAAAATTCAATTCAACTTACGATAACAGTAGCCATTCTTTTATAATCATTTAAAAAAAGTATGAAATTATTTTATTAACATTTCATTTTTTTTTTTATTTTGCACAATTTGGTAAAGTTTTTAATTTACGAGTTTTCAAACATTTTCAAGAAAAAAGGTCCGAGAGATCGATTTAAAAAGTTTGAATGCGTCGCATATCTTCGATTCGTGTAGCATGCAAAACTTTCGCTTTATTTTTTACAATTCTGATGATCGTGTTTGAATATCATGTACAATGTACGTAAATATAATATGGCTTATGTTTGACATTTGACAGATACACGTCGTGGATGTGTACCATATCATCACGTCATGTATACTGTACAAGTAAAGTTAAGTACACTATTTTTGTCGTATAACAATTCGAGCTAATTTAACCGTTGTTATTGTACATCGAACGAGTACATAATAAACTATATATATATATAATGAATTTGTTGAACTTTGGCTAAAAAACTATGAATTTTGTGTATTTCTTATGTAACATAATTTGATGGATAATTTACAAAAACAAAAAAATCATGAGAATATATTTTTTTTAGATAAACGATAGTTGTGCTTGATGGGGCCTATTAAAACAACATTTACTCATGTCGTATGATTAAGTTTTGAAACTATTATTTTACAAACGCCCTTCAAACAATTTTGAGAACATGTCTTCTTTTGTACACTAATTTTGTTTATTTTGCTAAAGTTAAATTTAAATTATATCTTTCGTAATTTACATAATCATTGGAGCATGTTCCTTCACCTTCTTTTGTTTGTTTGAACATTTTGATAAAACTGCATTAACATACAATATTACCGAGTCCTTACAAAAATTGGTATAATTTCAATTCAACTTCGAAAAACAATTTTTTTAATAATGATGAAATGATTTAAAAATAATAAAAAAAATATTAGTTTTATATTTAATTATTTTAATACGTCATGAATATCTTTAGGAACGATACATTTTCACAGACGGAGTTTCTGGCAAACTTTTCTCTGGCTTTAGTTATTGTAATCCCCTCAGGAAGACCATAAGAATCTAATTTAATATCATTTTCGTCTCGTTTTTAACATTTTTCCCCCCCGTTGGTCCAGCTCTGTGCTCTAGTTTATTCATGGCTCAGCACAAGTAGCGCAACTCATAAAAACCAACAGTAATAATATAATAATCGTAAAAAAAATGTAAAAAAATCCCCCGGTGGACTTTTGCGTGAACCATTTTTTTCATCGTATTCTCGCACATTTAAAAACCCTAAATCCTATAAAAAAGTTTTTATTCTGATATTAATAATGAAAATTGATTATAAAATAAATCGGAAACCCTATCTCATAGGTATATATATTATATATATTGTATAAAATGCGCGTGTGTACTTACTGTATTATATATTTTGTCATATATCTATTTTCTTTCTTTTATGGTCGAATGTAAACTACTTCCGAGTATGGTTATCCATTAAGGTTTAATTTTTAAAGATCTTGGTTTTTCCTTTAATTTGGTCGGTGGTTTTTTTATGTGACTTATATAACTTTATTTCTCTACTTTAGTCATTTTATACTAATTCTAGCAGTCTATTATCTCATTTCGACTGACTTTAAGTCTTATAAAGTCAACAGCTCAATATTTGAGTCTTACTGATTTTTAAATAGGCAATTTAAAATTTATTTCATACTTAATAGGTTTTAAAACAACTTGATGTGGTTGTTTATGAAATTCTTCCAAAGTAATTGCCGTATAAACGGTAGAAAGTATAACGGCGCAATCGTATGATGTCGATTAACTTTAATTCCCTGACATGCATATTTGATCGACTTTTATAATGACAAATGATAGTATTCATTAAAGCAGGTTTATTAAAGAGGTCTAAATTATTTCTTAAGTGTATATGTGATTATGAACTTAAGAAAAATAGAATACGTTTTAGCGTAAAATTACGGTTGGTTTTTGTTTCCTACTACGAGTTATCTTAGTGTATATAGCACATATTAAACTTAATTTAGTGAGATGAGAACGTTTTCTTTAAGTTTTTTTACGTAGATAAAATATAAATGTATATAATTTATTGTATATGATATGCATTATTTGATAATAATACGATTGTGTATTTTAAATACTGACCTGTAATTTGAATATTGATTTTATCTATTATTTATTAAAATTTCTAAATATTATTTACATTTGTTATACCTAGGTACTTATATATTATTTATTTATTATTCAAAACCGCTTTCAACGGCTGACGTGTTTGAAACTTAATTATTATTTTTAACCGATTTGAAAAAAAAAACCTTATGTGTCTATAGTATTTTTTTATGAGAATTAAAATGGGGGTTTTTTTTGTTTGCTCTTTTATTGTAAATGACAGGTAGTTGAGCATATTATGGTAAAATGACAAACCGTCGAAAATGTAAACAGTTAATATAATATTAATATGTCTGATAGAAATTTTAAATAAATGTTTTAGTTTTGTCTGGTAACTATACAGCAGGCCAGTAGAGGGAACAAAAACTAAACCAACTTTTCTGTTTGGTTGTGCGTCGGTGAACAAACAATCCAAAGCGTATTTTTGGTTTACCGTCAACCTTTGTTATACCCTAAGAATTTAAGTCTTTTGTAAACGGTTCGCATATGTGTCTACATTTTTAATTTTTTTTTATATATATATATAAGTTCTATATATACGTATATATATATATATATAAAAGCTTATATATTTAATAATATATTTATTTTCCTCTAGGCTAAGACACATTTGCTGACTATAGACGCAACTACGTTTACAAATAATGCATAATATATGCATATGTATAAAACTACTTTATAAGGCGCCTCTGAGACGACTTGTAACACGTATTCGCATTCTGTTTATATTATATAGGTGAAAACTATATATCTATAGATTTAAAAAAAAAAGTTTCGGATATTACATTCTTTGTTTTTACGGTTTAAAAGAGTTAATTTACCATGTAATATACATAACATATTATACTATATATTTTAATTTTAACCGACAAGTAAAACAATGAATCAATAATGACGTGATTTTGCGTTTTTATTTTACTAATGTAATGTGGTATTTTAATTGATATTTAAGAAGGTATTTTTAAACTATTTCAGTGCTTTTACTGTAAATATTTATTTCAAATTATCAACTAAAATAAGTGTTGTTGTTTGTGCATAACGTTAATATAGTCGATAGGTTTGTTGTATATTTGATAGATATAGACTTCAAATCGTGTTGTGCGACATTCAATTTCGTAGTAATAACATTATGTTTAAAATTGCATTTTTGGTATACTAATTTACTGCTGTTTAATATAAATAAATCTCTTCCATGTTAATATGCATTCATTTGCTGTGTACACATTTTAAAAAGTATTTTTGCATTTGACAAAAGGAAAAAGTCTCGTTTCATAATGAGGGTTTTAACTGAAAATTCGATCACTTATGGGTCCCTTAAAGATTTCGATCGTAGGAATAATCGAATTGAACAAACGAAACGTAGTATTAAATCGCCTCATTGTGCGGAAATTAATCGGTTTTTTTTTTTTTTTTACAAAAATAAATGTAATTTCCACTTTTTTAGTTCATTTTTTTTCTTCTTAAGTATCGAAAGCCTTTTAATATTTTTTTTTTCATTCGTGAGAACAGTAAGTTTTTATTAATACGACTATAATAATAATGATCATATTGTAGAATAATAATTTCTAGTTTTAAAATTACCGGTTACTTATCGGTTGAACGATAGCACAGCAGCAACAGGGAGAATATTTGTTGTTTATTCCGTTTTTTATTTGCGACACAAGCAAAAACGGAATGTATAAAATATAATATCCGTTGCTTAACTGAACTTTCAGAATCTTTCGCGTCCACAAACCATTTAATAATTTATTTTGCTTTCTGATTCGCCGATGCTTTATGCAATATTTATTAAAGCATATATGTGTATTGTACATCATATTTATACGTAAATTATTTATGACAATCATATTTCTTCTTAATTTATATTTCTGTTACTTTTTTCTTTTTTTTTTTTTGTCTTGTTTCCTAGTCAACCGTAGTCGGTCTAAAAAAAAAAAAAATCACGTCAAAGGCAGACCTTTTTTCGTTTTCGTTTTTTTTTTTTTTCAAACTTATTTTTCCTTCCCGTCTCGACTCTGTTCTTTATTTATTCAAAAACCGAGATTTCCTGTTAAAGTAAATCGTGATTAATTAAATAAGATGTATATCGTGTGTATATTATCGGCGGAGTGTGTAAAATGTTGGGTTCGCACGTGACATTAAAGCTGTCTACTGTCTAATGACCTTGAGGTCACTGTACGACAAGAACAAGTTCATTATTATTTGTGGGACATATTACCGTGTCACGTTTTGCTAGTTGTTTAAAAATAATACCTTTGATAATCATTGATAAAAGCTACGAGATTGGAAGCATTGAAATTATTGTATACAAATTAACTTTGGGAAAAAATCAATTATGCGCCCCGTTTTATACCTTTCGACAATAATGACAAACTCTCTGCAATATTTTTCAGAATTTAATTCAAACGTTGTTTCATTGCTTGTTTAAATTATTTTACGATTTCACGACGAAAATTGCCCGCTCCTATACGATTCCATATCAACGCTTTAGTTTTATGTTTTATGTACCTACACAAAATAGATGTAGAATATGAAAATAAAAATCTTAAAATTTCTATTTACAAACCGTGTAGTATTTAGTATGATTTTCATAAAAAAATTTAAATAGTATTGAAGTAGTCCATGTTTTGTTGGTTTGTTGATGAGGAAAAATTATTCCGAGTAAACAACGAGCAGTGATAATTTATGCGCGATAAAAATTTATACGGAAAATGTTTATGATATTTGCTCAAATTCGATCCACTCGTATTACATTATTGTTTATTGTTTTATTGTGCTTACAGTTTACGCGAAACGAAATTTAAACCAATTATAAATATACAGTTACAATATTTTAATGTTTTTATAGTTAAATATGATAGGTTGATAGGTAGAACGATAGAAATGTTGTTTTGGATCACAGACATTCTAAATCGATTAATTATCTAACGAATGAATTCTAAATGATTTGCTAGAGACATTCGTGTTTCAAATGACGATAATAACTAAAAAACACGAACAAATAAATTTCCACTGTGTTGTGACTCGTGAGTAAGATATATTTCAGTTGGAGTTGATTTATAGGGTTTTTTTTTTTTCTGTAATAGTTTTTATCCTCGACTCTTAATATTATAATGTTATTCGTCTAATATTTATTTTCTAATTACTATTCTTGATTTTATTAATAATTATTATCAATAATGTTCTAAATTTAAAATATGTATTTATCTATTGTGTATGTGTGTGTGTATATATATATATTATACATATAGATACATATATATACATATAGATAGATAAATTAATAAATAAGAGAGCTTTTTTTTTATGTTACGAATGAAAATCTAAACATTCTGAGATATCAAACTTAAATTTAACACTGTGATTCCGTTTACTCCCGACCTTGTCATATAGTCCAATTTTTTACTGCATAAAACGATAAAACATTTGACATTTTTGTTTAGGAACTCTCAAACAATGCATTTTGATCGCAAAATTAGTTTCATTTATTATAAAATAATTATTTTATTTTACTTTGTTTTGATTTTAAGAGGTATGCATTCGTTTTTTCAATAGAAATTGTTTTAATGTGTTAACATCTGTTTATTAGCAACAAACTAATAACATATTTTTCTGAGTTAAGATGAAACATTCCAATAAAATACAAATAACTGTCTATCTGTCTTTTTGATCTTATTCATTTGTTACTCCATTAACAAAAAAAGTAAAGTTTTCACTGGTTTTTTTTTACTTATCCTATATTCGTATTCGTGTTTAGTTGTACATTTATAATCCACAACAATGTAATTTTCATGTGGTTATTTCGGAGTATCGTCCAAGACGCTTATTAGTGAAACATTTCTTGTTTATTACTCTTTTTTTTAAAATTTATTCAATGTGATGGACCATTAGAAAATATTTGAATGACATTTTGACGTATTTTTGCTGTCAATTCTAAGAAAGTAGAAGTTTTCATTTTACACACAGAAATATATGCGATAAACGAATTTTGTAAGGGAGAAAATTATGAAAAGTCTAAGGTGTGTCAAACGAATAATAATAATAATAATAATGAAAAAAACACGACTTGACATTTTTACCACTATTGACGCGAGCAAACAAAACAGCTGTAGCTTTTGTGTACAATATGAATAGGTGCCCATAAATATTCTTAGGAAGAATAGTTTATTTTTATTTATTTGTTTGAAATTTCTACTCCGTATTTAACGGATTGTTGTTAATTTCGAAGGTTATAAATTAATAACATGTGAACACTTCTCATAACACTTCTGTTATTGTACTGCGACACATGTATTAATATCCTTTAAATCATGTAAAGTTTAAATTTTAAACCCTGTGAATGTTAATTTATTTTAAATTACCTTTTTTTATGAACTTTTCCTCGGTAAAAATAATAAAAAACCATTTACGTTCTGTAGCAAAAATTGATTTAAATAAAAATTGTGGTATGCGAGGTTTGGTATATCATCATAAAAAATGCAATATTACTATTAAATAATTTAATTTGTGTTGTGTGATTTATGCAAATTGTTTCACATAATTTATTCCAATAGAATAACCATCATAGCGCAGTAGTTCTATTATGGTAAATTAATTTCTAACTGTCAATACACATTTACTTGCAGCGCAAAAAAAGAAAAATCTAATAATCTATGACCTAATCATTATTTCGGATTTTGTTGACGCTTTATTAAAACAATAAATCGTACCATTTTGTTGACGCTATACGATTGTGTAATAACTATTTAAAATATGTCACAATAAAACTCGACTATAATATGCTTTGAATTCAATGTTTCTTGTGCCATAAAATAAACAAATTCTTTCAACACGGAACGTTTTCCGATTTATCACCATTATTTTTTTTATCAATAAGCAATATTAGTGAATCATAAAAGAGAGAGAGAGAGAATGAATTGAGCAAGTTAGAGAGACAGAGTGATATGGGTACAATTTCTTATAGCCAACCATATTTTATAGCGCGTGGTTTATAATTTAAACAATATTTAATGACAAGATTACAAAATTCCTATTTAGAAACTGCGATTAACTTAAACGCGTCTTCCTCTGAAGTATTCATATATAATTTTAAGTAGGTATTCTAAAGTATATTTTTCGAGACTTCCGAATTATACATATATATATATATATATATATATATTATTGGCAGAGCGCGTCGTCTGCTGACGTTTTATTTATGCATGACGCGTGGAATAATTAAACGCATCATTTTATCGTCTTGTAAATACTCGTTGCTAGCAATTACCATTTTACTCGAGTCGCTTTAGAGTGTAATTTGAAATACGACGAGAACGCGTGTATTTCACCTTTTAACTCGGCGTTTTACCTCCGGCAAAGGGGTAGACATTTTTCCGAACGCCGGTCGTCGTTCTTGTTATAGTAGGTCTTTCAATATTTTCTCAACTTAAACGAGACTACGGGATTTTTGTGATCTGTAAATATATATATATATATATATATATATATTATATACATTATATAGGTAGGTACGTGCTGCAGTACACACCTCTTCTCCTCGCGAATCGTGTGCGCCCCCGCCGCGAATTCTCTTTTATACGACAATGTCATTTCGTCGTGGATATAGGCGGCCTCTTAGACGCAATTTACTTTATCCGATGTGTACAAAAGAGGTTTTCTCCTTCCCCGTCACCCGGACGTCCGTGTCTCGCCCAATATCCATTAGGTCCTCGGGGACACCGCTGGCGAGACAATGTCCTGGCGAACAACGCACAACGGCAGCTAGTATTTCTCATTTCTTCGAGTTAATTACGTTTATCGCGCCAAGTCACAACAGGTGGAATTTCCTCTTTTGATGGAAAAATAGAGTCGCCTCTAGCTCATACTTGTTACATGACGACGACGATGTTGCACGACAGTAGCGGCAGTGGTAGTCGTCGCACGTATATGTACGGAGGGACGAGGCGGCCGCCGCACGCGGTTTACGACGGTCGGCGGAAGAGTAAATGGGGAAGGTCAGACATTTAATTAAAAGGAATAGAGAGGGAGAGGGAGAAAGAGAAAAAAATCGACGCTAGAACAAAGCCCAGGAAAAATGTCCCGACCGGAGCTGGAAAACCGGGGACCCGGTTGGGATTACAGATTTTTAATTAGATACGGAATGTCTTGGCGTGCGCATTCCGAGCTGGTCTTATATATACAATAACAGCAGCAGGAGGGTGCAGCTATGGAATCACACGTCCGAAATTAAAATCAACAGTTTATTTCTTTTACCTACGTTGCCGCTGCGTGTCGCGCGCACGTGTTTTTTTCGAGACTTTATGCTAATTGATCGTAAAAATTAAGATTAAGTCGAATAATAATAATTAACAGATTTTTATTTTCATTTTCTCTGTCATCCGTGACCTTTCTCGAACGCACAACACCCGACAAAGTCGACGAGTTTTAATAATAATAAAAACGCGTACAGCGACAGGCGTTGTTTCCTGCGAACAGTCGGTTAGGTTCGGTTGGGCGATGGGGTAGAGGTAAGGGCTCTGTGTAACACAGCCGTCCATAACAGCCAGAATCGGGTAATATAAATAATATGTGTGTATATACGACCGAGTTAATGGATCGGAAAATGGTTGAATTTATTTTGCCGCCGCAACCTTCTCGAGCTCCTCTGTTTCTCCGCTTACCAAAGTTACGATAGATTTAGCGAAACGTCTTTTCCAAACCACCGTTATTATTCACTTTATATTTAAATAATATGTCAAGTTGGGTATGTATCTTGTTATGACAATAATTATCGTAGTCCGTTATTAATAACAGCGCCGTGTCCTTCCCCGACTTGTCATCACGCGATTTTTATTACACACGCGTTTATTGCATTTGCGGGCTTTCGACGACAACTAAACGAAATATGTATCATCGCCGCACATCGTTTAGGTGCATATATAAATACGCAGTCTCGAGAGATCAAAAAAACTTATTTTTCCGGCGTTTATCGTTTTCTGTAATATTTCCGTCGCTTTTTGGCACGTTGATATGTGCTCCTGCGCGTATTATTCTATTTGGCGAAATCAGACGACTACGTTTGATCTAATCACTTGTATTTTGTGGGTGGTCCAACATTGTTTCCAGGCGGTTTTTTTTCCTTCATTTTTTCACGTTAATGAAACATCTATGTTGAAAATTGTTTTAACATAATTGAACGATGCAATTGTGATGTCACGACTTATATTATTGTGTTCGTCTCAATATTATACTCAAATCATTATTTGTCCACACTTAATACGTCGTACACAACCTTTGTGTACGCCATTCTTTCTAATGCGCGTGGATATTTACAAAATATTGTATAACCGAATTGTCTTGTACCGGATTAGTACTGATGATATGGTTTTATACCGTGGTTTCGTCCATCTCCTTCAGTGTCGTTCAAAACGATTCGACGGAAAGTCGTTATTATTTTACTACCGTGAAAATTAAAAATAAATGCCGCGCGCGATATGTCGCTTTTTAGTTTCGCGAGTGCATGCACCGTCCCCATACACACTATACAGTCCTTCGGCAGGCGAATATATATTATACATATAAATAAATATATATGTTTATATCCAACTTTAATTACACACTTTTAATTTTAATTACATCGCTGCAAAACGGGAACGCGTACTTTATGGCATTTTAAATTTTAAATAGCAATTGTGTTTCTCACCGGAATACTGCGCAATATCGTACGTATACGCGATCCACTCGATATATATAGGCGGGCCGCGAGCGTGAAATATTTATTGAAAGTTTAGACTTATGGTTTTCTTCGTATAATATTTATAAATTGGATTCGGTCGATCGGAGTTAAACCCTAGATAATTGAACATCGAGAGTACGCCGTAAAACAACGTTTACTTCACATGTTATATATCAGACGAAATTTGCCCTCGGTCGGTACCAAAGTACGGTGGGGAGGATAAATTACATAATTATGTATATGATACGCCAGCGCGGCACGTTACGTATTTTATGTAAGTGTATCCGTTGTTGTGTGTTTTTTTCTCGTAACGTTTCGTGATGGTGTTGGGTGTGTAAAAAAATGCATTTATGAATAATCAAAATATTTTTCCACCGAATTGTACGACTCGCCCGATGTATACACACCGTACCGTAAAATATATGTAAGCAATTAGTCAAAAAAAATCGTTTATTATAAAAATGTGATGCGCAAGTTATTTTGTAATCCTACAAACCGGTTTCGAGCGTATAACGGTTTTGTAGTCGTTCGATATTTTGAAATATTATGTGCACTTACGTCGGAACGTCCTTACCGTTTTGAATGTGAAAAAAAAAAAGCAATAATAAGAAAAGACATTTAAAACGTATGCGTTCGGGTCTTACGACGAATTCTCGACGATTTTCATCGTTTTCGCGATATTTGTTTAGCGGCCGAAAATACTCGAGCCACGATAATATATCGTAAATCGGCAAGCCTTACTCTCCCGATCGGGGTTCGAACGCAACGCATCAATGTGTGTTATTTGCCTATACATTTCGCCTTGTTTAGACAAAATACCCACGACGTAACTATATTATTATTGTTTATTATACCATCATGATGATACATATTACATACGCTGAAAGTGAATGTTGATGTTGTTTGTTCGTTCGCGCAGTGTCTCTGATAAATTTATCATTTTAAATTTGGGTAACGGATAAAAAGTATTATTCGACTTGTTATTTTTACATATATTGTCGGCAATGCACGAGCGTTTTTATTTTCGTCAAATATCATAAAAAATGTATAACTATTGAACGCGTTTGGATGAAGGCACAGGACGTAATATACGTACGTAGTAGTATAGAGGTAGTAGAGGTAACTAAAAATAAATAAAACACATAAAGGGAAAATATTTCAAAAACAAATGCATTGTACCGTTACGAACAGCACAAAAGTCGTATGCGAATTTATATTTTGATAAAATTGTCTCAAAAGCTCAGGAAAAAGGTCATTTTCCCCCTTTCTATCGTGTGCGCAATTCCGGAAATACTATACTCGGCCAATTTATGAAAACCTGTAGTCTTTTAACCTCTGTATGATGGCTTACATCACATAATCTGTGACTTAGAAACAATAAACGATTGAACACGGGTTTTGAATAAAATAGTTGTGGTTACTTGTGAACACACATTACATTTATCGACACTTATCGAGTGTCATTGTAAGTAATTCGTGCCAACTAGGAACTGCAGTATTATAATTTAGCATTTAAATTACATAATATTAGTCGGAATATATTTCATTTTATTTTCATTTTCAACACACTATATAATATTTTGATTATGAAACATTCCTGCTTAATTAAAATACATTTTCAATCAACAATGTTTATTCATTTGTCGATACTATATTTTGCAACTAATATACTACTAAATTAAGTGTTCTAATGATTCTTAATTAAGCAGGTATGTATATTAATGTTTTTACTGTACATTTTAAGTATAAAGTGTGAAACGTTAATACCAATATGTATTAAATTATTACTAATAATTGTATGTATAGTTATTTGTGTTTATTTTATTTCTTCCTGAAATATAGTTTCATTAAAATGTGGTGTTATGAAATATGAATTGTATCATCATTATTCTGTCTTAGGCATCTACTTTTATAATTTGTTATTATTAAGTGATATACAAAGGTTGAATATGATTAAAATATGTATTTATATTTTCAATATATTGAAATTTTTATTTACCGTTATTGTTATTGCTATAGTTGTTGTATAATAACTATTCAACCGGGTCGTTTCCACATAAATTCTATATTCTAGAGTTAATTGAAATAATTAAAATTTAATCAAAGTCTTGATATTCTTGCAAGGTATAGTTAATTAAAATTGATCGTATAATAAATGAATTTAACATAACTACATTTTTATAGTTTCTTTTATTCTCGAAATCACTTTATTTGACTTAATTTATTCAACGTAATTTAATCATTTAAACTTAGTTAAATAGTTGTATTGTTTTTGATTTCGTAGGATGTAAAAATTAAGCTCATTTAGTTTGTTTTCTTACATTAAGACGACTTAATGTTCGACATTGAATTATATTCTATGTACCTACGTATATTGTATGTCTATTTTTGTTGTTGTTTGTAATTTAATGTTAAAAAACGTCGCGTTCAAACCATGTGTTGATTAGTTTTGTTTTTTTTAATATTATACATTCGTTCTATATCGATGCTTGTTCATACTATGCATTTTAAATCAGCTATGACTAACTTGTATGTTTTGTTATGTTCTAGGTAAGCAATACGATGGACATGTTGACTTGCCACCAATTTATAAAACTCCCTGCAGACGAATCTCCGTTTTTCAACCTTACGTCGTATGTCGCAGTATCTCTAAAGGTAAATTGCTTCTCTTCCCGTCTCCGTGGGTTATTGTTATTATTATATGCTCGCGAAGAAACCGTGCCACCGATGGCTTCGTGGCTAAAAGCCACATGGGTTATTAAACTTTCCTGCGTGCAAATCACATAAGAATCCGCCGGCAATTACTGCGGCTACCCCCTAAGTGCTTCCCGGACATAAAACCCGTAATTGAACACGTTCGCGATCGTGTAACCGTTAGTTTGGCCGTGCAATAACAAGCCAATGGTAAGGGTTTTTTGTCCCTTCCGCCTGGCCGTTACCGTTTCATCTTGTTTATCACGGCCGCCTCCGTCCTTCTCGTCGTAATCGACCCCGATAAATGTAACGGCAGATAAATTAACGTGTACGTTAAATCCCTCGTAAAATAGTCAATCGGCGATTATTATAAATTATCATTTATGTTGTGTAATTGATGTTTGTAGTGGACGAGGCGACTAATACGAATTTATCGTTTTGAATTTTTTTTTCAACATTACTATATACTTTATATACGTATATTGTATTATATACATACATTACACCTGGTGTATAAACGTGTAGGTACATAAAATAAATGCGCGCACTGCAAGGCCGTTCAATTTTTGGGCACAATAGCAGTGGTGATTATATCTATGGCGTGAACCACGCAACATCTATTATTTTTGTCACGTAACATTTCAATGGCCCTGTGTGAGATTAGCAGCGAAACTATGGTTGGTTTTTGACATCTCGCCGTTATAGATTTATTCTCGAATTTCTGATACATTTAGAGTAGGAAGTGTGCGGTCAATTTTTATTTTGAAAACGTTTCTACCGCATAGTATTTTAATCGAGGTAAGTTGCTTGAACTAGTCAACAGTGTACTATGCGATCGTCAATCACGCAGTATAAGTAGGTACTAAATTTATGAACATTAATAATTATAAACGGTTATATCTACATTCTATTATACCCATATTATTACGATGGTTCTGACGAAAAGAAAAATTGTATTTATTATTTATTTTTTGTACAGTTTGCGATATTGTCAATAGATATAAGTGTATTTGTTTGATGTGTATGTTATATATATATTATTATGTGTATACGCGCGTTTATGTAAAAATCAAATCGACTGAGGTCGAAAATCATTATAATATTCAATCATATATTCATTGTATTTATACGTTTTAATAATCCGTATTGACTTGAAACTATGGCTACATGTTAAAATAATAAATAACAAGACTTCCGTAATAATCTCTCTTAAAGAATTGTTTTAGTCGGTTTTATCGCGATAAAAGTTAATCGTTCTAATTGAATTTTTGGTCTTTAGAAAATCGCAGTATTGTTTGTCCATTACGATAAAGCTTTTATTCTTTCGGTTTTCATCAAAGTTCTCTCTTTTTGTTTGGTTTTTCGTCGGCGTAATCTGGATTTCCATTAATTAGCTAATAGAAACTAAGGTTATTCTGTTCTTTTTGCCATATTATTTTCATCTGTATATGGTGGTACCGCTTGCGATACCTCCTTTAATTTATATAACTCGCATTTCCTACGCCATTTCGTTTGTCAGTCATCGGGATCAAACGCTGATTCGTCTTTTGACAAGTATCTCGGGGGCCATCCAATTTCGGCGTCTGCTGTCAGCGTTACTTAGAATTCGCACGGAATTGTCACCGGTTAGACCTTATAATCGAGTGGTTTCGTACTAATGAATGTTCTGCGTGCAACGCTATTATCGTATTATCATAGTAATAAATTATAAAACGTGCATGCGGGCGCAACACGCGTCTCGAATCAATTTTCAATAATAATATCTTATGGTGGTTTGCCGTTTTCACGGCGATTGGATTATTATAATATTCCGAGGAAAAGACGCCGCGTTGTATTATTATATCGCAATAGACAGCTACGTACAGTGTAGTATTTCGTATACGTAAGTAACGTCTGCCAAATCTGAAATCGTATTTTGAATTTAACCCTTCTCTACATCACGACTGAACCGAAATCCCGTCGGGAGGTTATAATGCGCGGCGGAGGTTCTCGATTCGTATTAATTTCATATCAGCCAAGTTATAATATTTGTTGGATTGTTATCGTCCCGTGGAATTCGCAAGGTTATTATTATGATCCAATACTGCCGGCTAACGATTTGCTTTAATTTTGTGTCCCATACGAACGACGGCGATAATACGAGCGCCTAACCGATAATATAATAATTAGGAAGATTTTAAACTCGAGATCTGAACAATGAGTACATAATGTAATTAAAATTCGCAAAAACTTATGTTATCTGTAGTTATTGGTACGTATAGTAGTTGTGTTGAAGCGAACTTAATGAGTTGAATTAGTTTTTTAATGGAAGTAAGTTAACGTTTTCCCTTGGAAATATTATTACATCGTCGTCATTTGATTTGTTTTTATTTTTATTTTATAATTGTGTACGTATGCTTTTTTCCCAGCTGTCCGCTAACAATATTTTAATTAAAAGCTCAAACAATTTCAAATATTGCTTTAATCATATTTTCCTTTAATAACCATGATTACGATAACCGGGATAGTTTTAGGCGTTTTATTAATACTCTTCAAAATCTATTCACCGTGTTAAATCTGTTTTGATTCCTCGTAAAATTTGTTTTAATTTCTTTTTCATCATCAAAACAACATTATACGTAAACCGTATTTAATTGATAAGTGCGTTTCAACCGTGTGAATTTAAAAAAAAACTACATTTATAAATCGATATTGCACGATCAAATCCAAATTAGATTTTTAAAGTGTCTCGGATGTTTATTTTATGATGTTACATCATGCGTACGCTTTTTCTTTTGTGTTGGACCGACACAACTATTTTGCGATTTATGATAATAGGTTTGTTAAATACCATATTAAAAATAAATAAATAAATAAATAACAAACCGAGAATCAAGTTATTGGAACATTCGAAATTAGATTTTTAAAGCTTGCTCAACCGTCTAACTTGCGTTTTAATGATTCTTTTGAACTTCCGTAAAACTTAATTTTCTTTTACAAATGGTGGTAGTACTAAGCGGATGCTGCTAGAACCGTGCATTTTTAACAATCATGACTCGACAACGACTCAATAACTCTGTGTTTCGTCGTTAAAAAATAAATTAGGTTCCAAATTCCATTATGGAATGTTGGAAAATACGTTTAAATTTTAATAGCTGCAACCCTACGTTGCCCGTAACGTGCATTGTATTTAAGTTAAGGTATATCAAATCATTTTCATTTCTAGTTAGTGGAGTATTTTTTATTTTTATTATTCCCTTATATTATTTCCAAGGAAATTTAAATTAAATATTCTTTACAGGTTATATAATTTTTTTTTTTGTATTGTTCAAGTTTTAATTTAAATACCCGTTCCAAATGTTGTCGCATATTTTTGGTAGTCCGCTTAATTCAAAGTTTATTAGAATATTAACAATACAATACCATATAGATATTAAAGCTGCATTTTTTTTTTTTGTTTTTTTAATGAACATTTTTCTGAACAATTGAAACGTTCAAAGTAAGTGTTGGCACTATACTTTACTTATATCAGTAAGTACAGTATGTGCGTATTATTTATTAAGTTTGAATTGTAGATACTTTATATTCATTTCAATTGTGAAACTTGAACATTATCCGGAAAAAAATTACGATTTGAGTAATTATTATTAATTTGTATTATTCGAGTATTTATTTATTTATTTTTCGTAAAGTGATAATACATTGGATTGATTTAAAATAATAAATATTTCCAATAGTATATAATCTATTCTATATATTATGTATAACTCTAATATAGAGATTTCGCTGGAGTGTTTGATCGTGTTAATCGTATAAGTGTATGACCCTCATTGATGTCCCACGTCTGTTTAGATTTGTCGAACCTTTGCTTAATTGGTCCTCTTCTCGTCCCTGTGCGGATTACAGGACCGAGTAAAGATTCATGATGTTAAATCAGATACGGTCGACGTCGTCTCCTCTAGCGTTTGTAAATTGAGCACTCGTCTATATTCCTATTGCTTTGTCTGTTAACGGTATACGAGTACATACACATGTATTATTTATTTATGTACGTATATTATTCTGTATTTTCATCATCGCAATCGAATTGAAATTAAAAAAATTTGATCAGTCTTGGACTGCGGTCTCTTGCAAGACACCGTTCTCTAAATTAGAGGCTACATTGTAGTATTTGAGTCGGTGCAGCGTAGGATTTTTATAGCTTTTAACGTAGTATCGAACTAATGTTATTTATTATTATTATTCGAGAATCAAAAACTTCCTCCTTACCTACTCTTTTTTTCAATAATGTGTGAACCATTTTTCGCTTTGTAGTTTGGGTCGAAGGAGAAGTTGAAGATGACCTGTGGCAGGAGATCGCTCTTCACCAAAGCCTAACATTTTAGTGTCGCACATCGTGAGTAAACTATTTCCGCCCCAAAAAAAAAACGTTAAAATTATTAAGGTTCGTCGAGCGCGTTTGCTTTGAATTAAAAATCTCTTTTATTCGCTTAAGACGTCGTTGTACTGTTTGTTGTAGTTCACTCTTTGTTGGAATATATTATGGTTTTTACCATCCTTCTCCTTTTTATCACGAGCTTTTCGTGTCCAATTTGAGTACGCGAGGACCGTACTTTTCTGAAGATTTCGGTCACATGCCCATGCGCACTCCAATGTTATTATTCTCTTGTATCCAAATGCAACGAACCGAAGTTCTTCAACGGATATCGTCGTCGCCAATTTGGCGATTTATGTAAAACTAGATATAATATAGTTTTACGGAAAGTTATACGTGGATCTTACCGAATCAACGTGTCCTTGTATATTATATAATAATTATAGTCATTACAGTTGATCGATATGTTTTGGGCTCGCGCCTATATTATACTCGTTATGGAACGCAAAACGATTTATTATACATTTTATAATGTTTGTTCTTCGTTATGACGTCAATAGTGGAGATAATTTGTAAAAAATAATTATAATAATACCCGTATTTTATCTAGTTTATACATAGTGCTATTTATTTAATAGAACACAGAATCGTAGTTTGTACAGTATATCATCGAAGTATAATAATTTCGTGAATGCGACGGCGCCGGCCTTCCGCGAAAAACCATAATTACGTTCCCGAACCGGTATCTCGAATATAGATACACGTCCGTATTAAAGATTCTGGTCTGGTACATTGCTCGTACAGTATGTGTCTACGCAATAGGCAAATTCCGTTCGATACTCGTCGGCGATCATAAAGATTTCGTGACTTTTTTTTTTTCCCATTATGCTACAGAGTGTGCGTAGGTACGTGCAGTTTATTGCCTCTCGGGCTGTAGAAATAATTTTCACGACGGAGTAGTAGAAGTTTGTGAAAACGAAACGCGCATATCGTGTTATCGACGAACGAACGGTTCGTATAAGCGCCACAGCAACAGACGGTTTGTTGATTCAACCTGTAGGATGCGTATTTGTTGAATATGTTCTGCTGTGTATAACAGTTTTTTTTTTTTTTTTTTATAGTTTTTTTTTCTTCCAAACTCTGAGACTTGTCGGATTGTTGTAACTAGTAAACACGCGTGCTCAGGCTCATTATTATTGCGCGACGTCTTTCTCCATTACCATAACGTTTAAAGAAACTTTCGTGTAAAAACGGTCATTTGTTTAAAAGCCGAAATCGTGAAAAATATTCGTAGTACATGCGTGAAGGAAAAAAAAAATGAAAGAAAGAAAGAAAGAAAGAAAATCGTACACAAACAGCAGAGTGCAAATATATCAAACTTCAATAGGAAAAGTTTGAATAGAAACGCTAATAAATATAAAGGAAAAATAAAATAAATGTTTTTTTTTCCGTTGCGACGGTTTCGGAGGACCCGCGAACATTTCCTAACAATACTTTTATTTTTTACATTGTCGTCTCTCTCTCTCTCTCTCTCTCTCTCACTCTCTCTCACTCTCTCACTCTCTCTCACTCTCTCACTCTCTCTCTCTCTCTGTCCATATGTCTGTCTATCTGTCTGTCTGTCCCTCGTCGTCATACGTTTAGTCGGAATTCGTCGCGCGGAATGTGTGGGTGAGCGGGGATGGCGTACAGGAGTAATCGTTTTCGTGCCGCGGCGGCAGAAGTACACAAACAGTAGGAGGAGGAGGAGGAGGAGGAGGAAAGTTCGTGTGGTTGGTTTTTTTTTCACATTAATTTTTGATATCGTATTAATCGCGAGCGCATTTGTTTCGGTTGATAATAGTAACAACAATTATTATTATTGTTATATTTACGCACACTCGCCTCGCGCTTTTAAATATCGCGTACGTACGCGCGCGCCTCGCAACGATATTAGTCGGAATCACCAGGTGGGTGTGCGGCGGCGGCGGAGTGTACGCGTCGTAGCGTAGTGTACGTGTGCGTACACGGCGAATAGGTAAGCGGTGCATAGGTATGTGGAGTGGGAGCCCCCCGCCGATGGGCGTACCTGTGCTTTGCGCGGCGCATGCGCACAGGTCGCGGCGCGCCACCGACGCCGCGATACAGTGCACTACGCACGCACGCACAACCACACTCGCACTCACACACACACCGCACACCGGACCCCCTTCGGGCCGCCGCCGCCGCCGCCGCGCGACCAGTGCGATCAGAGTCCGCATCAGTACCGGGTGTCTTCTCCGCTACACTCCATCGCGCGCACACCACTTTTTTTTCTCTTTTTCGTCTTTTCCCTCCTCCTCTTTCTCGTTTTATTTTATTTTTTTTTTCCGTCCACGCTCGCGCGCGCGCCGGTACCACCACACGAACCGTCAAAACACCGCCGTAGTACGCGTCACTCGCATCGCACACGTCGCTCAACCGCCTATCATAATAATATCTCTCCGTCGAGTCGAACAAGTCCGAGACGACTCCACGCGCGCGCGCCACACACACACACACACACATACGCACACACACGCTCGTACGCGCGAAAAACGGAGAAAAAGTCCGTTCGAAATAACTTCGCGTCGTCGTCGTCGTCGTAGCAGCAGCAGCAGCCGATGCGATCTTCAACGATATCGTCTCTTTCGTCCGGTAGTCTGCCGCGGATCGTGAAACCGCAGCAACAGCGGCAGCAGCAGCAACAGCAGTAGTCCGCCGAATCGTCGCCGCGTAAAGCCATCGCGTTTGCAGCCCGGCGGGCACCGGTCTCCGCGCCATCAGCCATCACGTACTGCTACACGTACCCGGGGGCACTGCACGTAGCCGGAGAGCAACAGCCGCCGCCGTTGCGGACTTGTTGCGCGCACTGTTGCTCGCCCGCCGCCGCCACCACCGTCGCCGCCGCCGCCGCCGCCGCCGCCACAGCCGCATACCACCACGTATACCAGCCGCAGCAGCAGCCGCAACAACAGCAACAGCAGCCGCCGCAGCAGCCGCAGCCGCCGCCTCAGCAACAGTATCAGTTGGCCGTCGCCGTGACGCCGCAGCCGAAGACGCCGCCGCAGCACGTTGGCCTGTACCACTTGGCCAATACGTATCCCCAGCAACAGCAGCACCATCGTCCGCAGCAGCCACAGTACTTGGAATCCATCACGACGGCTCCTCCGACAGCGACCATCGCCACGCCGGCAGCGGCCACCGCAGCCGTGCAGGACGACGTGGAAATGGTGAGTTTAGACGCGCGTCACACACGCACAACCGCGCGGCGCGTTAACACACGCGCGCACATACACACACACGCGCGCGGTGCAGTCCGGACCGGTCGCGCGCGCGATCGCTTTACCACCGCACATTTGTCTACACGAATTCCTTCTCCCCTCGCCGCCTCCGCCGACCGCGCGGCCGTATGCACGCCGTTGCACCGCCGCCACCGCCGCCGCCGCCGCCCGTCCTCGCGGTCTTACCGGATTCTCTCGTCCGCGCACCTCTCCTCTTTCTCCGTGCGGCGTACCTGACGAGACGTATAAATGTAAAGAAGGAAGGAAGGAAAAAACAACCACGTCCTTCCCGTCGTCCGGCGAGATTCGGTCGCGTATCGTTCGCTCTCGACGCGAGAAAACGATTTCCTCTGTGTAACCGCGGCGAAAAACGCGACTTTCGATAACATTTTTTAACGATACCCCGCTATATTTCATTCCATACACATCTACCGCGCGTCCGTTTTTATGATGCGACGTCGTGAAGGCGCGTGCGTGTTCGCAGAGTATTCGATTTCGTGTGTTCGTGTTATCGATATGCTCCTCCGCGCATTTGCGCCGTAGTCTTAACGATCTATTAGGGCGAAAAGCATTTTTAGAGGCCTAAATTTGGTTTTTTTTTGTATTTTCAAAGTAGTCGAGTATTCATATATTTCAGATATTCTAGGGCTCTTAGAAATTATAACTTATGTCGTCGTGAGGCCACGTTTTCGTGCGAGTGAACTTCGGCGCCGCCGGTTCCGCGCGGAAAGGACTTGAAAATTTCGTAGTGGTTTCACCGATCTGAATTCAAAGACTTTCGTGACGTTAACGCGGGCGCGCGAATAAATAAACAACTGTTAGGACGAGGTGCTCGTTTCGCCGCAGCCTCTCGAGCCCGATCTCAAATATATCACACTCGCCGCTACAATAACGCCGTTATGCGTGCTATCCGTCGCTCGTCTCGTCGCCGTCGCCGACGTGTATACCGCGGTTACGGTTTTCGTAAAACTGCTGCATGACACCGTGTACCTAATAATGTAATATTGTGTCGCGTTTTCCGCGCGGTGTTTCACGTTTTTCGGTCGTGAACCGCGCGGCGTCTGTCGTACACGCACGGCGTGTTCGCATGAATAGCGTCACGTTTTTTGTTTTCTTTCTATGTCCGATTTCACGTCTCATTTTGGTTATTACGCGTGTTTTTTTTTTTAATGTCAGTTTGGGGAGGGGGGGCCTACGAGAGATGACCCATTGTCTTCGAGCGGAAGACGCGCGCGATTATTGGAAATTATACATAATATGCCCGTCGTCGCTTAAATTGGGAATTTCAATTTGTTTGGAGTTCACTTTGCGCACATTTGTGTTTATCTTGGAAACTGTCGGATGTGTATAATATTTTCGTCGGATGATTGACGAGAAAATCCTTCTCTGCACTAAATTCGTAAATATTTACTCGACGTGGTTTCCTCACCCCCCCACCACCACTACTCCCCTGTTTTTTTTTTTTTTTGTTCGTCGCGGTTCCACCGCCGCCGCCGCCGCCCGCGGAGCTTAACAACTTGGTAAAACTATGGCAACACTTAAGTGTCTGATATTCATGAATTTTGTATTTTCAATAATCTTATGAACTCTCTTCATCGCGGTAGAATTGTAAAAACCATACTCCGGTCGTCATACATTTTTTATTACGCCGAAATCGAAATTCCGATGTAAAAATGCGCCACGAGACACGATTATATTCGTATATGTATACCAACACACAGATTTCGGCCCTCGCGTCGTGTTTTTATGATTTACTATTATGTACGTATATACATAATAATACATACGGTTAGTTGGTAACTGAACACGTATGAAAATAATAACTCTACAAAGTATAGGTATAGGAGTTGTAGTTGTTCTATCCTACAGTAGTATTTTTTCTTTTTTTCTCGTATATAATCCATTCAGGCGGTTCATTGGTTTGAGTAGAAAAAAAAAAACATATAATATTCTTTTCAAATTCATTTCTAAAACGTTCAAGGCTATAATTATACGTAAATGTTGAAAAAGCTCATTAATACTTGGCTGTCACGTACGTCTACTTTTTTTTTCTGTTTTTTTTTTTTTTTTGTGATTTATTATATTTTTCAAGAAAAACGTTTCACGATCGATTCGTTTGCCGATCGAATCACTTCTTAATTAATGTACGGCTACGTCGCTGTTTATGGTATCGAACAAATTTCTGTAGCAATGCTTTCGACGTTACACGTTCGAGAAACGTTCGAACCGCACAGCCGTGCCGCGCGGCCGTATAGAGTCCGCCCAACGCGGTTAAATCGAAATTCCACACCTCTTTGATAATATTTGTGCTTTCGCGTCGCAACAACTCGTAATTGCTCGATCGAGCGTTGTAATTTAATATTGAATATTATCCGCGGCCGTATTCCCAAAGCGAAATATTATAACGTATAATCACGGCAACGCGCGCCACTGTACGGAGTGGGTATATATAGTCTAGCCGGTGGTGTAATAATCGCACGATTATTGTTTATTATAAAATATAATAGTGATAACACGATGGTGCCAAGTCTCGGGGCGGACATTCATAAATGACAATATGTATTGAAAAAAATATGTAAGAACGATATATTCCTAGCCGGGCACTCGTCAACTATGTTATAAATCGCGCGACACGACGACGCATTATTATGCGCACCGCCGCCGCCGAGTGTTTTAGGGGTAGATCGGGACGAGTAGCCGGGATTTGTTGTCTTACGTCTGCGCCCGCTCTCGTGACTCGTGACGGCGAGGAAAAAAAGTAAAATAAAATAAAAGAACGTATCATTTTATCGCGACTGTAAAATATTGCGAATTCCCCGGGGCGGCCGGTACAACTAACGTTGTTTCGAACGGGAAGAGGAACGCTTCTCCAATCGTAAAATCGTCTTTTTTCTTCTTCTCGCGTCGTTTGTGCGTATAATAATGGGCGCGAAATCGCCGCGAAACCGAGGTGTCGAATAAAACGCGCGTATAAAGTTTTTTCCCCTTTCTGTCTCACTACATTTACTCTGCCCGTCATGTTGATAATATTACATTACTGCTCTCGTACAGAGCAGATACCTCTGTTCGATCATCATAATAATAACAACTCTGTCCGAAACGCCGCCGCCGCGCCGCACGAACCGAAATCGTCGTCGTCGTCGTAGTCGTATAGTCGTCGTGTCCTCGTCCTCAGCCTGCATCATTACCGCCTCGTGATCCCGACATCATACCTGGTAACCGGTAATTTGCGTCCGTCGTACACACACACACACACACAGACGCACGCGTAAATACCGCGTGTGTGTGGTACGTACGCGCTCGGTGTAATTTTGTACGACGACGGCGGTCATTACGCGCGGCGGCGGCGGCGGCGGCGGCGGCGGCGATTCCTCTCTCGGGACCGCGGGAATCTCTCCTCCGTCGCGTCTGTGCCATAGGTGAGGCGCGGGGTGTTTAATGTTAATCTGCTCGAGATCACGGTCGTCCGATGCCTCGTGATATTCCCCTCCCAACCCGCCAGCTCTCCCTCCGGCCGCCGCCGCCGCCGAACGCGCCAAGGTGAACGCGCGCACAAAGTGTGTGCCCCCCCCTCCTACCCCACCCCTATCGTACCCCTCGTCCGCTTCCACGGCTTTATTTTTATTATATTTTTATTTTTTCTCCTCCTCTAGGACACGCCCACCCGTCATAATAATAATAGTCGGTTCCCAAAAAGATAATAGTATTATTATTTTTTTTTTTTTTTCTTTTCCGACGAAATATATTATACGTATATACCACGATATAATAATAATATGCGGTACGCGTATACGTATATGACTCTGTGAGCTACACGACGACGACTGTGTCGGTTTGAGAATAACGACGGGAAAAAATTATTATTATTATTATTGTATCGCTACGCGCGGTAGTATTATAATACCTATTGTCGTCGGGTACGATTTCCGCGTGGAAAACGCGATCGAAAAGCGATTCTTTTCGCCGCCGTCGCGTTAGATTTTATTTCGAGAGGCGCTTTCGGTTTTTCGACGGAGGGAAAAAACCGTGGTCGTCGTCGTCGCCGCCGCCGCGTGTCTGCGGGCAAAAACGGGTTTTCTTTTTCTTTTTTTTTCGTGTTCATACTCGTTAAACGTTACGCTTACGATGATAATTACTATTATTTCACGTCCGCCGATAATACGTACTACAGGTAACGCAATCTCGAAACGCCGCGCGCGCGCGTCCGTACAAATGCGACGGAGATCGCGTCGCAGATACAATATCGCGTTTCCAAACGCTCTGTCAACCATCACATCCTCGTCGTCGGGTCGGCGCGACGTTTGCAACGAGTTTAATCTCGTTTCGCGTGTTTTTATCGATTGGCGCGTCTTGTACACAACGCCTCGTATATGTCACGGAAACGGCGGCCGCTCGTATTCGCTTTCGTCCAGAAATCCGCGTTTTCGAACATTACGTTTTCGTCGCGGTCGTCGCACCTGTCTTTTCGGACCGACGACGACGGTTTCGGCGGATTTTTCGCGATATGTTTTTTAACGAGTCGCGTCGCCACCACCACCACCACACCGTCCCGCGTCGCGGTGTCGTCAATCGTCGTATACAATATAAAAACAACGTCCGGCGGCGGCGTATAATAACGTATTCGTATCGTAATATACGACCGTTTTCCATAGAGTTTTGTTACGTCATTACTTTATTGTTTGGACGTCATTCTCTTAATTAAAAATAGCGATGGGGTAATCGTTTAATCCGCGCGCACGCACATACTCCAGCGTTTTTTCTGCCGGCGTCGCTGTGCCGCCGCGCTCTTGTTGTTGTTATTGTTGTTTAGTCGTGCACAAACATCACATTTACATCACAAAACAATAATAATTCGGTATAAACCAAGTATCGTCTAATTAAGTTATCGGATTTAATGTACAGCGCAGTACCTATTTGTATTTACAACAATCTACATGTATAGGCGGACTGCGTGATGAAAACAATGTTTTATTTTCCTATTGGTAACGTAACAGTCGGTATTGAAATGCTAACGCGTGTTTGTGTACGCTCGCGCGCGCGCCTCCCGCGCACATTACGCTTCCGTTGCAAACGGTACAACTTTAAAACGCCAATTCTACCTCCCAAAAAACACCTAAAGTCAGGTAATTGGGATGGATTTTTTTTTTTTTTTTGATTTTTTCAACGCGAGCAGTACGAATTGATTTTCGATCACCGCGGCGCGATTACACTGCTATTTTCGATAACATCGTTTTTAAACAATTAGTCAATACATACATATTATTATATAGCCGTACTTACCTCGGAATCACGATTAAGACTGTGTAAATATTATGTTTATTTTATTACTCTCTGGTAAAAAAACGAAAAGTCATTCGATTTTTTCCCCTTTTTACTTTTTCACCCAAACAATCGTTATTAATATTATAATATAATATTTCATTATTATTATCATACGCCGCCGTCATGAAAGTACGATTAGTTTTGTAATTTTCATCTCGTTTCGCGTATTAGAATTACGCTTTCTTCGCATTCGTTTCGACGGTCATCTCGCGTGCATTTCAATTGAACAATACTATAGGGATACCTATTTCATTTATCAATTATACATAGGTCTTATACGTATACCGACGGTTCTCGGGCCACCGAGAATTAAGATCGTAAATCACGAATATTATTTATCGCCCTGTACCCTGTTTAAATATTTATAAGAATTTCGTAGTCGGGTAGTTATTAATTATGAAACGTCGACCCTTTTTTAAGCCTACGTCTTAGTGCGTCTATCTATTTTAAATGAGAATTAATCGCGATAGTTTCCCGGAGATCCGACCATATCAATGCCGTGTTTCAATTAAATAAAAACATTTAAAAAAAGAGGCGATATCGCGATTGTTAGTAATGACATTTGAAAATGTACAATTCGACGCGCTACACGCGCGTTTTCGATTTATAAAAAACGTTTGATTTTGAATTATCGAAACTGTCATAGGCAGAACCAGGCGGTTTATGTTCAAACAATTATAACAATAAACAATTTGTATAACCGTTTGTTATGTGAAAAACTCGCCGGGTAACTCCAAATAAATTATCGGCGTCCTGGATAATCCCGTCATTTTACCCAAAACTTTTATATTTTATAAACGAGAAAAATTGTTTATACGTTTTTATTTTTTAATTTTCATATTTTTTTCCAATATTAATTATTAAGTCCTTTGATTAATCGCTCGATATCCTTTTTGAAAATAAACATAAAAACCGAAGGCGATTAGTACAAATCCGAGTTGAAGCTTTTTCTCTCCTTCGCATATATCCGTGTGCCAGAACGTCGAAGAGGATAATATTATATTTTAGAGTGTTAACGTCGGGGACGTTGATCGCCGAGATATACGAGCGGGGGAGGAAATCGTACGTTGGACGTATAAATATTATATTTACATAGATCGATTCGTACAGATACGTATTATTATAGTCGCTGTTCAAGTTGTACAATAATAACATGTGGAATTAGTAACCAGGATGCAGATTGTGCGGCGTTCGTTCGTGACCCCCTTCCATAATATTCTAATCGAATTTTTCACACTCCCAAAAACCCGTTCCCGCGCGTATCCCCTCGGGCGTATTTCTCGGTCCGTAGAGAATCGTCATTCCGTAGACGCTATGCTGTACAATCTAAGGTTATGTATATGCGTTTTCATAAGCAATACTATATATATTTTATTTTTTTTTTTATCGTTCCGTAAACGCAGTGTTTGTTGCATCGCTATAATTTACGTTCGATATTATATATAATATTATAGGAACGACGTGTACCACAACGGCGGCGGTGGCCGGTAGTGTAAATGTCGTGTTGTAAAATTGATTTGTTTCCAAACGCCACCTCGCCGCCGCCGCCGCGTTTCTTTTTCATCCTGCGGCACGCGAGCAGGACGGGGGGAAACGATTTTCAATTTCCCTGGTATTTTTCCCCGCCGCCGACCGACCGACGAACTGCAGCATCTGTTATTAGGAGATTCCCAAAAATGGTCGCAATAACTCACAATCACGACGGGGGAGTTAAATAAAAAGAAAAAAAAAAAGTGTAATATATATTATAGAGAAAGAGATGGCGAGTTCCGAGGGAAATCGCGCGTGTAATAATAACCCCGCGAGTGAGACGAGCGCAAAACGTCGTCGTGTGCCATAATATTACGTGGCCGCTGCTCTATAACTATTTATAAATATTATATCCTATACGCCATAAATAACGTGTGTTTTGATTAAAAATTTTCCGACGCGGTCCGGCGACGGTGGTGTATGTATCGTGGAGGGAAAATGAAGAAAAAAGCCCGCCAAAAACCGGTTGACAGGAATGCGGGCCGGGCACGCGCGCGAGTGCCGATGAGCATAGGTCATGGATTAATAATAAAAATCGTCTGTCGTCGTCGAGTTACGCCGCCGCGCCGCCGGTATCGATAATGTGACGTGTATTATTCGCAAAAGTTGATTATCTCAAAAGTAGTGAATTTTCAATTTTTGGTATGATTCGAAACAAACGTGCTCTCCCACGTATTACACGGTGATGCGAATCAATGTGTCGCGCAAATCTCAATCGGGTTTTTTGTTTTTTCGTAATTCCAGAGAATTCGAGTACCTACGACGACGACGGTTGACCGGCGGCCGTACTTTCAGTACGAAATATTTTGAATTCATAATGTACGTTTCATTTCGAACCGTGTAATCAACGTGCAGTCGCGTAGGGTTTTTTTAGGTCACAAACGTATTTTTTTAGGGCGTTTTGTGTGTACACGAGGCCGTCAACTCGCGACTCCCTAATTTATACTACTACAGTAGTGTAATGGCCGCCGGAAATTCGGCGTTTGTCGGCTATCGAATTCTCGTCGATACACATCGTCGACCTCCAGACGCGATTTTTCACGGTAAAATCGTTTTTCGTCGTTTTTCTCGATTTGTTTTTTTTTTCTCTCTCTCGTCCCTTCACACGCACGCGCGCGTCACCTCGTCGCCACAAATTGTTGTTTTGTGTTTTTTTTTTTTTTCATTTTATTTCATTTTCTCATCGTCCGATTTGTGCTGCGTTGTTGTACGCTACGCACCGAGCGAGCGCGCGCATTCATCGAAGAATGAATGGTAGAGGTGGCTGCCGTGTAACGAATGCGGCGGCGGCGTGCCTTGACCAGTCGTCGTTGTCTTCCACGCATAAAGACCGGTTCCCGGCCCGGCACAGTCAAGGTGAACCGGTCAATAGCCCCGGCTCCGGAGGTCCTTGACTCTCTCGGCGGCGGGGCTCCGGCCGTTCCAGAGAGAATATAATCACTTTCTTCATGAAATAAAAAAAATAAAAATAGTAATAATAAATAAACGTTTTTTTTTCCATTTCCCCCCGTCAACCACTACATTTCCTGACTCCCCCGATGGAAATATCTGCGGTGACTCATCCAAAGTCGTCGTCGCCGCCGCCGCCGCGTTCGCGTACTCGGACGATATTTATTATTATAAAATATTGTTTAACGTGAGAGCGTACGCGTGTGTTGTACACCGGGAGGAAACGCCGACCGTGGATGATAATCGTTTTCGGAGAAGGAGAATTGCTGGTGAACTCGCGCGTGTCATATGCTATACGGACGCGCGTTTCGCGGAGGACTTTTCCGACCGAGTTGGGTCCTTAACTCCCTGGAAACGCGCGTACCTACATGATATAGAAGTGGAAGGATGCGTCGTCGTTAATGTCTTCACGGAATCGTGATCTCCGTGTAGGCCTCCGTACATTCCCAGTGGCAACGAACGCTCGCAATCCCCCTCTCCTCCACCTCGTCGTTTTTTTATCCCCACTCAACCGTGTATACCTTATATAAATATATATTATATATTTGTATATATATATTATTTTAGTTATTTCTGTTATGTGTGTGTGTGTGAGTGTAATTTTTTTCCCATCTATTTGCTTCTTGTGTTACTCCGAGCGCAGGACAAAGAACTTCCAAGTCACGGATTCCTGACCGGGCACTGGTCCGTGACTGCTGCGGCTCTGATCGTCGTCGTCGTCGTCGTCGTCGTCGTCGTCGTTGTTGCCGTCGTCGTCGTTGTTGTTGTTGTGTTGTTCTTTTTCCCCTCCTATAGGAACACAATAATATAATATATTATATTATTCTCGACGTGTGAAATAATAAGTCCGTTCCCGCGCGCGAGAATGCGATCGTTTGTTCTTATCCTTATCGCCATCTCTTATCTGGTAGGCATAGGATGTTCGAAATATTTCATGCCGATCGTCGTGTTTGCATTATTGCAACCATTGTCGGCTATTACCTACAGTCGCGTTTATAATGCAACCACTCTTTTACTTGTTTTAACTCGCCGCCCGAACGGCATATTTTTCAATGTTTCCTTAAGCCTTTTCGGTATTGTCCTTTATCTCTCGACAACTATTCAATTAATTTATATTTATTGAACTATTACAGGTTCATATCTAATTTTCCGCTTGCGTACATCGCAGTCGTTATATATATACTCACCGTTCCAATCCGAAAATATTATTATCATTTATAAATCGCATTGTATTTACGTTCTTTTCCATTCATATTGAATGTTTTGCTCCTGCGTGTTTTCGATTTAATCAATTTGATGCGTTTTCAACTGAGTATACACAATGGTACTTATCTTTTTTTTCTCGTAACTACATTACACTACACGATGGCGACGTACTTATTACATTTAATGTCAATTATTGGTATAAATCACGACCTTTGCACACGAATCAGATCCCATAAAAAGGCTAACGATGTTTTATGGCCGGCGCGGTAGAAATAAAACTCTTTTACACGTTATACCTACGTTTAAATCAATTTTATTAATACTTGGCAATACTTTACCTAATAAATAATCGCCGAGACATTTCTCTGCGGCACATAACGAGTCGCCACTTTCGGCATTCAACGTGACAATTTATCGCGCGTAGGTACTCGCGATGTTTCACGCGTAAGAATGTGTGCAGTTTATATGTGTGTGTGTGTGTCGTTTTAAAAATGTGCGAACGATGTCAATCGAGCTCTTTTATTTCATATTTTCTCCGTCTCTGGCTTGCGGTTGGCTACGCGACGACCGGGCGCGTATATTCAACCGTTTCTCGGTATATAGAACATTTTGTTATTATATTTTTTCCTTCGTTGTAGCCACTATGGCTCTCGGAGTTCAATCTCAGTCGTGAGAAGTACTGGCAGCGCGGGCTGTGTGTGACGGGGGTGTGGTGGCGCGCACGGAGGATGTGTTGCGATGGTGCGACGCCGACGGCGCGGTGAGAGGGTTGGATTTAACATGAATATGTTATTGTGCCCGACGTCTGGTCGCCCATATACCTATGCTTGCGCCGGCGGCGGGTGGGCCACGGCGGAGTGCCCGGCGCGCCGGGACGGGGGTGGAAGAGCGTTAAATTAATGAACCCCGCCGACGACGAGCGAACAACGACGGCGAGAGAGGGCAATTCGTGTGGGGATAATGGCGCTGTCACTCGGCCGTATCATTAGACACGTCGCGCGACGTCAATGTATATACACACGCCCAGATGCGCATTGAACCCCAGGAGGGGCGGCGGCGGTGGTAGATAGATAGATAGATAGATAGGTAGATAGATAGATAGACACACGTAGGTAGGTAGGCAGGAGATGCAGGTGTAGGATAGGTGTTTGGCGGGGGTCTGTGTCAAAATCAGAAAGTTAAAACGTGAATCGCGTCCGAACCGGCGTCGGCGCCGCGGGCGGGTGCGGGGTCGGGAAAAATGCCTCTGTAAATTGTGTGTGTGTATATATATATATATGCGCGTATTGTATATATTTTGTATATATATAAAGTGAATACGTGTACATGGGGTACCATCAATAACTCGCGGCGTACATATTTACGGGGGGTCACCGGTGCCATTGGCCTTCCGGGCTTAGGGCATGGCCGTTAAGGTTTCGCATCACCTGAGACCTGCAGAGTACGATTTATAACCCTTATGAACAGCCCATTGGCCGGCAGAGTGGCGTTGCCGCGCGCGGCACGGGGTGAATATCGGTGGGGCGCCGCTTGTTTATTACACTGCGCGGCCGGCCCCGCCACCGTAACGTTTTCATAATAATTATTATTGTTATTATTATTCATCCCGTCTGCTCGCCGGTATAGTTATACGCGGTCAGTTTTTTTTTTTTTACCGATCTTTATCGACGCGCGAGAGTTATAATACGTATATATAAACACATTATACGCGCTGTACGACGACCCCTTTGCGCGGTTTTCAAGTGCGTTCGTATCGGGGGCTCCACTTCCACCCTCGATATATAGATTCGATCTGTTTTGCGACCTAAAATTTTGATGTCCTCGCGCAGCTCTCGTCGGATGTTTTCCGACACATAATCTCGTTGCCGCGTCGAGTGAGGAGGGAATACGCGCGTCGAAGGAAAACTCTCCTCACTCGCACTTCTCGCACACTCTACGTACGTATATATATACGTATACCTATTCCGTAAGAGAATATTATATTATTTTGCGGCCGTGTGGCGCGCAGAACGGCGAAGGGTGTAGCATAGCGTATTGAAGAGAGGTCATGTGTACACATACACACACGACCAACAACTTTAGCTCTCTTATTCCTCGTTCTTCACCTCGACCCTCCGTGTGTGCCTTCGCTGTCTTCCGCTGTCACTCGACGATTTCAATTTAATAATAAATACCGACCAGGCACACATTATCTACCTCGTTCGGCCGTTGTTGTCGTTCCTCAAACTTCGTGGAGAATATATATATATATATATTTATTTATATTTAAACACATCACGAGGTTATAGTGTTTCTTTCCGTCTTCCGCGCAAATAAAAATAAAAAAAAAAAAGGTCGATAGGTCAACGAAAATTGGCCAGTTTTTGAAGTGGTGAAGAAGCGGTACACGCGCGCGCGCGACTAGACAATAAACACATAGGGCTCAGAAAATGTAAAAGGGTTGAAGGAAAAAAAGAAAAGTTTACTCGCAGCGTGTACGTCCGTACCGTGAATTTAATAATTCGCTCTCGTTTCGCCTACGAGTTGACGTCAAATCACTGTCTCCTTCCCTCTACCGCTAACACTTACATGTTTCTCGACTTTTGAGCACGTTTCACGCCTGTACAAACTAGTGTGTGTGTGTGTGTGTAAACGATAGCAATCAAAGTTAATGACTTGTTGATCGTTGTCGACGGCGGCAATAATCGTTGGCTGCGTGTGCGGGGGGATGAGGAAGGCGTGCGCCGCCGCCGGAAGAAACGCCGGAATCTTTAGAAGGGTTATCCAGTTTAAATTCGATCGGGAACGAGCTCCGGGGGACGCGCTACCGTTTTCGGTCTATAGGCAGTCGTTGAGCGCCGCCGAAAGTACTCCGCAGAATATACGTACAAACATATATATATATATAAGTAATATTATGTAATATAACGCTGTAATAGTACGACGATTTTTCGAATCCCTCGAGGACCCATAAGAATTAGTGTTTAACGCGAGTCGAACGCCGCGCGCTTGTTCTGCCGGCCGGCGGCGGAGTTTCGCGCTGCGTAGTTGCTCAACTGTGATAAAATATATCGGCGGCTAATCGTAAAAAAAAAAAAAAAGTTTAAACGTTAAAAAGTTTTTTTATACGCGCGCGGTAAACGGAAAAATTACTTTATTCTTCGCGTTTATGTATTTTTAACAATCGCAGCGGCCTGCAATGTCGCAGAGAGTTGTGTGCATATTTTGTCGGTCTGTCGTCGGAACGATTATTTTAATATTTCCACTCTGCGCTCGCTTGATCCAATAAAAATATCATTGTTTAAAAACCAGACGTTTACGTATTTTATTTTTTCTCGCTCGTTGTTTTATTATTGTTGTTATTGTTTTATTGTTACGGTCGTGTGTAATAATATAATAATATTCGGCGGGTCGTGTATCGGTTTATGTGAATATATACGCGCCGCAGTGGTGTACTAATCATCAAACTTGCGTGCAACGTTTTACTAAAGTTTCTTGGCCAATTTGAGCGTTACACATTCAATTTGAATATAATTATATTATGTTATTCGAGTTATTATAGTTTAGTTAAACAATTGTATATCATTAACTCGATAAACCGAATAGTGCACCATATAACGAGATTTAACTACACGCGACCGCCAGTAATTTCGTTTTCTATGACACATTATAGTATACATTATATATTTAAATCGTTACAGACGCTTATTCGCGAGTTTTGAATTCGGAATTAATCGCCTTGCGCTCCGCGCGCGCCTATATACCGTGCATTATTCCCGTGTCGGTACGTCGTTTGCAAATTAATGATTGTTTTTACGCTCGACGTTTGATTCGATCAAACGGGATTACGGTCTTGTTCGGATTTTCAATACGTCATCGTCGACTCGCTCGCGGATACGCAATAACACGTGTATATAATAACGTGCAGTTTTCATTGTCTGATTCACACGGCACACGTAATATAACGCATTACAGGTCGGTATATTAAATTGTCGCATTAACACACGAATCACAAATACACGCGCCGACACGCGAGCAACGAAAACGCAGCCGCCGCGCGTGTGTCGGGTCCACGTAAGAGACTAAAGTTCTTCGCGCGAACACCGTCGTCAAAAGCCACTTTAGGACTCTTTTTATCGTATGAAAGCGCGTTAACATATTATTATGCGTTGTTTTAAAACGGTTCGACGAGCGTATTAACACCACAAACGCGTGCGAGCGAGTGTTGTTACGGCACTTCACACGAGTCTACTCGATTACTGTACAACATGTGTTCGGGAACAATAACGTGCATTTGAATAACTATCATCCGAGTCTATGCTTGTAGATCGGGCTCTTTTCAAAGCCGCGCTCGCACTCGATTGCGCGCGCGGTCTGACTCCCCTTCAGTCACGGTAAAACTGATCTAAAAGATCAACCGAATCGTGTACTTTATACCCGGACAAGGTCACCCCCCCCCCTCCCGCCGCCTAATACGCCGTGTTTATGCAGTCCGTTATGCTAAAAACCGACAAAAAAACACAATACGAATGTAATGATGTAGTTGGTTAGTTGTTTGATTTTCGTTTTTCTATTCATTTTTTCCACTTGCCGCGAGTCGCGTTGTGCTCATTGTTTCCCTCGTGAGATGAGATTTTCGAATTGACAAAACTTTGGACGTGTATTATATAGAATAATCGGCCGATTGTACGGAATGTTTTCATTTTACAACTCGCCTCGTAAACAGTCAATCTACAAACGGAAGTCACCTTGTGTAGATGCGAAAACGTTATGCGTCGAGTTATGTCCGTTCTTTCTTCTTTTGCCGTGGCAATTTTTAATCTCTTCGCTGTATAGCGAAAGCTTTCACGTCGTCGTCTTTGAAATACAACGGGACACGTCGGGGAAAATAAAGTCATATTCGGCTGTGGGATATAAAAATATAAGCGAAAAATCTCTGCCAGTTGTTTTTGTCCCGAATTTCCGTCGAGAATTTATCGATCGTATTTTTATTTAAAAACGTACATTTTCCGGAATGGGGTTGATAATGATAAAAAACAAATAAATAATAACATTTCTCATATAATTCGTGTATAATCGCGTTTTAAGAAACGCGAATGTACTTCACAAAGTATACCAAAGGACGCGTCGATAAAGATTCCAATATAATTGGAGGGGATGGGGCAGGCTTGTAGATCGCTAGTAAATTATATATATATATACGTGTACCGATATTTATATTTATACAAGCTCGTATTATTTTTTTCCCCTCCGACGGACTAGAGAGATTTCCTCAAAAGGATGTGGAAGGGAACAAAAAGACAGTGTTCAAAGAAACGTTGTTTTTATACATATTATTTATGTACTTATATATAAATATATAAATTTCCCGGTTCGGCGTAAACCAATTAATGCGTGCCGCACAAAAAAAAAAAAGTATCGCCAATACGCGTTTTCGTTTCAGCATAAACATTCTTTCACAAATCAAATACAATCATCCGAGTCTCTCTCTCTCTCTTTTTTTTTAAATCCGAGTGTTTTTTATTTTTATTTTTTATAATTTGTTTTTAGATTTCCCTGTGGAAAGTGCTCTGCCGATGACGCGCGCGCGCTCGCTCGCTCGCTCGCCTGTTCAATACACACGTGAACGCGATCAGCGTGTGTGCTGCTGCGGCTAAAACACGCTTTCCATTACTAATTTTAAAACAAACGACCCTCCATTATCGTTTTACGACCCACTACTGAATTACCACCACGGCAGCATCGCATAATATACACTATACGGCGGTTATTATATTACACACACGCTTCGGTCGCGGTCGTCATTATTATTTTTGTTTTCGAGGTGTACGAACGCCGGGTAAACTTGGTCGCCGTCGTCGTCGTCGAACACGCCGAGTGGCGTCGCCACGTTTTAAGTGTACACGACGCATTCACATACTGTTAAATAATATTACTTGCTCTTGTATGAAAGAAAAAAGAAAAAAATAAAACCCCGTCGACACGAACGAACACGCGTTGATGTTTTGTCGGCCGCGGTGGCGGGCGAGGCACAGGAGGGCGTCGGACCCGTCGCGACGTCGTGTATCGTATACACATATTTTTATATTTATATATTGCGGCAGAATTTATAGTTAAGTATGAATAAATAAATTTATTTGCGAGTTTACTTGGACGGAAGAAAAAAAAAAATTAACTATAATCGCCAAACCTCACTCCGCGAGCCCCTTCATTCCGACATTTTATTATTATTTTTTTTTTTTTTATTAATGCGCGGCCGTTTTACCTACACGCTCGTCGTATATAATATCGCGTGTATAGGTATAGTGTGACTTGACAATTCATCATCGATATTGTTTTTTAACGCAGCTCGCGCGCGTCTGTTAAACGACCATACGCGCGTAGAGTAAGCTCTCGTGCATTTATTTATATATATATATATATGTACGTATATATTATATTATGTTGTATTTTTACGTGTGAGTAGTGTCCCCTGTGATTTGGCATTACTGCGCGCCGCCATGGAAAAACAGTTACATCGGGCTTTATGATGTCGTCCGTGTGTGTTGTTGCACCGCAGTGGGAGAGAAGCGCGCGAGGAGAAGGAAAATGAAATAAATTTTCCGGCGATTTGTTTCCCTTTTTTTCCCTTCCTTTTCTTGTCTTCTGTTTCCACGCGGTCCCCACACGATTTGTATATAATGTCTATGTGTTTACCTCTGCGACACCCCACCACCACCACCGCCGCAACCACAATTGTTATATATATAGTATATATTATATACTTATTCTCTCTTGTGTATATTTTTTATTTTATTTTTATACGCGTCGTATTGTATGTGTAATTATGGTATTTTTCTTATGACGATTCATTTTAAAACATGTTTAGTCTCGCAACGCGCACCGATCGAGGACGCAAAGTGAGAAACTGCGTCGGTGAGGAGGTTTTCCTTCGGTGCACGTGAATTCGGCTTCTATTTCATCGTGTCACGCGTCGAGTATAATTTTATATCAAATTTGGTCAATAGTCTCGTTTTATGTATATAGCAGAGGCCCCAGAAGAAAGGATTTTCCAAAATTCAACCCCTAAGGGGGTTAGAAGGGGTAAAATTGGCAGTGAGTGCGTGGTAATTCGCATTTTATATAACTAGATTATTATGTCATCAAAAAACCCGACGATCTTTACCAAAACGTAATGATTTTGCAATATCATATTATTACATAACTTTTACCGAAATCGCGTGCGTGCGATGAACAATCGAACGAATACAATAGAACTTTTTTCATTGGACGATCGAATACGATCGCAGGCAAATCTTTTGTCATTGGTCGATAAGCTCGATAGGCGTATACGATTAAAGCGAAAACCCGACGTGTTTACGCAAAAGGTATGGATTTTGCAACGTCATATTATTACATAACTTTTATCGAAATTGCGTGCGTGCGCGTTCCATTCCTCATTCAGTCGTAGACGCCGCGCCGTCCCCACATACTTACAATAAGTCAGTTATTTTTTAAACTACAAAATTCACTAGAAATATATGGCGAAACAACGTTTGCCGGGTCAGCTATAGTAATATATAAATTAGTGATTTTTTACTGGTATTGCGTAGGCCGACGATTATTTTCCAATCCGAAAAACACTAAATTATCGTTCGTAACGAAACGATTCGAATGAAATCGATTTTCCAAATTGATCAACAGACGTTTCGACGCGGATGTTTTATTTCTCACGTCACTGAAATCGTGTACGCCGAGTGTTCGTGGACTACCCCGTCGATTCCGAATCGTCTGGACGAGACTTTTTCGCTTTACAGCAGTGATATTTATTTTATTTTCTACCCGCGGACTCGTCCGATATGTATTATAATATCGCGTGCATGGAGATTGAAAAAGGAATATACCGTTTACAATGCGACAACTGCAGGTGTGCGAACGAAGCGAGTTAAATGAAATTTAACGTTTTAAAATGCATTATCTTCCACGGTGACTATAGTTTTCAATTATTAAAACGGTAAAAAATCAAAATGTAAATTTGTAAACGTTACGCAAGAACGTTGAAGATGGTATTTGAACAAATTAAGAATTGGCGCTAGAGAAACGACGATGAAAATCATCACGAGGTATGTGAAAGAATCGTCGGTGTATATTTATATACTATTATCGTGGGATTTATGTTTGCGCGTTGACTTTCGCGGTTTATTTTCATATTTGTGATATTGCTGTATTATTTTCGTTTTTCGTCGAAGAACCGTGTTCGGATCGCCATTTAACCGACTCGCGACGCCCGCACCGCAGACGTCGTGTATATAGTGTTACGCGACGCGCGCCATTCCGCGAGATAGTTTTCGGGGGCGGAAGAATAAAAAAAAAACCAAGGACCCGCGACAGGCGTATGATTGATAGACCGCGGATTAAAATATAATGGGATACTACTCGACGTACACGGAACACATTCGATTTGACGAGGAAAAAATTCACTTTTCGAAATACATTCATGTATTATTCAAAAGCCTAAAAAACGTTCTAACGTAAATGTTGCTGAATGTGTAACGTGCGTACACGGTATTGTTTTACAAACAAAAAAACAAAAAAACAAAAAACAGAAAAAAAAAAAAAAGAGAGAGAGAAGAAAATAATACGTAAGGAAAAAGAGAAAAGGCACCTCGTGAAATGGTATACAAACAAAGGGCGGATAAAATGAGGCGAAAAGCACTTTGTGACTGGCTGTAAATAATAAATGCGCCGGATTTCCTGGATTATGCGTCGAATTTTCTACAGAGGAAATTAGCTTTTACCAAATTCGAATTTTTTTTTTTTATACTCTTTTTTCGTCGCGCGCCGCGGTGTGTAAGGCGCCGCCGGATCCCCGTGGCGGTTTTCACGAAATCTCGCGTATAATGCCTATCCGTATATACCCCCCCCCCCCCTGCGCGGCGGGTACTATATGGCGGAATAAACTATTCTTTCCGCAATAACGCGGTATATTGTTAACGTATTCACGTATGCGGCGAACGCGCGCCGCCGCCGTCGTTGTAAATATAGCGCCGTATCGATCAATGAGTTTTTAATAAAATCACGTATACCTAGTAGTGAAATAACGGTTTATAAAGATGATACTGTAGATTCGATGGAAATATTATATACGTGATAAATTGATCTCCTCGACGCGCAGTAGGTGTATTTATCTATATATATATACGTGATGTATATAATAACGTATAGGTTGAACACATATATTGTGTTGAAAACTTTTCAGATCAATAACGAGTCGTCGTCACGTGCATAAAACTTTTTTCGGTTTTGATTTAAGCGGTGGCGGCGGCGGCGGCGTTTTGCCAAATTTGTTATGTAATGTTCTAATTTGTTTTGTAAACTGTGTTACTCGCGCCCGCGTATACAGAGCGTTATTAAACTTTCGTCGTGCTCAGACATACACGTTTTGTACACACGAAAAACATACGCGCCGTCTCGCGCTGCAAACCCTACGTCATCGTGAACAGCGTCGCACGGTCGATTACGTCACGATAATAATAATAATAATGTCTTCTGTTATAGGGGAGTTGATGGCGCGTTCGCGTCTCTTTGAAATGTTACATATATATTTAATACAGGCACAACAACACTGCGCGTCAGTGCGTAGTCCTCCCGATAAAAGCGCCGCTATCCGAACGCGCCGTAATAACATAATAAATCTACGTTTTCGATTTGTAGTTTATAACCGACCGTCCGACAGCGTTGGGCAGTTGTCGCACTACGCAGTTGACCGCGGTTATATATTTTTATAAATTTTTCTTTTTTTTTTTTTGCGAAAATCCAGCGCGTTACAGACGACTAGAACCTCCCCATGGGAACACGGATCAGACCGCCGTCCCCTTATTTACTTTTCGGCGGCGGCGGCGAGACGAGTTTTATTTTTTACCTTAGTGTCGTTCGACATTTATTTTTTCTCTGCGCCTCGTTTTGCCGAAACGACGAAAATCAATTTCGGGTTTGTGTGCCGTCAGGGAATAGAGAACGAACGCGCGCGGCGCACCCGCGCCTCGCAGGCCGATTTATCACTATACCTTTCCCGGAGATTCACAATAAAAGAAGTTTTATATTCTTTGACGATGAACCATACGCGGGGCCAAAGCCGATAGATTTTTTTTACTTCTATTTTTTATTTTTTCCTCCGTTTATTTATTTATTTTGCTCGGGTCCAGTGTGTGTGTGCGTGTGTGTAGGGAAACTAGGTTTCCATATCTTTGAAATTACGCGTCTTTTTGCGCGTGTTTTGCCGCACTCGCAGGTTATCATCATAAGAAAATGTGGAGAAAAAAAGGGAAAGAAAAACGAGCGGTTTTATCTTCTGAGGCTTAACCGACTATTCTGTGTATCTGGTCTTTGGTCAGGTAATCACAAAGATAGATCGAACAATTTTTTTTCTCCCCCGTACAAAGCATTCGACCGCAAGTCCACGGACGGCGTACCGTGTAGGCAATTCAATGGCACCAAAGTCTTTGATCTACCCATCCTCGGGGTGGCCGTCGACTCTAAAAAGATTGTATCCCGATACGTATAATTTCGGTATCTAATTTCCTCCGATACGAAACTCTAATGCCACCGGCAACGTGACAATATATATAATATTACGTATATTATGCATATGTATATACGTAATATTATGTATATAAATGTATATTATATATTTTGTGCGTATAACTTTACACAACATCAGAACACCACTCCGCCGCCGCCGGTGTGTACAACTGCAGTTTGCTGCCGTACACTCGACAATACCGTGTGCTCGAATTCCGTTTGTCCGTGTGTGTGTGTTACTCGAAAACAATAGAAATTAAAATTGTTTCGTTCGTTCGGTCGTCGTCGTCGTCAAGGTAAAACGTTTCGCATTACACGTATAAAATATTATTTCTATGCCGTCGTACACACTGTACACGCCGTATTATTATTATTATTATATACGTATATTCCGGTAATTACACGAGACGCTATTATCTTAACACATACGCGCGTTTCTATCATATAATCGTATGTATAAAGTATATACGGTTTACATTGTGTATTGCGCGCGCGTAAAACGTTTTTTTCCCCTCTCGATGAATGCACTTTTTGATATACGCCTATCGCGTGTTTATACGTACGTATATATTTCATACGCCGCCGCCTTTTTCTCGGTGCGCCTAAAAAAGTTGGCCAGTCATGTTAATAAAAAAAAAAAAAATCCAATTAAATCTATTCGGTTTGATTACATACCGCCGCCGCCGCGCCCCCGGAGTACGCGGGAACGTCCGCACGTGACTAATTACCAAAAAAAAATAAATCTACCGTGTCCGCGTCGTCGTCACAATATTCCACGACTTTATTTTCATACGTGATTTACGCGCGGGGTGGCGCATCCGGGCCCGCGGAATCGCCCTGTTAAGTACGTACCATTATCGTACTACACACGCGATGAGTTCTCACTTCGGCCCGCCGCCGGTGTTTGTGTAGAAATTAGCCGACAATACTGTTCGCGTCCGTACGCTGCGATATCGTCGCGTTTTCAATCGTATTAAACGACAAAATAAATACGAACAAGATTAATATTGAACGACAATTACATACAGAAATATTTCGTACTGTTTTTTTTTTTCCCAACGCATTGTTGTTACTACTACCATTTATTATTATGAGTGCTAGAGACGCGGCGACCGAGGCGTGTATTCTTTCCGAATTATGTACGGACATTTTTGTGTTTTCTAACCAAGGTCTATAATATATACGTCATCGGTTCATTATCACGGGTCGACGGGCTCTCCTTTCCGATGCCGATCTCCACGCTCCGCCGAATACCGAAATCACCTGCGAGCGGCGTCACGACCGCCGCGGCCGCCTATTACGTGCGCGCGCGTACGAAACGAAACCCCAAAATATCCGAAAGCGTTCGCACGAAAAACGGTGTTTTAGTTTTACACCTTTGAACCTATTCCTTCGGCGTGTATATATACTTGCAATCATAGGAATCCGGTGGAATTATTCGTGCCCATACACGACTGTGCGCACGCGCGCGCGCGGACCATACGAAACCCCGGAATATCCGAAAGCATTATTATTATTCGTACGGCGACAAAAGGCGTTTTACACCTTTGAACTTATTTCCTTTACTTCCGAGCCAACCGCCGAACACTTGGTTCGATCGCGGGAATCCGGCTTAATTCTACGTACGCGATCATTATTCAGAGTTCCGCGCGCACGCTGTGCAACGTTATACGCCACTGTTATTGTTTTACGTATCGACACAATTACTAGTTATATAACCACGGTACGGATTGTCTTACATCATTTCTCATTGTCGTCGTTTTCGGAAAATATACTATTCCTCCCTCCTCCGTTCCGAGTTTATTGTTTCGCGCGCGTGTTTATCATAATTTTCCATACTTCAATACACGTTCTAATAGTACACCTTCAAGTGTACGAGCATAACAATATTATATGTATAGGCGGTACGTTTTTTTTTCTCTCCTTCTGAAGAACGCACTTTTGCGATAAAATGTTTCTGTGAGGAGGTCTCCCCCGTCCGAACCGTCTCGTCGTTTCTTGATGGCGTTGTACTTACGAAACCCCGTAGCACTGTGTACACTAGCTGACACTAAGTTTTCCTGTCTTACTCTTTAATAATTTTTTTCCCTACAATTTTTCATACTACTGTCCATGTCAGATCCACAATTCGTGCTTTCAATTAACCGCTTCCCTTCCGCCCCCCCCCCCGCCCCGTCATAAATATAAATGGCGTTTTACGGAGGGTGGAAAACTTTTACGTTTTCAAGTTCTCAGTGTACCTAAAAAATCCAGCATCCGGTGGCTGGATTTTTATAATGTTACCTTATTTCCTCTCTTCTTCTCGCACGCCTGCATAAAGCCCTATTTAAAACTAATTACTCGTTCAAGAACTCTGTCTGCCCCGGTAAACGACATTTGCATAATAATAATAATAATAATAATGATTACAATAAAACAAAAAAAAAGTCTCCCGTACAATATCCGGTCGTATAAAACTATTTTTAATTTTTAGAGCATATATATACAAGTGGCGAAGAAAAGCTCGGCTTAGCGTTTGTTTGTGTGTGTGTGTATATATATAGTTCTCTTGTATTATTCTTTTTTTTTTTCGTATTTCCGACGAGATTTTAATTGACTTGTTGGACGGTTAAAAAACTATTATTTATTACGATTATTTATGCCGTAATTCGGCTGTCGTCGGATTTAACAAAAATATCGCGCGTATACACCAATCCCTCTTTTTATTTATTTATTAATTTTTCTTTTTTTTTTTTTTTTGATGGATTACGTTTTTTTTTTTTTTTATAATTTTTACACTCCACCTGGGTAGTGTACCTACGCTGCTGATGTACAAAAATATAATATAATAACCGGTCAAGTTTGAAAGTCGCACGGACATCAGTGTATTAAAAATTGTGACGCGGTAGGGTGGAATATAGCGTTTTTTACCCAATTACGCATTTTAGTGTTCCCGAGTGTAGGTGTAAAAATTTCAAGACCCGGTTGATAATATTTATTTCACGAGGATACAAAAATCTATATATATATATATATATATATTGTAGTTATATATAGTCCTGTGGAAATTGATTCGTTTTTTTTTTCACACTGGCTAACGAAATTATGAGCGTATAAAAAAAAACTGCGTGTAAAAACGTAGATAGGAATGAAATTTTCCGTCGTAGTCATTTCAGGCACGGGAAAATGTAATCAACTAGCGGGGAAAAAAAAAACGGAGTTTCGTTCAATTACCGCGTCTGTGTTGGACCTGATTACCGATATTCATAATATGTACCTACTACATAGTCGTCGTCATTAAGTGCCGTATTATTATTATTACTATTACGTTTTGTTTTTAAACTTGATACATGTTTCACGCGTATGCGACAACATATATATATATATATATTTACCAGATTATGTGTTGTACGTGTATCGCAGCTGCTGCAGAGAATAAAAAACGAGCTGTCCCCGACACGTACAAAGCTTTCTTTTGACGCTCGCCTGGTGCAAATGCATTTTTTTCCACCCCGATAGGAGAATGCAATGCACAAAGGTTGTGTTGTACACGGTTACAGTGGGTGGAGGGCGGGGGGAGGAGAAAAAAAAGAAGAAAGACTGTGTAAACAAGCAATGTGCTTTTATAAGTCCACCCCATACAATTTTTTTTTATTTATTTTATTTTTATTTTATTTTTTTTTTTTTAATGACGACTATCGCGCTTCATTAGAACACTGCACGAGTGAAGTGGTTGACTGAAAACGTCGGCGCGAGTTAATGAACATTTTATCCCGTCGTGTGTCTAGTGTTGTATCTAATGTAATTTTTTCGTTTCGTATTTGTTCACAGCGCGGGTCCGACGAGATGGTTACATCGCCGGGGGTTGAAGGAGGACCGGTGAGCAACGGAGACACGATGGGAACTAATCACGTGGACAACAACAACGACGCAAAGAAGGTAAACGTAGTTTTTATTATTATTATTATTATTATTATCGTCTTCACATCTGCAGACCTCTGCGAAATGCGCGTTCCGTTTGATTAATTCGACTGCTGTGCCGACGTATATATTTGTGTGCGCCATTTGACCTTAGATTCGAAATTATGTAATCCCGCGTGACAATTTGCGGTTTTGATCATGGAACTTTTCTCTCGATTTTTCCCCTTCTGTCGCTATTATTGTTATTATATTTATATCAACATTTGACATGTGTGCAAACTCGAACGTCAATGGGAAACTCGCTACGGATGATTGACAAATACGTCAGTAACTTTCCGTGTATATATATAATATACGTATATACAATGGAAAATAGAAAGAAAAAAAAAATCTTTGTTTCTCAAACACAACAAGTTCGACGGATGCGTTTCCCGCCCCTATTTTACGTTTAAGATAATATTGACTGAGAAAATCTCTCTCGTCACGAATTGCGTCTGTGAAATACAATTTTCGCGAAATCCCATTTCTTGTACATATTTGTTTAGGTTCGGTTGTGTTTGAGGTCGATTCGAAAAATACTTATCGTATATTCATCGTGCACCGCCCCGGCGCGGCGCCCAGACATGTTTCCGTATATTATATTTGACGATTACCGCGTATCGTAGCGGCCCCCGTGATTTTCTTCTTTATTAGTGTTTTACCAATCGTTTTTCCACCGGCAAATCGGTAATAACAATTCAAATAATATTATAATATTGCATTGCGTGCTAAAGATTAACAACGGGTTTTCCTTCAATTTTCGAGGGATCTCGATCCTGATGTTAATTATTCGGCTGCCTACGCGTTTCGCCAGAAAAAGCATTATTGTGTTGATTCGTTTCGTAGCGCGCAGTTATCCCCCGGATAACTAGCTAGGTACCCATACGGCGCGACGACCGCGTATAACCACCGCTCGCGTAAACACACACACACATATACAGAAGCTTGTTTCGCTTGCACATGCGAGGTCGTTAATAATTAACCTCTCAGTTTAATGTGGTGACACGAAAACGCCGTGTACCTACCGAGAATACGACTTCCGGTCGGACACGCGTAATTTAATGACTATACACACACGCGGGACAATGCAGGATTTCGCGTCGTCCCATAGAGTCTCTCGAGTTTCCAACGTTTGCGCATATTATAATGTAGACAGTATGTATGGGTCTGTGGCGCGGTTGTATAGGTGTCGATCACGGGCGTAACGCTCGATAGCTTTGCGATAAGAATTCGACGGTAAATATTCGAACGCGCGCGCGTTACGGTGTGCTCTCGCGGTGTGCCGCGGCGCGAGGGACGAGGGCGCACGTCGCGTTCGTGTGTTAGATTTCGATAACGGCCCGCGAACTTTGTTATACACCCGTGTAACGGACGTATCGACTTGTTGACATCAACCGACGACACCCATCCCCCTACCGCTAGTAGTAAAAACAGTGAGACGAACTGCCGATCGTCATGACAACCCGATTCGAAAACACTAGCTCGTAAAAAAAAAAAAAGAAGTAATAATAATAACAATCGAACACTTGTGTTGTTGCACGTGGCGAGTGTGTGATATTTCCCTTACCCTTTCGTCGCCGAAGTGCAGGTCTTGAACTCGACGGCGGTGGCATACACATTTTACACGTGAATATACAAGAAGCATATATTAGGTACTATCGAAAGGTGTCTATCAAACACGCTGCGCGCGCGACGTGTTTGCAGAGAGAGAGAGAGGAACGGACAGGGAAAGAGAGGGGTGGATAAATAGATAGGGAGAGAGAGAGAGAGTTTGAACGGTTAAAAGAGACGGAGACAGAGGGGGTGAGAAGCAGTGTAAGGGAACGTTGCGGGGCGGTAGAGTGGGACGAAAGAAAAGCGTCCGAGTTAGGTAAAAGCGTTATAAAGAGTACCTATATATAGTGAACGTTTTTAATAACATCGTTTTCCAGTCAGTGTTTAAAATATATTATTCTTCTTTATTAAATTTCCCACACTAAGGCTATAATAATGTTTGAATGTGGTAGTGGAAAGAACGCGTGGTGAGGGAGGAGAGGGCGTGACGTGCTCGCGCCCAAACCGAATTTGATGGTTGAACGCTTTCAGCAGCGCGTGGAGGTGGTTATATACGTATAATATATATGGGGAAAAAAAAAAAAACGAAAGAGAAAAGCTCGATATACCCCGGGTGTCCCGTTTGCTCGTTATACTACGGGGCTCCGGCTACGATTTTTCATTTTTAACAGGCGTGAAAAAAATTGCATACGAAATCCGAAATAATGTATATCTCCTCCACGCGGCGGCGGCGGCATTCGAGGGCTGAGCGTTATTATTACGAGACGTGAAGGATTTATAAATTTCACTTTATCTTTTTTTTTTTATTCCCCCCGCGTATTTCTCCACCAGATACCACTAGCGTGGTCTCTCTTTTTCTCCCCTTCGTCTTTATATCTCATCATATACGCGTATCGTATACAAGCATAGTTATATAATATAATGTTTTAATCGCATATCGTGTGTCGTGTAGCCGTTTCTCGCCCGACCGTGGTAGAGGGGGTTCGGCGTGACGGTTGTGCGCGGGGGAGAGTTTGTCGAGGACCAAACTGCGCGAAACAATTGTTAAGTAATAATAATAAAATCCCTATTTATGTATATATATATGTGTGAGCGCGCGCGCAAAAAGTGTACTGCAATAATTATACGTCGTTGGTGGGGAGAGGAGTCGAAAAAAGGAAAAAAGTCCTTCGCCCACGCCCGCGGTCCACTCGCCCGCGCGCGCGCGCGCCGTTAAACGCTCCGCGGATAATTTGAAAGGAGTTCGCAGTTGAATTATTTATTACGCGGCGGGGGAGAGAGGATAGCGGTTCGCACACTTGTACGGTTTATTATTATTATATACAGCAAGAAGAGCCGCGCGCGCGCCCGGCAGCTAAAGTGGCGAACGGCGACGGAAAGCGGTTTAAGACGTAAAGTTTTGTCAGGCATTAGGTCAATATAATATAAAGAGGAGTAGTTTAAAAGCATTAACGGTGGTAATATGACCGAGGTAATTGGGAACGAGAGGGAGACGGCGCGTACGGTGATCTAGTGTATTTGCGCGTTTGGCCTCCTCGGTCTCTCTGTGACCGTTCTTTGCGGCGGCGGCGCGTTACTGTCGCCGAGACGATAAAATTTGACAAGCAAACTGATGAAACTCTCGTAGTCACGGCCGTCTCTCTCGTCCTCCTCCTCTTGCGTCCTTGCGCTTTGCGAAAAAAACTCGTTTGTACGCCGACAAAGTCTAGATTAAAAGTCCGTTTAAAGGAAAATCCCGCCGCCGCCGCCGCCGCCGCAAGCGCGATCGTCACGCCCCCGAGTCCTTCGTCCTCGAATTAGCAACACGTATAGACGCGCGTCGCACTAAATTTTCTCTCTAAATTAGCTCTTCGCGCCGAAGCAATTTTTTCCTCTCACCTCCACGACGCTATTATTATTAATCGAAACATTCGCGTTTTCCCATTAGTCGCGCGTTCTCTTCGCGCGGGTCGCGTTGATTTGCATTCGACGTTGGTGTATGCGTTTGGAAAAAAAAATCGATTTTATTCGTAATGAATGTAGAAAACGTTGCCAGGTTTTAACGAAACGCTTATCGAACGATTGTTATTTTTTCAATATAGGTATTGTTTTTTTTTTCGAATTTATTTTATTTTTTTAATCGTTGTACGCTTATACGCCGCATCTTTGACAGGCCGCCGCGTTTTTCCTTGTTATTGCCGTGTCGGGGGAAATGAAAAAAAAAAACCCATTTCGACTGTGAATTATATATTCTATTATTCTATGTATAACGTACAACACATAAAACTATGAATAATTCTTATTATATATCCCTTATAAATATTATTTAACTTCTGAGACTTGGAATAGTTCTGAGCTTGTATTTTTTTTTCGTTTTCTATCATCTAATACGTATATTATATACTCGTATATATAAAAAATAAATATGTTTAAATATTAATACTCGTATAACAAGAACAAAATATTTTTATTCTATTTAATAATATTTTATTATTATACGATATATATAAATTTTTAATTTTCCGTCATATCGATCGCTCTATATTTTTGAACTTTTTTTCTTCTTCATATTCGATTTTAAATTAATGAACACGTGTTACCCGCATAACGAATTCACTTTACATTATAATCCGCTCCTTGAATTAGTTTATTCTTTATCATCAAAAACACCTTAGCCCGTATGTCTATTTCGAGTTGGGGGAAAAAAAAAAAAAACGTTGACAAATAATAATTATAGCACTACGCATAAATTTTAGTTGAATACTCTTATAATTAAATTAAGGATTTTTTTTTTCCCCAATTCATCGTATCTTAACATTATAGACTATACCTCTGTATATAAATTATTATACGTATATATTGTAGTCGTTCGATTATCATAATTATTTTAATAATATCTGTAATTATCGTTGATTAAATCTAAGGCGGAGAAATTCGACGATCGCCGAATAATGTCATTATTAGGTTCACGCCTACTTCTTCTTTTTTTTTTCGTTATTTAAAGACATAATATTAAAAAGATTAGAAATAATTATACATGAAATAAGCGAAACCATGTTGAAAAAATTACTCATTCATGACAATGTAAACTAAGCTATTATGAAAAAGAGTTATAATAAGAAGGCTTATAAAGTGGTTTAAAAGAAACTTAAATTAATTTTGATATTCGAAAGAAACTTTTAAACCCTCGGTGGCTTACGTATCTGCACACGTACAGACGCCCGGAAAGACATTGTTCTTATTAAAATGTCCGAATATACTTTCCGGTTGTGCTTTACAGGACCTGATAAACGATTGTAAATTTAAATTCGTCAAAATGGGCGATACACCACTGTCTGGGGGGTCAGTATTTTTTTCTCCGTAAACAATTGAAAATCATTTGTCTTCAAATCAATTATTATAATCACGTAAAAAACTAAAATCGTAGAGAAAAAAGGCCCATTTAAATCGCATATTATGACGCGTACTCTCGCAATGTACGCATACGAGATAAATAGCGTTTAAAATATTAAATTTTGTCTCGGTTTTTCTCAAATCGATTCGAATAAAAGTATTGTGAGAAATAATTTAAACGGAAATAATAGTTGTGACTCTGATACTTGATATTTAGCACTGGTTTCGAATGTTTCGATTGGAAATTTTGAAACAAACCGGGGAAATGTATGATATATAACGGCCGTTCGCGTGTCGTGTAAAAGCATCACGAGCTTAAAAACGTATTTTGTTTGAGTTATATCTCACAGTGACTCTTTATCGTGTACATTTATCCGCGTTGAAATAATTTCGAAATTCTGCTGCAGTTTTGAGTGGAAATGCGAATTTTAGAACTCGCGAATTCGCGTATCATGAAACTGTTGTCCTGCTTTGTGCGTCCGGTTACACGAATGAACGCCTGGGTCGACTTACGCGTTGTAATGATTTTTTCTCTCTCTCTCTCTTTCTCCCTCTCTCTCTCTCTCTCTCTCTCTATGTCTCTTTCTCTCTTTTTTTTTTTTTTATTTGTGGGTTATGTGGCAAATAATATACCCCCGGTTTCCTAGCCGCAAATTGAATTCGCGTTGTCTGCGGTAATCCGCGAGTGTGTGCAGCTGGCGTGCGGCCCGAAATTGCCGTCCTTTTGACCAACGTTTATTTTTTCTGTTTCAGGTCAAACTAGACAAAACTGCCAACAACAAGCCGTCCCGCGTGATACACATACGCAACATACCCAACGAAGTCACCGAGGCCGAAGTCATACATCTGGGCATACCGTTCGGCAAAGTCACCAACGTGCTTGTACTCAAAGGCAAAAATCAGGTAAGATAATTTTCATCATTTGTCCTACCGCTGACCCACCGCTCGTAGAATGCCGCGGAGTATATGGCGAGAAATGATTAACAAGTTTTTATTCTTTAAGCTTGTAAAATGGGGTTTAGGTTGTTGTGACTTGCCGGCTTTAAAGGGCATTAAGAGCATTAGACCGTCGAGTTGTTATAGATTAAGAGATAGCGTCACAACTTTTTGAAGAGTACCAACTCTCTCTGTTTTTACTACGCCAAACTCGTCATTGGTTAAAGTGTCATTTTTGCCGTTGCATTTAGAGTTGAAAAAGTTTTCGAATGTCTTAATTGGTTTAATTTATTAAATGTTATTCCACAAGAAAATTTCGTTTCACTAATTACGGTATTCTTCGGTGCACTCCCCTCCTATCGTCGTCATTGGGCGAAAAATGATAATCAACTAAATTAATCATTTATTAGCAGTGACGTTTTATAAAACGTTTCGTACACAATTTATATTACGTTTAGACTCGAGATACAGATAAAAAAATAATTTTTTTTTATTTTATATAAACGCTCTCTCAACTAAAGTCGAAACGTCGTTTATAACGTTCGTGATAAAAATAATATGTTGATATTTTCGTCTCCGATGTGATTTATGACGAGCGTACATTCGAAAAATGTGACGCTTTGTTCATTAGGTCGCGGTCGTCTTCCGATTAAAAATATCCGTTCGGTTTGTAGACGTTTTTTTTTTTTTTTTTTAGTAATAACTCGGTAATCACGCGGTTCTCTGGTACCCCTCTCGCCGTTGTAATCTCGTCGCGCGTTTCAATTTCATCTTTCGGCTTCGCGCTACGTGCTCGTCGACACCGCGGCGAAATCTAATGAGAAACATTGACGGGGTGTTGCCCCCCCTCCCCCTCGGTACATTGACATTCACAGCGGTGTTGAGTGTAATCGTACCCTTTTAAATTGATCACACCCTGTATAGCACGCGCTATAAAGAGAGCGTTGCATTGTCACGCGTAATATTATGCCCTCCACTCGCTCTGCCGCCGCGCCGCCACCGACAAAACAATAATAATAATTACATTTTTTTTTTCTTCTTTTCTCTTTCCTTTTCCATTTTTTTTCGTGTGTTGTTCGCGTGTGCAAACCGAATAGTATTAGTCGTGTACGTGGTGTATATACGATAAATTTGTATATGTAGGGGGTAAAAAAAGGTGACAAGATAAATGCGAGATTGTAGGAAATCACGATATTTCTCGCCCCGCTGTAACCCTTCGTTCGTCTCCCCACACCCCCGTACCTCTGCCACCGTCCAAACGTTTATTCTCGGGTTGTTCCGTTTTTTTTTTTTGCCTTCCTTCTACTTCGACCCTGATGTATCACAAAGAACATACGCACACGATGCATGGGTAAATAGAAGTATTGTAGCGGAAGTGGAGGCGAATAATAATAATAATAATAATAAAAAAAAAAACCCCTTGTTTCGACAGTCTTTATTTTCCACGGCCGGGGCCAGTCGACCGGAATAATATAACTTTCTAGGCTGTAAATCCTCCTCGGTGTGCTCTCGACATCTGACGTATTGAGGAACAGTTTTCCCTCGAGTGCGCGTATCTATAATATGTATATATGCACACACACACACACACAGACGTGTGTGTATATATTTGCACCACGCGCGCACATGCGTTGGGCGTGTGTATTTGCTGGCGAGAACAAAAAATTGTCGAGAAACGCCTTGAGCCGCCTCTCGTATATACGTATATCCAATATCTATGTATATTGTATATTGTTGACGATATTTGTTGCATCGTTTTTTTTTCTTCTTCTGTTGCATCCGTTAAAGGATTTTACGGTTTAGTCATGTGAAAATTTGATGCGAATTTATCACGAGAAAAAAATAAAATAATAAACGAAAAAACTCTATAACGATACTCTATACGCGTTCGTTGTATTATATTATACTATGATAAAATTAATAATTCTATACGTCTTCTCCTCATAACCGCGCATATCTCGTTTAAACGAGTATCTCGCGTCCGATCGCGGTCTAATTTATTACGATTTTCGAGTAACCAATCCGTATTTCAATTATTTAAGGAACGTTCGATGATCGAGATTACCGGCTACGACGAGCACCATCGCGGAATTCGTTTATTTTAAACAATAATTATACGTTATTATAATTTTTTTTTTTTTTTTCCATCAGTCTCCGAGCTCAGATACAACTATTGTCGATAATCTCGAGACACCGTGTACACGTTTCGATTGTCTTTTTTATTTCGATCCTATCGTTCTCGCGTACTCGTATCGATTTCGTGTGTGCGTTTCGAGAAAAAAAAAATTCACACGTTAAATTCATAACTTTTGATTTTAAGAATTTTTTTCCCTTATTATTATTGCTCGATTAAAATTTATTATTACCGAGAAATTTTTTATCTGTTTAACTCGCTTCGTATGAGTGTGTGTAATATATATATATATATATATTACGTTGTATAATTTATAGGTTCGTAGCTGTCTGTTGAAAAGGTGTCTTGTTATTATATTTACACACACGCACATATGTGTACGCGTCACATTTTTTCCGGGGGTGTTGGGGAGGGGGGACTATATTTCATTCACATCATTTAATTTTTAGTCCATCTATGACCCAAATTCTTGAAATCACTTTTATCTATTCGTAATTTGTATTTTTCGTATATCTACTACTATATCGACTAATTTATCCAAGTGAATAATGCGAATTGAAATTTAAGAAATAATAATCGCGAATTTTTTCCTCTGTCGTCTGCAATAACGAAATAGTCGCAGTCGCGGTCGAAATTGTTTGAGTAAATTCGATTGTTATTGTTCCGCCGCTTACTCCCCTTTATACGCTGTAAAGACAATATAGTGGTGAGGTGAAATCGATTCGGACGGAAATCGTTGGCTTTTTCTTCAATCGATCTTTATATCGTTTCAGTCTTGATCGAATTGTCGTCGCGGACAAGGCGGTTGGAAATATTTCGTCCGTTCGTTTCCCGTTGGTTACGCGCGATGTAGTTTTTTCTTTGTTTTCCCTAACCGATCGATTTCGTAAAAAGTAGGTAATGTAAATTTTATTTGCGCTCTAAAACAATGCATTTCGAGCACAAGATTCATTTCGTGTAGGATTAAAGAAAAATCAAAATACTCATTCGTGTTGTTAAGGCCGAATGTTATTTATTTTTTTTAAATCCTTTTTCGACGCATTAAAATCCGCGCGATAATATTATATATTTTCCGCGTAAAATCGTAAAACGACTCCCGACGAAATACAAATTACCTTTTCGTCTTTTCAACTTTATTAAATCGTTTCTCGATTTAAAAAATAAAATTATAAAAAAAATATACAAACAATTACAGTCTTAAATTTTCACCCGGAGGCAGTTTCCATCTTTCTCCTCCCTCCTCTCAGTATTCGCCATGTATGTGTGTACATGCATATATATGTGTGTCCTTGCCTTTGCCTGTTAAACGAATCTTCGATCCCGAACTCTATAAAGCATTTGATTAATTATTATAATTAGGTAACCGTCGTCGTAACGGAATTTTCCAAGAGTTGTTCGATCGTTTGTTCCGGCGGCGGTGGCCTTTCGTGCGCGTGTGTATGTATGGTATCCAAATAATTACAATCATCTTTCCACCGCGGGCAGCAGCCATACGTGTGTCGGGAATCTATTGTGTTCTCGAACGCCGCGCGTGTTCTCGCGAAACTTTAAGAGAAAACTCAGCTCGCCGCTGCCGCATCGTCGCACGTTGAATAATCATTTAAAACATTCGAGAGGGAGGGTGGCAGAGGGAGAGGAGATGGAGAGAGAGAGAGAGAGAGCTAGGAAACCCCACAGGTACTTCTGCTGTGTAATTAATAGGTGGTGCACAATTTCGATTCATCGCGTATAACAATAATAATTAGTCGGTCCCCTGCAAAGTTGCGCGGAATCGACACGCGGGTTGGCAAAGTGCTGCCTCTCCTCTCGCTCGACCCCTTCCCGCCGACTATTACGTCCAAAGGTTTCCGTCTCGGAGACGGACATTTTTTCCCTCTCGTTTATCCATCTCATGCACATCATAATATATAGTAGAACATAATATCATGCATTTTATATTGCGTCGTTGAACGTTTTGTTTTTTTTTTTTTACATATATTTGTCGTTACGTTCTATTCCCCACGCCTACTCGTACGCATTATGAGACGTATGCCTCTCGCGTCCGCACGTGTTGTCACAAATCAGTCGTCGCACATGTATCTCTCCCCCTTTAGGAGAGATTAGACGCGTTATTATTTTCGTCCGTCGTGTTTCGCACGCCGCCGGTCGGAACGAATCTGTTAACGAGTTCCACGCGAAACGCTTAAAAGCACGACGACGACGGTCAAAGTTTAATTCCATTAATATCTCGGGATGAATGACGAGCTATTTCCGTCCCCGTCATTTTTCCACAGTATCGACGCGCAGGAACGGCGGCGGCGGTGGCGGCGACCGTCGGTAAATAACGGAAAAGGATGAATCCAAATAAAGCTCATTATAGACGTTATCGATTTGTGCGATACGTTTGTCCGGTATATAAGAGTGATGGTGGCAGCGGCGGCGATGGCGTAGCGGTGGTTTTGCTAACGATGTCTTCTCAGCTGGGGTTCTCGTTAAAGGATTACCTATACAATATATATATATATAAGTATACATACACATATATATATTTCTTTTATATAAGACGTATTTTAGCGAAAAATAAAATACTATTTCGAATCATCTTCGGCGGTATATTACGATGACGGATGACATGTATGTCATATATATATATAAGTACAGTAGAAATATTTTATTATTTCGTTCCTAACAAACGATCGAGAGAAGAAGGGGTTACGGGGCAAACGGGGAGAGAGAGAGAGAAAAATGTATCTAATTTCGAACGCGACATTTAAAGCGCTTGCGTACGCCGCCGGTTTCGAATACAAGCGCGCAGTTATATTTTGTGAGTGATAATAATATATGATGTTATGACATTCGTTGCCGCTGCACACCGGCCGCGACTGCAGGGCGTTTCAAAACGTAGTCTCTGACACCGCGAGTTGTGAGAAGTAATTTCGGTTTCTGTCAGCCATCGCGAAAACGGTTCGCACACGGACTAACGAATACCTGGAACTATACACAACTATTCAACCGTACACTTCTTGTAAACCATAAGTGCCTGCGCGTTTCCTATTCGACGCTGCTTGTGTATAGTAGTAGCTGCAAACCGTTTCGGAGAGCGGCAACAGGGAAAAAAAAAAAATCATCGTCGTGTCATCATCGGGAAAGTTTCAAACGGCGGCGGCGTGCTTTTTGTTGCGACGTGTAATGAGAACGCATCGCCGCCGCCCGCGCGCTCGTTTTGCATCAGATTTTTATATACGTGTTTTCGAAAGTTTCGCTAAATCGTTTTACGACCTTTCATTTTTGTTTAGTGCTTTTTGCCTTAAGGACGCGGCTGATAGGTAACGCACGTCAAATTAACCTTTCCACCTCCCGGGAACTCCCGGTGCCTTCTCCGCGAATTTAATGTATGAACAACATATACGAGTATATTATACGGTATATATATATTTTATTTATTTATATACACGCGTAGAACGTGTAGATATATAAAATCCAATTTAATATTATTTCCACGGCCTCGGCGGTTTGTTTATGTGTATTATCATCGTTATTATTATTATTTTTTTATCATTATTATACCGTCCGGCGGTTGACGACGATATTACGAGTACGCGCGTGTGTGTGTGTGTAGGAGAGAAGTATTTCGTTACAGAGTTCGGTGGAACGAAAAAAAAGTTTAGAGCTCCGAACACAACGGCGAAATAAGGACAGTTTTCAATTTCACGTTCACAATGGAGATCGTTTTTCGCACCGCGGGCCACTTTTGAACCGTCTTCGTTGCGCCGCCGTTGCGCACGTCCTGTTACATGCACACATACGTGGGCGGCGGCGGCGGGTGTGCGTGTGACGTGGTCTCCGTCTCCCACCGCCGGCGCCATTGTATAAGAAGAAGGACACTGCGCGGCAACCCCGAGCCCGAAATTCCTTTACGCCGAATTCCGCCCGGGGCCCTTTTGTACGCGCTAAGTGGAGTGGCGATGTTCCATCATCGTTTAAGGCGATTGGAAAATTTGTCAGTCCTTTTTCTCCGGCGCGGTCAACGATTTCCGTAGGGTGGAAATCTTCTGGTCCATTATTTTCCGGTTTCTCTCGGCCGATTAGTTTTATTTTTTTTTTCGTCTCCCCGCAGCAGATATCCACGCGCTCGTGTATGGCATTTGCTCGTACATACCGACGACGGCGGAATCGCGTCTGCATTTGCAATACTATAGTCGATGATCTCCCGTGCGGTTTGTTTGAGGAGAGCGAGAGCAATCGCTCGTGTTTTACGCACGCGGTTTGCCGTGGCGCGACTAGAGCTACGAGGGTACTACGATTATGTTAGTTTTTTTATTATTATGTTAAACCGTAATTAAATTCAATGCCATTTTGACGATTTCTCTCGGGACTATTAGAAAAATCGCACGTTGTCGTCGACCGATAATTCTAAAAAATATGTAATTACAAATTTGCCAACGTAATTTTAAATCTTGTAAACCGAACGTAACGCGTCGACTATACTCGTATACACTATACACTCCGTCTAGTTGTGCCAGTGGCGGTTTTGTTTTAACAATGGAGCCAGTTAAGTACTCGCATGGACGTGTGTATTTTTCCTGCAGAAGAAAAACAACTCGTTGAAATACTGTACTTTTTTTTCTCTGTACAAACACACACACGCGCGCGCGCTTGCTCGCTCGATACTTTTTGTCTCGAGTCCTGTCAGGGGTCGTTTTTCAAGTCGGGATTCCGCCCCTCTTTTTTTTTTTTTTAGCCTACCCGCCGGTTTAGAACCTTTCGGCGGTCGAAAAACTCTAATTTTAAAACGATAAAACGTAAGATGTACGAGTACTCATCGGTATGTGTCTCGAACGACACGTCTATTTCACTTATTTTAACTATGTCTTGCCGGCGATACGCTAATTATTCAACCTGCGAAAAACAGCGATTCCTTCCCCTCTTATCACGATGCCCACTGACCGCGATGGTCGTACCGTCACAATAGAAGGAGTTCCGCGGGATTAGGACCCACTCGCGCCAATGATGTCGTCTAATTTAAGTGATCGAATTGGAGAAAAATTACAACATTTACCGAACATCCGGTAAAGTTCAGTATTTTTCTCACCTTTCCGCACTCAATAATGAAAAATCGTAGATATATCTACTTGGCATTTTTACCGAATACTTTAAAAGTTCTAAATAAGGTGGCTTAGCCCCCTGAAAAATTCCTAAACCGCCTACTACTCGCCTACGTATAATATCACGCGTATAGTATTTGAAATATGAATCAGTTTTATCTCGGCGCGCGCATAAACACAGTATGAAAAGGCCATCTGCAAAAAGCTCTTTTGCGCCACACTCACTATATATATATATAGTTCCATTGAGCGTGAAAGCATTCAGAGCTTGAGGAGAGGAGTATATATAGATATAGTGTATTTATATAGAAAGAGAGAGAGAGCAAAATAGGTTTTTGTAAAACTGATGGGCAACGCTCTCTGCGGCTGCTATCGCCACCACCGCCGACGTCGCGCGTGTGTTCGGCGTGCCTCCGGGCCAAACGTAAGAAATTCGATTAAATCCCTCCGTTGGTTCGTCCGCCGCCGCCGCTCTCGAACGTTTCACCTTTTAGGTTCTCTCTGCTACCCCCCCGTCAAAGGGCCACGCGAACGTACGGGGTAGGTGGGCTACATCCCTAATTGTGTTTGACATAATTAATGTGCGCGCGACAGGTACGTAAACAAAACCACTCTACTACCCCGCCCCGGCACCAGGTCGCGCGACCGCCCGCCCGTCCGCCCGCTCGTCCGCCCGCCCGCTCGCCCGCCGGCCCGCTCGTCCGCTCGCCCGCCGACGGCGACGATGCCGGGAGAGTGCCTACGGAATAATTGAATGCGAAAACATACGCGCCCGTACAGAAATGCCGAACGCCGAAAATAACGAACGTATAGTAGTTATCGTTTGCAATTTAACCGGCCAAATGAACCGTGTGCGCGCGCGACTGTTTGGGGCCGTGTGTGTGTGTGTGTGCGTGTGTACGCGATCTTTGTCACCGTGTGTAGTATGTGCGCAGGTGCCGGAAAGCCGACAAACTCCGTACCAAATGGTTTCGTATAACGTGTATAAATATATGTACTTGTAATGCGCGTGTATTGTCGAAACAATTTAATTATATACGACGACAATAAGCCCGCTTCGCGTTTATAGATGTTTACATTTATTTATATACATTATTATATGTTTGTGTGTGTACGACGAACGGAAATAGTCGGTAAATCTACTGCGGGTATACCCGTCCTTTCCCCCGTTTGACGTACTTGCCGGCTCTCCGCGATCGGGGACCGTGGATAGGGGTGGGTCCAAGGACGATAATTAAAAATGTTTCGGTGCGCGATCGGACGTTCGAGGTGCCGCCGGCTTACGCGTCGGTTCTTGTTATCGTCGAACTATCGGTATATACGTACTTCGGTAGTGATTCCCCCCCGAGCATATTATAATGTAGAATTGTGTTCAACAATGATTTCTTGCCCGACCGTCTTTTCGACGACGCCGGACGGCGGAAACTCGCTAAAAGTTATGATCGTCTCTGCTGCTGGACACGGCCGGGACAATATTATTGCGATACGCGTCTGCGAGAGTACTCGAACAAGAAGTGATTGTTCGATTTTCTCGGCGGACGTTTCCGATAATGAACGCGAGGAAACCCACCCTGCACCATCTGGATAGTTGGGAGAGGAGGAAAAACTAGAGTTCTTTTGTGGTCGTATTATTCCTATAGAATTACTCGCGACGCGTCGTTTTAATGTGATGATGGTTTTTTTTTTTTTTATGTTATCGTGTCCTTTTTTTCTTAGAAACTATATAAAATCATAGGCGCGCACAGAATAGGTTTAGTAGGAGCAGTGGTTAAAGTGGAGGGCAACGCAGGGGGACACTAGTCTCTTAAATTCTGATCAAACATTAATATGTGCCACCCTTAATTAATAGGACACGGGGGGCGTTTAAAATTATAGTCCTCATTAAATCATCGGCCGCTACTTTACGAGGTAGGAAAATCATATTTTTTTCCCTCAAATTTGACCCTTTTTACCCCTTTGACCCCCTTAGAAGTTGAATTATCGAGACGTACCATACATTAAAACCTTCCCCGAGACATGGCCAATCCATTAGTGAAAACGGAACTTAAATCCACCGGGTACTTTTCGAGATATACGCGTACAAAACAAAGGGCATCTATTTCATTGCATAATACGTATATAATATATACGTCTGATAAGACAGTTCGTTATGATTACATAATTTTGCAACAATGATAATAGTAATAACAATAATAACCGTATGTTTGTGTGAAATCGGATTACGTAAAAAAGTTCACGTCATTATAATCCGGCTAACGAAAGCCAATGCCCGACCAATGACGATCGAGCTGCGCACGCAACGAAACCGATACCGTTCGAGCGACGTGCGAAGGTACAGCGCTCACGCGTGCACAGTGCGTAGTCGACCGGTCTAGTGTCGACAGTGTCTCGGAAAATTTTCTCCTCGGTTTTAACATTTCAGTTTTAATTTTTCTCCGTTATAGTCTATAATGTTGTCGATTTTTATTATATTTATCTCGCGACCAGACAAACTTTTCGTGACTTTATACGAACACCGAACCTCTCAACAGCAACCCACCGACAGGCCGTAAGTAGTACCGATTATATTTTATTTACAGTCTATAGATAGGTCATAAGGGGTAGCGAAGGGTAGTGACCAGGTACCTCGAATTTTTTCGCGAGGTAACATACCATATTTTAAAATATAACTTTTTTTTTATTGCCGTCGTAATAATTCGTAAACATCTCCTTTTTATTTTCTCAAAAATGTGTGTTAATCGATTGAATCGAATCAAAGTTTCCTATTAATTCGTATTTTGTTTTAGTAATTTTTTTAATTTTTTTTTATTAATTCTTATTTATGTACCTAATTACCGGTTAAAACGATCGTAGTGCAAATTATTTTACAGTTTCAAAATAGTTACACCGTTAACTTCTGTTATTCGATTAAAAATGTTTCGACGATTCATTTATTTCCGGAGGTATTTTGTCCGAGACGATTCGCTACCCCTGTAGTTTTTTTCCCCAAAACCGCCTTGGACGGTCTGTGTTTTGTTTGATTGAAATGATTTTCATGGTTACCGATAAACGCGCCGTCATCGATATGGCCGATGCCCGACGATAGTTATCAGTGTTATCACATATCGGTTTAAAATATCGGATGGAATTAATAAACGTGTTTTAATTGACGACAAAATCAAAAATCGAAAGTAGGCGGAATTTCATGGCGCGTACCCTGCACGCCCACGTATACGTATTATAATAGGTCGATGTGTATCTTTAAGGAATTTCTCGACGAACGATATGTACTTCGGTCTTTACGACCGCTTTATATATTATTGCGCGCGCGGTGTGTACGCCCTATTATATATATACTCGTATTATACCTCGCAGCGAGCCCGACGTTTTCGCTCGTCATATCGGCATAGTCGCTTTCGACATTAGTAAAGACACCCCGCGTCGTCGGCGGTTCGCGCGACATATTGTACTTCGTATATATACGTATATATTTCTTTTTCGTTTCTCAGAAGTCATATTAGCGTACAGTATTATGTACGAGAATAATAGTTCAACGCGCGGCGCGTGGGTTCGTTTGGACGTTATAATAGTCTGTTGTTTAGGTCGTAACCAGCTCGACGCGACGCCATGTGTGCGTTTTGTATATACAGCGCGCTCAAAAAAAAGTATTGGCTTAGTATAAAAAAAAAATCGAGTCGTCTCATTTATTATTGACGCGCGAGACTAAATTATACATTCACGTATCTTATCCGGTTTAGTGTGTGCGTGTGTGTGTGTGTGTGTGTGTGTCGTCGTCGTCGACGGTTGTCGAATTTTGACTTTGATTTTCGGCAAACATGTCGTGTTCGAGGTGAATTGTATATTGGGCGGTCAAAGGGTGCCGTCAAACAAACGGCCGCCGGGGCAGCGTTTCGTCGTCGTCGGGGGCGACACCCGCACAACACGGATATGACAATATTTGAAAAGTATTTTTCTATTGTGGCGCTTTTTCGTTTGCGCGACAACTTTTTCCACGCGCAGAGAGGTCCGCCGCCGCCCGTTTGGTTTCTTTTTCAAATATTTACCGAACGTGTAATATTATAACGAACGAACACGACGGGGTTCGTATATATTATAATATATTCTTATGTATACACGCGTAATCGTGTGTATTGTATTAAAAACGCGGCCGATTGTTTTCTTTGCTCGCGCGCCTCGCCGCACGCAACAGTCCTTGCCCTCTCTGCCTCGCACCGTCGTCGTCGACGCACTCTTCCGCGTCGCCACTTCAACAGGTACGGGAGGCGGTGACGGCGACGACGACGACGATAGTTGGTTGTAGTAGTATCGCATATCGATCGCTGAAATTCCTGGCAACAGTTTGTCGATTGTTGCTTTCCGGGGCCTCTCTCTCTCTCGTCGGGCACGTCGTCGCCGGCGAGTCGTCCGCGCCGCGCACGATCGCGCTCCGAATCAAAGGTTTTCAATCGTCCGTTTTTATACCGTGTAAAACAATACCGTCATGTTGTGCATTTTTTTTTTTATACTTAAAAACGCATCCGACCGTTGTTGGAAAAGTCAAATCGGCCACACGCGTTCGAATCGACCGACGACGCCACGACAATAATATATTTGTACGTACAATACCTACGAGCACACGGATCAGCGAGCTTATTGTTATTTATTGTCGCGTCGTCGTCGTTCTTTTGTACGGGCTTTTTCTTTTTTTTTTTTTTGTTCCGACACATTACTGCACTAGTAGCTCTTTCTCTCTCAACGATGAGTTGCGAACGGCGCAGCGAACGATGAAAAGCGCATTTTAACGGCCGTTTTATATTAATTACCCGTCTATTTAATCATTATTTTATACCGTGATTATTAAATAGACAATAATGACGCGTACACACACGCCTTATCGTTACGGTAGTGTATAGTTAAACTCTTCTTTGCCCGTTTAATTACGTGTTCGTTGCGCGACGCGTAAAACGAGAACTGTTTTCTGTCGTCGACGATTTAAAAAAAAATAGAATTAAACGGCACCCCCCGGGGGGTTCTAAAGTTCTCAATTCGTTTCGGTCACGCGGCAGCATATTGTGTTCTAAAAAGGCGTGTATAGTACGAGAGTGCTGTGTAGGCTGGTAACTTATTGTTATGAATATATTGAAATGCGTTGTTTGCGACGACGTCGGTGTATAAAACACTCGTAACGCGGTGGTTTCGATGACGCTCGAACCGTTTTCCAAACGACTCGAAACGCAATTTTCCTTCTCCATTAACAACGCGCTCTAATTATTATTATATTTTTTTCTTTCTCCGAAAATTCACGTGATTTTCTCTCGTTTAGCTCGATTATTTAGCATTTTAGGCGCGCGTTTATTATCATATTTAGTCGGACGTGTGTGGAATCGTTTATATTTTACCCGATTCGAATACAAATATTAAATTAACCATATGATTGAGACTATTCCGACGACGCTAATCGCTTTCTGTCTAGCGAATTATTGTCAATTGTTTTGTATACGTTTCCCGCGGTCGTCGCGACATGGCGCCGCCGGTTTAACTTCACTCGTAACAATAAGTCTAGTCCCCGAAATACGTGCCCGGGTTCAAACGGTAGAAACCGTCGGCCGACGCTCCTTTAAAACGCCCAGTTATCTGCGCGCAAGGACAATAATAATATTAGAAGTCGTCGACGACGGCCGCGTGTTTGTACTGCACTCGATCGCTGGATTGTTTTTCGTTTGTCGTCATTATATTATACGGTGCCGTCATTGTCGTCCTTCCCCCCCGGGGACGGCGTTAAACGCTCGATATTCGAAAGTTTCGCGGGATAAGTAGTTATAGCCGATTGTGTTTGCTAATAAAATCCGTATGATGTTTACTTTTTCACTCGGGCGAACTCGTTTGCTCGAATAAAGTTATACACCAATCAAACATAGAACATTATGTTTGTTGTTCTTTTCAGTTTTATATAAGTTTTGTGTGAATTTCGATGGTTGAATTCAATTATTACGAGTCGCGCGCGCGCACGCGTGTTTCCGAGAAATATCTTGTACGATTATGCGCGACGACCGGGGAGTGTTCGTAAAACTTTCGTCCGCGCGTGTTCATACAACATAACTTAAACAATATATGTGTGTTACCATATTTTCTACAGTGTTTCCTTAATTATGACTAAAGCTTGTGCTCGAGTGACTTGCGTTTTTTCTTTTCTTTTCGGAACCTCTTTTAGACGATGCTTTTAAAACAAACGTTCCTTGTTAAAAATATTTCAAAAACATGGGAATTCATAAAACCAATTTCTTTTTCGGCTTTTAAAACTAGTGGTTTTTATAATTTTAATCTTTTTTTCACTGCCCAATCTCGATCATTTTTTTCGCGATTTTATTATTATTTCTAATCGTTTTCGTTTGCAATCGTTATCGACCTTTTTGATTTAATATTCAAACATAAATTCTACGTTGCATTTAACACTATATTTAAATAATATCGTAGATATGTAGTTTAAAAAGTTTTAAGGGTTTTCTATTCATTTTATGAAGTTACAAACAAATATTGTTTTCAAATATTTACAAATATTCTTGTAGGCTTTTCGACTTGTTTTTTATTTGCATCTCTATTGGGTTTCGTTTGGGGCGTCTAAAATCTGGTCTCTATAATAATATATTATATAATCTTGGCGTTTTCAAATAATTACACTCGTATGAGATATATTTCGGGCGCCCGGTCGATTTTGTTTCGAGTTGCCCCGCGAGTGTAAATTAAAAAAATATTTCCGTTTGGACGTTTTCTTTCTCATCATGGGGAGGGGGAAATATCAAAAAGCGACGCCTCGTCGATCGTGCAGTGCGCGCAAACCGTGGCGTGTGCGTCGTGTGCGTGTTTCAAACGCGATTGATGACGGCGATGGGAAGTGACGGACGGGTTTATTTAAATATGTATACAACGCTGTGTATATATATATTTATGCATCGTCTTCCAGAGGATATCCGGCGTTAGCGACGACGACGACGACGACGACGAGTAACCGGTGCCGCGCCGCGCCGAGTTCTTAGTTTCAAATGCTCGTCGGTTCGCCGTCGGAATACGAAAACGGTCATTTGTATCGGGCTCTCCTCGTCCCCGTACAGTCGTTCGCGCGAGCGGGTCACGATCCGCACATCAATCCATTCTTGGTCACGTGCGCGCTAAACTTTCGGTCCACCTGTGGGGCGTTCCCCCGTCGCAAAGCGGCGTCGCCGTCGTATAAATAGCGCGTGTTTTGGCGCTGCCGAAAAGTTTTGTCACCCGTAATTAAACCCGGACCGAAACTCGCGGACAATCGCCGCCGCCGCCGCCGCCGGACTTTGGACCACTTTGTGTCACCTGTCGTCTCCCCGGGCCAAACGTCGTCGTTTCGATCCGCCCGGCCGACGACCCGTCCAGGTGACGATCGACAAACAGCAGTTTTCCCCCCGACGGATACGACGATTGGGCCGGGGGTGGATTCGGACGTGTTTGAGAGATTCCCTCCCGTAGCTCTCGGCGGCGGCGCGTTCGAGAGAATTTTCCTTTTTGTTTTTCCAATGATTTCTATACGCGCGTTCTACGTTTTCGTACGCGAAATTTCACGCGACCGCGATTTGATTTCTTTTTTCCCCCCTTAATTATCCCAAAGGAATGCGTTCCGCATATTATAAGGATTGATTTTATGTTTTCTAAAGCGCGCATATAGGCTATAAAACAATCGTTTAAAAACCAACACTATCGATACTTCCGTTCGATATTGGTTTGACGCGACGATTTCCCTATCGTTCCGAATACGTACGTAATGTATTTCGTTCGAGCAACACGCGTTATTTTAGTATACACAAAGCCAACGCTTTGCGAATTTTACGCGGGCGAAAAAGCTGTCGGCTCAAACGCATTACGGCCGCATATTTAGTTAGCGTCCGTGGTCAAAGACGCCGCGACACCGTCGGATTAGTAGCACTTTCTACACGCTCGCATATCTATTAATTATTTATGTCCGCGCGCGGCTCTTTCCGGTACGACGGCGGAGACGATATTAAATAAAACCCCTCCGGATAAAGGCGTTTCTTCGCTCGAGTGTAATTTTATCTTATCGTCGCGCGTTGAATATTTCAGTGCACGAAATACCTACTCGCAGCGAGTGCAAGTTTGCGCGCTCTACTCTGTCGACTCGTCCGAACAATAATATAATTATTATCGAGCCAGTCGTTTTTAAAAAAAATTAATCGAAAATCAACGCCGCCCCGTACAGTGGTGTGCGTCTTCTTACGTTTAGAACGCATAAAAATCGTCGTATTTCTCGCACTCATACTTTATATATCTGTATTACCCCTGACGGCTTTTTTCCCTTTTTTTATTTAAAATCGATAAAAATATTATTTCAGATGGCTCATGAATAATAACACATACTGTAAATATAACTCTTTACGCGGTGACTATATATACGTTTTCAATAAATAGCTTCTCTAATTCAATTTTCTAACTTTTTTTTTTTTTAACGCGCCGTCTTTATACTCACGCTCACTATATGTTACACGCGTGTGTATATTATATACGTATATATCGGTTTTCCTTTTTTTTTTCCCCTTTCGTTCCGAGTATTACCAATATCCTAGACTCTCCGGGATTTGACGTGATGTGGCGAGAACCCCCGTATAATATCACACCACTGAATCAATTTTCTCCGAGGATAAGTCTGCTGCCGAATAGGAAACAAGACCGCCCGCAGGAGTGGGTGGCTGTGCAGCAGCAGTACACTGGCTCATGTACTCATTTACGGCGGCAAAGAGAAGTGTGGGATATACGGATTTGTTAACAAATTGGAATTGGATTTTTACTCCTCGCTCATCCCATCACACTATATATCATATACCTATAGGCATCTCTTTTTTCGTCGTCGTAAGACCGCCCCCCCTCCCCCAACGAGTCATATAATACCTATATATATATATAATATGCGCGTGGCTTCAAACCGTAGCAATCTTCATCGGAAAAAAGAAACTACGTATACTGAGTAGAGAGAATTATTTCGTGACGATTCGTTTAATTTGGTGCTTATATATAAACGTCCGTCGCAGCAGATGTACACAAAGTTGTCTTTAGCGTATCGACAACGCCGCCGCCGCACACGACACCGGTGTGCTGCGGTGACGTGGCGACGGGACGCTTTTTATTTATATTCTGTTGTTTCTACTTAACTAGCTGTAGTGGGCACTTTGTGTCGCTGTTAAATCCCATAAAACTCTTTCGCGAAAAAGCTGGTGAAAACTTTGTGGCAGTGCGAAGAAAACTTCTGTTCCATTAGGCTTATCTGTCATACGGCGGCGAGCGGGGATGGATTAATATGCCGTGTCGAGCCGTTTTCCTTGTGTTTTCGTCGCGACCCGCTCGCTCTTTTTCCTTTTTTTTTTCTCACTCGCCTTCGAATATAGGAATCTGTCGGGAATATAGTTGGTAGACGCGCGCGAGATGTACGCAATTCGAGTAAGAGAAAAACGTTTACGACCGCGAAATCGCGGTGTACGCGAAGTAAATAATCTTGCATCCATTAAATAATACGTATATCCGTCCTCTGCACCTGAAAACGTCTCGACCCCGAATCGAATTGGCGTGCGTCCGAAATTTGAAAAAAAAAAACAAACAATATTCGATATCAATCATCGTTGTCATCAATCCTATCTGATTGGTTTGTAGCTTTTCGTTTCCGTCTCGTTCGCTTTTCTTTTTCAATTGTAAATATACGAGTCGCCGATGCGATTATCTGTTTTCTGTAATATACTCTAGAAATGTATTTATTTATTATAGAAATGAGTTTATATCGGGGGTTTTATTTTCTTTTCTACGACCATATCGTTATTTAATAAACGTGTGTTTTATACACAGAACTAAAAAACATAAACGAAACCCACCGTGTGTACACGATGATAATAATAATTGCCTTTAATGACATAATAATGTTGTGAGATTTTAATCACTCAAATTTACAATTTAAATATAACGAAATAAATTGGCCAGAAATCCTGGTTCCAGTTCACGACCTTTCCCCGTAGGTAAATTTTTTCCATAGTTTCCAATTAACCGTAGTTGCGTATTATCTTCACAACATCTACAGCGCCCCGAGAACACGCATAACACGTTTGAACTAATTGTAACATGTAAATTACTGTTATTAATTAGACCCGTTTTCCGAGTAAGAAAAAAAAAAAGAAGCGAAAAGAAATATCATACTTTGTGTATAAGAAGTTATTCTCGAAAAGAAAAAATAACCGTTACGCTCGAGTGGATCGGAGACAATGGGTGTATCGGTTAATTACACGTTTACGATTTGCCGTAATAATTTCTTGATTTCTCGACGTAGATACGAGAAATGATATCTGGGAAAACGTTTCTGATTGGCTTTTCGGACAATGAACCGTTGTGTAATTATTTCTCCGACCACTCTGAAACGAATATAATCCCCCGGGGATTTTTTTGCATTGCGGCGGGTACGTTTTTTTTATTTTTGATTTAATTATGATTTTTTTTCCCCCGCTCGGCCAATTTCAATTCCATATTCGTGTTTAGATTTTCAACGCGTTTTAACGTTAACAATAACGTGTAATGCAAGACGATCGCGCGGTGACGAGAGACGATTGATTTTCCGCGTGCGGTTCCGTATGCGCGCGTATTATTGAAAGTGTTTTGTGCTCGTATATGCGACGGTGTGTATGGCGCGGCGCGTGATATGTGTTTAAAACCGATTTTCGGATCTGTTCTTCTCTCCCGTGCGACGGGATTTTTAATACGTTCGCGCGACAGGGGGAAAATATCAATAGAGCAACAATAGTCGCGTGGTGATGGGTTATGCGGGGGGGGGAGAGGGAGGACCACAGGGTAATAAAACAAACTTTCGACTTCGGGTTGTTGTGGAGAACCGCGCGAGTGTTTGGGCGTGATGATAAACGACCCGGCTTTTGTGGCGAATTTTTCCGGCTGCCAAGACGTTCGCCGGTTGCGCGTCGAAAGAGTGCGGCGACGACGACGGTGGAGAAACACGGAGAGAGAAGAGAGGAGTTGTCCAAAAAGTTTTGTCACCTTTTGTCAAAACACCGTACTTACGGACAATGGAGGTCGAAGGTACATAAAATCTGAATAGAAAACAGAGAAGGATGCCTTGGTGACGACTATTTATCAAAAAAAAAAAAAATAAATAAAACGCCGTGGTTATTGTATATGCGTATAATATTGTACGCGTTGTACGAAACGTATTAAATCGACACGGGTTTCTTTTCCGCGAGTCTGCCGCTCCCCGCCACCGCCCCCGCACCGTACTCGCTTTCACGGATTCATCTCGCGAAATGTATATAAAAATGATAATAATAATAAAACAGTTTCAAATGTGAAAACCGTGTGATCGGAACTATACAGGGAGAAAACCGCGCCTTTTATATAAAAGCGGCGGGCGGGTACCTGTTGTTTGTACCGATAGAAAGTACACTCTAGGGAGGAATATTTTCCCTAATAACTTTCGGTGCGAACGCGTAACGTTTTGGCGAAAGCAGGAGGGACAGGGGGGAGTGAGGAAGGTACGTGCCAGAGATGAATGATGTCGCTCCCTTTTATTATGTTCTGATAAAAAAAAAATAATAATAATAAAAAGTTTGTTTATTTATTTATATATATATATATATATATATTACATTTTTTTTTTTTTTTTTCGGAGCGACGATGATGGAAAACCGCAAAGCAATTTTTGCCGCGGCTTCCGTTTACGATCACGAGTGATCCGTGATTGGTGATTGGGTAGGAGGGGGAAGGATGGATGGGAAAAGGCTCGTAGAAAGAGTACGGAGAAAGGATTTTATATTTTCCGCAACGACGCGATGCTTTTAGCCCGTTAAACAAACATGATCTGAAGATTGGGTATTCCGATTAATGCGTCGTCGTCGTCGGATACGGGGGACGGGGCGTTTTTGTTACTCATACGTATGATATAATATAATAATACACCGCGCAACGTAAAGAAAACAAATAAAATTGAAACTTTTGATTTCCAACCCCATAATATAAATATTATGCGCGGCCGTATGATAATTCTACGCCGCGCAGTGTGTGTTCCGCGCGCGCGTTTGTAAACGGAACGATTTTTTCTTTTTTCAAATATTAAAATACGTACACACGCTCGTTTGTTGGCGGCCGCGGCGCGATGTGCGCGCGTATAAATACGAATCGCGAATTCGTCGAAAAACGTTGGAAAAATTGAAGAGAAAAAGAAATAAACGAAAACCTATTATTCTATGTAAGAAAGAAACGACCTTCTTACGTATATATACGCCGCCGCGGCGCGCATTCTATTCAATTTGTATCAAAAATATTAATATAACAAAAAAAAAAAAAAAAAAAAACGTTATTTCTTACTACTTTGCTTGGATATCGAATTTTTTTCAGGTTTTTTTTTATTTTTTTTTCTTTCTTTCTTTATTTATTTCAAACGGAAAGAAAAACGCCGTTGCCTTAAGGCCATTACGAAAAATACAAAATGGATGTATTGAAGTAATGTTTGATGGATTTTCATATTTGTACAATGCGAGAAATTTCGTTTTTCATAAAACATTCGAAACGTTATTCGTATTTCTGTTTAATATTATATATCGTATTATATAGGACACGCGCGAACGTCGATAACATTACTCCTCGCGTCTACGAGTATTATAATAATTCGATTATTTTATTATTATTTTTTGATCCTTCTATACCGCGCGCGCGTTACGATTTTCGTTTTATTTCGACGTCTGCCGCTCGTCAGAGGTACGAGCGACTAATTGGAACGTTACTGCGCTGTTGCCCGCGGATCGCTTGATTGGAAAACGAAATGATTCCGTAAGGTCGTAAACTCGGTTTTAACAAGCCATTAGCATTGCGCGGTCACTCCCGGACTCGGGAATCTGGGCGTCGGTAGTATAATAATATTTTACTTACCTACTGCCGACCGTTTTATGGTCACCGGCCTTCGATGTAATTCAATAACGACGGTCTCGCCGCGCGCCATATCGTCCGTCTGGCGACGGCACAACAAAATATATCAAACGATATCTCTGTTGCAGCTCCCTATATATCCCTATATATACACGTATATTTCCCCTCGGGCAATTGTCTATAATAATAAACCAAGTTGCCTGGAAAATGGGTCCGAACTTGCGTCCTAGAAATCCCATTTCGCGCGCGTTCGATACTGTTTATTTGTAACGATTGTTAAAGTACACTTGTAGAGACGGTAACGATGTTACGTCTCCGCGGGACCCCCGGGGATTTGCCTATAAACAGAAGGTCAAAAATTATTCCCGTCGAATTAGCATTTTACCGTTTCCGCCGCCGCCGGAGAGTAGAGTCTTAATGAACCGGCGGCGTTTCCGACTTCCGACTTTTGTACTTCGTTTTCGGCCCGTTCTTGTTTGGTCATCCACGTCGTTTATAATGAAAACGGCGCAATAAGTGCCCGTCGTCGCCCGCCGTCGAATTGAACTTTTTTAATTATTCGTTTTTTTTTTTTCTTTTGTCAAATCAAATCTCGTTTCGCCGGCGTTGTTGCCCGTTTTTTCGTACACGGTTAGGTTAGACCTTTTAAATCTGTGTTTCCCAACCGTCGGAGAAAAATTCTAAATGATTTCGTTTTCGTGGGTTATATTTTTTTCCCCTATCTAACCATTGTGATATCGCTAAGATAATCGAAAGGTTTTACGCCAACGAAAAATAACGTATTTAAATTAGGCTGTGATATAGACGATAATACGTTTATTTTTCTTACGAAATATTGTTTAACAGATGATACGGGGTCCTTCATCACCCCGGGGTGTAAAAATGAAGGGGTTAAAAGCGTGTGCTCCGCGACTTGATAAAGTTTCCGCCGAGCGGTCTCGCAATTCCTAAATAGGTTGGGAACCATTGTTTTAACGCGATAAACAGACGCGATATTTTATACTTATACACAGTTTTGAATCATAACTTATGATATTAAATGTTGTGTGATATAACTGCACTTGTACCGTTTAGTTAGTATTAACTCCGTGCGTTTTGTTTTCAGGCCTTTTTGGAGATGGCAGACGAGACCTCGGCATCCGCCATGGTCACATACTTCACGACATGTACGGCTCAGCTAAGAGGCCGCGCCGTGTTCATACAGTTCAGCAATCACAAGGAACTGAAAACCGACCAAACACACAGTAACGCCGTAAGTTTTTTTTTTCTTCAAAGTAGTTTAAAAACTTTTGTCATTTGAAAATTATAAAGTTTTCGAAATTGCGTACTATAATTTTTAAATGAAAGCGACATGTTACTCCGTTGTGTACATACCCGCGCGGAAATTGTACGTCTTTGTCGAGACGGAGAGAGAGAGTGGGGAGGGACTATAGGGTTTTAAAAACGAAATCCGTTTAGAATGCCATTTTAAATTTAAATAAAATAAATCACATTCTGTCGCGTATAATACACGCGTATTATATTGTTTTGACTTTTTTCGCTCGATGAATTACTCGTATAATAATAGTCTTTTCTTTTTCGTACGCCAATAATAATAATAATTTCAATAATAAACGTGTTTATCGAACAATATTCAATTTTCACCAAGTATTCGACAATATTTTAGCATTATATTCTCTCTATAGATTGGTGAAAAAAGGTGTGGTATGTAAAGAAATGAAAAAAAAAATGAGAGAATATTAAAATGTTTTAGATTTTTTTTTTTCTTTTTTTTTTATGAAAGTTTGGTTTTGTTATAAAGATTAAAAGATTATATTTAATTAGAACTTCTACTTTCAATCAGTGTCAATATATATATATATTGTATATTCGTCAATATTTACTATTAACGCACGTATACCTTACAGTATTAATTATAAAGAAAACGGCAACAAATACTGATAAAAAATTAATTAAGTAAACAATAATATAATACATAATATAAAGTGATCAATGGTTTACGATTTTCTGGTGTCCGGTACATTCGGCGGTTTGGTAGAGCACTATTTTCTTATTTTTCTGTTCTCGTCGACCAGTTTGGAATATTCGATTGACTGTCGATTTTCGGTTTTTCGTCTGCACAAACACTATTTCTCAACGAACGTAGCTTTTTCCAGTATAATTTTCGACGAGTTATACATTTTTCCATTCGTCAAGTCGATACCGACTCGGTATATATTCTTTTCCTCCGTTTTGTTTTTTTTTTTCGGTCATTCCAACACTCTCCCCGCGACACGTATACATTTAGTTCGTGCGATCGTCGAAGCCCGCCGCCACATGTTTGCGGTTTAATTAACGATCCGCTACGGGTCGAGTTTTGATGGGCAAACAAAAATTTATTTATTTTCTAAACCGCGTATATGGTATAAATGTTACGGTCGCGTATATATTCGTATAAAACCCCTTTCCGTCACGATGCGAACGGAAGGAAAAAAATTCAAACGATTCGGATTAGTCGGTTCGATAATTTGTCAGCATTACCTAGTCGAACGTTAAAAAAAATAAAATAAATATTGTATTTACAAACGGAATACGCGCGCGTGTGTGTATTGGCTACGTACGTTTATTATAGCGTTTAAAGTCGGTGTGCATCCGATGGGAAAACGAACGACAGTGCAATTATCTGTCCCGGGACTTATTTCCCCGCTAATTGCAGCAGTATTTCGAGAGTATACGCTCGAAAAGATCCTTTCGGTATTCCGATACCCCATGTGTGTGTGTGGATTTTACGACGAGAAAAACGCGGAGACTTTTTCGTCGTCGTCGTCGGCGGCGAGCGCGCGCTTGTGTGTGTGTGTGGCTGTGGAATTTTCATTATTTTTTTCCGCTCGCGGTGCTTACGCGTGTAATGCGCGCGTAGCGTGTATTTGTTTTTGATAAAATTGTGGAATTTTACGAGTAGAAGAATGATGATCGTCCATTAAAACGTAATAAATAAATAATGCGCGGTGGACGGCGGCGAGCGACGACCGTTCGAGGAAACGCTGGCACGCGAAATCGTTAAAGATCCTAAACAGCGACAAGAGGGTTGCAGCAGCTCGCTAAAAACTTTTAACGAGCTTATTACAAATTAAAACAGTTTTTTAACTCATCTCCGAGTATTCCGACTTACTTACACACACACGCGCGCGCGTATATACACCGTCGTCGTTCATATTCTCCCCCCGGACGACGACGACCGTATAGCTTTGCTGTGTCGTATTTAATTTCCCGTTTGTTGCCGTTGTTTTTTGGTACGCACGCGCGTTTTACAGTTCGGCGCCATAAAACACAGTCGTCCGTGCTCTGAGCCATAAAGTCGGCTCGTGAATTTCCGCGAAAAAAGACGAATTAAATAAAATAAAAAACGATTATTACCTCTCTGTATCGTTAAAATATCATATATAGTCCGCGACGCGTACGCATACACCCCGACCGCCGGTCCTGCGTTTAGAGTCCTGCGAGACCGTACACAGATAGCGCTTCCTACCGCGAAAAAAATACAAATACAAATATTAATATTAATACCAACCATAACGTTGGATGATTTATAATCGTACGATTAGTGATTGATACCTCGGCGCCGATACTCATCTTTCGGTCGGTTTTTGATTTACTCCCCGTCGAACTCTCGCGCTCCTCGTAAATCTCGACCGAATATAATTAAACGTTTTATCTCGCACCGCTCCGTCACACGATATTATATCCCATAACGGCGATGACGATGATAATAATAATAATAGTAATCATAATAACGACGACGATACCTAATAACAATAAAAAATAATAATAATACTTATTATAAAAGCCCTTAACCGCCGCCGCGGCAGCAGCGGTCGGATTATGAATTCACGGCAAATTATTACGATTTCCGTAAGCTCATAATTAATTAACAAGAACCGACGACTAGAACGTTTGAGTTTTTTTAATTATACCGTCGTGTGCGAGTAGATATCAAACGACGGCGACGACGTGAACTCTGTTTCTCCGAAACGTCATGTAATAACCCGGACGACGTCGACGACGACGGTTCGCGCCTTGGAGTATTGCGACACAAGGATCTTAAACAAAACGCTTTTTCGAGTGCGCGCTCATTTCGCCGTCGTCATCATCTCCCTCTATATATATATATATTATCTTTGTACTTGTCCGCGGGGTTTTTTAATGAAGAGGACTACTGTAAACCCGAAACAAAACAAATATTCGCGCGACGAACGTAGAAAAATAAATAAAAATTATGAATTTTACCGGCGCGCGCGTTTATTAAAATCTAACCTACATTTTTATATAACTACATAAATATACAATTACCTACCTACTTTGCGGCGTTTCCCGTTCGTCGCACACAGTCTTCTCGAGATTTGTAATGCGTGCGAGATCGCGTGCCCATACGATGCGCAACGCGAAATAAAACAATCGGACTTAGTATTTTTTAAACCGTGCAAATCGTGACGCGCGCGCGGCGTGTTCCGCGAGTCGTAAACTCTCGCGCGGTCCTTTTGATCTCCTTTTATGCGGACGTCTCTGCGTACTAGACTTTTTAGAATTCCGCATAATTATACGCGCGCGCAGTGTAAACCGTCCGGGGAACGAATTTACTCTTTCCGTTCGGCGCCATATTCCGGTTAGTCGCGGGGCGAGCGAAATAATAAATCGGTCGTGTCGATCCGCGTTTTCCCTCGGCGGTCGAGCTCCTCTTCCTCCGCGGAATGATATTCGCCGAAAACAAAACGCGGTTTTCGCTTTTATATTTGCGTGCGCTTCGCCGTCCGGAAGGACATAAAATACACGTCGTCCGGGGCCGAGCGCCGCGGATTTACGTTTCGTCGCGACGTGTTTTCAATCGAAAAGCGGTCAAACGCACGCGTAACACCGAACGATTCAACAATAACGATAGACGTACCGCCGAAATAAAATGTCCACCGGAAACGGCCCCATAACCGTTGTCGTCCCATCGCCGTGCAGCCTCCCGTACGATTTTTCACCGTACAAATTCCAGTTGGAAATCCAATAACCGCGTTTATGGACAGCCATAAAAATATTACTTCTCTGTCTTCACGTTTCACATCATAAAACTGCGATAAATCCCTAGCACCGTATAATGGCGGACGGCAATAACGCGCGCGGCGGATAAATGTTTATTTAATAGTGCGACCCTTCTTAAGGAAGCTTTAACCGCTTTACGTCCTGCGGCCCGTAACGACATTGTTTCGCGACCGTCTCTCCCCGACGCCTTAAATCGTATTTAACTATCTCTCTCTATAGATTATGTCATCCTCGTGAGTTGCCGGCCGAACCGCGCCGGCCGACGGTGTATAAGCTCTACTGCGTATACTTTATTGCAGTAGCGTGTGGTTGATTGTTTGATCAGCGCCGTGAGGTTACTGTCGTGCGGCAACGCGGAAAAGAAGGGATTTCGAGAACAAATTAGGAGAGAAAAAAAGTCGCACAGTAAAAGGAAGGACCTCCCGTATCTCTTTGTTTTCGGTTGATGGATTAGAATAAGAAACGCCGGTGACAACTCCATTCCGGAACCATTGATCTTTTTTGTTTTCTCTTTCTCACGCGGGTTGTTTGTGTGTGTGTTGTCGTTGCTGTATATACGGTCGAAATTAATCTGGCGAAAATAAGGATAAACAAAAACAGAAACAAAAAATAAAAGCAAAAAAAAAAAAAAGGGAAAAAAATGATACAAGGCAAGGTTCGGCAGAAAGGGACGGAAACCGGAATCCGGACAGATTCAGGAGGGGATACCTGTCAGAGAAGTTTACAGACAATCGATAAAACACGTTGGGGCCTTGAAAGTTTCCAAACCTCAGATATCGGACCCGGATGAAAAATGGCGGCCGGAGGTGAACAAAAGGTTTTATATCGTCCGGCGAGAGTATACAACGCGTCGCGCGCGTATATTTTTGAATATTTCATTCGGCCGGTCCGATTCGTTTCTGACGTCGCGTACGATACGCCGCGGTTTTCGTGTGTCGACAACACTTTTGTTTTCAGACCTCGTACATTAACGACTTGCGCGTTAACCGAATGCCGGCGACGGTAACCGACGCACGATACTAAATCGTTGTTCGCGTGTTGGCGCGTGTGTGTGTGTGTGCGCGCGCGTGTGTGATGATACGAGTGCTTTCAAAAAGGGATTCGACGAGAATGTCGTTTGGATTAATAGTGACGTACCCGAGCGGACAAGTTGAGTAATTACACCCGGGGACCGACGGACGTTCGGTCGCCACGAGTAAAGGACTCGCTTTTACAACAAATCCCCCATGTCCAGGAGACACGGGAGAGCTAACTAATGGTCCGCCTCCCCCCCCCGCCTGCCCCCCGAAACGCTTCTCCGGTCTCGCGAGTTCCGAATAAAACCAGACGTTTACTAGTGCCATTTATAAACGTCCGCAGTACACGCGCACTAATACTGAAACACGCGTTAGTTATGAGGTTTTTTTTTTCCCCCCTTCTTCGAATTACGATCTTTCTTCTCCGCCGCGTATAGCGTCCGTCGCGCGCGCGTTACTGTCGCGCGATCGTCCTGCAGCTGTCCTCCTCTACCGGACACGGCCGCCGGTCCGAAAATAAGGCGGTGTGAAACGACATCCCCCCGGCGATCGCCACAAATGTTTGGGCGCGGATGGCGGAGGGTTTTATTGTCGTATAAATTGTACCACGTATGCGCCGCCGCGTATAGTCCGGGAACTGCTATTAACGCGGTGTGCGGCGGATAATGTAAAAGCCGGAAGGATCGGCTCTGTGTTTACAAAACTATTTTGACGCCGATAAAATATTACCTTCGTTGCCTGTCCGATTCGTCGTTAGCATCGGCGTCGAGTTGTGTGCCCTCCGCATCGCCGCCACCGTACGCGATTCACTGCCTACCTAACCGCAGGGTTTTCGATTATTAATGGACGGCCCAGATATATTAATAATTCTCTCGCCGCCTCACTCACTCTCTCTCTCTCTCTCTGTCTGTCTGTCTGCGTACTTTATTCTCTCGCGCGGAAAGCACAAACGTCTTTCGTCGTCCCTCTTCGTCCATTTATCATATTGATTTTAATTCTCCCTTTTTCCAGAACGCATCGGCACAAGCGGCTCTGCAAGCGGCCCAAGCGCTGGCCGGCCAGAGCGACGTACAGGGCGGACCGAACACGGTGCTCCGGGTCATCGTCGAACACATGGTGTTCCCGATCAGTCTCGACGTCCTCTATGAGGTAAGTGTTTTCATTTCGAACGTTGATATATTTATCTATCGTATAATAGACGTAGTGGCCATACACGCGACAATAGCAATTTATATATCGGTTGACATTACGCGCGAGAGACTGTCGTCGCACCGGAACGCGGTTTACACGTTACATAATAATATGTGTGCATATTACCTACGGAGATTGCCCGAAGAGCGGCTTTCCGGAAACGCGCGTTTGGTAACCCGAGTGTACTAGGAGGACGCGCGTCCCGGGGCTGTTAAATAATACCGCGTGCGTTTTCGATCGCAATATTTGTATACAATACTGCGAATAATTTGATCGGACGAAAAACACACACCCCCCCCCCTCCCCTTTGTCCGAATGGTTTTTCAATTAAGTTAAAACGTCGTTTGATGTTCGATTGAATTTTCAACTTTAAATTCCGATAAATTCTCGGGTCGTAACTTTGGCCGATTGTTGTTTTATTGTACGGTTTTGTGAAAACTCGATCGATTCGCTATTGTTCTCGCTATCGGAAACACGTCCGACTCTGGGCAGGAGGGGTAGCACCTAGCTATCTGACAAAATGTCAAACGCCGCGCGCATTGTTTCGTCCCGTTATTCCGCGCGCCTATGCAAAATGCATTGGGAATACTACCGCCGCCGTTTGTGTGTGCTCTGTCGCGTTGCATTTGCGATTCAATCGTACGCGCGAATTCCCCGCGGTTGTTTTCTCACGTGCGCCGGCCGGCGGTGTACCGAATTCTCATTACATTTATTTTCGTCGGCCCCCCTGGCCCCGCAAATACGTTTTAAATTAAATAACGATCGGATGAGAAAAGTCAAAGTTTCCGTGAGAACGTGTTTCGCTCGTTGTTGTATTTACCGCGCGAAATATAATGGAAAATAAGTAAATTTCCCTGCGGCCCCAGGAGCAGTCGGTGCAATTTTTTTTTTTTCATTCGCTCCCGTGTGTGGATGTATAATATATGAGCGCGGTGTCGGGAAAACGACGGCGAGACGCGTTGTTGGCGAACTTTGTTTATCGATTGCGACGAACAAAAAACGCGAAACCATTCGGTGGGAAAAGTCGCCAAGAGATGTTGTAAACTTGTCACTGCGCGTATTAAAATATCATTATTTATCGTCGGTTTTTCGTTTCGACAAAAGTCGACGCGAATCGCGTTGTCTGGTGACATTTTCAGATTTTTGGTCTCTGGACGAGGGCGTTTATGGCGCCGAATAGATTGCGATGTTGCCTTTGTAGTTTTTTTTCGACTGTTTGGTAGAAAAACGACGAAAACGCGCTAAAATCGACAGTTTTATTACGCCTAAATCACGCGCAGGTAGGGCGCGTCCCCCCTCAGAATATTTTCGACGCGCTCGTGTAAAATGTACCGCGGCCGTTTCCTAAACGATGACGTGTCATCGCGTTCGTCCCCGCGACGGGTTGACACTCGTCGCCCGTCCGTCGGCAAATAGCAATATATATATAATAATACCGCGATTAAAGTCGCCGCGGTCCTGCGGGGTGGTTGTCGGCGTGGCGGCGGCGGCGGTTAGCAAATTATTAACCGCAAACCACAGCAGTCGCCGGCAATGGAGCTTTATCGCTGTTGTTCTTGTTCTTGTTGTTGTTGTTGTTGCCGTTGTAGTTAAGCGCGCTTAGGCGCCTGACCAGAGATTTATATTATTATTATATATTATTATTATTATTATACGTTTTCGCGCGCACGCGGCGAGTTTTACGATCCGGACGCGAGCGCAATAAAAACCGACGCCTCGTTCTCGTCGGTCGCCGCCGCCGCCGCCGTTTATCCCCGCGGCGTAAATTTAATTACGTTTTCGCATTAGAGCCCTGCGCCCCCGTCGGCTCTCGCGTGCACCTCGCGGACGGGACGAGACTGCGAGGAAAGCGGCTGTGTCGATCGCGCGGGCATGCATGCGTGCACGCTGCTGTGGGCGGCCCATCTATACAGGACAACGCGCGTCCTGTACGTATAGCTCCTGACGCGTCTCTCGTCCTCGTCGGCCGGCTCGCGCCGCCCTATGCGTTTCATATACTCATACGTTCTCAGACGATATCGACGCGAATCGCGGCCCCCGGACGACGATCTTCCGTCATGTCGAAATTCGACTTTTCTGGGGACCCCCGTTGGCCCACCGAAGTTCTCGCGAGTTTTACGAATTTTCCAAGCGCTATGTTTCGGTGGTAGGCACTTCCTGGGTTCGCACCGAAGATCGTCTCGATATGAGGACCGAAATATTTCGCGCGTTACCGTTCATGAACACGTCGCATGATAAAAGCTCCGTCGTCCAGATCACCCGGCCCGTCCAAAAGCTATCCTTCGACCGGAGAAGGAGAAGGTCTCGGGCGGGCCGACGTGCGCCGTTCCGTTTCCACTTGTCCTCCGGCATCTCTTCGCTGTATAAAATAACTTTGGTTTTTCGTCTCTCGTAAAAATATCGCGACAAATACGCCGCCCGACGCTCGTGCACATGAGGTGCTCCCCCCCGGACCTTGCTGAAAAAAGCGTGTTTTTGTCGGAATGATAATAATTCGCGCTCAAAGTTGGCTTTTGCGAAAAATACATATTGTTATTATTATACAACTCGCCCCCCGGTTCTCCTGCCCCCGCGAATACGCGACGTCGAGTCGAAAGTTTGTGTACAACAACAGGTTTTTCCCTAAAAAAAAAAAAAAAGAAAAAAAGTCATGTTCCACATCCAATTAAAAATAATTAAAGTAAACATTTACATAACGTTGTTGCGCGACGAAAAACGTATTAACGGTTTTTTTTCCTCTCTCGCTCTCTCACTCTTTTTATTCCGTTTTTATTATTATTATTGTAATTATTATTTTTACTTTTTTTCGCGTTTAATAGAAGTCGTGTAACGAATAATATACGGAGGTTTATTTTACTTTTTTTCGTACCTTTTTCGTACTTGGCATAAACTCGAGCGCCGCGAGATTCTTATCGTTTTACCAAAATTAAATCCAATAAATTACGAGCGCGCACATTTTGACGGGCCGGTGACGAATAAAACGCCGCCGCCGCCGCCGCCGCGCCGTACGCCCGCCCGCAGCAGTAACTCATATTAAAATCAAACACGTACATTATTATGTTCCACGTGTCAGTCGTCGGTTTGTCGTGCGCGAGCGAGGCGATGTCGTTGCATTTTTAACGTTGATAAAAAGTAATAATTTCGCAAAATTTCATTAAACGTTTGACGTAAAAAATGTAAATTTCTCTCTCGCGTCGCGCGCACACACTATATACTCTATACGCGTACTATAAACGAAACGCTATGACGACAGTCGTACCGAACACACGCGGGGTTTCGTATTTCCGCCTCTCCTACTTTTTTTTTTTTTTTTCATCCGCCGGCGACGTCTGCTTTCATTACCAATTAAAATCCAATGCGTTTCCTCCGCCATATTATAATAATGCGTGCGAATTGAAATTTTAATAAATAAAAATACTTTTGATCTCCTCTCTTTTGACGACGACGACGAGACGAACCGTCCACCGCCCGCGAACGGATGAAAATACTAGTATAATACCTCTCTCGATGCGGTTTCATGTTTAGTAGATCGCGCGCCCCCCGTTTACGAGGAGAAACCCCGATCCTCGGATATCGCATAATATGAAATTATATTCGCGTTTGATTTATAAACGTAGGTACGCAAAGAATTGAATTATTATTATTTTAATCCGCCGTTTCAATCTGCCGCGCCGCCCCGCGATGTTTAATTTATTCAATTTTAAAGGACGCCGCGATGGAGACGACATTTTAATTGCTTGAAACGTCGCCGTCGACGTCGTTCGGTCCGCCCGTCCGGCGATTCCGAGCTCTTCGCAAAAACTTGGCGCGGCAGCGAAAAGTTTTCATAAACAAACAAGGACATTATTTCCCTGCCACCTCCGCCGCATAGTAATCGCGTCCCGACGACGTCGCCCTCCGACGACGACGACGACGACGCCGGTAAATCGTGAAACGTCACTGGTGTCTCCTCTCCCTCCGGTCTATATCTGTCCGACACGCTCTTTCTCATCTTCAATCGGCGAGATAACGTCTCTCGACGACGACAGAATTATGTAGATTCTAATTGACTGTTCGGCGGCGAGACTCCGAGTCGAGTTCCGGTTAAATACACAAACATATTATTATAATAATATACTGTTTAGTCTGACGAAAACGTATTTTTTCTTTTTCTATTATTATTATGATATCGTGTAACATAAATAACACAACAGCGTAATAATAGTGGCCGGGGCATTGCTTGCATTCTCCGTTCGATATATCGGTACCCCCCCGGCAGCGGCGTCATTTCGAATTTTCCCGGCACGGCGTTCGCCACAAACGCTTTGATAATATTACGAACGTGTACATAAATTACGTAGCACATGGCCCAATCGTGTCCTTTCTTTTTATAATTCAAAAGAAAAATAAAATATAACATGTCGAGTCCATTGCTCGGGCCAATCGATTTTACTAGCGGTCCGAATAATTGCTCTAGTTATTGCAGGTCACTCCACTCGTGTTCATATTACTACCAGGCGATAAAATTAGTTTTCCAAAATAATAATGTCGTTAGAAAGAAAACCTAATCGCCGCGGCCCCGGCCGTCCGACAAACCGGCGGTGTTAAATATTATAATAATATGTATTATGCGCGATGTTCGCAAGCGCTTACTTCGTCCGAGTCCGCCGCCGATATCGTTTTCAGCGTTGTTTATTAAAGTGTAATAATTATAGTATTTATACGCCGTAAACGGAAGTGTGTTACATAAACGTTTTAGATTTGCGTGTACGCGTATAATTTTCATTAAACCCGCCGCGCCGCCACGTCGTTGTTCGATCAAACGGGCGCGATAAAACATAAAACGCGTATTACTATTCTGATTTTCGATCCCCGTCGTCGTCGTCGCCGTCGCTCTGCAACACGTTCGCCGCGCGATCATTGACATTATTATTGTTTTTGGCATGTCGTTTGACTCGTTCCAATCACTGACGTGGACCTCCGTCGTCCTCTCCCTACCACCGTACATAATAATTACTATCGTTATATTGCGTATTTAAATCCTAACACGATTCGCCGGTTAATAGAATACGTCGTGTACACGCGCGCACACACACACACACACACACACACACACACACTCACACAACGCGTGCTCGTTTCAAAACTAATTACTCGTCATAAAATTATTATTTCCGTTCGACTGTATATGGCGGAGAAAACATTTCATTTCCGTTAGAATATTTCCATATCATACATTTTATTCCAAATCAATACGTCCGTGATTGCCGCTCGTTTTTGCCGCTAAATAATTTAATAAGCTTGGCGCGCGAGAAATCGAAACTCGAAATGCAAAAAAATTGAGGAAAAAAAGGCGTATTGTCAAATCGCCCCCCCCCCCCCCCCCATCCACCTATCTCGCTCTCTTTCTCTCTCTCGCGCGCCGTTTAACGTTTCCCCTCTCCCCCTCCACTCCGCCGAACGGTCATATTACGTTTTCGACACGCGTAGAGCCGATAATAATTTACATTCGAAATGTAATGATTTACTGTCAGAATTCTATTTTCCCCTTGAAGTCTGCAGAGAGAGACTCTATTTGCGTCCGGGCGTATGCGCTGTATATTTATTATTGTACCGTGTGCGAACGGCTAAAAGATAATAATGCGGAGGAAAAATCGTATCCCACTGTGCCGTACTATCGAACTCGTATAATATATAAACGGTTAGGTTTTATTCTTAATTGTGTTTCACTGCAAATACATATAACTCTCGATTCGATGGAGAAACGGCATGTATATTATTAATATTCCTTTGACGGACCGATTCACGAAACACGCGCGTTTTTTAAATATTTAAAAGCCAAATAGCAGAGTGACTCGTGCATTATATACAATGTATCCCGCCGCCGGGTTTCGATATATCGCACAAATAATTACGACCGAATCGCGTATTTTAAAGAAAGAATTTATTATGCGCGCATGATATAAACATGAAATAAAAAAAATAAATATCGCGACCTACGGGGGGTGGAGAGGAGATATGGTCTCGAGCGTACGGGATCTCGTGCGGAGCTTATGGTTCCGACAACACACGCGCGTGTACATAATATTTTTATAATAAAAAATCGAAGTCTGCGGTTAAGGTAAAAACGTATTTAAGAGAAAAAGTATTTATTTTTTTTTTTGACGACGACGACGACGACAACGACAATAATAAAATTGCACGCGCGCGACCCCGTGGAGCGAGAGACCGGGAAATTCCTTTTAGAAATTTCTAGAAATAGTCTCCATACGCGCAATCCTTTCGACACTCGCCTGTCCTGCCCGTCTTCGTAATAATAATAATAATAATAATGATAATAAACTCGCGGAAAATGTTGCATATATATTATATAAACTAAAGCGCGCGCGCGCCGAGAGAAGATATTATTATTATTATACGACTATATATGTTTCTGTACTTCGATAACATTACATAATATATTATGTATATATATATGTGTAGGTATTATAATCGTATATCAAATTAGCAGCAAGTCTCCCCCAGGGTGGAATCATTGGGCACGGGGGGGGGGCGGGAGAAATGTGTGTCGGTGGGGGAGCGCGTGTATTTTGTATGCTTTGGGGGTTTTAGAGATTATCCCCTTATACGTACGGCGTATGTATATATAAATTTGATATCGAGACAATATACGCTCTATATATAATACGATATTATTATGTATATACGAGTGTGCCGGCAGTATAGAGGTGAGAGAACGTGTTGTGTGTGCGTACGCCGCCGCCGCCGCCGAGCGATGGCGGTGAATGAGTTAATAAATTTAGCGACTAACACGTGGCGGCGGATAACGTGGGTCGAGGGGCACACGCTCGGTGTTTTCAGGAAAAACAACGCTCGGGGAATATAAGGATACGCGTGCAAGGGGTGGTGTGGCTGCAGTGGCGGCGGCGTGTGTATATACCTCTTAACCTCGGCACAAATAGGATTAAGTTTAACCTGCCCCGCGCTCGCCCGTTTCTCCGCCCCCGGCCGCCGCTATTAACCGGCTCGACGGTTTCGGTTACACTCCAGTTATCGCTCTGTGTGTGTGTGTGTGCATGTATATACGTATATATTTATATACACACATAAGTTCGTTTAAAAAGTATTCGCCCGAGCTCTTAAAACTTTTGATACACCTCTTCTTCCCGTCCGGTCCGCGCGGCCTCCGCTCAGCGTGTCGCGTGCGGGGCGGCAAACGTTCTTCTCTCCACGTCGTCGTCTCGCACATAATTCCGTATGTAAATCAACAATTAAACGACGCGACGGTGGCGTTTCAATTCTCCGACGGCGACGACGACAGGCGAGGCGCCGCTGCTGCGATCCTCTCTCGCTCTCTTTTGCACATATTATATATGTAAATCGTAATTGCCGGTTAAGTCTCACGCGCCCGCCGCCGCCGTCGTCGTCGTACGCTTTTTTCTCTCTTCCCCGCGGGCTTTATTTCCGCGCCGTCGGGGCTCCTCTTCGAGTCGTAGGGACGGCGGACGCCGCGACGAGCGATAGTTATATAATATTCGCGAGCGACGGAGAGACGACAACCCCGATGCGAATGAAAATATTGTAAAAAAAAAACTCGGGGGGACGGTCGGGTCCATTCGAAACTCTCGGCGACGATCGTTTCGATTTCGAATATCGTGTAACGATCCAAATTACCGTTTTCAACAAAAAAAATAAATAAATAAATATATTTTGCTTAAAAAATAACGATTCGTCCTATAAATCGAAACCGTGCGTTTTTCTATCGTCTGTAATAATTAATTTTTTTCGCCGCGCGTTAATCTATTCGTCGAAATCAATTCAGTCCGTCGAGATTAATTAGACTGAACGAAAAAAAAAAAAAAAAACGATTCCGTATCTCGTTAAAAATTTATATTCATTAATTTTTTTTCCCCCCGTCAAATCGAAATTATTCTAGGATTCGCATAACTCCCTCTCCCTCTCTCTCTCTCTCACTTCTCTGCAAATAATATTATATAATATACTCGTATATATTATTATTACTCGTATTATGTATTATGCTAGAGCAACTAATCTATACCGGCGGCGCGCGCAACTTTCCGTGCGAGCAGTAAATTGTGTGCGGGGGAAAAAAAAACAACAAACAAACAAAAAACTTTACCGTACGTTTCGCGTACCATTGACCTGTAAATAAACACTAAAGATAACTTTCCCCTCTTTGTAGAACTCCCGCGCCCTTTTGCGCGCCTTCTCGAATTCGGAAAAGTTTTCAGTTAAACTCCGTCGTATGTGAGATCCGAGGTCTTATGTGTTATGTAACGTATATATACGGCGACTGTGTATATACGTTACGTGTATATATAGTGCACTTGAGCGTTCATTATTATTTCGCCGTTTCAAGATAATTTATACAAATTAAGTACCGATAGAATATCATTTCAATTTCAATTTTCTGCTCCGGGGCATGTTTGTTCAGACTTGTTGTTGTGTAACGACGTAAATGTAATTGAAATTACCTTTTGTAGACATAGGATTCGGTTTATTATTATTATTATTATTATTATTTTTTTTTTTTAATTGAATTAACCGTCCCGAAAGTGAGTGCACAAAACGAGTCTTGCCTGCCGTGTGTCTGCAGAGTAAATAACAACGTTTATATTCGTTCATTTCCGCAGAGTCATATAAAAAATAAAAATGACAATGTTATTATAGATATGTACCGGACTACAATATTTGATATATATATATTATATATAAAACAACCAATAACAAATAAAGAAGAAAAAAAAGAAACGGCAATGTGTATCCAGCAGGTTTCCTCCCTTCTCTCAAAGCTCGTAAACATAATGTTTTGCATAGAACTTATAAACGGGGCGGGCGGGCGGGCGGTGCGACGACACCGAAAAGATTTTCAATTCGTGTATATCTATACGTATATGACGTGTCGTTGGATCAACATTTCGTTATACGCGGACTTGTTGAGCGTTTCTTTTTTTTCTTTCCAGGACGCTCGTAGGACATGTCCCGCGGATTTATTCCGTCAGTTTTGGACTTTGGACGACCGAAAGGGATTGATCGTGTCATACCCATTTTGGACCGGATGTTTAACCGACCGGGTCTTTAGGGGTCCGACAGATCATTTCTCCCGATGTCTCCGCATTTGAATACGATGTATATATATATATATATATACATTATGTAAAAATAAAACGACGTCTTCCAACGGTTGTCATATTATTCAAATCGTTTGCCCGGCTCTCTTTAGATTTGTTCTTCTTATTATTTTCATATCATTATTATTATTATTATTATTATTCGTATTATTCGTATTTATCGTCATCTGGGAACGCATTTATTTTTAAATCACATCCACTGTCGTAGATGATTATTCGAGGAAACTTTATCCGTTGGCTTGTCGCCTGCGCCACGGTTCTCCTCCCTTGCGTGCACCTCGTCGCGCATTGTTTGCTCTTTATTTTATTACACCCACCGTCGCCGGGAGTCGTCTCGTCATTACAACATGATTACTCTTGCGTTTCTATTTACTTTCAGCGTGTCCCGACGTCCCCCCTCCTGCCCCATCGCCCACCCCTCTCGCGGGGCAAGCGAGACTTGCGCGCGGTATATGGGTAGCGAGAATTCGAAAATCATTTTAACGATACGCTATGCGTAAATACAAACGTTTAACATTGTCGCAATCGTCCTATAATATTTATCATACAATTTAACGAACGCTTTGACTAATGCGTTTTTATCCCGCCACCCCAATTACGCGCGATAAATGTAAATAATAAATATGGTGTGTTTTCTCGAGAGGAAATAATCGTCGGGGACGAAAAAAGTTTAAAGTAGGCGATTTGTATTGTTTCGTTTTGTTGTTTTCCTGTTCGTTTTACGAGTACGAAATCGTCCTGCTGGTAATGGTTTTTCTATTTATTCATCAGCGTTATTATATTCGAACGGGGTTAATATGAATGCGAAACGTTGTTGAAAATACTAATTTGAAAATCCCTCCCTAGATTATTTAATATAATATTTATAGGTTCTACTTTAATTTCAAATGTAGAATCTCCATCGTTACATTAATTTAGATGATTATTTAAATATTGTATATGCCGTCTCATCGCGTTTCCTTTTGGGAAATACTCTTGTGATTAAGTTATTTAAATTAAGATTTTATGGTTTCATTAGTTATTGAGTGCCGCGCTGCGGCGGCGGCGGCGGCGGCGGCGGCTCCTCGCTCGCTACCCATAATAACGCTCTCCCGCTGCCGCGTCTATATATTTTATCTCTCGATATCTTTGTGTCCGAAAAACTCTTTGCTCTCGTGCACGACGTCGTCCCGATCTCGATTTGCTTTGTGGAAACCTAACCGTTATTATTATTATTATTATTATGTCCGAGTAGAGAAAGAAGAAAATAACAAAACTTACGGCGCACATTTTACGCTACCTCGCCCCCGTTGTTTAATAATTTAAAATAAAAAGCCTCGGAAGGTAATATAGCTTGTACGTGCATATGGGGTGGGCGGAAGATCCGAGGTGGATAGCGGTGCACATCCAATCAACCGATCCGGAATGCGTAAAACTTCTCATGAATAGTACATCGACGCAGAATCTCTTAGGGTCGGGTCGGTGGTAATCGATAAATCTGATAATTTAATAATTTAGTACCGTCGCCGTCCGATTTGCTCGTTGCGGCAGAGAGGAAGGAAGGTAAACGGAGGGGAGATTTGTTGTTTCCCCCGTGTTGCTACTGACGCTGCTGCTGCCGCCGCCGCCGCCGTCGTTCCTGCTGCTATTGAACGTCGGGCGGCGGGTAGGGCGCGGGAAGAATTGAAAACTAATATCTTTAACTCCGGTTAATATTTGTTTATTCTAAAATTCGTAAATTATTTACGTTCCGCGGCCGTTGGAGGAATACAATATATACAATATATACGTATATATATTTGTAATTATTTATTCGGCGTTATTATAAAATGTGATTGGGCTGCAGTAAAATGCTACTATACTTGTACAAATATTTATGTAAAACCAAACGTATTAATTAACGTCAGCCCTTGACTGACGTTTAAAAAGCACAAAATTAGTTATCCCGACTTTCGTGTTCATTATTATAATAATAAGGAAACGCTGCGCCGCGCCACTGGATGTTATATTACTTGAAATATCGAAGAATGCGCTTATTTTCGTTTGGCGTGATCATTAATTGTTTGGCGAACGATCGTTATGAATAATATTATTATTGTAAACGGCCAAACATTGTGAATCGTTTCTATCGCGTTACAATATTATTGTTTCGGTTTGTTTTTCTTTTCGCGTTACATTATTATCGACCGTATTGTGCTCGGCCGTGTTAATTTGAACACAAAAGCCGCCCTTAAAATGCTTTCCTTCTCTTCTACCGCGACGGCGTTCGATGGCGCGCGAAATATTTAGCGCTTAAAGTGACCACACCGCCGCCGCCGGTGACATCGTACTGAATAAATTCCATTGACTCGCCGAATCGTTGTTGTTTTAACTTTCCAAATCATTGTAAACGAACACAATGTGTTTTGAAAACTAAAAGCGATGGATGAAACTTATCAATGAAAACAAATGCATGACTGAACTCGATTCGTTCGCGTGAACGTGATTACACTTTGCATACCGGAAGTCACTTCCATTTCAAACACTTTACAGTGTTCTTGTATAAGTGTGTACGGGCGAATACGAACCCCCCTCAGACGGTGGCGTTCGCCCTAAGTGTGCAATGTCAATTTTAAAACTCTAAACGCTTTTGAACCCGAATGATTATGACGTAATAATGTCCGCAAGATATTTTTCCGCGCCCTGTTGAAAAAAGAAAAAAAAAACAAACACCCGCGCTCAAATATGATCGGTTTTTCAATAGAATCCTGTTTTATTCGTAAAACGTTTTATGTACACAGAAGAAAGAGAGAGAAAAATCGTTAAAAAAAAAAAAAACGTTTTAATCGCGGTTTTATCCGATCGAAAATATTTAATTTTACATTTTCTTATTTAGTCGACAAATCGAACGTCTCTACAGTCCACGCGGTTTATACCGCCTATTATAATACCTGCCGGTAGATTATGCATTTCTCGATTCGTTTCACGAAAACTCGCCGTTCCCCTGATGTGCGAATCGAAAAAAAAACACATCTATTCGCGTATTTATTTCAGTAAAAAACCAATCCCGCGCGGTATTATCATATTTTCACGGCTAATACGCGCGTATACTCGTCGTACGACATCGAATCGACCCGCGCCGTTTACATACGTATAGATATTATCATTACTTTATCGTCTCTTTTGGCGCGCCCCATAAATGTTATCCGCAAAGTAATCGGCAATTAAAACATTCGAAATCTCCGGCGGCAATATATTTCCACCGCGTAATGAAATCGTCGAGCGCGCGCACACACACAATACTAAATCAGTTATAATATATGTGTGTGTGCGCGCCGCGGAATTACATTTTCCAATGGAATCCCGAAACGTCAAATACTCGCGCGTATATATCTCGCGCGCGAGTTATCAAACATTGGCAGATCAGCAGGCCCCCAGTCGTCCGATGATTATTATTATTGCGCGCGCGCGCGACGACGACGACGTACGGGCGAGGCGAAACGACGGGGTCCGGTCGAACAAACCCCCTCGGCGTGCATATAACGGGGCTCGTCGCGGCGAGGGTGGCGACGGAGAGTGCGGAACAGCGAGTGAAAACGGAAATGACCTCTCTATTCCATCAAACTATACACACACGCGCACCTGTACGCGCGCACATTACAATATACAATTATCATTACGTATATTTGGGCCGGGTGGCGTGAAGAATGCTTCCTCTTACGCGTTATTTTACGTTTAACGGAGATTTAGTGCGATTTCAAACCAATCGTCGTGTATGTATAACGTCGCTCACAATATATGGTCGAACGAATATTATAAGGTCGTTATTTTCGTGCCGCCCCTACTTACTGTCTGGCACGAGACGACGGTACAGATGAGGTGAAAAACTCGACGACTTTCCTCTTTTATACGCATATCGTTTCTGTTCGAACCGTCGTCGTCGTCCGAAATATCCTGATTATTCGCCTTTGCAGCGTTCGCGAGCAAGTAGTGTTCTTTTTAAACGATCGATTTCGTGTTTGTTTCGATAACGTCTGATATTTAAATTAAATTACGCGTCGTTGTGAATCCAGTATACAGTGGTACTGTTGAATCGTTGCAGCGTTATAGTGCGCGTTAGAAGACAATTTATATAAAAACAAATTGCCTCTCAAAACGGTTAAATCTTTTACTATTACGTCGTTGTCATTATGTTCGAATCGTGCAATCATACCTGTCTGGGGAACAGATTTTTTCGCATTTACAATCGGTTTTTTTCCCCTCTAACTCCGCGTAAAATTTGACCCCCCCCCCCCCGAAAACCGGTCGTCTCGTCCGAAAAATTCTGCTAGAAACGTCTCTGTATTTAGTAATATGATATAACAGTCCAATAACATTATATTTTAGATGAAATCATCGAGTTTTTAGTTTTATTACTGAAAATTTTCAACGCGAATGAAATCGTTTTTTTTTTTACCAACTATATATAGTCCATACTATAAGGGAATGGATTTAAGCGCAAATTGAATTTATTTCTATAGGTGCTCTAAAACGATGAACTCTGTTTCGACGATATCGATTTGTTTCATAATTTACTAAAAGAAACCAAAGTGGTCTTGAATTTTCATAAGGGGCAGGAGGGGCAGTAGTAGTCTTTCTCGCATTCGGTTTTCGCATTAGTGTACTGCGGCAGCAGGAATTCATATAATATTATGACGTGTGAAAAATTAAGTTTGATATCCACGAGCCGTGCTCGCGCGCGCGCACACAAAGGTGTCAGTTAATCCTTTATACTTTGGGTCCCGATATATAGCACACCGAAGCGACGACGGTGCAGCGAGCGGCGGGTCGGGCACGGCGGTGGCGGTTTTAACGCGCAAAAATCCGTGGGCCGTATAAAACGAATATTAATTAAAACCGGATTCGGTGTTTTGAAAACGAAGGACGGCGGCGGCGCGCCCCGTACGCGTTCAGGGAGGATTGCCGCCGCCGCCGCCGACAAAAGAGACGCTATATATGTATATAAAATACATAATATATATATATATATTACACGTATATATACGGACCGTTGTGTTTGGAAAACGACCATTAATCCGCCGCCGCTCGTGCAGGGCTCGCGTTTCCCACAAGGCGTTATTAATATTCATTTAGTGTCAAGATTTCACTCGCATCGCCTCCGCGCCGCTACCGCCGCCGCCGATGATTTTACCACCCTTCGGCTCCTTCCATCCCTTCCCCGGCCGGCGACCACGCGTCACCCCACCCTAAATCCGTATATTATAAAACATCGTCATTAACCTTCCACCAACCGCTGCCACCACTCGCATATACATACCTCCGTCTCATTATTGTTATTATTTTCGGCCTTCAAACGCCGCCGCCGTCTCTCCATAACGATATTCGTAATAATATCGAAAAGTCGACTTTCCCTTCCAACCGCCGCCGACGCGGTCTCTTATTATTTTAGATGTTATAGAACGTTATATTCGTGCAGTATTATAGCATTCGTCGATTTATTATTTATTTTTTTTCTCTCGTAAAACCGTTCGCGTAACAGATTGCGGGAGGCCGACCGCGATGCGTCGTCCGCCGAGGTCAAAGTTTCCAAAATCATTCCGTGGTGCGTACCTGCTTATTAGTATTATTATTTATCGAGATCGGCCGGCAATCCGTTCGTCTAGACGTCGAAAACTTTTCGTCGCCGTTCAAATGCAATATGATATTTTATTATCATTATCGTTGCGAAATTACGTTCTGTAAAACGGTTCGATTGCTGCGCGAGCGTTGTAGGCGCGCGCGCGCGTGTGTGTGTGCGCGCGTGGTTTTGAGTGAAGCGTACAGAGACGTTTTACCATATACTTGTACGCATATTACGCTTTAAATTATTAAATTATAACAACAAATTCCCTTCGCCACGGGCTTTTTAAATGAATATTAAATGAGTGGAAATTAAAAAAAAATAAAAATAAAATAAAAGAGAGAGAGAGAGAGAGAGAAAACGCCACTCGCAGCGAACCTCTATAATAATATTGTACGTACATAATATATATATACGAGTACGTATATAATATTATGTAATATTGTCGTCGTATTGGCATTTGCGCCGGTGTGTTTGCTCGTTTAATACTATTATTTTCAATTTGTTTGCGTAAAGACGATTACGTCGAAGAATTTCATTTTCAAGACCATCATTATTTCCACGACGACTTTTACTTTTAAGATGATTGTGTTGAGTGTGTTGACACGTGTTGTGCGAGCTCACTCTTGCCGCGAGGGTAGAACGATCCCACCCCGTATATACGTGTATATATATATATATATGTGCGTGCGTGTACAGTTCTACGTGTATGCGAATAAAAAAAAAAAAAAAAAAACACTTGGCGTGCGCCCGCCGCCGCCGCCACTCCATCCTCCCTCGACCGAGAATATATATATAAACACATACGCGCGGAGGGGTTAAACTAAGTTTTATGGTAAATGCGTAGGTAAATATTTAATCATTAAATTGCATTAAAAATAATGAAAAAAAACGGAAGTCGAATATTTCCTCCGCCGCCGTGCGGACGCGTTACGGTATAGCGGAAAAAAAGGTATAGCTGTATGTAAATTTTTTACCGCGGATAATTAAGAAATAATGTTTAAAACGCTCGGCCTATACGTGATGTGTATTCCGTTGAATATTTAATTAAGCTAATCATTTTCGCTTAGGACGCTCGACCGTCCGCGTGTGTGTGAAATATGTATGAGCTTATATATATACGAGACGTATATGAATATAAAAACTCCGTCCTAATAAAATATTTAATTTATTCGATTTCCATCGGCGCGATATATTGTCGTGGTGCCGCTCGCGTTCCAAACGCTCGTAATTGATTGGATTTTTTCATTATTATTAATATTAACGGGTAATTAAGAAATAATATTGACTTTTTTTTCATTTTTTTTCCGCCAGAGGGGAAATCTTTATTTTCTCGGATAACGATTACGAATACGCTCATAAATAAATTCAATAGTCGATATACACCCCGCGACGGTATAATAATAATTCTATGTAAACGAAAAACGAATCTGAAAAGCCTCTCGTTTGAGTTTGAAAATATATGACTCCGTATTTTTATTTTTTTCCCGAATCCAATAAAGAAAGAGAGAGAGAGAGAGAGAGAGTAATTTTTGAAACTTGTTGTTATTAAATTTTAAAATAATTGTATTAGAATAATGCGAGTCTTTTTTTTTTTTTTTTTCTAATGAATGGTTTTTATTATAATTTAAATAAATATTGTCAGTGAAATTGAAAAGTTTTTTCATAAAAAACATTTGTAATAGAATTTTGAAAGCTTCGTCGTCCTAGCTGGAAAGAAAAAAAAAAACTCGTAGCGTACGAGAATTTACGTTTTGAGAAAAAAAAAAAATCCGAGTGAAATCGAATTAAAATAATATATATATATATATAAAGCAACAATAATTAAGACCGGTACAATAAAGCGCGTAGACCTTACATAATACGACAATGTATTTAGCAAAGGCATTCACAACACAACACAAAAAAATAAATAAAAAAAACTACTCGAGTCGGGGGTTTTTTTTTTTTTTTTGGAAAAAGTTTTTAATAATCCTTTGCGAGTATGTCGAAAAAGACGGAAAACCAATTAAACGTTTTTGCAAATTGGCTCCATAAATCATGTCGGTTTATTCGAGGTCTGAACAATATATGCCGCGTCGCTCTCGACACAACGCGTCTTCGTCGTCGTCGTCGTTGTCGCCGCCGCCGCCGTCGTCGTTCGTTCCCTTGTGGGACATGATCTCCTCATCACACAAAAGTACTCCGTTAACCAATCACGTAGTCGCTTTATGTCATCGAATAATCTTCATATTTCAATAAAAGATTAAAGAACAGGGGGTGGGAGAAGGAAACCCAAAGCCGCCGCGGAAAGTACATCAGCATATTGGCTTTCGTAATCCACATACGAGGACGACGACGGGTATGACGGAGCAGCGATGGCATTATTATTATTTTTCATATATATATATAAATATAATTTAAAGCGCGTTTCTCCGTTCGACGAATTTCGTACACCGTTTGACTTGGGGAAAAAAATATATATAAAATAAAAACCACTCAAAACGATCGATATCTATATATAATATTGTCGAAAATTTGCAATCTACGCAAACGGACCCCGATATACGTATAGTGCATAATCCAATAGCGGCGTATTGTTTGGGAAAAAAAAAACACTTACTTAACGCTTGTTACTTAACCGTACTGTTTTATCCCTCCTGTCGGTTGATTTTTATTTTTTAAATGCCAATTTTCTTCCCGTATAAATGTATACCTGATATACGTACGTACGTAGTAATACATATTATACGAAACGACAACATGATTTATCACATCGAAACCGCATTAAATATGTATAATATTAATAATATACACTGCGGCGCGGCGGCGGCGTGTTATTATTGTAATACGGGGCCGCGCGTCGGTTGTGCAGACGGCGTTCGGCAAAAAAAAAAAAAACAATAATTTTTGAGTGCGGTTATCGTTGTACATTAAAATCCAATTATGAAACGCCATAATTTATCCTCGTGTGTATTTTTTTATTTTTTTTTATGATTATTCTAAAAGCATTGTTTAATTCGACTAACCGTGTTGATTTACGAACGCCATTATCGCGATTGCTACGATGTTAAATGATTATTATTATTTTTTTTTTACAAAACGACATTTCTGGGGGTGGGGGTGGCGTGCGTATGTAAACTCCCGACGACCATTGTGGCACAATAACGATAACGTATTATCATTATTCACTGACTATTTAAACGCGTCGCTACGGTCGATTAGTTATGACGATATGTGCTGCAATAATCGCGCTCGTTTTCGATTTCCACGGGAGAAAATAAAACGAAAAAAGAACAAATCTTTTCGATGGGGGACGCACGCGTCTTCGTCGTCATCCGCGGCGCGCGCGCGCGCGCGTATTAATAATACGCTCGAATCTTCCCCCTCGGTGTCGCGCAGTTATAGATACCGCCGTATCTATATTAAATTACTTTTCCGTTTGAGCGAAATGGATTTCAACGAACAACACTTAATATTTTCCGGCGATATTTGTACAGTAAGGTATATACGGGGTTTTATTTTTTTTTAATACGATTGCCGCCGCGGTACAAAAAGAGTAGGCGGGCGGCGCGTCGTGTTTACTCGAAACGAACATAATATATACGTTTTGACGAAGAAGAAGAAGAAGGAAAAAAGGAAAACCGCTGACAAATGTTCCATTTGGAAATCAAAAAGTCGACCGAGAAAACACGGACGCGCCGCGCGGTAATATCTACTATTTGTAATTCGCCGCCGTCACGCAATACCTATAATAAACGTACTCGTAAGTACGCCGCGTGTCCGTTGCACGTGCCCCCCCGAGTGTGTAAATATACGGCGTGCATGTACAATAACGCGCGTTATCTCCCCGAGGCGAAAAGAAGACGTCAATAAAGTGCGTGTAATATGTAGTGTGCCGGCCTGCGCGGGAAGAAATGAAACCTCTTAAGGATCTATTACGGGTGTTTTTCCTTCCCCGTGCGCACATACCGATCGCGTCCGCGATGCCCTTCCCTCGTAATTCTCAGGCACGTACCGTTTGATGCATTTCCATACGAAACGGGGCAGTTTAACATATTACGTATACCTACCCTACCTCGCGCGCCACGCGTATTTATTACATATTATATATATACCACCTTTATACCCCCGAGATCGCGGTTTTTGACGGAAAAAATCGCTCGTCTACCGCCCCGGCGGGTGTGCGCGCGGCGGCGGTAATGGATTAGTTTACGATACACCGTTAACCTCAAAGGACCGCGCGGCGGCGGCGGCTGCAGGAACAGCAGCAGCAGCAGCAGCAGCAGCAGCAGCTTCCGGAAGTCCGGAGTCAAGGGTAGGCGAAGCGCGGGGGCGGCAGGGGAGAGCTGTTTTCGGGGCGCAGAGTAATTGATGAATGAAAGTTGGCAGATTAAAACTTTGCGCGCGCGCGCCCCGCGGAAGCGATCGGCATTCGGGGACCGTAAAACGTAATTAGATTTGCAAAAATAAAACCAGAAGAAAACGATAAATAAGGCTTACCGGAAATCTATTGCTGGTGCCGCGCAGCTCGCGCGTTTGCCGCGGCCGAATCGCGTCTGTATAATACGCGTCGTCGTGATAATATGTGCACGCGCGTTCGGTTTCTTTAATCTCGGCGAATTGCGACTCTGTTCTTCGCCCGGGGAATATCGTTCCCCCCGGCGTATAAGATTTCGCTTCTACACTACTCGGATACGTATATTTATATATATTTATATATTATGTACACGAAACTAACCGCGAGAAGGAATTTTCAAACGCTCGCGACTATAAACCCCCCCCCCCCCGAACGGTGAGATTTTCCGCCGCGATCGCCTCCGGGGAACGTAGATCGTTACGCGACATCTGCCGCGATTTTATTTCGAAGCTCTCGGATTTGAAAAAGAAAAAAACGCCGGACAATATATCCGACGGCGCCGCGACCTGTCGTCGACGTGAACGCATTATTATGTTTTTGGTTTTTGTGTCTCGTCCGACCGCCGAGGTCGTCGTCGGCGAAGGACGACGCGGGCGGCGAGGACACGATGTCTTTATTGACGATATAATCCTCGGGTGCGCGCGCACCCGAGGTTTGCGCTGCCGTTCGCGTTCACGTGCAGATCATACATAATATTATTATACATGCGTCGTGCGATACACACCGTGTGCGCGGCAGTTTCTTTCGACTGCCAGGCTCTCATCATCGTCGTACTTTTTTCAATAAACGCGCGCCCGTATCGATTTATTATTATTATTATTATTATTATTATTATTATTATTATTATTATTGTAATATAACGCGCGAGAAACTTTTAGCTTTCTTTTCTCCGCTCGTATAAAACGGGTTACTTGGCAAAATAGTTTAGTCGCGTCGTCGTACGCTATACAATAAGCGCGACGTAAAGAATTGCAATAATAATGTACTACAACGTCATGTGAAATATCACCGTGTGTGTGTGTATAAATGTCGACGTCATTTTATTTTTATACATTTTATAATGTAGTCTGCAGGCCAGGTTATATACCTACCTACACGGGTTCTATTGTGCGCGTGTTTATATAGAGAACTAACGGCTTAGGAATTTCTTGAGGGATAAAAATGCACAGCGTTATTTCTCCCATACATATCTATAATTTCCGTCGTGCTTATCGATTATTCCGTCGTTTGACTCTGCGAGCCGAGCTTTTTTCCCACTGCTTATGAAAATATTTTATTTACCGTACACGGGCGTGTGTACTGTGTATATTCTAGGTACGTATACGGTATACCGAACGAAACGTAATAATTTTTTTCCGGCGTATATTCACAACGACGACGCCGTGTATAATACTCGCGTGTACAATGCGGCACCGCGTATTTCGAGAACCATGATGTCGTTGTTTCTTTTCGTTGTTCGTATCCGGAAATATTTATCATCTCCGCAAAACCACCGGCTATTAGCCGCGGCTAATTTTACGGTCGTCGTCGCGAAACGCGTTCTACCGCCGCCGCCGCCGCTGCATAATGTATGCGCGCACGTGTATATCGCGCAGTATCCTCCAGCAGCTCATGTATGATTTAACAAACTATATTTCATTCGCTAAATACGTAATGAGTAATTTCGAATGAATGTCTTCGTATTACACGTATATACATTATTATGTAACGCCATTCAGTCGACGTACCTCGTCTGTGTATATATATACATGTATATACGTATATTTGTGTACATATATATAGAGAGAAGGGGTTCACGTTGGGGTCGACGATGTCGTTAGGTATCCCTTTTATATGCGTTAAAATTACGCAGATTTCAACTTTATGTATATAATACGCGCGCGCGCGTGTGTGTCGTGAGTGACCCTGCGCATTTATATAAAACGCAAGCACTCGACATTTTCCGTTTATGCGAATTATACAGCGCTACGTCGTCGCGGGTTCAAAGAACATCTATCACGTATGTACATACGTATATAATGCTCCGGTCTATACCGCGACTGATATAATATATATATACCGCGAGACCCGTCTCCGGCGTACCGGCTATTATCTATACGCGAATACTTAAGTACTTGCATTTATTTATATATATATATATATATATATTATAATACATATATATATATACGTACGTCGTTGTGCGTATACCGACGCGAATTCAATTGGTCGCGGGGTGGTTTTTATTATTCCGTCCGATCGGGTTATACGCCGCACACGCGCTTTTGAAATATATTTTTAACATCGTGTCACATTATCTGTGAGTACCTTTATATATACTCACTACCGTATGTGTACGATATTCGGTTACCCGATCGATTTTCGCGTGTTTTTTTTTCCCCCGAGTATTTCCGCCTTTTCCTCCCCCCCGCCACGTGGAAAATATCTCTCGTATAATAATTAATAATTCGTATACGTAATACGTCCGATAAGTTTTTCCGGGCCAAGTTGATTTCTCAAAATTGTTTTATATCTATATATATACTCTAGATGTTTGAACAAAAAGTTGGTTAAAATGTAGATTAAGTCTGGATTATTACCATAAATATTGTTAGTTAGTTTTTTTATTATTATCAAGCCAAAACTTATTCTCTCGCATATATAGTTAACGGTTATTGAATTGTTTTCTTACACATTTAAATATTTAATCAATGTACTAATAATGTATTATATTTCGCAGCGCGCCGCCCCGTAAACCGTAGTATACAATAATTGTATTTTAAATATTGTATCCAAGACCCTATTATTTCCCTTTATTTTATTTTTATTATTATTATTGTTGGTTTTTTTTTTCCACCTCAAACATAATTTATATTCATACTGGTAAATTGAAAATCAAAAATGTTACGAACCATATCAATCATTTTACTTTATTTATACTGTTCGGAGTATAAACGCCTGAAGTGTATTTTCAATATACCTACAGACAAATTATATTTGTTTGGAAAAAAAAAAATATATTAAATAAGTTTTCGAAACAAAAATTTATATATATATATATATATGTATATATACGTATATATGTGTGTATGTATATACCTAATATAAAAGACATTTTAATGTAGGTATCACATAATAATGTCGAGGAGAGTAACATTGAAAAATCGTATCATAAAATGTTCAGAACAATAGTTATAGTATTTCTGCTATGTCTTCAAGTTTTCGGCTCTCGAAAAAGTTTCCATCGCTTATCCGTAAAGAAAACTTCGATCTAAATGTTTCGGCTGATGTTATCTAATTTAAAACAAACTGCTATTTAAGGTAACGACGAGAGTAGGGGAGAAGAAGACTAAATGGAAATTAAAATTGATAAAATAATAAGTTTAAAAACACGCTGTTTATAAATGTATAAAGAAAATATTACTCGGGGGGAAAAAATTGTTCGCGAGAAACATTTCGTCGAGAGAAACGAGGTAATTTTTAAACATTTAACCACGTCGCTTCGTATAACGCGGAAAGAAAAGAAGAAGAAAAAAACAACTCTCATTTCAAATGAAAAAATACGTATTTAATAACGGCGGCGGCGGCGCGCCTTACGATGATTTATTGATATTTTAGCGCGAACAAACGAAACGGGGAAAAAGTTTTAGACACAAAATAATAATATACTTATATAAAGCTGCTACTACACCGGGGTGTATTCTCAGATCTTTTCGATCATTTGTACCATTTGTCGGCGCGCGGGGGGGGGGGGGGGGGCGGTGAGATTTGTGTATAATAATACATGTACATCTGCGGCGAGTGTTTTTCAAACCGATAATATTTGAATTATTTTATTTTTTTTTATAAATCGTGTTTTTCTTATATCGTATTACTTATATCGTTTGACTAACGTGCTTTTTTTTCTTTTTGTTTTCACAGATATTTTCGCGTTACGGAAAAGTGCTGAAAATCGTCACGTTCACCAAAAACAGTGAGTACACATTGCAATCGCGTCGGACAAACAAATCGGATTCATATTTTGTAATCGCCGCGCGTTTAAATATATATACGACGCGTATATTATAGCGTAGAGAGGAACGTACATTTGCTACAATTTTTACGCCACACATTATATACACGTCGTCGCGACTCTCTATCGTTTCCTTCTGACGCCGAGAAGGACACATTTATCTTGTCCCGGCGATCTATCACCGCCGCCACTCGCTGGTGCGTCGTATACGCCTTTGAGAATAATCCTTTTCTCTGGAAAACAATATAACGCGCCGTTTCGTCATATCAAGAAGTTTGTGCCCGGTCCCGGACAATTAATCATATCTTCATTTTGTTCTCGCCCCTGTAGTGTTGTCGTCATACATTAATTAACGTTGTGCTACATTACCTAACCCCCCCTCCCTTCGCCTCGCTCTGCCCATCGAAACCGCCGGCGGAGGGAGCTATTTTTATTTTACGAAAAACGCCATTTTTTTTTTATGCGCTGGTATATTTTTTCCTCATATTTTATATAAAATACTTACGCGCGCGCGCGCGCGCCCGCGTAGAAGAAAAGAAACGTTTAGTGTATTTTCTCCGCGAAAACTTTGCCGCGACCGAGAAACAATAGCGTCTCTTTTGTCGCCGTCGTCTCGTTCGTGGCTTTTCCATTAATTTCGCGCGTACTTATTATGTTAAAAACTACACAATGTATACCGCGCGCGTACGAGTATAACATATATATATATATATAATGATTTGTTTGTCTCCGCTCGTTTACAGACTCGTTCCAAGTGCTGATCCAGTATCCGGACGTGGTCACCGCACAATCCGCCAAATTGGTAAGTGTCAACCGCGGTTTTCGACGAAATAATATTTATTACGTTTAAATACTTAAACATCGTATTGTGTACGATTAAGCGTGTGCAATACATAAAATGATAAGTGAAAAACAAAAACGCCGGTACTTTTTTAAACCATGTCTGAAACCACACAGTCATTGGACGGACAAAATCTGTTTCATACCGGCCATTTGTTTGACCTGTCGCATTTGAATAACGTAAGTTCAGGACCGCACGTGTATTAAATCTCGCGTGTGTGCGCCGTGTGTGTACGCATGTTGTTTTCTTCTTCTATTTTTTTTTTTTTATTTTATTGTTATTAGTTTTTTATTTTCATTTTGTTTTTATTTTCTCCACATCTGCGCCGATTCCCGCCCGCGCTCCACACAGTTTATAGCGTCTTCTCGAGCGCGCCGCGGCGATAAAACGTGTAATAATAATTATAACGCGAACACGTACCTCGCGCGTATGATTGCCGCCTTCGTGTTTTATTTAGCTCCTCTCGAGTTCCGCCAGCGAATAGTGGCCGCGGCGGCGGCGGCGACGACGACGACGGCGGCAATCGTTGATTAAACGCATTGTTTTCGTTTATTTTTCCTTCCTTTCTTCTTTCACACCCCCGTAAATAGTTAAATTCGTTTAAAAAGCCTCTGATTTATTCGCGCGACGTCCCGAGTCCACCGCGCGCGAGGTAATTGGATAATTGGTTTTCTCGCTCGAATTGCGTATATACACGTATATACGTATACTTTATCGGTTCACGTCGTCCGCCGGCGCGCGCGCGACGCGTACGGCAACAACAATAATTCCGCCTGCGAAATGACGGCGAGTACAAATCTCGCCGTCTCTATAAATATATTTATGCATGTTTATTTTCCGTCTCTCTTACCCCTCGTCCTAACCTTTTTTTTGTCATCGCCTCGCGATAAGTACGACTCGTCCGACCGTATAACAAACGTTTTTTCTCTTTCTCTCTCGTAGCGCCGCCGTTCGGTTTTCGAACGATTTGTACGCGTTTTTTCAATTGCTTTAATCGTTTAAACGTCTTGTATTTTTTTTTTTTCCTACCCCAAGTCTCTGGACGGCCAGAACATTTACACGTCTTGCTGCAAGCTGCGCATCGAGTACTCGAAACTGTCCAGCCTGAACGTCAAGTACAACAACGACAAATCGCGCGACTACACCAACCCGACGCTGCCCAACGGCGACAACACTGTAATGGAAACGCTCGCGGCTCTCGGCGTGGACTCTGTGGCGGGCAACCAGCTGCTGCCTCACCAGCTCAGCCTGCTGCTGTCCGGCGTGCCGAACGCCGCCGCCGGGCTCCCGCAGGCCCGCCGGCAGCTGACCACCAACGCCGACCACAGCCGACTCGCGGGTACGTGACGATCCTTATTACTATTGTATATAATAACCAGTGGTCCAAGTGAGGGGCACGTCGCTCCGAATTGTTTTGTCCGAAATAGAATACGATTACTACACCTGTATGGCAGGTACATAGATCGGTGTTTTCGTGAAAATCGTATTTTTTTTTCAATTTTTATTTTCACAACGATTTTTTTCGTTAGTCTTACAGCGATATTATACGCTGATGTTTTAATTTAATTGGTTTTTTTTCGGGGGGTTGTGAAACACTACCTAGTGTTATTTTTATCGCTGAGCTCATTTTAAGCCACTTGGACCATTGAATAGAACGTTTATTTTCATATAAAATATATTTCGCGATTTATACATATATATACAGTAAAACCTCTCTATAACGGACCCTCTATATTAGACAGAATTCTCCGTATAACGGAAAATGTTAACAGTCCCGGTTCAAATTTTTTGAACTTTTCATCATTCCTTAAAATTCATTCAATACCCCTCTATATCATAATAATATACTGCAACAACACCGTATAACTTCGTCGTGTGGAAAATCGCGCGTATATACTCTGGAGAAATTGTCAAAGAACAAAAAAAAAAAGTCATTGAAAATCTACCGATTTATTTTAAATATTATTTTCGCCAGTCTTTCAAACACCTGCAAGTGAATGAGTAGATCCGTTTCCGGTATTATAAAATAAATAAAAACCGGCAATTTTTCCTCTCCCGATTATCGTAGTATTTAACAACCGGCCCGTTAAACGAGAGCAACCGTAGAATACCCGTTTTCGGGGCACGCGGAGAGCGAGCGTTTAGCGTGCTCTCGGAAAAAAACGACGATAGGAACGCCGCCGTAGGTTACAACACTCGGCGAAGCGTATTATATTCGGTCGGCGTCCCGGGGGAATTACACGATCGACGCTGTCGCGCGAGATAAAAAAAATAAAAAATAAAAACTCCCCACGTTAAGTCGGGTTTACGAGAATTAAAAACGCGTTTGTGATGACGCGATCCGGGGGCGGCTGGCCGACGTGGCGCAGCGCGGGGTTGGAAGGAGAGGTTACATCTCTCCCGGTCCGGGAGGAGCGGCGCGCGCGCGCGCGCGTATATTAATTCGAAAACAATATCGCACAAAATCGATTGATATTCCGTCGTTTTTCCACGTATTCTCGACGCCGCGACACGGCAAACAATATTTTCGTCACTGGCCGCGTTTTATGTATATAAAATTATTTAAATAATTGTGGCGGGCGCGCGCGCGCGCGCTCTCTCAATTATAACCGCGCTCGGGTATGAAAATATTGTTAACTCGTTTTTATTCATTTTCTTTTCTCTCTTTCCATCCCCGGCCCGATTCGTATTGGTTTTTCGTTTACATATTTGCGGCGATAAATTTAATCGAACGTGTATATATTATTATATTCATTAATTAATGCGCGACCGTGCTCGCGGAAGTATAATCCGTCCGCGGCGTATGTGTACGATATAATAATACGCGCGCGGACCGACGAATAACTCGCATTTTTCCGGTATTATTATTATTCGCACGGAATTTATGGGTATCGTTACGCTTTGGAATCCGCTCTGCGATATACTTTGCGGCCCGAAAAACATTTCCCGGCATGTTCCAAATTCGTTTTTGATGTACCCGATGGGGGGGGGGGCATGTTTCACTGGTAATAAGGTCCGGCATATAATGTGTGTGTGTGTGTGTGTGTGTACTCAGAGTGGAATGTTACGAGCGGAAAAAAAAAAAGAAAGAAATACGAGTGTATATATATATTAAAAATCTCTTCGGTGTAGAGAAAAAAATAAATACGTGTGTGTGTGTGCGCGCGTAGGAAAATAACAAAAGACATTGTGCATATACATACGCCTACGCTCTCTCGGCGTATAATAGTGGCGGCGCGAGGATGCCGTAGAAGTGACGTTATAGACAATAAGTCGAGAAAACGTCATTCTGACAGACAGTCCCCGGGTCGACGACGACGGTGCTGCGCAGCGGATGGTAATGGGTGGCATAAAGACTCGCGTGTCCCCTCCGTCACTCTCCGTTCGTATATTAAATAAAATTAAACAAAAAAACCGTGTAAAATATTACAAAATATAAGGTTAGGGGAGGCGCGCGGGACGGAGAAAAGAGTTGTGTATAATACTCTAAGAAAATTGTTTTTATTTTTCATTCGTTCTTTCTTTCTTTCTTCCTTCAATCTCTAGAAAGCGGCGCCGGTGCTGCCGCGCGGTGGGGAGAAATTGACGAAAGTCGCGGAGCGCAGCGAACGGAGCAAAGTCGTGACGATGATGAACAATTCCGTTTATATAATCTTATCGATTTAATGCGCGCGTTTGTATTTATTCCGGAACCTCTCTTGTCGTGTCCGAATCCAATCTCGATTTGTTATTTTATCTCTCGGGCGGCTCTCCCTCGCGCGGTCCTGCCGCGCGCGCGCGCGTTATCCTTTGGCCGTCGCTATCAATCCTTGTCAATTCGAGACATCATTACCCATACAAGGCGCGGCGGTATGCGCTACAAACCATCATCGCCGCGATCGTTGATCCCGTTTCTTTTGTTGGCCTTAGCGAGTCCGAAAATCCCGCATAACGAGCTACGGCTGCCGCAGGTAGACTTACGTCGAATCAGTGAACGGGGTGGGGGAGGGCCGCGCCAAACAGGGGTTGTATGATAAATAATACTCCGACGCAGTAAAAATAATTATACGCCGTTCGATGAGATACTTTTCGACTCCTGTTCCCCGCGTTAATTACTACGAGGGGCGTGTCCGATAGGTTCTCTCGGTATAAAATTAAAAATAACATTTTTCGGTCGGATTTCGTTTCGTTTTTCAATCTCCGTTGAATGGATTCTATACGGTACGTTTAAATAAATCGTCGTCGAAACGCGATCGTTGTAAACCTAATACATTGAGAAAAATAAACGTTCGTGTTGGTATTCATATACCATTAGGGTTCCGTCGATTAAATATCTTTACTAGTCTGTCGACTCAAATCGTAATAATATGACCACAAACTGTTTGTCGTCGTCGTCGTACCGCCCGGGTACGACGATTTTTCAACTAATAAATACGTTTTATTTTCAGGTCGATATTTCTAAATTATTTAACAAACGTAAAAACAATGACATAAAAGGGCCCCCTTTGTCCCGTCGTATTTTTAAACGATAACGTGATAATATTTCGGTCGTCGCGGACTTTGTGGCGCGCACTTTATGATGTGTTTTTTTTTTATTTATTTATTTTTATCCGTTTGTTATTTTGTTTGTTTTTGTTTCCGTGTCTGCGCGCACGTGTACACAGGTAGTCCGGGCATGTTGACTCCGTCGTTCAACGCCGTCCACGGACTCGCGTCGCCGTTGGCCACGTCGTTCGCGAACACGCCCGTGACGAGTATGCCGCTCGGATTCACTCTGCCAGGCGGCTCGTTGGCGGCCGGCACGCTCAGACTCCCCGGCCAGATGACCGGACAGACGTGCGTCTTGTTAGTTAGCAACCTGAACGAAGAGGTGACAGAACCGAATATTACGTCTAAATAATATTATTATAACATCGTCCAACTCCACAGTTTCTCGATAATAACAATAATAACGACGTCTGTACGCGCGTCAGCGAATTACAAAAAAAAAAATAAAACCCCATACTTACGTTTTTGATTTCATATCGTGTCGACGCGTGTCGATTAACGCGTAACGTCAAAAAATAATACAATAAGCCTACGCTGTTCTTTTTTTCTCGTTATTATTGTTGTTATTGTTATTGTTATTATTATTATTATTTTTATTGTTATTGTTTGTCGAGATAGTATGTTGACGACCTACGAAAAAAAATCACTTACCGACGGAAGAGGGGGAAAAAATGCTTTGATTTCCATAAAATCTACAAAGATCAATAATTGAAAAAAAAAAAAAAAAATAGAAAACTGTTTTTAAACAAATATATTTATTTGTGAACGCGTTTATCGTTGCGTATGCCGCCGAATCGCTCGTTCGCTGTTGACAATGAATTGTCGTCGCCTTTACAATAAATCAACGCGTCCATCCGACGAACACCACGGATAGGGGCGAGAGGAGAGCGCGGCGAGCGCGTCGCGTCGATGTCATCGTCAATTCGATCTTGTTTATCGGATTCGTACGGTTTAGAATAATTTCATATCGCCGGCACTCGTAAGCGGTAAACCCGAGGGGGAAAAAAAACATTCTCCCGACGCTAATAAAATAGATATTTTTAAAGTCGTTTTCGCAATCTAAAATTCGATGAAAATTTACCAAAAAAACTGTCGATAATATTTGAAAAATTTCGTGAAAAAAAAATGCAAATCCACCGGTAAAAGATTCGGAGGGGAAATAAACACCAAAGTCAGTAGTCAACGTACTATCTCTTTAATATTATAATGTTATCATTACTACGTCGTCTCCTGTGTCGGGTCGCGGCGGTCCTCGCGCACGATAATCGCCATCGCCGCGCTCGATCCTCATAATCATTTGTTTATCGTTATGTTTAATATAGCAGAAACGCGTGTGTGCGTGCGCGCGTTCTTCTGTGTCTCTTGAGAACACCGTATGTGACGTGTACCCCGCAAATATCATATCCTATCACCACCCCCTCGTCCTCGGACCACCTTGTTATCCTCTTTCCGCCCGATCTGTACTCGATTTTTATTTATTATTATTATTATTATTATTACCTATTATTATTATTATTATTATTATTATTATTTTATAATTTTATTATTCATTCATTGTTCAACTGATACTCAAAGAACTCTGTTTTTCTGATTTTTTTTGTTTTTGGCTTTCCCTAACGGTGATGCTACTACTACTACTACTACTACTGCTGCTACTCAAAAAAAAAAAAAAAAAAAACAAATCTGTCTCTGTCTAACTCTGCCGCCACGGACACACTTTTTAACTCTTTCTACGACCAAAAATATACAAAATTAAAACACTTATCGCTTCGTAGATGGTCACGCCAGACGCTATTTTCACTTTGTTTGGTAGGTGCATATATACTTAACTTATACTGTTATATTTATTTTCGTTTTTTTTTTTTATATATGACATAAAATATTATATGATTGTTTTTTGTTATCTCGTTGAGTAAAAAAAAAAAAATAAATAAAAAAAAAATAAAAAAAATAAAGACCTTCGAGGCAGATGGAAGTGTGATTTTTGTCTTCAGTCAATAAGCCGTTTTATCTTTTCATTATTAATATTACTTCCATCTGCCTTCTATTTTAAATTTTTATATCATTCAAAATGTATACTGTTATAAATATTTTATATATATTATGTATTTTCGTTTTTAGTATACTTATTATTTTCTTCTTTTGATAACAGACAATGCATGGTCTCCCTTTAACAATACATTTTTTTTTTTTTATTCAAATTTTTTTTTTTCACATATAATATATTATATATATATATATAGATAAATACAATAAGTACTCGCGATAATTTTTTCACCGCTCGTTTTCTAAATATAATCGTTTTCTTTTTGTACACGTCGTCTAGGTGTGTACGGAGACGTATTGCGCGTGAAAATACTGTACAACAAAAAGGACGGCGCCCTGGTACAGATGGCCGAGCCGCATCAAGCACATTTGGGTGTGTATAATATGCATGCTATAAACATTTCGTCGTCGTCGTCGTCGCGCATAATTACCGCGTGTCGTCGTCGGTTTTTTCTTTCTTTCCTTTTTTTTTTTTTATTAATCTGTGTTCTTCCTCCGTTATATAGCGATGCTCCATTTGGACAAAGTGCGCCTGTACGGCAAGTACATACGAGTGATGCAATCCAAGTACCAGACCGTCCAGCTGCCCAAGGAGGGACAGCCCGACTCTGGGCTGACAAAGGATTACACCTCGTCGCCGTTGCACCGATTCAAGAAGCCGGGCTCCAAAAACTATCAGAACATTTATCCGCCGTCGTCCACTCTCCACTTGTCGAACATACCGTGAGTATTTGTCGTCGTCGTAATAGTATTATCCTCGTTCGTGGCGCAGGTATTTTTTATTTCATTTTTTTCGCCGGGGTAGAAATATTACGCGTCTTCGCGGAACAAAACGTGCGACGAACCGCCGCGCCGTCTGAATTCGTAGCGGGTTTATCGAATCATATTAAAATAATAATATAATTAATCGATACAAATAATATTTCGTACCGCGTGATTTCCACATGGAATTTTACTCGTTTATAATGATACCTATATATAATATAATAGTTTGAAACTCGATCGTAATATCGTCGCGCGCGCCTTAGCGTCGTTTCTCTTCCGTCCTCGAAAATAACAAATCCAAAACTTGATTTTCAATTATGCGCGATGTGAAATTAAGAATTTACAAGTTTAATTTCAAACGTCCTTCCCCCCCCCCCCCGTATGTGATTTGGCGGTAATCCGCATATTATAACATCACGACCCACCGTGTGCGGTACGTAATATACCTACCTACCTACTCTCGGTAAATGAAAATGAAAAAAATTGATTTATAATATTCGTAAAAAATAATCCCGGGCCTTGGGGAAAATGACTACCCTCCCCGCGCCACTGTCCGTGGTTACTATATATTACGTGATCTAATCGTCGTGCGGTTATTTATTTATTTTTTTCAGCACGACACTGACGGAAGATTTCTTGAAGACTGCGTTCGAAAACAACGGTTTCACCGTCAAAGACTTCAAATTCTTCCCGTTAGTAGCATATTATAATACGTATACCATACCCGAAACGTCTTGCCAGTTCTATCGATAATAATTATCGAAGAGCTCTCTCGATTATTTTATTACCTATTCTTTAGTTTCGTTTTTTTTTCTCTATCTCTAATCGAACGACTCTGTTGTATTTCAGCAAAGACCGCAAAATGGCGCTTATCCAAATGGAATCCTTGGAGGAATCCGTCGCCGCACTTATCGTAAGCGTACAAAATATAATAATATTTTCTAAACCGCGTTTCTTTACCCCTGGGGCCTAATCATTTTTGTTTTTTATTTTTTTCCACCCTCTGCAGAAGATGCACAATTATCGGCTCAGTGAACAAAACCACCTGCGCGTATCGTTTTCAAAGTCCAACATCCAACCGGACACGCTGACACCCAACTAAGCTCCTTCCCCTACGCTTTAGAATTACTGGACAGTGTTGCCAAACCACGCGACAGTCAATGATCTTTACGAACACGACTGTGTTTTACAAGTATTTTTAATTTTAATTAATATTATTGTTTCATATTTTAAATCTATTCGTAAACAGTATTATTTTTATTTTTAATATAATTATTCTTTATTATTATTATTATTATTATTATAATTATTCTGATTTTTTTTTTTTTTTTTACGCGATTAACTTTTAAAATGTTTCTATATAATTATTATTACTTATTTCTCCTGGCGTATATTTTATTTTTTTTTTTCGCATATAGTATTTACATGTTGATGATTTTTTTTTTCCATCATTCCTCTAAGTGTCTTTATTACTCGTGTATTATTTTATTTATATCTATTGTATGTGTAATGTTTTAGAGAGGCCAATATTTAGGTCGTATAAAATTTATTTATTGAATAATTTATATTAAAATAATTTTTAAAAGAAATATTATTTTAGTAGTAGAAATTGTCACCAAAGGAGATGCGAGGAAAAACGTGTAATAAGAAAAATCGCACAAAATTTGTATGTATTAATGAAACGTATGAGTATTTTTTTTATTATTATTATTATTATTATTATTATTTATAATTTATACTATTTTTTATTCTACTATACGATTATATTTATTTTTAGCTAAAAACAGTTTAATTTTTTTTTTTTTTTTTTTATACACATACAATTTCTTATGATTTGTAAAGATGAATAAACTGTTTATTTTTTATTATTTTTTATTTTTATTTTTTGTTTTCGTTTCTCTAGTATCGTAAAACGCCCGGATATTCTTTTCATTTCGGCTTAATGGACCGCCGTGATTGGTATATTTCGTTTGTTCGGAGTTTTTAGTTTCACGCATATTTTGTTACTGTAATTATATTACCATATCAATTACCAGTCTCGCCGGTGAACGGAATATCCGCGTTTTTTCTTTTTTTTTTTCGTTGCCTTACCGCGGTTTTATTTTTCCTTATTCTTTTATTTTTTTCTCTCGTTTTTTAGTTGGTTTTTATTTTTTATTTTTTTTTGCTTTTATTTATCGCACTGAAAAGAAGTGGACATATCGGAACTCAACGATCACAATCAATTCTGTATTATAGCCAAATACCTTCTAAATCTTAATTGTTAAGTTTTATTATTATTATTATAATTTTTTTTTTTTTTTTACGAGTTAAATTTTTTGTCAGAGTATTATGTAACGGTTTATATTTAAAACTATTAGTCTAAGTAGAGGTTCGGGTAAATGTGTTTTTTTTTTTTTTTTTTTTATTCTTTTCTTTTTTTAATGTAGTAATCGTTTTCGATGTAAGCGTAACGTGTAAGGTAAAATTATTATTCTTAAGGTACTGTGTAGTAGACCGTTTAGCGTGTAATAGAGTTATTTTTTAAGAATGAATGCCAATGTGACAATCAAAATTCTAAACGACGGTTACGCCATCACGCGTAACGTCTGCAACTGTTCTTGAAAAAAAAAAAAAAAACTAACAGGCGCGCGTGAACCCCAACCCGACACTGGTGTGCGAATCGAAAGTCGAAACCGTCTTCATCACGTCAGCGTTATTGTGCGGTAACGTTTTCGCACGCCCTATTATTAATATATAATAACTCTTCCGAGGTTCGCCGTGCGTCTGGTCTTGAAATTTCATTTTTCACGAAAACATTGTAAACTTATTGATATAATTAATATTTATTGTTGTTAAATAACTTAGACTTATACCTTTTGATGATGTCCTCGACTTGTTATCGAATTTGTTATCTAATCGACGACAGCCGTTTTCGTCCTACCCATGTCAATTCGTGCGCTGGCTAAGCGTTACCTGCAATAATTTTTAATATATTTTATTTAGACATTATTATTGTGATTAGTGTGTACTCACAACAATCATAGCTAATGAACGCTACTAATAACTAGGACAATCGTTTGTCGCGGCCCCTCGGCCGGACACACACTTAGATGTATTTTATTAACGAGTGAAAAAAAAAAAAAAAAAAAATTTAAATAATAATATCATTATTATTATCGTCCCTTTTATCGTTGTCTTTACCGTCCCCATCCCGACCGACTACCGTATTGTATTATCCATGTTTATTGTAGTTTGAAAATAACGTTTTTAAAAAAAAAAAAGGAAAAAAAAACGAAAATGTTTTTCTTTTTTTTTTATATCGTTTAGATATGTATATTATTATTATTATTAATTATTATCGTAAGGTCGTATTCTAGATATGAATTTTTTTTTCGGGTCACTATAATAATTATATCATATGTTTAGGCAAATTTTTTGAAATGTATAACCAAAATAATCGAAGCACAAGCATCGTTTCTCTTCACACTTGGTCTGTCTGCATACTCTTATTTCTCTCTTTCTCTCTTTCTATATATATTAATTATATATATGATGTCTTTACTGTGAACGTACTTTCTCTCTCTCTCTTTCTCTGTATTATGTGCATGCGTTTTGGCGATTATTTTTTGTTTTTCTACTCGTCCCTTCCAACGCGCGACGTCGGTCATCGTTCATCTCGAAGAAGTCGTACACGCGCGACGATCGTTTTGCAACGGCCGGGGGCGTTTTCGGAGAGGCGAAGGAACACATTTCAGGACGCGCCGCAGGACCCGGCAGACCGTGCTCTAGGAACGCGAATCCTGCCTTTGCTTCGTTGAAAAAACGCGATATCGCCGAAAAACGTAAAACAAGTGACAACAATAACGCGCGCGACAGGATAGTTCCCGTGCGGGCGACGGCCGCGTTTCCCGTTTTTTTTTTTTTGTTTTTCGCTCCCTCCGCAAACACACCTCGTCGGGCCGACGCGCGATCGCGCCGAAATTCGTTCACCCCTCGGCAACACGTTCGTTTCGGACGATAAATAAAATAATCGAATAATCGTACACGCCGCGCGCGACGTTACATGACAATATTATCCCGGCGTTAATGACTTTTTTTTTTGTTCACCCCGTCCCTCCGGCCCGCGTATCGGTCGTGTTGGAATTATTTATATCTTCCTGGCGCGCGCGATGTATATTATTATTGTATTCGCGGGCGCAAGGGGGAAAACGACGTGTGTTTTGCCGTCGTGCGAAAATCGTCCGTTTTCAGTTCACCTTGTTTTCGAAGAGACACGTGTTTTTCATTCATTCGAGTCGGCGTCAGCCCCATCCCCCCTCCTTAATGTTCGACGTGCGCGCGTACGAGTAGAGACGGATCGCGTCGGCCGTCCCGGAAATAAGGATCGACGAAAATCTGCTCGCGAGTACCGTGGTCTCTCCGTGCCGACATTTTTAAGGAAACGAAACGAAAAAACTCGTGTCGTATCGTAACTATAAACGCGCGCGGCGTGTAGGGATTCATCGACGCGGCGAATGTGTTCAATAATCTCCAGAGAGAGTGTAACGATCGCCGACATATCGAATAGCGCTATATATACTATATTATAATATATATTATTATAAAAGTAATCTTTTTTTTTTTTCTTTATACTATTATTATTATTTTACCAATTTAACTCTCGACAATCATACGGGGTGTATCAAAAACAATCACTAGTATTACTTCGTATTATTATTATTATTATTATCATTATCATTATACGGTATATATTATAATTATAAACGACGCGAAACATCACACATGTTTGTTGTTTTCAAGGTACTTTATATTTATACGTATATATCTATATTCTATATATATATATATTTATATATATACTTAGAAATCGTCTGAAAATGTACTACTGTTTGTGTACTTTTAAACGTTGTGTACCACATTTTATCTTTTTCTTGTGTATCTCACGTCATGTATTAACTAGGTACTATTTATTATTATAATATTATTATTTTTTCGTTTTCTAATTCTTTTTTCTTTTTTTTTTCAATTTTTACTGTACATGTATTTTTATGACTGTAACGTTTTCTAATTTCTATTTTTCAAAAGAAACCAAAAAAAAAAGAAAAGAAATTGACAAAATACACTGTTTTATCTTCGATTTATATCTACGTATTTTGTATTTTTCTCTCACACACACGCTCTCTTTTCTCTCTCTCTCTCTCTCTCTCTCTCTCTCTCTCTCTTTCATTTCTACTCTTGTTCTTATTCTATCTCTCACTATATAATATAATGTCTGTATTATAATCTACAACACTTGTTGCGCCTTTATATTATTATACGTTTATATTATAATATTTTTGTCGATCGTTGGGCCGCTTTCGATAAAGCAACAGATCGCGTTTAGATATTGCTGCCCGTCATGCCATATCTTAAGAAAGATTATAGAAAAAAAACCAATAAACACATTAGTTTTCGTGTGCGAGATACTACGCACACGCGGTGACGACGTTACCTGCGCGTTACAACGAGGACGCCCAAAGGCGGGAGAAGGTGTAAATGCGATTTTTTTTTTTTGATTTTTTTTGTGTTATATACATTTATAATGATAATTTTAAAATGCACTTCGACTCCGGATAATATTTGTGTAAGATGTAAATTGCGGTTATTATTCCTTCCTCGTTAATTTCTGTGATAATTTTACTGCACTAATGATACATTATTTTATTGTCATACGATTATTATAATATTATTTACATTACGACTATTTTGCAGCTCGATGAGAGGACGCGCGTCCAACAAACTACTCGTCGACATCGGGAATCCGGGACCGTTGTTTCGAACGTTTTCGGTTTTTAACAAGTCGAGAATTTCAGTTTTGCGGTTCTCGTGGAACGGAAATCCACGTCCGTTTTTCGGTCCTTTCAAAAACGTTTTCTCGGTATAGTCTGTGGAGGACCGGTGAAATGTACGTATGTAATACGTTTTAATCAACTAAGAGACGAAACGCCCTTGAATTCCGCGAAATCAATAATTGTAAAACGTCATGTTCCTAAAGAGTACGGGTTCGATTTTCAAGTCGTACGAAATGAGGATTCCGGTTTCTAAAACGTCGAAACGCAAGAGGTCCAAACTGTAAGATTAATAATCGATTATTAAAACCGTTCAACGAATTTACTCCGTTTTACCTACCCGTCTAATGAATTGCACCGAAGGTATTCGGCAATATAAAATGAGACGTGCCATTTCAATGCGCTTTTAATCGTGACGTAATGAATATCGTACGCGAGTCCGTCGTACCTACGTTTTTGTTTTTCAAAAGCAAACTCGATCGAGTCATTTTCCGTTTTTTTTTTTTTCGAAATGTGTCTCTCCGGTAGTCTTTATTTAATATGTACAATTATGAACGCTTATTATCGTTGAATATCGTCGTCGTTTATTTCGTGCAAATAACGTTCGATATGTCGTGCCCCGTTTATCCGAGAAATGTGAGAATACACCTCGAAGAACGATTCCGAATCCGCCCCCTCCTGGTGGGTCCGAAAACTCAAAACGGATTTAAATTTCCAGCCGATCGACAAAACGTTTTTGTTTTTTCCCCCGCGCTTCTTTCTCCGAGTGAATTTCCGATCGGCGTACCCACACGGGTAGAAAGCACAAAAAAGAAAGAAAACAACCAACACTCGTCGGAACGTATTATTTTCCTCCCGAAGGGAGGGAGGAAAGATTAAGGATTCGCTCGCTCATCGTGATAATAATAATTATAAAAACGAGTGAAAACTTATAAATGTTTACGCTCGCGAAAAGCGTTTTTTTTTTTTTTCGTCCGTCTATCTCGATTCAATATCAATTACACAGCCGTCTCAAGAAAATTCATCCGAAAAACAGAAGGAAGAGAGAAAAAAAATTTTAATAAATAAAAACGCGAAACAAAAAAGAAAAAAAAAAAGAAAAGATTTATTATTATTATACACATATTAATATATATTTTTGTTTACGTTTTTTTTTTTACCGTTCGTCGTGTTTGTTTACCACGTTAAGTTTTTTTTTTTTTCGATTTTTTTTCAAATTTTTTTTCGATTTTTTTACGTTTATTATCGATATATAAACGATACTATGATATTATTACACTGCTCGGATCCATCGATTAAAATTTATATTCAATGTTATATTTGAAAATCGACGTTATGTTGATTTGTAAATTATTATACTCACGCGATGGTCATAAATGATTATTTAATAATATTACCTAAACCTAATATAATGTATTATATTATTATTATTATTATTATTATATTACGTGTAACGAAAATTAATTAGGCCGACTCAATAACGGCCCGCTCAAACATTTATCAAACGTCGTATTATATTTTAATAGAATTTTATTTATATTTAAGTGAAAATGTTTATTGAAAAACACGAAAAAAAAAAAATCGAACATTTTCCGAGGCGAAACATTCGATTCGGGGTTTTAATATAATATACTATTAATATTTATTTAGGTATACAGAGGTTTTTCTCGTTAGTACGGTCAACGGTCTATTCCGTTTTATAAGGCGGCACTTTTTATCGAAATACATAAACACTTACCCCCTACGATAACACATAATAATATTATACTTGTCGTATTATGTCACGTGAAGTATAATAAAACAATTGTATTCGGGAAGGGACTGTCCTCTATCAACAGAACGTTTCGTTTGTTTGTTTTTTTTTTTAATCTAGATTTTTAATAATATCGAATAAAAAGTAGTTTATAGAGTATATAATATATATAAATATATATTTATATAATATTTTTTGATCTTTCTCGTGTATTATAACGGCCGTGTTTATTTACGATATTATAATTATTGACGTACGTCGAAACAACGTACCCCTGACGATGTATATTCTATATTACACTATACAATACTTATATACAATACACATTACGATGTAGAAAGAATTCGGCGTTTTCAAACTATATAAACGTATGTTTTTTTTTTTTTCTACTATACTATATTATTATTTACTATAACCGTGTTTAAACCGTCGATGTAATTTGATATTTATTTACATTATATAATTAATACTATTGTTATTATTATTATTATTATTATTATAACGCGCAAGTGCGTGTGAACACGAATCAGCACTGATAATATTGCCTGATTTCAGGTCGTAGGCGAGATTCGATTTTATTATACGTATAGTAGAGAATTCTCATCTAAATTACGTAGTAGCTACAGCTGCACTGTGTATAATGTAGAGTGCCGTTTTTAATTTGTAATTTGTAAATGAAAAAAAAAAAAACTGATAACAATAATATTATTCTCCTATACATAATATATTATTATATAATACGATAAATAATAATTATAAATCGTTTATGTTGATACTTGAAAATATAACTACTGATGATGTATGATGAAAATGGAAAAAAAAAAAATTTAATAAAACGATGAGAAAACCAATAATTTCGGTCACGTGCATTGATTCATTTCGCGCATTTAACAGGAACGCGCTCGCGGATGCTCGGAGTGGTGTGCGGCGGACGAGAAAAGGATCCTCTCCATGCCGAAACAGTAAGTCGATTGCGAGTATACCGCATACTATTCAGTACACTATTTGAGACGTTATTATTTAAAAAAACCCAAATCTATCGTTAGTTTTCCATTTTTATGCGAGGCTGCAAATTAATTTATTTTAATTTGAATCGTTTTAAAATTCTTTAAAGTATTTTCAATGTTTTAATACATAGTGTAATTCGTTAATTAATATTTCATCGTCGTAAATATTTATACAAAGCCTAGTAACTAAACAATATTGTATTTACAATACACAACGTGACGTGCAAATACTTAACGAGCTGTGGGACAGGTATTTTAACCTACAAAAGTTTTCCTTTGATTACCGACGTTTCATCCTCCACTCTATGCGTATTTTTTACAGGAAAATCAGAGGGCTCGAATAAGTTGGGGTGCACTTGGCCGGGTAATGAAATATGACTACCAGGGTAAACTGTCGATCCGACAGACCTATATCGAAGGCAGCGATCTGTGATGGCGAGCCGATAAGACGACGGAGAAGAAAACCGATTATTATTTTAACAAGCCGATAATTCGCATCGACGTAACACACACACATGTAGGTTGTATTGTTATTGTACGGCTGCGATGTATTACGTCGTGTGTAATATAATTTACGAACGCGTACAAAAACAACATCGCCGGCAGAGGAGATGTACGGCGCGCCGTTATACATCATTATAATAAATAGTCGAAGCGCTCGAGGGGTAGGAGAGACATCAACGCTCTCTGTCTGGCGGCAGAATATTGTACGATAACAATAACCGCGACGAAGCGAAATTCCGTCGTCGTCGCCGCTGCCGCCGATGTGGGATAACAACAAAAAAAAACCACTGTTGTTCGACGGGGGCCATAGGAATTCTGGCGCCGAGAACAAAGATTATTATTATTACTTCGCGGCGCCCCGCCGGCGAGTGTTTTATTACACCGGCGGCGGCGGCGCGTTTGTCGTACGTAGTATTTATTTTTTTTTTTTTGTACCATCGAACGGACCGAAAACAATTTTAATACACTTCTACGAACGTTCTCAAACGTATAAATATACATCTGAAAGTCCTGCGTACACCTTGATGTATAATCAACGTCTAGCTGACGGACGGTCGGCTTGCATAGGAAATGGGGCCGAATAAGATCGATAGGTAAACAACGCGCTGTTATATCACATTTATAATTACAAAAGTTATACTTCGTTACACTTTTATACATAATCACATGGTTTTAGTGACTTTCTATTTAAACTCAATATTTTATACAAAACAATATTAGTCATATTGAAATCATAGCTTATTATAGTTTTTGTTCAAAGCGATTTATTTAAGGGGGTCTCCGTCGACGGTAAAACAAAAACAACTTGCTTCGTGCACAATAGCGTTCACTAGATTGCGCACGAGCTTTCGCGCAATGCTCTAGACCGCGCCCCCTTCGATCGAGCGACGGAGATCCGAAACCCGTAAGCGGTACCGACGTGCCGACGACGTATCATTCTCTCAATACGGCTCGTACGGACCACATCATCGAAGCTGCTGTCTGTTTACTAATTTTGCTTCGGTTTTTCACGTGAACATTTGACATTTTATTTCTACAAACGTAAAACCTATTATACATTTGCCAGGCGCCGGGATATTTTCGGCGATGGAAGGCCAGCAATTATACAAGGTCGGGCCGTTAAAAAAATGAGAACACCCCTACCTCGACAGTACGTGACGAATTATCGTATAATGTTAGAGTAGTATGTCTATTATTCTTAATCACGTATTTTCGCGTTTTTCTGCTCGTTATAAAAACGACCATATTATATTATTATATCGTTTAAGATCGGACCAATGCACGGTGCTGTCGGACGGATCTCGCTGTAAATCGAAAACATTTCACGAGTCGACGAATATTCAATTCAACTCCGAAAAAACATTCCGAAGAAAAATGCGAGAATTTATTTGAAAAACTGCAAAAAAACTGTGTCCCGTTGACGGGATCGAACCCCCGACCCCAGACGTGAAGATAATAATAATCCGTCGCGCTATCCACTGGACAACGCCGAAGCGATCTGATATATTGCCAACCATATGACAAATCTGTTAGGTTTAGTTGGGTTTGATCAAACCTAACGAAACCTAACGAAACCTAACGAAACCTAACTTAACCCAACCGATTTCGAATTTTTTTTTTTTTTTTTCGAAACATTTATGAAAACATTTTATACGATGGAAAAACGTCGTACTTAGTAGATTTTACACAAATAAATTATTTCAAATTATTAGCGGGGACCAGTGGTAGGGCCAAGAATTTTCAGATAGGGCCGTGGCCCTACCCGGCCCGCCCCTTGCGCCGCCACTAATAATATAATATATATTATAATGAATATACATACTATGTATTTTAATGATTTTTTTTTTTAGCGTTGACACCGATTTTATAATTTTTAATGTAAATTAAAATAGCGAACACAAATTGAAAATTAAAACTTTATTGACTTTATATTAAAAAAATTCAATAGGCATCAATATAATAGCAAAAAAAATAAATACTCGACGAATTTTAAACGTTTAATTTTTTTTTTCCACTCGAACTTTAATTACGTAGCCTGGTTTCCGTATTGGCATATTACTACGCGGTCTGTTAATTCAGGCGAAAAGCGATTGAAAAATTTTTTTCGAGTTTCGGCAACACGCGATAGTAATCTAAAAATGTCTATTAATTTAATTAGTTTTTTAATTAATTCATGCCGCACAGCAAAAACACAACAGTCCCTTTGACAATTATTTAACTGTCCTTGTACTTGATAAAACCACTTTTTTATTTCTTAGGAGGTCCCGTTTTCAGTGGGACATATCATATTTTAGCTACCGAGTCGAAGCGAAGAATGTTTTTGTTTTACATATTTTTCAGATCAGATGTTTCTTCTACATTTCTATATTGGTACGGTTAATATTTGTTGTTTTGTCACGCGCCAGAGTGCGATCGTCGCTCGTCGTCGGCGGCGGCGGCGGCGGCGCGTCGGTTGCGTTCGCGTCTTATCAACACCGAAACAGCGTTATCACACGACTTGTCCGCGATCAGGTTGATTTTTTTGCTTCTTCTTTCAGTCGTTTGAATTCTCTCACTCACATTACGATAATCAACGCGTCCGTACGCCTATTTTGTTTGTTCCACCGGTCCGACGACATTGCGATAACATCGATTAGTCTCAAACAAGATGTGTCGTCAACGGCAGCAATAAGTTACGGTCGGTTCGATCTTCGCGGTCCCTCGCACTACCTCGACGACATGGGATCCGAACAGAGCTCGCAGTCGAACGCCTCGGAGTCGGGCTCGAAGAATCCGAAACTGAAGCGCGGCAAGTCGGTGCCGGAGAGCTCGTGGCCTCGCAACTCTCAGGACGACCAGCAGAGCAGAGCGGCCAGCGCGAACACGTCACCGGGCCACAGCGTGTGCAGCGACGCCGACGTGCCGTACGTCTCTTACACCGTCAACAGGCCGATCGGAGGTAAGCGCCACGTTCCATAATATTACCAGTCATACATTGAGCACTTGACTTTATCAGCTAATAACTTTTAAAATTCATAAATTCGATAAAAAATTCAATTATCTGGTACACCTAACCAGTGATTCTAATAAAAAGTTTAATAAGAAAAATAATATTAAGAGTTCATATTTTGCTTTTTTAATTCTAATTACTGGTCGATTGTATCAACAGAATTCACTGTTGTAAGCGACTTAAAATATATATAAATAACTCTAGTTGTTTTCAGATTCACCTAAAAAACCTGGCATCATGAGCAGAGGCCGATCGGTGCAGGTGGATTCACAGCGGTCCTCTAAGAAGATACAAAAAGCTACGCCTAAACATAACATTGTGGTCGTGAGGGCGGCTGTCCAAGAAAATCCCGACATGGATGAAGATCTGTTTAGACTTAAGGTGAATTATCTGATGTGTTGTAGAGGATCTCTGTTTTAAGTAGGCACATCGTTATTGTTAAGTATGGCATTATTGCATATAATATCATTGCAAAATATTCTCATAAAAATAGATACTAAAAAACCCAAAAATAGTCTATTAAAATTGTTGTTTTTACTATGATATAATAATACATTTTATAAAATATAAAAACAAGCAAAAATTGAAAAAAAAACCTCAGAATATTCTTTAACATACATACATTTTATTCATTGACAAGAAGATCCATATGTATGTACAGAAAATCATAATTTGTAAAAATGATTAATTTTTATTTTTCATTTCTAAATTTAATTTAACTAACAAAATAATAAACATGAATGAAATGTGATTATTTTCTCTCACAAATTACAGAATATTTAAAGATTTAGGTAACTTAGAATTTTGTAGATTAGATTCTTAATTTCTGAAATATTCTTAAATGATCAAAATAAAATTTCTCTTGTAAACTCTAAACAAATTGTCCACATTCCTCTTATAATATTGTACAGTACATGCTCAATAATGATACATAAAATTTAAACAACAAGATCTTAGTACTGACTAATGTGACTTTTTTTACATTTTAATTTTTAAAAATAACCAATAACATTTATACCTAAAATAACAAATAATGATGTATTATAATATGTTTCGAGCACTTACAATAAAAATAAATATAGGTCGCATTGAAGTGTGTACTCATTGTTTTTGAAAATTATTTCATTTTTATTTATACTTTTGTGATAGCAATAATTTATGACATAATATAAACAGTTGGTAACATATTACAGAATATTTTAGTGCAATTGAGATTTTTAACATCAAGTAAAAAATGTACAGTTTTAAAATCTCCTTATCGTCATACTATAGTCTGAGAGTTCTATCATTTACAAGTCTATATTCATCATAGAATCCGAGTTTTCATTTATTTAATTTATCGTAACTTTGTTCAATGAATATGACTAGGGCATCTTAGATTGGTGGTGTGTCTAATTCATTTAATATTTTTTTATAAAAGTTTAAGTTATCTGCTAACCTTATGAGAAGTGTCTAAAAAAAAAAAAAGTTGTGAAAAAGAATTAATTTATTATACCTATTACTATTAATTTTTAAAACTTAAACAATTTCAGCAAGTGCCATCATTTTTGCCCATAATACGAGGCACTGTATCATTACCAGCAGCAAGAGATCGAGAAGCGTTGGAACGAATCGATTCCAACGCATTTTATAGACTATGCCAACTTTATCAGGCGTACATGAGCCGTTGCGCCAAAGCAGTGACCTCAGATCAACTATCGATCAACAAACAAATTGTAGAGGTACAAATTTACTAAACAATAAAATACACGATTTAATTAACGTTGATTATAAACACATTAATCGTCGAATAATATTTTAATAACTTAATTTGATTTTTTGCAGCTCGACGAAGAAACAACAAAAGTGTTAAATTTATATGTGGCGTCGTATAAACATTACGCCAAAGTCAACGAACAATTCAAGTGTATCGACGACATGAATAAACAACTGAATTCTTGTCATTTATTGTTGAACAAGACGTTAGACTCGGTTCAAATGTTGAACAACAAACTGCCTCCAGACGAACGGTTGGAACCATTCGTGTGGACCACGGGTTAAGCCGCGACTGATGTTACCCTCTACTCATTAACTAGTTTCTAATCATTAAATATTTTATATACATGGATTCTATATTGATTCGTTATTTAGTTATAACTGCCGTTGAGCGTTGGAATCAGTAGTTTATCGATTTCTTTGGTCCGCGTACGTTTTTATTTGTTTGAGTATCCATGGCAAGTGAAATGACAGTTTTGTGTACACGTCTGGGTACCCTGGCTTCGCACATCCCGATCCAAATGACGTGAGACCAGCCAAAAACCATCGGCCGTTTGGACCAGAACATTGCAAGGGTCCTCCGGAATCTCCCTGAAAAACATTAATTGATTTCAACAGTCGCCCCGGCTGTCACCAACAGTGCCCGTGTCGAACATACCACGCATGGTCCACCGCCTTTGCCATCCATCCTGCCAGCGCACAAATGGCCTTCGGTTATAGGTACCACGGGCCCATACTTATCTCGGCATACCGATGTGTTGTGCACCGGCACTTTGATCTGGCGGAGTTTACCCGACAGCGGTCCGTTTGGCTTGACTTTACCCCAGCCGGTCGTCACGCATACCTTGGGAATCGGAACATCGTTTGTCGACGGCGGCAAGCACAAACATCGTACATTTGTGTTTGTAATGTTTGTCGGCCTAGAGAGTTTCATCAATGCTACAAAATCCAAATGTTTAGTACCGGCAAAACTCAAACGCACATTTAAAATGTTCACTATTTACCTATGTCGTTTTGGTAGTTGTGGAACATATCGTGGATGACCACCTCGTCAATGGGTATACGTTCTTCGGTGTGCTCTTCTACGTCTCTGTTCCAATCGCCTAGTACGGCTGTCCAGAGGGCTGCCAACGGCAGGCTGAACTTTTCACTGGATTTCAAAAATACACGGTATTAAAAGAGACTTTTCAACAGGATTAAAAACTTTCATTTACTTTCGAATGCAGTGTGCCGCTGTCAAAACCCAAGTGGGTTGTATCAGTACTCCAGCACACCAGTGGCCGACAAAACCGAATGCTGGATGAAGTAATTGTAGAGATACCTAAAGAAAAATGTTCAAGGATTAAATACAATTCTATCAATTTGGAAACCATCTGAATAATAAGAAAACCATATGTCGTGCTTCCAACTTACATGGCATTAGTGTTAGTTTTTAATCATAACCTTAAGTGTTAAAATTTTATAATGTGATTTTAAAAAAACGTATGATTATGCGAGTTATTGAAAATGTGTTTGAATATTATGATATTACCCACTAATCTTACTCAACTTATTTATAGATATTTTTCTTTATATTATAACCTTCTACAAAATATGTTATCATTACATATTTATATTTAACCATTATTTACTACAAATAGAGAAGTATTTCATATCAATTTAACAATTTGTATTTAAATTTTGAATTTTAGCATTATCTATATTCTAAAAATTAAATTGTTTTGATGGTTGAAATATTGTGCTCATATCTTGTGATTAAAAATAACGTTATGTCATATGTATTATTATTTTTATTTTTTAACATTTTAAGTTTTATATTTATTATGTGTCAATGTTACCGTGAATGTTTTAAATTGTATATTAATATACAGAATAGCTAAATTTTATAGGACAGTTAACAGTTAAGTTTCAGTTAAATTTTTTAGAATTAGAACATTTTTACATTTTTCAACAACAAGAATTGTTTTTATCCCAACGTTAATTTAATTTATTTTAAATTTTACAAAAATTCTAAAACATTTACACGAGTAGAACGAATAGATTATAATAATTATGTTGGATTCTGCTAGAGACCAGAGTGTTGTTTATGTTGAACTTAAGAATTTAATTTTTTCACCTCTGCTGGCGATTCAAATGAGAATCTGCTGGCATTGCGATGAGAAATTAAAAGATATTGAATGAAATCGAATGACAAACAACACAGAGAATGAGAAAATTATGATAATTTGTTAGACTCATTTTGTTAATATAATCTTGGTTTAGAGGACAGATGTTAAAACCTGAGATTGTTTTGTAGGTGTTCCGAATGAGTGAGAAAGGTCAGTGACAAAGGCAACATTTTAAACTTGCGAGACGAGATGACAGAGCGATTCGATAACAGGTACGTCCGATGAATTCTTTATGTTAACTTATACCCAATTATTAATTATTATTATTATTACTCGGTTAAATATTATAATCTATACTGTCTCAAATTAATTTTTTTACCTTTTTAATTCTCATAAATGTTCACTAAAATATATATAATATAATTAGTGAACATAATGTTCACTAAAAAAAAGGAATTCATTCCTCATTACTTACACTTATTATTCAAATTAAATTTATTTTCTTGTCGTTCTTTTCTTACGTTATAAAAAACAAATTAAAACAATATACGTACACCGAGGAGAAATTTAAAAATAAAAAAAACAAGATTCAAAGCAAATGTTTTTAAATTTTATGTTACATATTATGCGCCTTCTTATTCATACATAAAACTATACCTGTACATGTACAACACTTTAACGATTTCATCACGTGTTTATTGTGTTATAGTAATAATTCATCTGACAATCATAATTACAAATTCTCTGATCGCTATAGTTAATAGATCAATTCAATTTGAATAATTGCCGCTGAGAATAATAATACGACTTTCACATTTTCAACTTGGAGTCTCGTAATTTTCATAACAAAAAAGAATCGTTCGAACCGATACCTATCTGGGGATTTTTCGAGTTAAAAAAATAAATAATTCATTCTCATCACGGTATACACACAGAACGCGTAATATTCTCACGAGGGAAATGGCTAAATATCTTTTACCCGGGTGAACTAAATTATTTACCGACGAAAGGTTTGCGTGAGTGTAGAAAATATATAAAACATTTCGGCTCGAAAAATAATTAAATTATTTCGAGTTAAAAATATCGTTGGAAAAAAATCTCCCGATGCCCTAACCTAGCCGTTTTCCTAATGTGAAATCGATATTGAAATATTATTATCCCACGCCGATATAGTCGTAACCACGCGATGGGCGGTACGTTTTTGATGTGAAAATAAATGAATTCGTCTCATTCGTGAAATATCCAATTATCCAATTAGTCCGATTATATTTTTTCAATATAAAACCGATTTGAAAGCGGATTTTAATCGTATCTAGACACACGGAAATACGGGTCACGACACAATAGGACAAGCGATCGGGTCCTGATGCCGCCGCCAGGTGTCTTACCGATTGGCTTTACGCGACGTTCGCGGCCTCGGGAAATCGTCTAAAAGAGGACTACATTTCACCCGTGCGACAAATCGGCCAAAGACTGAATAATATTTTGCCGTCGTAGACGGGGTTTCACTCGGAAGGTGCGACATGAAATAGCGTTTTTTCCCCGACTCCGACGACGGACGCACTCACCTGCCACGGCCAAGCGCCTTTCAGGGTCTCCTTGCCGTTGACCAACCTGGACTTGAAACCTCCTCCGCCGACCATCCTGGGCTGACGGTAGTTGATCGCGCCGTTGTTCAAGCCGCACTCTTGAAACGTTAAAACGAAAAACGACGGTAAATATTGCAATAATTATAATGTCGATCGACGTGTTAAATACGTTTTCGTTATTATTGAGGTAATTAATATAATATTATGCGATTCGATTTTTGTTTATACTATTGATATGACCAATTTCAATGCAACGAACTTTCGATATACCGAACGATTGATATTCGTTCAAATATCGCGAGAGAAAAAACCTTTATTAGCGCGGTTGCCTATTACGCTTTAAGATGTGATTTTTCTAGACGATTTTTTCCATTTTAACCCCTTTTACCTTTTTTATCCATTCTAGGGGTTGAATTTTCAAAAATCCTTTCTCATTGCACACCTTGAACATTAGCTATATCACTGTTCCATTAATGTCAAGTCCATACACGTTGCGTAGTTTTTGAGATGCAACGATCAGCGAGTGAGTGGTACTTGGATTTTATAAATATATAGATATATAATTATATAAAACCGACGATCTTTACCAAAAGGCAATGTCATAATATATTATTACATAACTTTTACCGATATCGCGTGCGTGCGATAGAACATTTTTTCCATTGGACGGTCGAAAAGGATCGCAAGTAAATCTATTGTCATTGGTCGGTTGTTTACGATAAGTTCGGCCGATTGGCCGCGACGTATACAATTAAAGTGAAAGTTTAGTGCCGCGTAGTGTTATCGTATCGTTGTTTCGGTGATATTCAGTTATTTCAAGTGTTAACTTCATTCGAGAGTTGCGTGTCCGTTTACGTACTACGATTCGAACGGCCGACGTCTTTTTTATCGACGTCCAAGTGTGGTTTTTTGGAAAAAAAATCATAACGCCGATTGGCGGTTTAAGAAGACTCGAGAGACGTTACCGAAAAACCGTGTTGTAAACCCATGACCGCAGAGTTTTCCGAAACCGGCCAGCAAAAACTGCCGCGCCTCTCGTGCACGCGGGGCGTTCGCGATTTCCGATAAACCGATACGTATTGTCGTCATTGGCCGGCGCGCGTATAATAAATAGTGTGTACCTTATTTAGACAATAAGATGGCTCCCTGCGACTCGGATCGTTATTCCGTCGGGAGTAGAAGAGAAAAAAAGAGAAAAAAGTCTCGCGAGAAACGCGATCGAAAAGAGAAAACTGCAGCGCGCGGCCGGTCGCACGCGCGTCGTACCTCTAAACTGTTAGGTCTAAACTGCAGTCAATCTACGACTTTGGAAATTGTTTTTCTTCTCTCGTTCGTGTTGTACGTACAGATCCTAATATATACATATACGCGTGTGTGTGTGTGTGTGTTATTTGTACGGCGCGTGTACGCCGTAAAAACCGTCCGTCGCTCGCGTGTGCAAACGGACAATGAAGAAAAGAAAGAAAAAAAACGCAAACACGATCGGTGAAAGTACGAAACGGCAACACGCGATTTTGGATTTTTACCGTCGTCCGGGGGCCCTAAACGTTTACCGTCGTACATATACCCACACGATGTGACGCGTACAAATCCGCGAGCTCGCGCGTAATGACAACCGAGTCGGCCGCGTGTGTATATATAGGCGCACGCGCGCGTACCTCGGGCCCGCGGTAACTAGTTCACACGATCCGTTTTGTGCAAGTCGCGTCGTCAAGTTACACACGAACTTCGTGATCGCCCGCCGCCGCCGCCGTCTCCTCGCGCGTATATACGTGCCGGCGTATTATTTGTTTCGTGTGCGCGCAACATCGCAGTCCTCGTCGTCCTGGTGTGTAACGACGATTTGTGTGTGTGTGCACGCGGTCATTATTATATTATCATCGTCGCGCCGCGGATCCTAGGGGGGGAGGAGAAGGTGACGGGGTAAATGCGGTGTTGGATTTATGGAGGGTAGGGGGGGGGCTCATTCGAGCTTCCAAAGGGGCCTGGGATCAAATGGTAGATTTTTTTATTATAATTTTTTCGCGTCGTAAAAAACGAATAAAATATTATGCCGCGCGTTACAGAAAGTCAAGAACGAAAAATATCGACGAAAATTATATCGCGAACTTATTATTCTCGCTTCTTCGGATTCCTTGTCCGGCGCTGTAACTACAGATACCCTACGGTGTAGGTGTCTCGACAATGGATAATACAAAAAATCTATTTTTTTGCGGAAAGGAACCTCAGAATCAACTCTTGCAGCACCCGGGCCCCCGAAGACCAACATTCGGCACTGGGTAAATTATACTCGTGAGCTCATTATTAAATCTCATCGATAGGGCTCGGACTTCTTTATCGCGCCAAAAAAAAATTATACTCACAGCTATCTCGTTAAAATTTGAATATCGCACGTGGTATATTTCGAAAGTGAATTTGACGATCTATAATTTTTGACTCGACGTTTTTTTCGTAGGTCCTACGGTTAACAATTTGTAAGGAAAACAGTGAGATGGGGTAGATTTTACCCTCTTTTAGGGGACGGAGGAATACGCACAGGGATTACGCGTCAGGACTTTTAGTATGTAAATTCGCATGGTACACTCTAAGTGTGTATCAAAATTCAGCTTTCGGGGAATTTTTCCCGATTTTGCTCATTTTTCATCTAATTTGACTGTCCTACTATCGTATACTTTTTAACAACTTATTTAGTATAACGGTACCTATTCGTTTTTCGTTTACTTTGTTAAGCCCCTTTTTCATCACCAAAATCAACGCGACTTTTTAACTAAAACTTTGACTAGTCAATGTCCAGTCTTGCGGATAGGTTTACCGGGTGTACGGCGTGTCAAAAAGACACGACCGGTGTCTTTCGTTCGGGAAAATAAAATTTATTCTCCGAGCACTCTGTACAGGAGATTCGCGATATTTCTACGGTTCGAATCCATTGGCATATTACATTCATGTACTTATCACGTCTTTATAAATCCGTCGAACAAAATTTCGAGTTCGAAATCATACATACACATCGTAGGTACTCGTATTTCTAGTCTCTCCGCCTCTTATTCTTATAACAATAATCTATACTCGTATAATGAATGACGTTCTTACACTCGAAGACGGACTTCGAGTACGCCATTCTTATACTACATTAGAGCTCGCATAGTCGTGCGTATAGTTTCATATTTATATATTATACTGCAGCATCCCTACTTCAAAGTGAACCTTTAAATCAACTATTTTTACCGAAACATAACATAATATAAACACTACGAAATATTTAAATCATAAAATACTCGAATTTTTTGAATACATTTTAGATTTATCTTCTTACATCGATACTCCAGAATCTTGTTGGATTAATAGAATGCCGGACAAAATCCAATATCGTTTCCGAATTTTGTTGTGGATTTTCGGTTCAGTTTTTCGTCCGAATCGTGAAAAAACGAACAAACAGAAAAAATAAATAAAATACTCCTTTTCAACGGTACTTTTCTATTTTTACACCGGCGACAATATTTCCGAATCTCCGAAGAACTATGATATTATTAAGAGTGAATGAGACTTTTCGCGCAGGTTTACCGGACGAGAGAAAAACAACGTATTTGGAAAATCGATTCGCTTCGATCCGAGTCGTCGAAAGAAAGATAGAAAGAATGGAAAAAAAAACACCACTTACCTTCGACCGGCGGCGACGGGTTGACCGCGACCACGGCAAGCGACAGACACAGTATCGCGTGCAACATGATCCACGTGCGCGCACACACTGCCGAGCGGCCTGTACGCCGTTTACAGACGGCGACTGGAAATAATAACGATAATAGTAATAATAATAAATATGAAAATAAAAACATAAAATAAACGGTCGTAGGAGGAGGAGACCGCGGGAAGAAGAAACCGAACTGGGTAGGAGGAAAGAAAGAAAAAACGCTCTCTCTTTCTGTTAAAAATCGTCTCCTTTCGCCTTCGTCCGTCTCCTGTACGCGCGTATAACATAACGCAGCCGTCGCTCATCACGCGCCACATCACGCTCGCGATTTTGCCGCCGAATTTTCGCCACGCGCGTAACACCGGTACGAGCGACATACTAAAAAGCGACGATAACGACCGAGACCTGGGAACTTTAGACATTCGAATATTTCATATTAGAAAGCGCGCGTCGAATTTTTGGCGGTTCCACACGTATTCGATTCAAACGTAAACATTTTTATTGCATAATTCGTTATTTTTCGTACGAACTCGCATATTATACGAGCTGCATAGTTTGTGGATTTGATGAGAACTTTTTTTTTTTTTTTTTCGGAAGACGAGCCATTACCGCGTTCCATCCTCTCGGGTTTGCAGACGCCGTCGGTCGAACGCGAAGACGTTCGGCGGTTTTCGTCGTCCGAAGAAGAAGATGGCTCCTGGCTTCTTCCTCCTGCAGGATCAACAGGCAGTAGACCACAACGAAAACGGGCAGCACCCTTCCGAAGACGACGAGCACCGAGAGCACGAGGACTAACGCCTCCGATACCGGTCGCGGGCTCCGGGTCGCAAAAACCTCTGCCTTTGTTCGATCCCTTCCCCGTTGCCGACCATCAGCTCTGGTCGAGACCATCGCGCGAAACGTCAGCACCGCCCTCAAAAACCGCGTCGCCCTACGCCGAAGTGAGCTTGACCTGCCAGTCCTGCGGTCCCGCCGACCCGTAGCGACGGATCTCGAGTCTCCCGACGAGTTTCGTATTCAGAGTGACTTTTATGCGATTTCAACACGGACAATATTGGAATGTTCTAAAGTCGACTTATCTGTTTTAAGTCGATACTTGATGTCAGACGAATACGTTCCGCATTCGTTAACAATCGTGAAATAATAAATCGAATCAAACAAAGACAAATATTGACGAATTCGACCAGAATTTCAAATTTTAAATAGCACGTTTTGCCAAATCGAAAAAACGAAACAAAAACCCGCGTGCCGGTACAATATTCATACACGAATACGCACGGACGGGATACAGAATTGCAGCAGTTATTGTCTACTGTGTTTGAATTATGTGTCACGGTAGATTAGATTGGTTTTTTTTTTTTTTTTACGATAAATCGACAAACAGTTTTTTTACCGTGTCTGTATTTTTCATAAATTTCAATTTCAATATAATAATATATAGTGTACAAAATATGATATCGTTGGCGCGACCATAGAAATCAATCCGTTTCTCCGAAACTCGTTCGGATTAAACGCTTAATATTGAAAAAAAAAACCTGCACGACCGGGTTTTTAATGAGATATTCCATACGAATAAATTCGATAGTTTTTACCGAAAATATCGAAAAAAAAAAAAAAATCGGAAATGTCGCGCAAAACATTTCCCTTTGACCGGAAATTGAACTAGCGGTAAAAACCCGCGACTGCAACGCATACGGTTTCAAAAACCGCGGGGTCGTGTGTGCGGACGGGCGGTAACTCATTATTATACAGCTCTCGGTTCGTTTTAACTTTAGTTTTTTGATAGGCATTTGAATCGGACCAATTTTTCACATACTAACGAAGACAAATTCTGTGCACACAAATTCGTACAATGTAATCATTTCTAAGCAGAGTCTCAATATATGAACGTGTCCGAGCGAAGACTTTGCCGATGAAAATTCCGCTACTATTCGATTCGCTTAAAATATTTAAAAATATGATCCGCGAAAGACTTTGGAATGTAATCGCCAGAGCCGAACCGGGTCGAAAATCTTAAACGATTTTTGATTTTTCTCTAATCGTGAGCCGTTTGTATTTCATATCGACTAAAGCGCAATGATGACATTTTACGAAGCGGACCGACGACTGCACATTTAAAACAATAGGACCGTCGAATCCCTCGAACGACGCTCTCGTTTCTAAGGATTTTTTCGGGATTTCGATCACGGAGATTTTCAGACGTCACTCTCGTCCGGTTCGTGATGTTGCGCGGCCAAACGCGTTTCCAGAGCATTGATATACGCGAGCGAGGACCTCGACACTGGACCACGGGAACTCGAGGAGGACGACGCAAACGAATAACGCGTAAAAATTACTCTATTAATCGTACGTCATATACGTGTATAACTGTGAATAATTTCGTTTTTAAATCGATAGACGTCCCGCCGAATAAATACGGCTGTCACAGGACGCGAGGAGGCTCATTCGATCGGAACCAGTATCTTTCGGGGATTTTTTTTTTTTTTTTACTATTAATTTACGTAACGCTCTTCTCCGATCGACGAGTAACGTTTTATTCGTGAAAAAAAACACACACACAACGCTACAACATATTATATTATAATATAGTGTACGTCGTCGATACAGAAAATTATACCGCGCCCAATCAGTTGCCGGCATCGCGGCGGACGCGCGCTCGCACACACATGCCGCGCGGTATTATTATTACGAGATTTATCCGTAAAATAATAGAAAGTAAAAAAGAAAAACCATCGCGTACACGCGCCGCCGTGCGTTATTAATATTTTGGAAAGTAATTATTATAATATTAGAATACACGCGAGCGTTCGAAGTCGGAAAAAACAATGCCGTCCCGGGAAAAACGATGTTACTATAATATTTATATTGTCGAGCGCGCGCGCTATTAGAACGGAATCTTCCCGCGAGGTCTTCGATCGTTGTCCTTAATGCGCGCACACGACATTCGCACACGCGCGCCAACACGCGTCATTATGTTCAGAAAATATATTGTACGCGTATATATAGTGTTATTATTAATGATGGATTTAGCTTCTTTTTTTTTTCTAAAGGGCGAGACTCGTTTTCACTCTTAGTCGATTGTAAAAGAGTTATTTTAGGCGCCTAACCTGCGTTTAACATATAATAGCTATCTACGTATATACTCGTGTACAGACGTAATGATTTTTGATTTTTTTTTTCCATTTCTTTTATGATCGGTTTGTTGTGTTTTGAACGGAAAAAAATTTAACGATTGAAATTTTCAACGATAAGAACGCGCTTATGTGCTGCGTTGACGGCTATAAACATGACGTCACTATAGTGACAACACCGTCGTTAGGATTTTTACCGAGTGCGGAAGAATTCGGCTCGTAAATTACACTTTACTCGTTTGTTGACCAAGTATATTTTCGCACGAAAACGTAATAGGACGTATGAAATTATCGTTCGAAAGATGATTTTTTTCTTCTTTTTTTTTTTTTTCCGGTGACACCCAAAAGCGCAAAATCGATTTAATCCCTATCTCCGACAACACAGGACGAACACACAGGCACACACAATATAACGGCGTAACACACGATCGTTTCGTAGTAGGTATATACTATATACGTAGTGTTGATCGAATAATACGATCGCATAACAAAACACCGCTACCGCGACGGGTGAAAACAACGGATTCCTAGTGTTGTATTATTATTATATTCCCGTTGATGTGCGTACACGGAACAACGGTAGCAGCGCGGTTTTATCTCGCGCATAGTAATAATAATAGTGCGTGATGTAGGTGCCTGTAAATATAATATATACCTGTCCTGTACAATAATAATATCATACGTGTGCCGCAAACGAGAAGAAAGTCTGCGGTGAATTGCGCGCGCAGGATTTCCATCGTCGATAACGCGCTAGAAAGCCGTGTACATCGTCGTATTATACAAATATGATAATGTCACATAAACACATTACATTGTACTGTGTATTATTTCGTACGAGTGTTGGCGTCGTCGTTATCAGTTATTCATTACGTGCCGCTGCGGTTGCAACGATATCGTCGTGTGTTTAACCTCGTCGCGGTGGCGCGAGCACTCTATAGTCTCGGCGAGACGATCGACACCCGAGGTGGTGATTTTCTAACACAAAGTCGGCTAGTAAACGTCGTCGTGATTTATACACATCCCCGGGGCCTGATTACGCAAGTGCAGATGGGCCCCCGAATTCTGTGGGGAGGGGGGTAGCTGCAGAACGATTTTTTCTCTCTCGTCAAATCCACAAAAACTTATTTTATCGACTGCGTAGTTTTAGCGAGTGAGAGCAGTCGTTTTCTGCGTTGAAACGCGAATTAAAACACGTCCGAGGTGTTGTATGACACGAGAACGCGTTTTCATGTTGAAAGTACTGTTACATCATCATTAAATATTGACTCGGTAATCGATACCTTTACAGTGAAAAAAGCAACCGAGAAATCTTTGTGATTTTTTGACTTTTTTTTTTTATGATAAAACAGAAATTTATCGTTTTTTTTTTATTTAATTATACAAAATAAACTGTTAAATATTAGAAGTTATTTTCACATTTTCAGGCAAGAGTGAAAATTAATTTATTCCGATTCAAACTATATTCGAATTCTAAAATACTCATGAGATAGGTATTGAACACATAAACAAAAGTTTTTTTGTTTTCATTTCGATTGTTTCTTTCTCCACTCTCTGGACATTTTTTCAAAAAAAAATTGTCGACTCGGAGGGCTCAAATGAGTCGATCTCGACGGGACGACGTTCGAAATCGTCCGGCAGAGATAAAACCACAGGTACAGGTGGCGTCTTCGAAACAATAGATCCTTTCGGAGACGGCCAAATAAATTAAACGCACCCGCGGCGACGCGCGCACGGATAATATAATATTTTGTACGCGTATCTATCGCGCGCGACAATGGACGAAACGCGCGTATGGGCGACTGCGTTTTTTGTATTTTCACAAAGTACGCGGCATTAATTCTCTCCGACGACGGTCGTGTTAGAAAGCTTGGCTCGGGATTTTTATCAGATCTGCCGGCAACATGTTAATCATAACAATAACGTCGTCGGATCGTATTTAATATATTTTTAGCCGCCGACCATTTTCGTTTATCTCGGCAATTAAGTGTCGTCGTTTTCTTCTTCTTCGTCTTCTTCTTCATAATAAGAGATATATTATTGTACATCGCGGCAGAAGGGGGGGGGGGTGGGAACGTTTCGATTTTCACCACGTCTCGTCGTTGCTCGAAATTGGTATTTAGTATTTACCATTATAATAACGACAGTAATAATATTATTATCGCGACTACTCGGCGCGTTGTAAAAGCGTCGATTTCATAATATTGTCACCACCGTTGTCGGCGGACCGCGCGATGTCTGTGCGCGGGCATTGGTCTCTTTAGACGTATAAAACGGTTTTTTTTCCTCGCACGTTCCATTCTAAAGCTCACGCGTTGATTTCCATATCGATTTGACGTTTTCGCACGGTCGACAACACACGCGCGCGCGCGACACAATGTAACACTACAGTTATTCCACCGTGGAAACACGACAACAGTATTAACTCGTCGTTTGCGTCGGAACAGAGATAATGATAAAATAAAAACCATAATAATACCGTAAAAAAAAAAAAAAGAACGAAATTCGAATCGTCGTCGTCGTTTCTGTGCCCGTAGAAACCTGCGGGGCCGCATTGTTGTCGTCGCGTTTTCGATCGTGCAGATTGCTCTGCGACTAATGACTAAAAACCTGAAACGCACCGTCGTTGAACATGTTATATATTTACCCGATTATCGATCAGGTCTGGTAATGTAGCGAACTAAAAAGAAATGTTTAAAAAAAACGCGTAATATTACGATGTTACAGGTATGTCGTCATTTAAATTTGTACTTTACTGTAAAATGTAGATATTTTCTTTTAAACGATTTCTATAAAGGTACGGCCATTCGAAGGTATCCTACGGCTGTCTCACGAAGGACTCTAGAATAACGGACCACGGGAAGACTGCACTAGAAAACCGCTGGGACGGCGAGAGGGTCGTTGTCGGCGACTGCCCACTCGTCCGCACGAAGACAGTATTCGTCGAGATACTCCAGGACTGCTGCAGGCGCTCCAAAAGATCCTCGTATTTTATCCGTCCCGGAAGAAATAATAATAAAATCGGTGGGTATAATCCGCGTGCGAACGTTACATTGAAATACGTTTACGATTATCAAAAAAAACCATTCGTAAGTTTATTATTTCAATAGAACATTTTTTTTTTTTCACACACACACATGTTAGCCAAGTACATAAACACGATCATAATTTAGTGTCCTTAATGTCCTGAGACACCGGTCTGTATTCCGGCTTGGCGTTTTCGTCGATTTTGTTCTGCGTGCTCATGTATTCGGGATACATAAAATTTCGAATGCAGGGCGCCAATAGTTTGGGATCCACGTTCTGCTCGGTGGGAAATAGCAAACTCACGGCGAGTCCGACCGTCAGACCGACGAACAAGCCGATGGTGTTGTAGTGCATGTACGAGACGGTAAATATTTTCCAAACGTCCGGGCTCACGTATACGTCTTCGTTCATTCGGTACAACCTGGAAGGATGTTTTAGAAAAGTCAATAGTGATCAACGAAGAAAATCAGTTCAAAGAATATTCTCGTAACCCCGAACTCGTGTACGTTAAAATACGCGATCGACCGTGTTGCTTTCGTTGCAACAACGCCGTTTTTGTTGACCGCGGTCTGACGCAAAAAAAAATAAAATTATAAAAAAATAAAGAAAATCATTAGAAAAAACCAATATCATGCATACACTTCTACGGTAGTTCAAAAAACAAAGAAATATGCACAATTCAGCAACAAAATGTTAAAAAAAAAAAAAAAACCGATAAATGTGTTGTATATTAAAACTCGCTCCCAAAAAAAAAAAAAAATTTGCCTTCAGTCACGGCCTTGTTAGTACTTATGAGAACACTATATTCCACCTTAAATGAGCTTTAGAATCTACTAATTTAATATAAATCAATCTTGCCGAGGCGTTCGGCGTCAAGTATTTACCACCCAAAATAATAATATGATATCACTGTAACCGTTGCCGTTAGCATTTAGGTATAGGTAATATCCAGGGCACACTCGTGTTTCGACTAACCCTGAAAAATCGGTGATGTTTTTGAAATGTAAATCGGACGGACATCCGGCTATCGAGACGTTCTTTTTGGCGAATTTCAAATCGCCATCGGCTATTGCGATCTGAGCGCCAGCCACGATAAACGCCATGGTCGAAAAACTAGCCAACAGGCCGCACATGGTTCCCTGCAACGGAGAAAAAAAAATTTCACATACTCGGTGAGACTCGAGCGAGATAAATTAAAACACAGTTGACGGGCAATCGATATTGTTGAATAAATTTCGTCGACCTCGAAAAACGAAATAGTGCGAGTGGATCGGAATTCTATTTTCCGTAAAAGGCGATTTCTCTCAAGTATAACAACAAATTAACTTAAATATCGTTTCATTGAAATTCGACGAAATACTCGGCTTGATTTTCCAACGCTAATCATATCGTCGCAAGTTTTTTGGAATTTTTTTCACTAGAGTGAACGACTATTCTCTAGAATCTTGTTGTTGTGTTTTTTTAATTTTCGGCATAATATAAGAAAATTTTACGGAAGTTTTATTTGGAAAAAGTTTACACAGATTTTTGTGATTTTGTTGAAATTCAAAGATGAAGAAAAAAATCTTGTGATCGAATTGAAAGAACATTTCGTTTTACATTTTCAAGATTTTTCGAGTTACTCAAATATCATAATATGTGGTCGACATTGGAACGAAAATAAAATTTAACAAAACTCAAACGTCTACAAAACCGCGGAAAATAAGTAAAAATCAAGCCGTCTCTGAAAAATAATATTATGATTATTCGGTGAAAAAATTTCAAAAAATCCCTATGATTGTTTTCTTTCGAGTGGCGACTGAAACGACTAGATTATTTCGAAAACCAATATGCCGTCAGTTTTCTCGCAATTTTTTGGTGAAAACGTTGGAAAATTTATCCATTTTTTCCAATCGAAATCGTGTGCACGAAAAAACACGCGCACGTAGAAAAACCATTAGGTTCTTCGTTTCACTCGAAATCTGAAAAAAGATTCAAATCATTCGCACGTAACTACGTCGTCCGTAGTGTAAACGTAGCAAATCAAAACGCGTCGCGCCAAACCGTCGAATAAACGGCGTATAATTATTTACCCTGGCGTTGGCCCACGGAAAGCAAATCCCCAACGTGAACACCGTCACCAGAGCCCCGGTCGTCACGCTAGCGACACTCACGGTCACCTGGAAAAAGGATTTTTACGACGATTTACTATTTGTATAATATAATAATAGATCATGTTGTGCAGATGTCGTCGTCGGAAACGACCGTCGTCTTGCCTGTATGATGCCGTGCGTGTTTTCGATCACCAACACGAGGGCCACGCACATGACGCCGGTTATGACGACGATCGATTTCATAATAACGCCGGCCGTCGATTCGGAGGCTTTCACTCCCATCTTTTTCACAACGAAATCCTCGTAAACCGTGCACGCTATCGTGTTGAGTTGAGCCGACATCGCGCTGGAAAAACATTGCACGCGCGACGACGGTCGGTCGGCCGGGGCCCGTTAAACGAAAACGACGAGGGTTTGTGAGAGTTATATTTCGGTCTCGCTTTTTCAACGGAATAATCCGTCGGGTTCACCTAAAGTCTATTGCAAACAGATCGTACGCAGAGGCCGGCGAAATACATTTCTCTCGTATAGTTATGTCGCAATGTCGTCGTTGTAAAACGACAACGGCTTACGACGATTTATCGATATTATTTGCTCGAGTACTTGAGAATTTCATTGTTTCGTCAATGGCACTCGATAAACGAGAATGAAACGTATTTCTAGCTTTGGTCCGGAAAACTAAACGATGAACGCGCGGAGGCGCGTATATTATTATTACCGGAGGATATAAATACGTACATATCGTACACAGATAAAGTAAAATTAAAAAAAAAACCGTGTAAAATCACAAGAATCCCGCGTCTATTATAATATCCATGGTCCTTATGCGTACCTTAGTGCTGCACTGACAATACCGGAAATGAATAGGCCCGTTATCCCCGGGTATCCGGAAGCGACGTCCATGACATAATACGACACGATGTTTTTGTCGCCGTCGATGTACTATTTTGAACAATGATCGTATAAACTCTCGCGGCGAGTCGGCCGGGAACACGGCGATTTCCGAAAAAACCACGCGGGTGTAGATGGTGTACGTATACTCACGTTAGCTAGGTTTGGATCGCAATCTTTGTACACCGTGTAAATCAACATCCCGGTGAGCCCGGTCAGTAGTTTGACCACAAACATGCCCAACGTGAAGTAAATCAACGAGTTCCGGGCCATATTCTTGGTGGGCAGTGACACGAAACGCTGTATGGACCCGGCGGACAAACCCAAACTCGTGATCGAAGAAACCGTCGTGCCGATGATGACGGTCCAAAACGTGTGTCTCAGAAACGGATCCGGGTCCATCCTGAATTGGGACAAGTACGAACGATACGTCAAAGTTTTACAAAGACTACTGTGTACGCGTGCATTATGCATCTGTGCTCGGCGTGTTTCGCTCACCTGAAAAACTCCAATCGATCGCTTTCTCGATTGGCCTCTATCACTTTGCCGAGCCCGCCGACTCGCATCAAACCCAAGACGATTACGATGATCGTCGAAGTCGCGGTGAAGACGCTCTGGATCGCGTCCGTCCACACCACTGCTTTCAGTCCGCCCTATAGCATCGTGTCGTTTGTCGAGTTAATAACTACGTTAATATCTTCGACTCGTCCAGATCAAGTGGACACAGAAAAGTTTAAGGTAAGGCCCTGCATTTAAGTGTAAATTTCCCAGTCTCGGGTACTTACAATAGTGGTATAAAATATACATATAGAGCATATGACTGGAGTGACATAGTGTACGTTAAGACCTGTAACTGTTCAACAAATTGCAAACGGTTATTATGTATTTTATAATGTCAGATTTTATACTTTATATTGTATATATTATAATAAAAATATAAATTATCTAATGCGTGTAATAACCAAGTGTCGTCATTCTGTGTGTTTGTTTGCGTCGCATAATTTTTTTTACTCGATTGAAATACGAGTATATAATATATTTTATCATTCATTCATTAATTGAAATATGATTAGCCACACTTGTAGAATATTTCTCTTGTTTTATTACAAGTTGGGTTCGAAACGAAAAAATGAAATAAAGTATTTCATATGTAATCTCAACAATTCTTATAAGTTTTATGTAACGTGTTTCCCACTAACCCTGATAATAATGTTATATAACATTATCGTCTATCAATATTACGAGTGTGGTCACGATATAATGAGAAAAACGAGAGCGAAAACATATTGTGCGTTTAGATGGCCCACACCACGAGGAATATTCTTACGGTGACGAAAATGATCAGTACGAGGGTGTATGAGACGTAGGAGGACGAATGTAAGGGAAAAAAAAGTCGAGGACCACCATGGCTGCGAAGTGGATAAAGGAACGCGGAGAAGGAGGAAAATCGCCAGAGCAGTTTGTCCGGTTTGAGTTTCGCATATACCTTGATTGAACGCCATGGCTGGTATATAAATTACAATCGATATGTAAAATACGTTTGTAATCCAAAAGAAAAACGACAGCAGTTCTCGGACGTTGGAGTTGAACCGGAGCTCCAGGTACTGAAATCAAACGCGTGCCATACGCGGGGCGGATTCAAATTGATTCAAACAAAACAATAAAAATCATAACGAAATAATAATAATTATTATTCCGCGGCATAGGTACCTCGTAGATGGATATCAGTTGGAGTTCATAAAATACGGGTAGAAATATGTTTATCACTATGATAACGACTATTATGTAACTGACGCAGCTTATTAGAAATTGTGTTCCGTAGCTGTAGACTTCGGACGGAATGCCCAGGAGCGTTATACCGGAAATGTGACTGAAAGTATTACAAATATTTTAGTCGGAGCACATGTTCGTAAGCTCTAGATGTCGGGGAGAACGAGCTCCGTGTCGATTGACGAGCGGTGTCAAAAATCACATTGAAAATTGTTTAAAACTATTGTGATTATGTTGAATAAAGTTTTTCTCTTAATTAACATTAAACGATTGGTTTTTAATCCTTTTATTTTTAATAACTTAAATATACACATATTTATTATATAAACTATACATACGTATATAGGTGTGCTATCAGTGGGCCTCAAAGATTTTTGTTATAAAATTGATGGTCCGCACAACTAAAAAAGTTGGGAACCTCTGGTCTATTATATACTTGTATACGTATATTATATAAAATAGAAGCCTTTTTTTCGAATGTAAGCGCATAGCTCGAGAAGTACTCGGTGTACTCTAGTACGGTTTTCACTAATGGATTGGCCAAGTCTCGGGGAAGGTTTAAAGCTATGGGACGTCTCGAAAATTCAATCCCTAAGGGGGTAAAAAGTGTAAAATTAGAAAAAACCGCCTAGCCGGAACCGCTGGACCTCTGAGTATCAAATTTGGTCAATAGTTTCGTCTTCATAAAAAATTGGATTTTTCGAATTTTCGAAGGGTTTTCTATGGCTTCATTAAAAATGAAATTTTTCGAATTTTCGAGAGGTTTTCTATGGCTTCTTAAAAAACCGAATTTTTCGAATTTTCTTAATTACTTTCTAAGGCTTCATTAAAAACCGAATTTTCGAAAGGGTTTATTAAAATGGCTATATTAAAAATTAAATTTTTCGAATTTTCGAGTGTTTTCTATGGTTTCATTAAAAACCGAATTTTTCGAATTTTCGAAAGGGTTGTCTATGGCTTCATTAAAAACCAAATTTTTCGAATTTTCGAGAGGTTTTCTATGGCTTCTTAAAAAACCGAATTTTTCGAATTTTCGAGAGTGTTTTCTAAGGCTTCTTAAAAAACCGAATTTTTCGAATTTTCGAGAGTGTTTTCTATGGCTTCTTAAAAAACCAAATTTTTCGAGTTTTCGAATGTACTTTCTATGGCTTCTTAAAATATCGAATTTTTCGAATTTTCTTATGTATGTACTTTCTATGGCTTCATTAAAAACCGAATTTTAGAAAGGGTTTTATATGGCTTCATTAAAAATTAAATTTTTCGAATTTTCGAGAGGTTTTCTATGCTTTCTTAAAAAACCGAATTTTTTCGAATTTTCGAGAGTGTTTTCTATGGTTTCATTAAAAACCGATTTTTTCAAATTTTCGGAAAGGTTTTCTATGGCTTCATTAAAAAAATCGGACATTTCGAATTTTCGAAAGGGTTTTCTATAGATAGACAGATCGACAGACGGGACTAGATTGGATTAAATGATTTTTTTTTCCGTCACAAAACGCGAAAACAAATAACGAATTTCGACCGCACTATAAGTCGATAGTCACTATAATTCGACTACGAGTATAAGTCGTCGATCCCGAGTCCGAATCGAACGGAAATTCGTATCGGTCAAAGTTTTTATTCGTGCGGGAATTATACGTGCCGACCCGGTTTTCGCCGCTACCTGGCTATCAGCGACATAGTGATGGGAAACACGGTCATGTGCTTGCCGCCCAGCAGGTACTCGCTGACGGTGTTCTGTTTGTGCACCACGCACCCGTAGTACAGGCCGACGATTATGGAAAGGCTGAGCATGACCACGAACGCGGCGCATTCCGCCATCAAGTTCATCTGTTCCATGGCGACGGTGTTTTTTTTTGTTTTTTTCGTGTCGTTGTTCTTTTCGTTTTCGCCCGAGGACGCGCAGGACGAACGTACGAATCGCGCGCGATACAGGATCGACAGGACGAACGAGCGTATCCGGACGGTATATTATGACGTCCCGCGAGCGCGAGGTCACGACTACTGGCTGTGTTACGTCTCTTCTTCCCCCGCCTCGGAGACTAACTCGTCTCAAACATAATCCGACTCGTTTCTGGTTCAACTGTTTCGTCGCGACCGATAACGAAGAAAACACTCGAAAAGCCGACGCGATTATAGGTCGCGATATCGTGTAGTCGTCGTACTACGACAGCTTTAAATCGGGCGAGCAGTTCGAAAACGTCGGCGGTTCCGACGCTCGACTAATGTGGCCAGATCGAAATCCCGTGAAAGCGAGTCAAAAGCATTCAAAAGGATCTAGAGGAAGAATGGTACACTTCCTCATAAGGTAGTACATGTTGGAGGGTTTGACTTCCCTTAATAGTAGGTTTTCGTGCACACCTTTGTTTCCTGAGGCTAAAATTAGACGTTACAAACACATAATTTCATAGTAATAAATATCGTAATAGTTTTTGTATATTACTGACGATGAGAATAGTTTTTTTTTTTCTCCCGATGAAAAAAATAAAATCATAATCGAAATAGTATTAAAAAAACTAACCTGACCTAACGTTTAAGGGAAATAAATTAGACGGTCGGACCGAGCTCTCGGACGATCGCGTGACGTCGACGAATCGAGTACCGAAATTCGGAAAGACTTGGGACGTGTCGTAGAAAAAATCGGCCAAAGAATATTAGGATTTCTTTGGGGCGGGAGGGAACGTTTTGCAATCGAAACAAGAAGTCGCCGTCCGAAAGAATACAAATCGTATCACGACTGTAGTAAAAAATATTGACAAGTTTATAAAAAAAAAAACGTTTATCGTACGAAGCGAAAAATATAAAAAGCAATACTCGAGCTTTGCACGACTCTGTGCTGTGATGTCGAGTGTTTTCGACCGAGGTTTCAGCTGCGACACGATATGATTTAGAGCAATAGTGGCAGACAATAATTATTGTGACAATACAGACGTTTAGACGTTGGGCGATTATTATTTTTATTTGTTTATTATTATTACTTTTTTTTTGTTGTTAATAAAACCGATTACGAGACGAGTTTATACATTAAAACCAAATCGTGACATGCACATTTTAATCAGTACTTAGTACATAATAGCGGGTACTTATTGAATTACACTGAACACAATGCTCATAATGTTATCGTACATTTCAATTGCACCAGTGACAAATCGATTGATTTCGATTTTACAACAACGCGATTTCAATGATAATAATAATTATTATTATTATCGTAACTGTTACTAGAAACGTATGGAGCGTAGTACGTTTTAATTTTCACAACACGCATAAACTGTCGAATATTATTATTGTAATCGGGCGCGAAAGAAAAAAAAAACGACTACTAATTATATAATAATTATAATAGACGCGGCGAGTTATCGAGGTTTTGAAAATTCGACCGAACCGTCGTTTTCTACTAGAGAAATGATGCCGGGAAATATATTACAACGAGTGATGTGTTTTAGGTTTATATTGACTTCGTGTTCATCGGCTAATACATCAAACACATATATAACAATAATATCTTTGTAATTATGTAATTACATGATGTCATTTTCGTCACGTCTTGTTGTAATGGTCGCAGATTAAATTACTAAATTGACGGATCGATATAATATACGATTAGGTACGTCGAATAATTTTTGTTTGCTATATTGTTTGAAATTGAGTTTATACACGAAAAAAAAAATCGTCACAATGTCGCGATTGAAATCTCTCGTGATTTATGAATGAACTTAGGCGTATCTCTTAATTATAATATTGTAATCCGGGGAGAGTTTAAATTAATTCGCGTCTTTTTTTCGGTTTCCGTTTGGTCTAACCGAGATGATAGCACGAGAGAGCTTATTTGCTCGCCGAGTAAACCCAAAGTTAGCCCGACGGAGTTTGTAAATATTTATTGTGAACGATAATTTATTATCGAGAATGAATAAAAAAAAAAAAAGAAGAATACCCGATTAATGAATCATGCGTTCTATATGAAATTGAAATTCTTTGTTGTCGTCAGATTTCGAAACATTCTTCTCCGGTACCTAAAGTCACGTTGACGTTTCGATCGTTTCGAAAAAAATCTTTACCGTCCATCGTACTACATAATAACACACGGGCTGTCGAGCCTATAACGACTCATTCAAAAATTATAATTTAGTTCTCGTGTGCTGTTGGCACATTTACATTAAAAAAAAAAATATATACATTTATACATATATAAAATTAAATATATTATAAAGTAGAGTTATAAAGAGAAAAAAGAAAACTCTATTCCACGACCATCCGAATTATTATCATAAGGAATACAAAAATAAAAATAAAATAAATAATTTATAGTAATCATAAAATTAATGACTCGGGTCTCGTTCGAGAACGACGATGAAAATCGTTTCTTCTCGCGCGGCACGTATAAAAATATTTAGAGACATTTTGTGCATTTGTCGCACGAAAATGTCCCCGATCGTTTTTACGCGCTGCGTTTTTTTCGAGTCGAAATTGTCGTTTTCACTGTCACATTTTAGTAGTCGGAGGCGCGTAAACGATACGAATCGATCGCGCAATCATCATAGCGGAGTGATCTGTGACTCCAGTTTGTAATCGTCGCTTTTGGCCCCGTCTGCCTTGTCCTTGGCCACGTATTCGGGGAACTTGAGCTTCCGGACGAACGGCGTCAATAGCCTGGGGTCGATGTCCTGCTCCGTGGGGAACGCCAAGCTGACGACCAGTCCGACCGTCAGACCGACGACGGCGCCGATGGTGCCGTAGTACATGTACGAAACGGTGAAGATTTTCCAGACGTCTGGGTTCACGTATACGTCGTCGTTCATCCGGTACAACCTGAAACATCGGCGTCGTTTCGGACGCGAGTGAGTTGGTCGAAAAAAAAAAAAAGGGCTACTCTATCGAGCGTTTTGTATTGTTATTTATAATTCGAAAAATACCGCGGGAAATATAATGGCAATAGACGATTCGAATTAGATAAAAAAAACCTCGGAGTACATATTGTATAAGTCATTACAACTCCTAAGTGGACTCGTCGTTTTATTTTCGCGCCTATCGATCCGACTTACCCCGAAAAGTCAGTGAGGTTTTTGAAAACGATGTCGTCGGGACATCCGTCTATTGAAACGTCCTTTTTAACGAACTTCAAATCGTTGTTGAGTATGGTGAATTGAGCGCCGAAAACGATCCACATCATGATCGCTGTACTGAATAATATTGCGCACTTTGCTCCCTGTAAAATGCACGTGCACGCGGGAACCGCTTTTAATAACGTTCGGACGTTCGCGCAAACGAGTACACTTGTGCGTTCGGAATCTAAAACAAACTCACCCTCGTGTTTACGCAGGGAAAACAAACGCCCAGCGTGAATACGGACAGGATCGGCCCGATCGTCACGGAATTGATGCTGATCGCCATCTACACGCGTTCGTTACACGGACAAAAGTTAGAAAGCGTTATCGCAAGAAAACAACGACGAGACTTGCCTGCAGGATTCCGCTCAGTCTCTCGACCACCGACACCAGGACCAAGCACACGACGCCCATCACCACGACCGTGCATTTCATGATGACACTGGCCGTCAGCTCGGAAAACTTCATGCCCATCATTTTCACGATCAAATCCTCGTAGATGGTGCCGGACACGGTGTTGAGCTGAGCCGACATCGTGCTGCAACAAACGATCGGGGGGATCGTACGACGCGTTCGACGACAAAGACCGCGCGCGCGGGTCCTGTCGAATCGATTTCTCGAACGCGATATTGGTTTGTTTGTTTTTTTTTTTATTACCTTAGCGCCGTGCTGACGAGACCGGAAACGAACAGGCCGGTGACTCCGGGATATTTCGCAGCGACTTTCATCACGTAGAACGGCAGTAAATGTCTGTCGCTGTCGATGTACTGATGTGCATGCAACACGAACGATATACGCGTCGAAATATTTATTAACAGGTGTGTTAAACGTGCACGGCGAATGTAAATACAATACTATGCAGTGTGATTTTTTATTTTTTGCGTACTCGTCCTTTTTTACGCTCGAACTTATGCGTTTATTCGAATTCTGATTTTTTTTTTTTTTTAATAATTCTGATATACGTGTTGTATAATATACTTCAGAAGTATTCCGTACCATTGTCGACTTTTGTTCTTCAAATGGGAACGTTGATGTTTTTTTTTTTTGGGGAGAGGGGGACAAACTATTATTCGCAAAATAATTAGCATATTTATTACTTATTTTCTGTTATCGCTATTGCTTCGAGATTACGCAAATATTGTATTGTTATAATGCGTAACGCGGTACGAATGTGTCGATTAAATGAAAATGATCTAATTATTTTACACTTATCATGAGTAATTTTAAATTTGTCGAATGATTTCGAAAGCATCGATTAGAATTTCGATCGAGTTACATAAAAAATAACAGAAAAACTAACCGAACAATGTTTACGAGCAAAAAAGAAAAAAGAAAAGTAATGTTCCTATTGAAACAAAAGTCGACATTGCCACGAGATTCGATAAAATACTGCAGTCTTCGAGCACAGATTTAAATTCAAAAAAAAATTTCCAATTTGAATAAAAGTATGATATGTAAGTAGAAAATCATTCTGTATGCATAGACGAAAGAGAAAAATGTAAAACTCACGTTGGCCGTGCTGGGATCGCAATCTTTGTACGTGGCGTAGATCAACATTCCGATTATACCGGTCACCATTACGACCATGCCTATGCCGAACATATAGAAGAGCAGAGACTTGCGAGCCTTTTTGTACGTCGGCAACGACACGAATCGCTGAACAGTGCCGGGACTGAGGCCGAGGTACGTAATCGTATTTACCAACGAGCCAATACTAATGGTCCAAAACGTGTTTCTCAAAAACGGATCCGGGTCCATCCTGCGCAGGGTAAAATGACAGGATTTTAAATGACGGCGCGTTCGTTTACAGCCGCGCAAATAACATACAATAATAATTTATACGCGTGATTTACGCTTATTATAAAACACGTGTCACGCGTCAGTTTTAGTCGTCTCGCTAGTATAATATACAAAATAGTACAACGAATTAAAAATACGTTACGCGCGTGATAGGTGTATAACCTGAAAAATTCGATCCGCCCTCCTTCCAGGTTGGCCCTGATCATGTTGCCGAATCCTCCGATCTGAGAGATTCCCGCGACGACCACGATCGACAGCGCGATGGCCGTGAAAAAACTCCGAATCGTGTCCGTCCACACTACCGCTTTGAGTCCGCCCTATACCAAAACGAGTAACAATTATCGCGACACACTTACTAACGCTAACGGTTATTTCGTTTCGACAACGATGAGTGCAATCGACGACCGCGTACAATCAGGACCGTCCTTAGGACTCGCGACACCTCGAGATTAGAATAATTATTATTATTTACGATTTTGTCATTTGAAACGTGCGAAATGTTTGCTACGGCAAATACAATGAGATGTTTAAAATATTATAAACTGTCCCATTGTGTTATTTTCGAGAGCGAGGTCCTGGATTCATTTAGAAACCTCTATCTAGTCACCTCTAAAGACAATCCCGCGTACACTTCTACTGCGCGTATACTCACCACCGTGGTGTAAAATATACACGTGACGCATATGATCCGAGAGGCTGATTGTACGTCCAGACCTGTAACTGTAATTTGGACGGGTGACGGATTAATATTTGTAACATTACGATAATAATATCGCGTAATGTCAAAGTAATTTATCACTTGTCGCCGGTGACGCCGATTGGATGGTTCGTTTAAATCTCTGTACCTTAATTTTGGGAGGCGGTTTCTCGTGAAAACTTTAGGAAATCAAACGGAATTCTTATTGAACCCGAACTATTATGATACATTCGTTATAAGATTGCTCGTTGTACAATTTTTGATTAACTTTTCGTTTGAAAAATTGCGATTTTTAAATGTTTGAAATCGTCTTTAAAATAATAGGTATTCACACAACGACGACGGTCGAAAATGTACTGCGCGTCAAGTGAGTATTGGAAAATCGATGTTTTCGAAAACTAACGCGGGGTCACATCATTTCAGAGTACGGTTGAATTTAGAACGGGTTGTTTTCGATCGAAAATTCCCCTTAACAGGACTCGGCGCCACTGCTCTCTCTCTCGCAAATAATACGTAATAATATAATACCTTGATTGAACGCCAAGGCCGGAATGTAAACCACTACCGGTATGTACAGCGCAAAAGACAATGCGTATATCAGCGACATCAATCCCCGGACGCTGGAATCGAATCGGTGTTCCAAATACTAATAAAGAACAAAATTCGAAAGATAAGACTCGGGGGAGGGCGTGTTATCCCGTGGCGGCGCGACGATAGTTTCTCGAGGCACGGGCAGGTAGGCGAACGAATGGGCGGCACGTCGGTAAAACGAGTGCGAACAATACACGTCGTTTCGGCGCGCGACAATCGGACGCGTACGACAATATTTGGCGTAACTAAAAATGGTATTATTTATAATAACTCGATAAAACGATACTAGATTACTCCGATACGATACGGATTGAAAGCTAGCTAGACTCTAGAGTTATTTCCTACGGACACTTGTAGAATCGCTTTGATCGTCCAAATACGAACGACAATATTAAATGGACGGCGCGATGAATTTTTTGCTTCGACAAATCGTGGAAAACCAAAATATTTGAAAATGTATCGACGCGCCGAATAAGCACGAACCCACGGAGTTTATAGATTCATTCACACAAAGTCACTAAAGAACAACATTTTCCTCGTTAATAATTATTACAATAATTATTATTATGTATAAAAAAAAAATTTAAACGAATTGCGTTTGATTGTTGTCGCTCGTCGAAACGACGACGACGGTTACACACTCTCAGTGTGTATATAATTACGTGCGAGATAAATATTTTCTCGACATTTTTGTGACCGACGTCGATGACGACGGTTTGGTCGGCGAGCGTGCGATAACAAACCGCGGACTCGCGAGTGACAATATTTCGCGCCGCCACCGAGCCCAATCATACACGCAAGTGTATAACAACGCGCGCGCCAGTTTGAATTCGGCGTGATTATGAGGTGTACGTACTTCGTAGACGGACGTGAATTGGAGTTCGTAAAACACGGGCAAGAACAGTACTTCTATGACCAAGGCGGAGATAATGTGGACCACGCCGCTGATCAAAAACTGCGTTCCGAAGCTGTACATTTCGCACGGAACTCCCAGCATCGTTATACCCGAAATGTGACTGAAAAATTACGCAACGCATGATTATTATTGTTTTTTTTTTTTTATTATTATTACAAATTAAACGATCATGAGTCATGTTGATGGTATTGTAAAGCGTCCAATATTGTTGAATAATTTTCGAGTCGTAATCGATTATATAAACTCGATAATTCGTCGCGCAATTAATCGAACACGAAACCAGTCTTTGTACACATTTATAAAAAAAAAAAATTGATAATTTTCTACGGGCAGAAGAATAGTTTTGTTTTTTAGACTCTTCCCGAAATAAAATCCCGACCACGCGTCTGGACGACGCGATTGCCGTTTGAAGAGGTATTGGAAAACATTGTCATCGGGCGCGGACTGTTCGGGGCGCCGAAATACTACGGCAGTAGTACTACTTTGTGCCAACTATATATTCACACGATCGGTGTAAATCGTTCACCTCGATCGATGTGACATTACTGTTCAATCGACACGAAAATGTGATATATTATAATATACAATCTATTATTGGACATAGATTTCAATAATCAATACGAAAAAAAATGCCCACGATAATATTATGTAGTACTGCAGTGAGTCATGCACAGCGCGTTTATCGACGTATCATTTTCGGACGCTGTACAATAATAACATGAACTGATTATAAGAAATACGAGCGTCATTTTAACCATTGATTATACGTCATAATAGGTAATTAATATTAATTCTGATTGGTATTAATATGGGTCGACAACGATACGTACGTTTTTATTCGGTAACATCTGTTAAATCGCTTTTATTTTTTCCCTAGCAATTTATTCGCGACAGATTGACTTGCTCTTTTCATCTGGAAAATCGCCCGAATAGCGTGTTATTATTTGATCTCTGAAAATAAGTTTTCAATCGTGGCCAACTAAAACCTACTCGGTCTCCCGGTGGCCTATTCCGACCCTGTTCGTGCCCGAGTCAAGACGTTACGTAGCGCCGTCGACTTAACACGACCAATAGCTTTTCACGCTTCCAAAGTACCTATTAATCGGTCTTTAGTCGTCGTGTTTTTTTTTTCCGTCTAATATTTCCATAATCGGCCGTGACTCGATTGACATTTATTAATCGAATTACACGCTATTTTATTATTTTAATTGTCCAATGTTTACGTTCATCTATATGTACGCGATCGTCGATAACGGCTCGCGCGAGATATGCGCGTCATTATAATATTGTGTACCTTAGATATTATTATTATCGCGCCCGCGGGGACGTCATTAGTTCATAAATATATAGTCGTTAAATCGATTTAAATCCAACAGAGTATATCAAATGTATTGAAAAATCAACGCCGAACGGTTAAACGCACGTTTAATGAGTTTACAAGAGACAAAATATTTGACAATTTAAAAACGTTCTCTGCGGCGTAGAGTTTATAAAACGTTCACTAAAATCGATCGCTCACCGACGGATCAGACTCGTATTTACGGGGACCCCGGTGGGCAATCGCGGAACTCGAGAGAACTTTGAGAACTCCGAGGGCGATAAATCTTTACGACGACCGTTTTTCCGTTTTGTAAATGTTGTTCCGTCGAATTTAAAACACATTAATAAATCGGCCGTAATTTTCCCAATACTCGGTTTAATCCGGTCCGATATAGATTTCTTATACGTTCGATATTTTTTCATAATACAACGTGGCCGTTTTGAAAGTACGAAAGCATAAAAACGTGATGAAAAGCTGTGCTTACAGCTGGTTGAGAAAATATAAAAACTTCCATGGACACGTAGGTAATTTCAATTGAAAAGCGGCTGCGTAAAATCGAAAAATATTCGCGGCGTGCAGGCGGAACCAAAATAGATTTGTGATTTTAAGTTTTGAGGCTCTTTAGAGCCCGCGCGTTGTACCCCGAGGTACAACTGGGGTGATCTGCAAGGCTCGATTCGAAACGTATTCGTTTTATAAGAAATTTATAGTGTTTTTTTTTTACAAACGCTATGAGAAAAAAGACCCCGGGTCTAATAAATCGAGGGGCTGCAAAATGCCCGAATTCACGAACACGTCGCGTAAGTGTCTACCCTACGAGGTGCCTACCTGGCGATCAGCGACATGATGACGGGTATGAGCGGCATGTCCTTGCCGCCCAGCAGGTAATCTTTGACGGTGTTCTGTTTGCGCTCGACGAACGCGTAGTACAGGCCGACGATCACGGACACGCCGAGCATGACGGCGAACGCGATGTACTCGACGCCCATGTTTAACTCGGCCATGTCGACGGCGGGGTCTCTGCGTGTGCTCTGCGGACGGTTCGGGGCGGCAGGACGCGCGGCGGCGGCGAACTGACTGTGCGCTTTCCTCCGGCAAAGGACTCGGCTACTCTGCGACGGACGGACGGACGGACGGACGGGCGCGATTGCCGACGACGCTGCTCGCTGGGTGTGAATAGGCTGCGAGCGTACGCCGGCGACTGTCGTGCGGCGTTGCGACGGACACTACACAAGACTCGGGAACGCGGTTTTAATTGCCGTCGCCGCCGGCGGCCACTGCCGTATTTTATAATCTCGAATCGATATCACCGGGCCCGGGTCGTTAAAAAGTCAAACGGTCGCGTCGAACTGGGCCGTTTCAATACGCGCGACATAATCGCCGTGGCCGATTGTCGTATATTATAACGACGCGAAGCCGCGCGAACGCGATTTGGAAACCGGCCGAGGACCGCTGATAAATACGTTATGCGCGCGCGCGAAAAATAACCGCATCGGATTTTAAGAAGACGATCTGAATCGTTTGAAAAAGACACGAGGTGCCGACTCTTCGTGGATCTATTTGAGCCGACGATCGTTGTCACATCGCTTGTCGTGCATAATGCCGTCACTATATCCGGATTGGTTTTCAATTCGAGCGTTATATTTTACAAATCAAAACTGTTATTCGAAGCGCCGACGGACAATGAAAATTTCACCTATTCGACACAGTTTTTATCATATTACTATCGTTTTTTACGCGCACAATATTTCATGACGATTTTTTAGCCAACGGTTCGTAATATTATAGAAATGTGTCGGGGACATAATAATTAATTCTAAGCCATCATCATTGACGCGTTAAAATAATAATAATCGATAACGTGTTTACAAGTTTGTGTGTGTGTGTGTACACGGGACGTATGTAATTACAAGTTTAAAACTATAGAAAAAAAACATTTTAAAAACTATTAAAACGGAAAATATTGTTTTGAATCGATTAAAACAAAATGACCGAAATATAGATAAGACGACAATTATTGTTATTTTAATAAAACATCAATGAGATCGATTAAAGAAACGTTTAAACCAGACAATACGTATCGATTGTTTTTAGGATCTCTGTAATACGCGAGAAAAACAACGAGCAACTTTTAACTCGTACATTCGACGTCTATTATAATATTATGTATTTAATGCAACGCGAGAGTGGTACGTTTTTCATTCACGGGACAGAATAATTTTCAAGGGCGCCGACCACGAGGAATAACGGCTCTTTTGATTTCACTCGTCTGAATGGGTCGCGACTTCTCTTGTAGACCTACGTTTTACTTAGAAAGAATAATAGTCTCAAAAATGTCGATGATATAATATTATTTATACGTGCCGATATATATTATATGGATTTGAACGTCGAACACTCTACACTGCGTCCATTTCATCATCGCAGACACGACAATCTAAGTTTTCGCAATGATAATTTCCTAAATTTCATGACCCTGTTTTTCGGCGATACGTTTAATTGGCGGAATTAAAATTTTAAAAATGAATCAATACGATTAGGTAAAAAACCGATAAGAACACCTACCGAATGTTCATCGTTTACTTCGAATATACGAATATTCAGACGATACTACACGCCTCTGTGGCCAAACATCCAAAACCGGTACCGGTGATTTTTTGTGTTTGCCTGGTTATTAAATTTCAACCGAAGACGGCGTGAATATATTATTCTTCGTTGAAGCCTTCAATAATTATAAATAAACAAACATGAATTATAATAATATATATTATATAATAATTGTCGTTTGTCTGTTCATTTATAAAATATAAAATTCTCAACGTTTATAAAAACGCGGTATAACATATCGTTTCCAAAATATAACAGTGTGCGAATACAAAATATCGAGGAGGAGGACCGTCCAATCGCGTCGAGTCCAAACGAAACCGATCGGCGCGCGACCGTCACAGTCTCGTGTCCTGCAGTGACACCGCTTTGTATTCTTCGATTTTCATTTCGTTCGCATTGTTGTTCGCAGCCATGTGCTCGTAGTTCGGGTACACGAAACTCCGTATGCAGGGCGTCAACAGTTTGGGGTCGACTTTCTGCTCCGTCGCGAACAGCAGACTGACGGCGAGCCCGACCGCGATGCCCACTAGGGTGCCGATGGCGTTGTAATACATGTACGAAACGGTATATATTTTCCACACGTCCGGACTCGCGTACACGTCTTCGTTCATTCGATGCAATCTGAAACAATACACACCGTGTACTCAATGAGTACTACTCGTCGTGTGCCCGGACGATTCGTCCGTCTCGACGAAGCACGCGTCTGTCGTCGGACACGGCGCGGCGCGCACTCACTTGGAGTAATCCGTATGGTTTCTGAAATGCGTGTCGGCCGGACATCCGGCTGTCGACACGCTCTTTTCGACGAACATCAACTCCCGGTTGAATATTGCCAACTGAGCGCCGTATACTATCCAAGCCGTCGTTCCTATACTGGCCAACATTCCGCACATGGCTCCCTTTTAAAAACACAACGGATATAATTCACCTTCTGGTCGGCACGTATTATGTTTTTCTGATTTTCCAATACGAAATGAGATTCAGCACGATAAGAAAACCGATTCGATTTCGCTATTTTGCCGTTCGCTGTTTCACATTGAAATCGATCCGCGTTCGTTACGTTTCACCAGAAAATCCAATAAAAATAGAAACAATGAAATAAGGCATTCCGTATGATACGCATATCCATTATACTCGTACGATAATGACGTCAGATTATTCGTAAAAGTTATCGAAGCCGTACAATGTTGACCTCTATCTTTATAACGTCTCGCGATTCTCTCTATAACGTCATGTTTTCAACGTCGTTAAGTAACTATACGATAAGATTGTAACTCGTCAATAATTAGATTTAGAATTATTTTTCAAGTTCACGTGATGATTTGGCCGTTTTAATAGCGCGACCGAGTGGAAATTACATTTTCAAGACACTATAATTTGACGCTCATATTATTATATTACGCGATTGTCCGCGGACGCTGCGACATCGGGCCTAACAACATGATATTCTGTACTATACAATAACCACGAACAACGTATGCTAACTACGAATTAATCGATCGCTCTTCAGCGCGGACGACGTAAACCGTTTAATACGAATTCGATTAGGTCGTATTATATCGCCGACGACGGAAAACGTTACTTTCCATACGATCGGGGAAAACGGAGATAATACTATTGTCGCGATATAGTACTCACTCTAGAGTTGGCCCACGGAAAGCATACACCCAGCGTGAAAACGCACAACAGCGCTCCGTTCACCACGCTGGTCAAACTGATGGACATCTGAAAAAGGAGATTTCATAATGAATATTAAACGCGAACGTGTTTTTAACGATATTATTTGAATTGTCGCGACACCCGCCTGTAGGATTCCGCTGAGCCGTTCGACCACGACGACTAGCGCCACGCACATGATCCCGGTCACCACGACGGTGCATTTCATTATCACGCTGGCCGTGAAGTCGGAAACCCGCAAGCCCATGACCCTCACGACGAGGTCCTCGTAAATCGTGCCGGACACGGTGTTGAGTTGCGCCGACATCGTGCTGTCGAAACGATTCGTCTCCGTTGAATAGGGCGATCGGGAATAGAAAAGACGAAAAAAACGAGCCAACGCGAATTATACGTACCTGAGCGCGGCGCTGACGATGCCGGAAACGAACAGCCCGGTGATCCCCGGATATTTCGCGGCCACGTCCATCACGTAGTACGGCAGTAGATTTTTGTCGCTGTTGATGTACTGCGAAATATAAGTTAATATAACACATTTATGGTTGGAATCGCCAAGTAAGCCGATGCAGACATATTGACATCGGAATAAAATGTCAACATAGATACTAGTCGTTATTCGTGAAGACCGTTGGTTTTTCTGTTATTCGAAATGTTAAATAATCGAGAGTTTATAATCAGATTTTTTATCATCATTACCGGTCTAACGCGAGTTAGACAGACTAGACATGTTTAATGTTGACGTAAAATTAATCCCGAATAGTTTTAGGTGACAAAGTTTATCTCGTTTGTGTTTTTAAGACGCCATAGTTGGACAATTTTTTTTTTTTAAACAATAATTCAATTAAATAATCAATAATATTATAGGTATCTTTATACTCGAAACATTTTACGAAACTCGAATAACAGCGGACAACATACACTTTTATAATTTACTACACATCGAGTGTGCTACTATATGCAATTTTAGGCCCTGACTTTTATTCGGGTAATTGTAATTTGTGATTAGTAAAATCGAAATATGATTCCGTCAAAGGATTTACATCCGTTAACGATATTTATAAATAAATAAATATCACTAACGTTCGCCGAAGTGGGATCGCAGTCTTTATACTTGGTATAGATTATCATTCCTATTGCGCCGGTCAATATTTTGATCACGCCTATGCCGATCAAGAAGTAAATCAATGAGTTCCGAGCCTTTCGATAAGTGGGCAGCGCCACAAACCGTTGGACACAGCCGGGCGCAATACCCAGCAGCGAGACCCATTGAAACGTCGTGCCGATGCTGACGGTCCAAAAGGTGTTTCTCAAAAACGGGTCTGGATCCATTCTGAAACATCGTGAAGGCGACATTGTTATGTTATGTTAAAATCGTGTCCGCGCGAAACACAACGGTAGCGTGAAAAATAGGCGAAACGTCGCTATAATAACCAGCGCTCGCCGGTTTTTTTTTTTTTAATAATGCCGACATTGGTACCTGAAAAATTCTATTCGCCCTCCGTCTCGATTGGCTTTCATCACGTTACCGAACCCTCCGACCTGTATGTATCCCAAGACGAGGACGACGATTATCGAAGCCGTAGTGAAGACGCTCTGAATCGTATCCGTCATCACGACCGCTTTCAGGCCGCCCTAAGAACGTATATTACGAACGTGATTAATAATACAGTTTTTCGTTCGGACGATTCCAATGGTCTGCATACTCACAATAGTGGTGTAAAATATACATACGGCACATATGACCGGCGTGGCGAAATGTACATTGAGTCCCGTAACTGAAATCGTAACAAAATTATCGAAATATCAGTATAAGAAAATACTATCGGATTCAAATCAATCGTTGGTAGATCGCTGTGGTAAATGTACTTGTTCGTACGAGTTTTGACGTTATTATCTCGGTGGTCAAAATGTGGAAGATATTGACGTCAATTCATCGCATGCATATTAATCGCGATAAAAATTCGTCGCGCGTCAATTTATCGTAAATATTAAAATTGCAATTGGAAATGTTGAGCTATTCCGCGTAAATGGTCATCGATCGGTCTAATCGTCGCAAATTTGTTTTGAACGTTGTGCTTTGTTTCGGTTTTTTTTTTACTTTTTAATAGCCATAATTAAAATGAAAAAATTAACAATAATTATTTTATTACAACAAGGAAAAAATCGCGAAAATCGCGAACAAAACACGACGCGAACCACAACGACGACACGATTCACCGAAGTGACGGGCGACAAAAACGATATTTTAAAGATCATTTTCTATGAAACCATTATTTAAACCACGATTAGCCGTACACGGGTAATAATGACAAAGTGAATAAAATATTATTGTAATAACCGCGACGTGGTTTTTGATAATATTGTTCAATAATTTCCTCTCGTTGGGATCGTAGTTGTAGATATAATAATACATATTAGGTGTCGATTTAATCTGGAGGACATGCCAAATCCTAACAAATGTGTATGATAAAATAAAATATGCGATAAATCAACGGGCGACGAATTCTGACCGCGGCGAATTTGCGTTGCGATGATTTGACGAATCGACGCGATCCCCAAAATGGAGATACGAAGGGACTCAGTTTTTCTAATAATTTTCATCCCTTCGCTTACTTGGCTTACTAGAGCGGATGGACACACGAGAGTTGATATGACGAAAACGATTCCGATTAATATATTTAAACGTTTACCATATTATAACATCTTGAAATGAATTTATTCAAGTCGACGTTACTATTGTCGGTTCTTTTTTATTTCGTCTTTATGACTATAAAGCTGACTAGCTGTATTCCACAAAAGTTTTGTACCTCACTAATTATAAACAGCTCTATATTTGACATTTCCGAAAAGAAATTGAACGACCGACGCATTAATTTAACTACAACCGTTTTGCGAGTAATTTTATAAGTTTTGTTCGGTCTATTCTACACGTCCGTGTTTTGTGCGCACGTGTGTGTGTGTGGCGTCCGCGTATATTTGAATAATATAATTCTAAACGCGCGTCGACGATTTCCGACGCGCACGCTAGAGAAAATACGTCGATAAGAGACGAACGCGCGCGTTACTAGTGTGCCCTGCTGCTCCCGTGACCGACAATGCATTTCTACGACGCGCGACGCACTCTGTACGCTCGCGTGACCACAGCCTTATTAATTACGTACGAATATTATAGATGAATAATTATTATTGGAGTTTTTCAGAAAAATCGAATTGAATTTGTTTGCTTCGATCGCTTGTTATTTATTTTTTTTTTACGACGGGCATTTCAACAACTGTTTTTTAATATACAATGATATCATTACGAGAAATATCACATAATCTTTTTGATAAAGAAACAATTATTTGTATTTCTCGTCGTACGAAACAACATTATTATGCGAGCGTGTAATTTGTTTGATATTATTATCATAAGAACAGCGACATAATAATGTTGTGGTTATAACGAAGTTTGCGCGTTTAAATCAATTACGCGTGTGGTATTAAAATACGTTTAGACTATCGAAAACTATAGAAATACGGGACGCGTCCCTTCACTTATTTCGACGATCACTGTTCGTGCTCGCGAATACGTTTTTGTTTGTACCTTGACTGAACGCCAAGGCCGGTACAAAGATCACGACCGGTATGAAAAGTATTATTGACACGGCGAAAATCAACGATCCCAACACTCGGATGTTCGAATTGAATCGTAGCTCCAGATACTAAAATCAAACGCATTAAACAATCCGCATCAAACGAATAAAACTGTCGGTCGGAATACCTACTTCGTAGACAGATGTAAGTTGAAGCTCATAGAACACGGGTAGGAAAACGTGTACGACTATGAATATGACGAGCACGTTTATCACTCCGACGATTAAATATTGTGTTCCGTTGCTGTAGACTTCGGACGGAGTTCCCAGCAACGTAATGCCAGAAACGTGACTGTAAACATTATAAAATTTCACGTCACTGAGTTGAGATAAACTATTATAATAATATAGAATAAACGATTTCAATGGTGTTACGCGTGTCGGCGGCCTCGTTTTATTCAAATTCGATCGTCCGTTTACCTCAAACACACACGTCGACGATATTTCGTCCTGTTCCTTTTAAGAGTGTTCGTTCCCCAGACTCGTCGACCACTGACTGTACTCAGACACACCGTGTTCTGTCATCGAGCCCGCGTTACCGTTCTACGCGTGGTCTACAGTAAACGTACTATGTAGACGATTTTATTCGAGTCGGACTATTATGCTTTACGTGTTGCATTCCTATGTGTTTTTATTGGTAAAACGAAGATGACATTTGCAAACTAGGGTTTTTTTATATTTATTTTCAGTAAACTGTCTGTGTGAGTACGTCTGTGTTTCCCGTTCAGAGTTCACGCAATCGCGTTCGTTTTACCGACTTCCAGCGATGGACGAATAAACGAGAGAAAATTATGATTTTTTTTTCTTTTTACCGAGTCGTGAGGGGTTTTCATTAACGCGTTTTCAGTGGGTACCTCTCGATCGCCGGCGGTCCCTATAGATTTTAACTTTTAAGTGCGTTTTCTTTGGTTCGTCGTCGCTATAATTGATGTAAATCATTCGGGGTGGGGTCGAAATCGATTTGACTGCAGACCGCTCGCCGTTTCGTCGACAGCAAACGCTCGAAGGTCATATTATTATGACTCCACCCGACGAGTGCGTTACTTTTGCGAAACGATTACCGTATACGCCGTATTTGGTCGATCTCATACCTGGCGATCAGCGACATGCTGATCGAAAAGACGGACATGTGCTTGCCGCCCAGCAAGTATTCGCTGACGGTGTTCTGTTTGCCTTCCACGCAGCCGTAGTACAGGCCGATGACCACGGACATGCCGAGCATGACGGCGAACGCGGCGCATTCGAAAATCCAATTGAGCTCCTCCATCGAGGAGAAGTCGGTGTCGGTCGTCGTCGCGGTCGTGGCTCGAGTCCTTAGTCCTCACTGGGCAGCCACACGCGGACGCACGGCGCGCGCAAACCGCGGATCACGCTCTCCGCGAATATAATCTGCGTAATCTGCGGCGGAAAAAAGAAAAAAAAAAAAACCCGTACGCACTCGACAATGATTGATCGGCCAGTAAACACACGGCGATTGTCGTCTATACCGCCGAGCCCACCGCACGTCGTCGGTCGTATCAGCGCGTGTAGATTAAGCGACGCACTTCTCGGAGCCACTTCAACGAATGATATCTTCTTACACACATACGCGGCTCGTTGTAGATTTATTTTTTATTTTTTTTTTCTCGTAATAAATATTTAAACACTCTCGAGTGTTACAGGAGATAGGAGACATCCAGATTTATATCCAATACATCGTATTATACGGTCTCGGATCGATAGTTCGGAATTTTAATTTTAGTATTTTTAATGGTTTTTTAATGGTTACATACGATAAGACGTTAAATTCAGTCGCGCGTCGTTATCGAGAACACCGTTATTATTGTGCACACGTCTCGTCGTTTTCGATACAACTATACTCCGACACGACAATCATCCGTCGCGTGCGCGCCCGCAAGCGCCAGCGTTTTTCCGTCGACCGACAGAGCTTGCGGGTAATATTATATAAGAAACGACCGGATTTCACAGTGGCTCGTGTTCGTAGAATCGACGACGGCAAATGTTATTTCGCAACGTGCAAAGTTGCAAATACGATCTTTTTACCGCGCGTCCTGTTTGAGGCTTAAAAATTCTGCAACACTTTGTGTTATATCCGTCGGGAAAATAATGAATCACGCGCAAATCCGAGTACTTATAAACACACGCGTATAAAAGGATTCAAATCCTAATGATGAATACAGAGCGAGGCAAATAATATTGTTTTCGGTGCACAATCGATTCATCGTCCGGACAATCGATTTGATTTCCGTGTTGATGACGGCGACACGCGTGGAACATAATATTATTATACTCTCTGATAGTTCTTTTTATGACCCGGCATTTTTCAATTGTGAGGGGGGGGAGGGCTACCGTATCAAGTCCTAAAGGAATTTTACAACATTAATTATTTTAATTTTTCTTTATCGGTATAACAACTTACTACTGTTGATAGTACGCGAAATGTTTCATCCAAACAGCGTTGTTCATAATATGATGTTCTTATATCTGTTTGTTATCTATATTTGAAGTGTTAAAAAAATATAAAGGATTAGCGTTGCTACAGTATAAGGAACACGTTTTTGTAAAATAATTTTCAATTTATAACTCTCGTGGAAAACTGATAAGTACACGCAACACGCTGTGTTAGAAACTCGTCTTAATAATTTATAATATTTATTTGGACTATACGGCCATTGCTTTTACGAATGTGTATTTAGATTTTAAAGAGTTTAAAATTTTATCCGTCATTTCCGTATTCTAATTTATTACCCACTGACAATACTGTGTTTTCAGCCACCGCGCAACATAATGTGTATTGGACGAGAGTTTGAATGTTCAATGTTGAACTGTCCGCGTATTTGTGCTCGCTACAAATCTATCTGTCGTGATCACAATAAGTACATGACTTTTTAAAATGAATTTCAAATAAATAACTCTGAACGACGTGCAATTTATCTAAATCAAACACTAGTAATATCGATGATTATTTTCAGTATCTATTTTCAATTGGAAACACGGCGGCAGACTGTCGTTTCGACAATAATTCAATTAACCAAAATGCTGATTAAATATACTTGAAAAATAATTTTAATTTTGTATCATAAGTATCATACGAGCGTCTCGAGTGTCGTAAATCAGTTCGGTTTATTTGAGGACATTTTTAGAATATTTCAGATTTCGCCATATACTTTTCATTAAGTTAAACCAGAAAATCGCCGAATAAAGTTTAAAAATTGAAATACTTAGTTTATGTTTTACGTACATTGTCGCCCCTCGATTATATGCTATTATAATTCTTTAGTAGTTATACTATATTATAATATATTATATTGTGATGAATAATTACAATTTTTAATTATTAATTCATTAATTTAAGTAATACATTTGGGTTGACAAAATAAAAAAAACTCAGTTTACTTCAATTAATACTTAAACACATTAATTTAATTGAAATATTCAGGAAATTCGGTAAGTTAAAAAAGCTATTAGAGATGGAAAAACTCGACGGTGTAGCATACATAAAATGTAGACAAAGACTTTAAAAGAACCATGTGCTATAGTTTCAGAATCACGTCATAGACTCAAACTTACTGAAAGTGAACGATCTAAAGTTGAAAATTCTGTAGTTATCGTTGGAAAATTTTCTTCGATTTAATTTTATAAAATTTAAAATGTTCCAATACGTTTTAGGCTTTGTCTTTAAATCCAACCTAGTGAGCAACCCTTATATTACAAGCAGCTTATATCGTAGCTTCTTTTCTATCACGCTTAACTGATTGTTCTAAATTCTATGAATTCACGCGCAGCTGTAGTGGACGCCAGTCGCTGTTGTCGTTCGCGATACAAAACGAAATGTCGCTAAAACGAGTTTTTTATTTTGTAAAAACAACAACACAATACTTCCGCATGGGAGTCGTCGTCAAAACGCATAGAGACGGAGTTCCGCATAGGAACGGCCGCGGTAAGTTTTTTACACAATATCATAATTTCGTGTCCCGAGACGAAGCTTCGTTTTTGTCGATCTTCACGTCGTCGCTCGGGTTTTGACCGGGACGCGCGACAAACTTCCGTATGAATGGGGTCAGCAGTTTGGCGTCTATACGCTGCTCCATGGGAAACAGCAAACTGACGACCAGTCCGACCGCGATCCCCACGACGGTGCCGATGGTACTGTAATGCATGTACGACACGGTGTACACTTTCCACACGCTCGGGCTCACGTACACGTCCTCGTTCATTCGATACAACCTGCAACAAAATCGGCACGGTGTCAAAGCAGTAACGGACGTCGCGCTCTGGTCCTCCCCCGTTCCGACGTCCGATCCCGATCGACCGCGGATTACCACTGGTTTCTCCCTTTTCGACTTTGGAAAAACAAGCCCCGGCGACCGACGACGGTGGAAAACCCGATTTTCGGCGATACTCTACGTCCAATGGCGTGGCAAACTGTTTTAATTTAGGGCCGACTATCGTTTTTTTTTTTTTTTTCAACAATAATACGATCAAAACGTGATTATTATGTACTTAATGCGCTTGTATTGTTCCCGTTGATTTCTATGTATATCAATAGGACCCCGCCACCACCCTCCTCCTAAAACCCGCACGGCCACGCCACCGTCGGACGTCGGTCTCTGTTCCGTCTCCGTTTTATTCGAACGTTTCTTTCCGTTCCACTGACCCCGAGTAGTCGGTGTGGTTTTTGAAATTCAAATCCGACGGGCATCCGGCGATCGAGACGCTCTTCTCGACAAACTTCAATTGGCCGTTGTATATCGCGTACTGGGCGCCGAAAACGATCCAGCTCATTGTTCCTATACTGGCGAGCATTCCGCACATCGCGCCCTGGCAAAAATACAATCGACGCGCGGCGGCGGCGGCGGTGACCGACGCGCGCGCGTCGTGACGGCGTTATTATCCACGCAGGCGCGTTTATTTGTTTGGATTAGGAAACGCGACGACGACGGTCGACTTACTCGGGCGTTTGCTCGCGGAAAACAAATACCCAATGTAAACACGGACAACAGCGCTCCGTTGGTCACGCTTCCCAAACTGATCGCCATCTGATGAAAAAACACGCTCAAAACAATAACAATCGAATAATCTATAGGGCGCGGCGTTCCTCGACCGTTCGGGGTACCGAGATATTTGCAGAGTCGTTTTTCTTTTCTTTTTTTCGTGACTCATCAAAGCGAACCGCGGCCAGGGGATACTGCCCAACACGGTTTTCGATTGCGTGCCACTCAAAACGATTGTTTTATAAACAGTCAGAATTGTGTCACTGTTTTCAGATTTTTCCCCTTTTTTACCGTCGCGTGTTTACCTAAATTAATATTATACGCCTCGAGTGTTTTATTTTAAAACAAACACTTTCGTCTGTATGAAAAAAAAAAAAATTAACAACAATACCGAATAGTAATTATATCGTTTTGTTCTTAAATATTTTAATCCGTTTTATAACGCTTTGAAGTGCGGCGAAAATTAAGAAGCGTAATGTATACATTGGATTTGAATTTAACGACTTCCTCCGACACGACGTCGTCGTTTCGCCGACAAATTCCAACCACGTGGTTTTTGCGGAATTTTTCAAAAGCTTTTTCCAATCGAAAATCAAAACGAACTAAAAAATTGTTTAATACGTTAGTGACGCGGCGGTGGAAACGATCTGCGACTCGTAGGTCGAGAAACGCCTTCGACACGGTATGTCGAGCACGCGCGACTCGCCTGAAGGATTCCGGTCAACTTTTCGACCACCGACACCAAGGCCACGCATATGACACCGGTTACGACGACGGTGCATTTCATGATCACGCTCGCCGTAAAGTCGGAAACTTTGATGCCCATCATTTTCACGATGAAATCCTCGTAGATCGTACCGGACACCGTGTTCAGTTGCGCCGACATAGTGCTGGAAAACGTGTACAGTCCCGTAACAATAATATACTGTTAGTGACGCGACGCCATTACGTGGGTGGCAAGGCTAAATCGTACAGCTTGTGATGCGATACGATTTGTCTAAGGACATACACCGACCAAACCGAAATTGGCCATAAACATATCTATTGCTAAAACCCGTGTTTACTTAAAACAATAATAGTCAAACGCGATTCGTATACCTTTGATTGATAAACCGATTAGTTTCGGACAAATGAACAAACCGTTCGAGTTTTATACGACTAATTTAAATTGAAAATGTTCAATGAAATCATACACCCATGTCGCATAACCGTAGCTAAAATATTCCAATGAATTTGTTTAAGGATTAATACGGCATATTGTTTGATGACATAATGATAAAAAAATGAAAGTAGTTATGAAATATTGGCATAAGACACATGTTATATAGACTACCCAGTGCCGTATTAAAACAAAAGCCGTGTGATTTTCAAATTAGTAAAAAAAAAATGTCGGAAAAATTATTAGTGTTGATAAAAATGCATAGGCAGTAAAGAAATAGTTTAGAAGTGTAAATTATATTATAAATACGGCGATATCGAAACGATTCGAAATTATTTTGAAATTATCAACAAACGACGCGCTGTTTTGGTATATTCTCGGAGTCGTGCAAATATTCGTGTCGATCGAAACGAAAGGAACAGGTGAAAAATCAAAGTCCCCTCCAAAAATCCGACCGACTATTCGCCCATAGCTTCTATTGTATACCTAAATGGTTGAAACGGGTAAATGATGGTAATTTATAAAAATCTGCCGGCGCACGTCCGCGAACGCGACACCGAGAGAGACTTTATCCGAACGGCCGCCGCCGAATCAACACTATCGCGATAATTATCGCGTATTACAGTATACCTCAGCGCTGCACTCACGATACCGGAAATGAAAAGGCCGGTGATGCCTGGATACTTCGCTGCGACGTCCATCACGTAGTACGGCAGCAGATTCCTATCGCTGTCGATGTACTGAAACACGATCGCCGCGGTTAGACGTGGTTTTTATTTCCAACGGTTCGCGCGATTACGCACGTTGGCCAATGTGGGATCGCAGTCTTTGTACTTGGTGTAGATCAACATTCCTATGGTGCCGGTCAATATTTTCACCACGGCCATGCCGAGCACGAAGTAAACCAACGCGTTTCGAGCCTTTTTGTACGTGGGCAGCGCGACGAACCGTTGCACCGCGCCCGGGTGGATGCCCAAATGTGCGATCCACTGGAACGTCGTGCCGACGCTGACCGTCCAGAAAGTGTTTCTCAAAAACGGGTCCGGGTCCATCCTGAAATCCGGAACAACGTCGTTTTAGAGGAGCAGAGACGAGTAGAGACGAGTAGAGACGGTAAAAATTCAAACAACGTCGTACCTGAAAAATTCGATGCGGCCGCCCTCCCGGTTCGCGGTCACCATGTTGCCGAATCCGCCGATCTGTATGAATCCCAGGACGATCACGATCACGATCGAGGCGGTGGTGAAGACGCTCTGGATCGCGTCCGTCCACACGACCGCTTTCAGTCCGCCCTAACAGAGGAGATAGACGACGCGATTACGACGACATTTCGCGACGGCCGTAAACGCCGACGTTACTTACCACGGTGGTGTAAAATATGCATATGGCGCATATGATCGGAGTGGCAAAGTGCACGTTGAGTCCGGTAACTGTAACGGCGAAAATCGAATGATGTATTATGCATTTGGCGGGCGATCGCGCGGTCGAATTTAATATAATATATTCGTCAGACGGTGTTCGTACCTTGGTTGAACGCCAGGGCCGGTATGTAGATCACCACCGGTATGTAAAGGATCAAGGCGATGGCGAAGATCAGCGACGCGAATCCCCGGATGTTGGAATCGAATCGCAGTTCCAGATACTGTAGGCGGTAAAATATGAAAAGCAATATTCTAACAACCGGTGGATGTAAACGCGGTCGGGCTGCGTCCGAGTTTCGGTTCCGAAACGTCCGAATCGGTTCCCGGGTAGTTACGAAGGCGGTGCATCCGAATCGGTTCACCGGTTTAGTTTAAAAACAATTTCGATTAAATAATTATTACGTGTTAAACAGTGTGAAAATATATTGTTTTATATTTCTATTCTATATTTTTTATCATCTTCCGTCCGTTTTATTAGCGTAAACATTTATAACTCGCGAAAAACCATGATCTACTCGTTTCGTTTTTTTTCCCGACAGTCGATAATTTCTCTTCGCATAATTTTTTTTTAAATTTTCGATTTTCAACCCGGCCGTTTCTTATTATAATATCGTAATATTATAGTACGTCCGTTTCTATTTGAATTTCTTTTTCACTGTCGAAACGATTGGCGGCAATCGCAGGGTTATTGGTTGTTATACGCGAACCGATTCGGATGTACGTCATCTAGAAGAACGTCGGCGACAAATCCGGACGCCGATTTCTAGGTAATTGACGGGGACCTGATTCGGACATCCCGAAACGTTAACGGCCCGCGTTCGACGACGTACCTCGTAGACCGACGTGAGCTGGAGTTCGTAAAACACCGGCAAGTACACGAGCACTATTATGAGAATGATAATCACGTTTATGACGCCGACAATTAAATACTGCGTCCCGTTGCTGTACACCTCGGACGGGACTCCGAGCAGCGTGATGCCGGAAATGTGACTAAGATTAATGTCATTGATTTTAGTGTTCGTAGAAATTATTATAATAATATTTTACGAGAGAACATAATTAGCGCTACGGCAATATCAATAGTGCTGCCTACGTGTTTTTATTGGTTTTTTTTTTTTTTCCTTCATATTACAATGCGCGTTCGACATACTGTATTGTGTTGTACTGCGTGTAATTAACAGCACAATAGCGTTATTACGCTACGAATAAGCCCACGATAGTGAAAATCGTAAATTGTTGTGTTCTCAGCGATTGATTTTTTTTTTTTTATTTTCTTATTTCGAGTTAGCCGTGTGTCATTTGTTAGTACGACTCGTCGTTTTTCTCGCAACTCCGCCGGCTAGAAACGGATTACGACCGGCGGAGCTCGTCTTTAACGGGGCTGGGATTTCATTGCATTTGCATATTATTGTAGAATCGACGCGAGAGTGAGATGGAAATAATTCTCGTTTCGTTACAAAATGACAAAATTGAAAAACGATATTTCAATACACAAATGTTCGCATATTATACGTACGCCGCCGCCGTTTGGGGACGAGTCGGAGTGGAATGGTTTGGCATTTTTTCTAGTTCGATTTGGTTATGAATATTTGAACGGTAAGAAGTGACACGGGTTGGTTTTCCATCGTTCGTAGTCGGGTAAATAGTAAATCGCCACGGTAAATACCGACGCGTTCGAAAATGATGGTTCAAAACCATAATAATATTATGTAAAAATGAATGCGCGTTCGACGGCCGTGCATCCACGACTGACGATCGAAACCGGCGGTGGGCGGCGACACGGCCACTACGAGAAGAAACACGGTAACGCGCGAAAATACGCTAAAGAAATATTTATTTCGCTACGAATTCACGCGGTTTAATCGCACTTACCTGGCAATCAGCGACATGGTGATGGGAAACACGGACATGTGCTTGCCGCCCAGCAGGTAATCGTTGACGGTGTTCTGTTTGCGTTCCACGCACCCGTAATACAGGCCGATGACCACGGACATGCCGAGCATGACGGCGAACGCGGCGCACTCGGCGATCCAGTTCAACTCTTCCATGCCGTCGCCGCGCGCTTCACCCGGGGGGTTTCCTGGTGTCCTGACGGAGGACACGCGGAGAAATGCGAGCACTAAACGCGGTCGCCGCCGCTACTGTCCGTCTCTCGGTCGTCCCTCGGAAACCTGTTCAACGCCTGCGACACATGCAAGGGTACATAAATTCAATTCGTTCTTGTGATTCGGCGATTTCGATTCGGTTCGCTCCGTGCAAAATTATGAAACAAACAGATCACGTGTATAAATAATAACTAATACGACTAGTAACTTATACCTGATACGTACCCAGATCGGATTACAGTTTGCTCTAAACCGTTTTTTTTTTTTTGTTTCACTTTAATACTACCGCCCATTCAATGAAACTCGAGTGATGGAGGTACTACTTTGTGTCCCGCTCCCACCATTTTTCTAGGACCAATTTGTTATTTGAAATAAAGTCTCTCCACCATAGATTTGACTCGAGTTGCGCCCATGCTGACTTGGCGTTTAAAAATAACAATACGGTTTGATGACAATACATAAAGATATGATCTTATATAATACATGTTGATTATATTTCAAACATATTATATTCAAATATATCTCCCCCGTAGACTTAAACGTGAAATGTGTGTTTTACAAAATCGTTTACGCAAGAAAATAAATTACGATTTTTATTCTCATTTACGGCTCCTGCAGTTTATACTATTATGTTTATACAACGCTGGCAAATGCATCGCGACAATAATACATTAGAGTCATTTTTACACGCGTCTTAAAAATTAATCTCTCGATTTTCGAATGAGCTCCGGTGTTATTCGTGTTTGTTTCGTAATAATAATAATACAAATTAATTAAACATTACGATGCGAAGTGTCTTGCGAGTTATGTTTGCATTACTTTCTAGATTTTTAACACTCCCTCTCTGGACCTCGTTGCAGTAATATTATAATATATTTCAATAATTATATTAAACAAACTTGATCGGAAATCGGAAAATCACAAATTTTACCCACAGTTTTTTCCCCAATATTATGTAGCCCCTATTTTGATAGACCATACATGACTGAAAAAAATATGCGCAATAATGGTCCCGTGATACCGTTTATACCCGGAGTATATCGAATCGTAATAGTAAATTGTGTAAAGACAATTAAAAATTTATAAATATTACTAAACATTATACTCTACGAATGATGTGTGTGTGTGTGTGTGTGTGTGTGTGTGTGTGTGTGATAGTTGATTTTAAACATGAACGTTGAATCTTTGTCCGGTAATCGACTTATAATAGGTCAACTTCGGTTATGACATTTACGAGTTATGGATTTTACGATGTTTTCTTAATAATATAATAAACAAATAACGTTTTGTCGCGTAATCGTTTATTAGTCGAATTCAATTAATAATTATGACTTTAATTTACCCATGTTTGAAATGAAAAAGATGGATATTGCCTTGTAGATATCGTCGTCGTGACGAGAAACAAACGAAGTTAATCGCGAGAAAATCGAGTCAGCTCTGTCACGCGCACAGTCTGTTACACAGAGTGGCCTTTCGAGAGTCTGCAAGCGCTTAAGTCTTGGGCACTCCCTGCGTATAGTCTGAAGTCTCTCTGACGAAATGCACCGCGGCGACGAGTGAATATTTTGTAACCGATTTCGCCGCAATATCACAACGCGACCGAATAGAACACGTTGTTACATTAATACATTATTGTCGTCGTCGTTTACATTCGGCGAATACCGCGATCGGCGTGCACCCACAAGTGCAGCATATTATAACAAATTACAAATACTCACCAGAGTCTGTATACTTCGAGGTTTATTTTGCTGCAGTTCGTATATAGAGATTGACGCGAGCGGCCGACGAATGTTCGACGATCTCTATACAATACCCGCGTGTTGTGTTCGAAATCCCGAGCGAATAATTGAGGAGACGTCCTGTATATAATATAATAAATGTTGTGTCGTGCGAACGGGGCAAATATCCTATCGATCCGAGTTGTACGGCTGAGAACGGGAATGGCGTTGGCGATACCGGAAACGCTGGTCGTCGGATCGTCGCACGGTGACGATCGGCTTGTCGTCCGGATTCGGACTGTCGGAACGGCGGCGGGCGCGGCGCGGAAACGGATCTCGAGGTAGATTTTCGCCAGCAGCCTTCGCGACTGCCGCCGACTGTCTGTATCTCGTTCGCTCGCCGCAATACGACCTACCCGAACGTAAACGCCGTACGCACCACACGGCGGATAGGATAGGCGAGCGCGGTGTGTGTGCGGCGCGGCGGCGGCGCGGCGTCCTCCAAAAAAAAACGATGCGACAGAAGAGAAAACGATTTTTTTTATTTCGTCTTAATTAATACTATTATTATTATTATTAGCACATTATTATTATTGCCATCATCGTCATTATTATTATCATTATTGTTGTTGTTATCCATCGAGCAAGAAACGTAGAGGTATGTACGTATTCATATTATATTAAATGGATTAAATTGAAAACGTTTTGTACAGTTAAAAGCGCCGGACGTGTGCCGTTCAATTGTCGTTGAGGTCAATTGCGCGTGATGTATTATACGGTACGTACGGTACCTACGTGATATAACACGTTATGATATTGTAATAGGATAATGACGCTGCGGCCGGAATTTCCAAATGGCCGAGCGAGGAGGGGCATCAATTTGGAACGTAGGTAATAAATTTAATCGCACGGCTCAGAGTCGAAACTATAACACCGTCGTTATACCGCAACGTCGCTCGTTCTGCAGCTCGCAATTATTTATCACGAACGCCGTCGGCCGAATACGCGAATAAAATAGCATGTACGACGACGACGTATGATTTATATTGATTGTATGCGTACCGCGTTGTCGTATACACGAACTCGCGTCGTCCTCTCGTTTTAGGCGCGAATCGTAACCCGACCTTTTGCTGGTTATTATCATCACACTCGGAGTAAGAAGCACTTGGCGAGCCAAGTCGCGGACCGCGTATTTTCAAATCCCTCCCTAACCCCTCTTATCTTTACCTACAACAGCAAAACACAGTATAATGTAATAATTTATAAGAACGAACAGAGAAGAATAATTTAGGTATCCGTCTGTTATCCACAGTCTCATAAATACTTACAAACTTATTGCTATTGGAGAGGGGAACATACCTATAAAATAATATAAAAATGTACTTGCCATCAACTCAAAACAATATCATCAATGTTGGCCTTAGGAGGTGATACAGGATAGACGGTGAACTTTTGGGGACTCAACAATGTTCGTTGGGTAAAAATAAACTCATCGGTTGCCCAAATTATTGTATTTTGTAAACCATTCGAAACGGAAATAGTATTTGTATGTTTCTTCGAGTGTGTCGCTTAAAGATTAAGTCACATGAAATTCAGGAAATAATAATTACTAAAAAGCTTATAGTTCGTCGTCTGTAACGATGAAATATAGATGCTATTGTATTAAAAGTTTAAACAAACTAATGAATCCGTTATTGTAAGGCGCCGTCAACCGTTACTCGACAGGACGATGGGATCTCGGCAGTCTCCCTATCTCGTAGCGATGATAATATTCTTAATATTGTACGGTTCGCTTCAAATACTCGCGCCGCCACTCGCACGTCAGCTGTTGTACCTTTAAACGGTACAAGGAAAGATATTAATATGTATTAAGGTGAGATATATTTTTCCGTTTAAATTTAGCACGCACGTCGAGACGATATCTGAAGTCTTCGACGAATATTTTTGACGCGCGCGTTTTTAGCGTTACAAATTACTAACGGGAATCTTTGTAAGAGGTATAGAAAACTGTATACCGATCTCGACTGTTTTATACTCGTATCACGCGGTATTATAATATTTCAAAAGACGTCGTGTAATTTCTGTAAATATTTGTAACCAACAAACATAATCGAAACGCTTATACGTTATTCTTATGTGTGAATTCTTTTATTTGCTTTACTCCTCGACATTATATCTATAAAAAAAAAGAAAAGAAGTTGACATCGTTACCGTGGTAATTTTAACTTCGATCTCGTCATTATTATAATATGGCAAACCATACGCACAAATGTAAATCAAATACGAATGGTTTTTTTACTATTATTATTATTACTATTCTTTTATCTACGGAACATTCATATAATATGTAATAATATGTTTAAAAATACTTCAGAAAATTACACAGTACTTGAAATTTGTATATTTTTACACAAAAAGGTACCCGTATGTTCCCATTTTATCGAACGAGTATTTGTAAATATTTTGAACAAAGCTTACGCAATGAAAAATATCAAAACTTACAAAATATAATGTCGCTCATAGAAAACACTGTGCGAAACGCATTTAAATGTTACAAGGTCCGCCGTCGTTATAAATTCAAGAGATTGAACTATCTTGTTGATATTTCTCCGACCTTGTTTTTGTTCTTTCGAGACGTAGATAACGCGGTTTTTTTTTCAAACAACGCAATCTGTATTAAACAATACGGCGAATATAAATAAAAAATCGACACATAAATATTGTTATAATATATAAATGTTATATATGGTAGGAGCAGCAATGCTCCCGATCGATTGATTTTATTTTCTATCTCTAAACTTATATCGAGTTAAATATCGTTAACTTTTAACCGGAAGACATTGAAATTGAATTTAAACTCGACTGGTCGATTATTTTCATTAACTCGCCCGGCGACTTTGTTCATTTCCGTCGATTAGAATTATTATATTGTCGGGTAAAGACGGCACACGACTATCGGGATTTAACCGATGACAGAGGAGGGTTATGTTTCGCCAAGTGTTGAAATATTAAGAGCACCCGCCAATACGTGCTGAGCCTTCCTATACGCGCGGTTATGATGTTTAAAAAAAATTGTAAAAACAAACTCGAAGACGCGGGGGGAACAATAATACAATATTGTTAACGATAGTAATATTTAGCGTGCTTACCCATATAAACGATAGCGACTTTTATCGACAGACTGATGGAAACTAAGGGGACATAACACTATCCCCTGTCCGGGGCCCTAGTCTACGGCCCTAGTCGACGGTCGCCGAGCAGGTAAATACTGTGCGATCGTTCTGGCCATTTGTCGACGGGCGACTTCCCCTCGCGAGCGATTCGTGTCGCGTAGTATATTATCTGCCGATTGTTGTTATTATCTCAACGACATTGCGTGGATTTGTGCGTGCGAATTGTTTTTTTCTTCCGTTATTGAAAAAAAAATGGAAAAAAATAAATACTATACTCGTGATCAGTGCATATTAATATTACAGAGATAAGAAAACACGTATTATAATATTATAGTGCCGACGATTAATTATAATACTCGGTATTAATAGATTCGAGTGGTTTTCAGAATAGATTTTTCTATTTTTCAATTGGAAAAATAATAATATAATCTGTAAGACGTATTGAAACGACCTATTGACGAGCTCGCATTAACCCGCCGCACGGGAGACGCGTATCGTCACGAATCATCGTAATTATTTCATTACGAAGACAACGGTAATGAAGCAATTTCACCGCGCTGTTTCGCGTCGTTTTAATACGCGTTGACCCGTCAATTATACAATATCAATGCGTGCGTTTTAATCTTTTAAACTCACTCGCGGCTCTATAGTCGATGCGCTGGTAACTTTTTGTCGCGTGTTGACAACTGGTTGCAACAGTTTGTTCTTTCCGTTTATCCGTACGGCGAGATCAGTACCGCCTCTACTCTACGGGCGTTATATTTCGACGTTTTCCGCGAGTTTGTACGTTTCCTTCGGACGAAACGAATAATAATAGTACGTTGTTGTTCGAACGGTTTGAAAACGCCCGAATGCGATCCATAAACCGCGTAATAGGTATACCTAAATTGTCAGTAAATTCAAAAGGTTCGATTCTTTTTTACGACATCTCTTTGAGTTTAAAATAATATATAGCATAATATTATTGTTTTATCTACCTACATACGGTGGGACGGAAACGTATTTGATTTCACCGCGCGCGTTGTTAATTTCATTTTTTAATTTATTTTCTCTGTTATTGTGGTTTTGATCGGAAGACTATTGGTCGTCAACTCTGAAGGGTGACGATTTCCGATAGAATTCCCAGTCGGTAATCATCCTAATAATAGAGAAAAAAACCGATTAAAGACTACAAAAAACGACAACGTCTACGGGATACCTACTGGTTTCTAATCAAATCGATAAGACACGTTTTATAAAAAAATCTTTGAACAAAAATACATAAATACATTGCATCTCTCTACATTTTTCTCACCGATGGTAAAAAAATGTCGAAATTGTTTGTTGAAATTTGTCGTGGTAAGTATTTCGGTTTCATCTGCGATGTAATTTTTGTAATTCAAAATTCATAAACCTATAAATCTCAATGCTTAGGACTTTAATGTTACTATCGTTACTTTATAAGAACTTAATACGAGATTATCCATAAGTCGCAACTTATTCGAAATGATCCAAGACAAATATTATTTACCTACTGAACCTCGTGTTACAATACGTTTATGATTCATCTAGAAAAAAAAAAACAATGATTTTATTACAATTACCGTCGTGTTGCGGATAAGTTGGGGGTTTGATTTAACGGGCACGTGTAGTACTTGAATAGTGTATTATCGCGCCGACGTCTTCGCCGTGAATCGTTTCTCGAAGCCGGCGGTTTATTATTTGTATAAACAACGCGAGCAGAGTACACGTACAATGGACTAACACACTAGAAACGGCAATGTCTTGTCGGTTTTTTCTTGTAATTTTCACGCTCGCGCAACAACAAACAATAAACGATAAATTATTACAATAAAATAGTCTATAATAATATGCTGGAAAACAAATCGACGCTGTGAACGTTTCGTCGTTTAAAAAGGTTATTATTATAAACACGCCTCGACTAGCCCTTGAGCCGCCGCCGGTGTGCGTGCGTTTAGTGCATATCCGGTGCACCGGGCGTGTCATAATTTAGTGTCCGCGGACACGGCTTTTTGTTCTTCGGTCTCGACGGCGTCGAACTTCGTCTCGGCTTTGTAGTCGGGATACGCGAACTTCCTGACCCACGGCGTCAACAGTTTGGGATTGATATTCTGGTCCGACGGCAGCAGCCAGCTGACGGCGAGCCCGACGACTATTCCGACCACTGTTCCTATTGTACAATAGTGCATGTAAGACACGGCGTACACCGTCCACACGTCCGGGCTCAGGTACACGTCTTCGTTTAATCGGTACAGTCTAAAAGAAGAAAAAAAAATCACAATCTATCAGACGCGAGTCTGGTAAACTTAAAGAATCGTTTTTACAAGTGCCGAAATTCCAGTCGGTTTTTTCCGTCGAACGCGCGACATTATTTTTATTAAATGGAAAGAAAATAAGAAGTATTGAACCCGTATCGTTCCGTAAACTTTTATTAAACACATAAGTCATTTAAATTGGATACGTTTTTATCGCTCTGTTTATTGTGTTGCTATCGTCCGTGCGTGGGACTCGCGACTTAACGATATCTATAATTATTATTTGATAATGATTTGATGCGCGTGTGTGCATTAATTGGTTTAGCAATTTTAGGATTATCGATAACGTTCGTTCAAATGTACCGTGAACATTAGAATGTTTAAAACATTTTATCGAAGCGCCTCTTTAACCTAACCGCGTTGGTCGTTTATTCCGTCAGGCGCGACTAAACTGCCGGGTGAACTCGCTCTGGAGCATTGTCGCCACAGTGAGTACTGCGAGTAATTATGCAAAACTCTAGGTAAAAAATAAAATAAAAGCCAAGAAAAGTCGCCCTCGAACGGCGGGAGAATGCGCGTCGTCCGAATCGCCACTGCGTGCGGCGGATCGACGTCCTGAATTTCGTTCTCGACTCACTCGGTATAGTTGACGGGGTTTTTAAAAGTCGTGTTCGCCGGACATCCGGCTACCGAGACGTTCTTCTCCACAAACTTCATATCGTCGTTGTATATTGCGACCTGCGCACCGGAAACGATCCACGTCATGGTCACCATACTGGCCAACATACCCCACAACGCTCCCTAGAAAATTATACAAATCGCGCGAATTATAATCTCTCGGAAACGCGACGTAAACCCTTATAGTGCTTATACCCTAGCGTTGGCCGACGGGAAACAAACGCCCAACGTGAATACAGCCAACAACGCTCCGTTCGTCACGCTGCCCAGGCTAATAGACATCTGAAACGGAGAAAATAATGTAAAAAATGTGATGTTTTCGATCGCGCCGAATCGCGCGTCCTTGCCTGCAGTATTCCGGTCAACTTCTCCACCACCGTCACCATGGCCACGCACATAACGCCCGATATCACGACGGTAATTTTCATGATGTAGCTCGCGGTCGAGTCGGAAACCTTGACGCCGATGATCTTCACTATGAAATCCTCGTAAATCGTACCGGACAGGGTGTTGAGCTGTGCCGACATGGTGCTGGAAAAAAAAAAAAGAAAGAGAGTCATATCATAGCGGCTAGGAGGCGTCTGCCGGGGGGGCGGAAACTGCAGACCGACAACCGTACCTGAGTGCGGCGCTGATGATACCAGAGATGAACAGGCCGGTGACTCCGGGCAGATTCGACGCGACGTCTAGCACGTAATAAGGCATGAGGTTCTTATCGTTGTCGATGTACTGGGGAGCAAAAATAAAAACCAAAAATTAATCGCGTTCGATTTAAGTCGACACTCTTTGATTTCGTCGGACGAAATTAATTGTAATATAATCACTCACGTTGGCCGTGTTTCGATCGCAGTCTTTGTACTTGGCGTACATCAACATCCCAGTCATACCGGTCAAGAGTTGCACGAGCCCGACGCCGAAAACGAAGTAGATCAAAGCTTTGCGCGCTTTTTCTATCGACGGCAACGCCACGCACCGTTGAACGGTCCCGGGATGAATGCCCAGACACGAGAGCCACTGAAACGTTATGCCCACGCTGATGGTCCAAAACGTGTTTCTCAAGAACGGATCCGGATCCATCCTGCGACACACACAAACGACGCGTTCGGTTATTGAACGTAAACGCGTCAAGTACTTAACGTCTACAGTCGGGCGCGACGATGAAAAACGCAAATATTATAATAGGTCTACTAAAATGTCCGCGAACGTTTCGTAAGAGAAAAAACCAAGTACCGTTCGACCCCGTTTTACCGCGTGCGCGCGCACCTCGCTTACCTGAAAAATTCTATTCGTCCTCCGTCAAAGTTGCTCTTTATCATGTTGCCGAATCCTCCGACTTCTATGAGCCCCATGACGATTACGATGATTATCGACGCCATGGTGAAAATGCTCTGAATCGAATCGGTCCACACCACCGCTTTCAGTCCGCCCTGAGAAATGTTTGTAAAAGGATTAGACACCGGACGATCGATGTAATCATTTTGAGCGAAGAATTGAGAAATCTTTTCTATATAATGTCTATCCCTCCGCACACGGTAAAACTGTTTTGCAACGAGAATCTCAAATGAGTTGCGTGAGCGACTGTTGTGCAATTAGTTTGCAATTGATTTATGTCTTCTATCCGCACACGAGTACAATCGAATTTTGACCAGTTTGTAGTTTACGAGTTCACATCATAAGGAGGGGACGTGCATTTTTCAAAAAGTTTTTTCAGACAAAGTTTCTAACAACTTTCTATTCTAGAAAGGATTTAACAGAAAAAGCATGGCATGAGGTAGCAGCTAAAGTTAACACTTTTTAAAATATGCACGTCTCCTTATGATTTGATGAACTCGTAAACTGCAAACTGGTCAAAATTCGATTGTACTCGTGTGCGGATAGAAGACATAAATCAATAATTGCAAACCAATAATTGCACAACAGTCGCTCACGCAACTCATTTGAGATTCTCGTTGCAAAACAGTTTTACCGTGTGCGGAGGGCCTTAGGCTGATTTCATAATATCGAGTCGGATAAACAAACATTTTATAGAAAAAAAAAATAGAAAATATACTTAAACCGTGCGTAGTAAAAAAAAAAACGTTGTTTTTCGTTTATGTTCAAACGGATTTCGTCAAAATTTGATTTTCGAACGCTTATAATAATATATTTTGACTTTTACGCTATTACATGAGCATGAACGACTCGTGAGAAATTTTATAAAAACAGAAAAAACATTTTAAAAGCAGCTCGACGGCGATATTATTATAATATGATTACGATAACGCGCACGTGTATCCGTTCTCGTTCGGCAATAACAGTCGTCGTCGTGTTCACTCACCACAGTCGTGTAAAAGATGCAAACGGCGCATATGATCGGAGTGGCGAGATGCACGTTCATCCCAGTGACTGAAATTCGATAAAAAAAAAAAAAAAACAAATCGGATATGTAATATCGTCATCGCGTGAGCGTATCGTTTAGCGGCCGACACGACGACGTATATTGTGATAGTTACGTATCCGTGGTCTGCGAATACGAAACTCTCTGCGGAAATCGATCGCGACGTTACCTTGATTGATCGCCAACGCCGGTATGTAGATGACCACCGGTATGTACAGTATGATCGATATCGCGAAGATCAGCGACGACAGCCCCCGGACGACGGGATCGAATCGCAGCTCCAAATACTGGAAACGTGAAATCGAAATTTTTCATTTACGTTTTTACTATCGCGGGCGGCGGCGGCGTGAAATAATCGCGCGTACCTCGTACACCGAAGTCATTTGTAGTTCGTAGAACACGGGCAGATATATGTATATCACGATGGCGATGACCACCACGTCTATTACGCCGCACCATAAGTATTGCGTTCCGTTGGCGTAGACTTCGGACGGGACCCCGAGCAGCGATATGCCCGAAATGTGGCTGTAAAAAAACACGACGTTCGTATTATTAGAACTTCCTCGGCGCCGCGCATAAACACGCTCGTACGTTTCGACGAGACGCGCACGAGACCGTTACGCGATTTCCAACGTTTATAAATAATTATAATATTGTATACGTGTACCCACGCGCGTAAAAAAAAAAAAACGCCGACGATAAGTGTTCGTGTTCTTCTCCTCGCGACCGAGGAGAATTCACTATTTGAATTTGATTTTTTTCGATCGGATGTATCGTATCGCTATGATTAACGCGCAGGTGTTTACGTAATCGTCGTTTTCAGATGCAACAAACGAGCTTTTGATCATCGACAATGTTTGGCCGTGTTTAGGGCCTGTATTCGAGTGAGAATCCCAAGGATTTTTTTCTAAGACGGAACCGCGGGCACCTACCTGGCGATCAGCGACATGGTAATGGGGAACACGGACATGTGTTTGCCGCCCAGCAGGTACTCGCTGACGGTGTTCTGTTTGCCCTCCACGCAGCCATAGTACAGGCCGATGATGACGGACAAGCTGAGCATCACGACGAACGTGCCGCACTCGGCCATCCAGTTCACCTCAGCCATGATGACGTCGTCGTCGTCGTCGACTAGTGGTCGTCGTCGACTGGTGGTCGTCGTCTCGCGAGGTGTTTTCACAGACTAACGACGACGGCAGGACATCCGGTGGGCAAACGGATATCGGAGATAGCGATTCACGCGTTCGCTCGGCGCCAAGGGCAGCGGCAGATATAAGCGTCGCCGGCGACGGTGTCGTCGTCGTCGTGTGTCGCCCGTGTCGGACGAACGGCACTGCTCGTGCACGCGTGACGTCGTAAGCGCCGCCGCCGTCCGTCCACTCGACGTTTATCCGCGCGCGGTCGGCGCGGCAGAGAGCGCGGGCAGCAGGTTATTGAGGAAAAATAATTTAAAAAAAAAAAAAAAACATAAATCTCTTTACGCAAATCTGGCGTATTCCCGTGCAAACACACTCGTGCTAGACCACTCGCTTTACACGAGTCCCACTCGACGGTTATCGGCGAGCGCGCGCGCGCGTTTGATTTCGGTTTTTCGCGCAGGTGCAAGTGCCGGCCGCCGAGTGTTGGGCGCGAATATAATAATATGTACGTCAATACAGATATTATTATTAAATATTCGCGGCGGACAATTGTTGTCATCAAGTGCGTCAATTGGCGACGAGGTGGTATACATTCATCACGACGATAATAATTGGTCGTCGCCGTCGCGTCGCGAGAGACGACGAATTATTATTATATGCGTAGAGTCGTATAAATAATACGTTTTTTTTTTACGGAATATAATATAATAAATGTCGAAATACGTAAAAATCGTCACTACAATAATGATTGTAGTGTAATTTGTACACGTGTTTTAGTCTCGCGAAAACACGAGATTAATAACAATTATTACGATAATAATGCGAAAACGGCAATAAAGTAGAAGAATATATTATTTACGGCGGGGCCATTTCATAGCGACCAATAATAACTATAAGACGACTTACCGTCCGAGTAGTTCCAATCGCGATTTCGACGCGACGTTATTTCTCGTCTCTTTCGTTTCGATTTGTTTGGTTTTTTTCCACAACGACTGCGCCCGAGTTTTTTTGGATCACTGTAGGAAATTATTCACAACGGTAGAGAGAGTTTTTCACCGTCTCATGGTGAACATGTGCGCGAGAGATTATTTTCATTTTATTTTTTATTTTTTTTTTTTCATACATACCGAACGCGCGTCATCGGAGACTATTATACATTCGGCTTGTTGATTTTTTCAAATTATTCGTAAATTATAATATTTAAATAATAATTGTCCGTTGTCTAATCGTGTCAATATTTAAAAGCGCACTCGGCCGTTATCTTATCAATTGAATTGTGTTTTGGATACAACTCGGTTACGCAAATGTACATTCTACGCTAAAGTAGTTGGCCGCGCTTCTTTGTTATTACTACGAGGCGTTATTATATAACGTGTTATTATAAACGACGCGATAAGACGTAAGGACACGGGCTCGACGAGCTAAAATAATGTGTGTCGAAAAAAATAAATAAATAACGTTATCTATAGTGAGACGCGTAAACGTTTGTCTATCGCGATTCGGCTAAAGATTTTTACGGCGCCGTAGAGGCCAGTGTTCGAGCCGAGACTGTTTATTAGCGGGACCGTCAGCACGGGGGGGGGGGGCTAGACGGTAAACATTTTCCAGGCGAATAAAACGATTAAAAAAAAAATAAATATACACCAGCCAGGATGTCGAAGAAATGTAGACGTGACTTTTACTCACAAAATGTCGTATCCGCGTAGTCGTTCTGTTCGTAAAGTGTGTGTCCGATTCATGAGACGAACGCTCGACGCGAATAATTTTGTCGTTTTCACAATAATTTAGATGTCCTTATCGCGTGTTTCACAATACAAGAACTGCGGGTAAGCCTATTACACGATCTGGACGTTGTGCGCGTGTTATTGTGAAACCGACTAAAGAAAAAATGTCAACCCATTTCACGAAACAGACGAAAATTAATCATTCGTACAGTGTGAAATGAAAAAAAAAAAGAAGAGAAATGACGATACCTTTTTTTCATAAACCGTAGACATCTCCACTTCACGATTAGAACGATTTCGCTAAATTTATATTTTATAATTCAACATAACGAAAAACATCCGGTAATTAATAACAAACGTTATAATAGAAAATAAATTAAATCGCTAGCGTGGAAAACTGCGGGATCGATATATATATATGCACAATGGATGTGATAAAAAAAAATAATACGATACATAGGTATGACGCGTAGGGATATAAATGTGTGGAGATTTTCCTCGGAGAATCCCAAACGCGTTCGCGCGATCGAATGGAAAACGAAAAAAAAAACGGATTTTACATAGTCAGTCACAATACGGGGCGGCCCGGGAGAAGTTACTTTTTTTGTAGATTGTTCATAGACACCTCTAGATCGACCTTGGCGGTTTTGTTCGCGCCCGCGACGGGATACGTCCAGTGACGTATGCAAGGCATCAACAGTTTGGGGTCCACGCGCCGGTCCGTGGGGCACAGCCAACTGACGACGAGCCCGACGACAATGCCGACCAACGTGCCGATGGTGGTGTAGTGCAAGTACGAGACGGTGTATATTGTCCACACGTCCGGACTGACGTACACGTCTTCGTTCATTCGGTACAACCTGTAAAACATTAGGTGTTATTTGACGACGAGTTGGTAGTACATGAATATTTCGGAGCCCAGTTGATGGAAATGTCAAAGAAGACTCATCGAATGAAGAGTTTGTAATTATCGCGAGAAAAAACAACATAATATTATCGATATTCGATGGGAAATATAAAACGCATTGATAGCTCTATTATCAGAAATGTTTTCGAAAATTATAGTATTGATTATTATTAAGTTTCAACTCGGTTTTTATAACATGTAATATATTTTCAATTTATAGAGTTAACTAAACTTATTTTCGATCGTCTCTCGATTGAATTGTTGAAAAACGTTATTTATCGATTTTTCTACCGTTTAATATACTGGCAATAGCGTTGAGATTTATATTCAATAATATTATGAGGGGGTGAGCTCGAAATACGTCTACCGTCCGAACTATAATTCGGGTTTATTATATATATATATATATATATGTTTCGCGACTAACCCCGAGAAATCGGCGTGATGTCTTATGGTAATGTTTGCCGGACATCCGTCTGTCGAAACGTTCTTCCCGACGAACATCAGTTCGTTGTTGTAAATCGCGAGCTGAGCGCCGAAAACGATCCAAGTCATGATGCCCATACTGGCCAACAATCCACACATGGCTCCCTGTCGAAACGAGAACAATATTATAATATTAACAATTATAAAACCGTACGTACGTATTAGATAATAGAAGATAGAAATTTTATCCTACCTTGTTTTTCAAAATTCTCAATATTTTCACGACAATCGAGAAAAACTACAATTTCTTAAAGTTTTATCGACTTGGTGAAACGAAGAGATCTCTACAACGGGAACGTATAATGACATTTTTATCGATTGATAGGGGAAAAAAATAACGAACAATATCTTTTTTACTAGAAACAATTTATCATAAACTATCTATAGAAATCGAGGCTTACTCATTCACACACATTCGGAATCGTTTTCAAATCGACCAAAATCGGTCACCCGTCTCCCGTCTGTCTTATTTCTTTTTAAATCTTTTTTTCGTTACACTACGCGGTGTAGCCACCGCGTGTCTCAATAGAGTCACGTCTTCTCGTGACCGTCCTGACACATTTACAAAAACCATTAAAACCTACGAAATTTGCAGGACAATAGACGTTTTGGCGCAAACCTTACGGAGGTTAAGAAAATCAACGCCAATTGCTTATAAACATATTATATTAATAGCGTACATTTGAATACACGCGATCGTATCTCGAGACGACGATTTAAGCCGAAAATAACATACCTTCGAGTTTGCCCGGGGAAAACATATTCCCAACGTGAAAACGCTCAATATCGCTCCGTTCGTTATGCCGTGCAGACTGATTGACAACTGCGAGTGATAGAAAAAAAATAAAATAATTAACAGACCATATTATGGTTTTAGCAAACGACAGAGAATTAAACAATCGCGCATGTGTACTGTACCTGCATGATTCCCTTTAGTTTTTCCACCAAGATCACTATGAGCGCGCATATAACGCCGATTATCACTACGGTACATTTCATTATGATACTAGCAGTGGAATCGGAACATTTCACGCCGACGATGCTCACGATGAAATCCTCGTAAATCGTACCGGACACGGTGTTGAGTTGCGCCGACATGGAACTGAAAAACGAATGCGTATTATTGTACTAAAACCCACTGCAGTCCGACGACGAAACGTCATAGAATTTCGTTGAAATTGCGCTTGAAAACAAAATACGTATAGGTAATCGATGTTGGGAAAATACTTTGAAATCGATTTCAACACATAGGCTTTGTATAAAATCATTTCTGACGTTCGATTACACTATTGTCTTACGCGCGTCATCGGGGTCGTCGCGATAATAGTATTTTAAAATAAACAAAAAATATTTTAATCGATAAAGAAGGCGCATTTAGTATACTATAGGTAATATTAGATATTTTTCAAATCGACTTATTGTTTGTTATGCATACAATTTATATACTTGTGTTTTTGATAATCATATAGAAGTAATTCTATATTATCAATACCAACCAACTGTATTTGAAACACTATCGAAAACTCGAGAATTAAAATCAATATTCTACGGCACGAAAATTAATTAGATTAAGTAGACCGACAATGATTTGCATAAAAATACAAATAAAATAAAACATGTAATAGCAATATGGATAAAAGTGAATGATATATATAATATAATCAAGGCAATATGTTTGGTATTATTTTGTTTACCGTATCAAATTCGAGGACTACGCGCACGTGAGTACTTTTTGTATAAATACTGCAGAAGGATTACTGAGCATTATAGTGACAAATTAAGTTTAATGCGCTTTATGTATTTTGTAATAAAAAAGTTTTCTCGGTAAATAAGAGTGAGTATGTTTTCTCGAGTCGACCTTTTTATAACAAACGTCGGTTCTCAATCAAAAAAAATTTTACGTAACGCCTAATGTTTAGGCCTTGCGTAACGCATATAATATGTACATTGAACCACCTACCTCAACGCAGAGCTCAAGATGCCGGAAACGAATATACCAGTGACTCCTGGGTATTTACCGGCGATATCCATGACGTAATACGGCACTAGATTCCTGTCGCTGTCGATGTACTGAAAAACGATCCGACCGCTTCGATTAAACACGACACGAATATAGGTATAGGTATACTCCACTGCCGGTCACAGTTTCGTCGCGACAACGCGATACACATCGTTAGGCGCCAGTAAGTGTTATTGCGATATACAGTGGCAGGGTTCCAAGGATTTTAACCCTCTCCGAAATGTCTTCCTCCTCCCAAAGTTTTTGTTTTTTCGTTTCGGTTTCAATATCGATCGCTTTTAAGGATAATTTTAGTACAAAAAAAACGTCTGCACGTACACATGATAATATAGAAAGAAATATTTTTTGTTAAATATGTCTATGGAATACGGATATAATATTATTATGTATCCCGTAATCCGTAGTGATACCTAATAGTATAATCAATTATCATCATCATACTGTCGGTGTGGTAGCGCCGCGGGCTTAGTTTCGCCTTCGAAACGGTCCCAATCGTTATAGTTATCAAATCGAGTAGGAGATCTCAAGAGTCGGGACATATAGAAAAATAGATATTCGAATGAATGAGCCTCCCGCGGGTCGACCTAAAGCGAAAACCGAAATCCTGCGTACGCGCGCTACTATAACACAATGTATCGCGTTGAAAATCAAAACGCACTCACGTCGGCCGAAACGGGATCGCAGTCTTTGTACTTGGCGTAGATCAACATTCCGACCACGCCGGTCAACGTTTGGACCACGCCGATCCCGGACACGAAGTAAATCAACGATTCCTTGGCCATTTTGAACGTGGGCAACGCCACGTACCGTTGCACGACACCGGGTTGTATGCTCAGGTGCGTGACCCACTGCAGTGTCATGCCGACGAAGACGGTCCAAAACGTGTTCCTCAAAAACGGGTTCGGGTCCATCCTGAAATAACGGAGGTGAAAAATAAACACAGTCGTCGTCGATTCTCAGGATGGGACGGGGGAAGCGGAGGGGGGGGTCCTGATGAAAATCCCCGGTCAGCCAAAAATCGGGAGTAAATATGGTTTCGACGACAAACACGTTTGACACGGTCGTGCGCGGTTGAAAAGCGCAGATTATTTAGAAAGTATGCGTCGTCGCTCACCTGAAAAACTCTATTCGGCCGCCGTCTTGGTTGGCTCTGATCAAGTTGCCGAATCCTCCGCATTGCCAGAGCCCGAGACCGACGACGACCACTACCGCGGCCGCCATGAAAGCGCTCTGGATCGCGTCCGTCCACACCACCGCTTTCAGTCCGCCCTGGAAACAGGAAAAAGGATATTAATACAGTGCTGTCGACTTGCATGTTTTTCATGACGTCACTCACTATGGTGGTGTAAAATATACACGTGACGCACACGACCGGAATTACGATGTTAACGTTTACGCCTGTAACTGTATGAGGCACAAAAATTATTATATCACCGTAATGGCCGAGTTAATAATAATTTTAATATGTGTCCGGTCGGTAACATCAGTGCCGGCCCGGCGAATCGCGCGAAGCAATCCATTTACCGAGTCCTTCGCCAAGTTTGACGCGTGCCGAAATTCAATAAAAACAACTTTGGAATAATAAAACGACCGAATCTGACACAGTCAGAGGTCAAATGGCGCGATGAGATCGTTTGTCAGTTAAATTAAATCGTGATCTTTAACGATCGTTTGAAAATAAAAAGTTTAATAAATTACGTCGGGCTTTACACTAGTTTTATATTTACCACGTCACCGTCTTACTTTTTTAGCTTATTGTTTTTACTGTGAACAAAATATTGTTTTTAATATAAAAGAAAAATATTCTGGGATGACAAAAGGCCGAGTACACGACGGTTCGTGTACTTATATCTGGGGCCGGCGGCACTGACCGTTATTGTAGCTGAACATCGGTTGCGGTCAAATGATTTCGTCGCGGGGTGAGGGCGAATTTTGTACTCAATCTTCTAGGGAGAAGGGCATTTTTTTCAAATTTACCACATGAAATCATCATTAAATGATGATATTAAATGATTTTATTTTAAAAGAAGTACCTACTTCATGAAATACTTATCTATAAATACGTACAACGTACTTACATACACTTGTGTACAATGTACGAGGAATTTTCTAAAAAAATTTTCAAAATATTTTGACCGGTCGAAATTATTTGATATTTTCATGACCTGCTGTGGGCAAAAAAAAAAAAATGTCAAAATCGGCGTTTTTATGTTTTCCAAACGGTCTCGTACGACTGTACGAGTATTATTATTACTTTGTGTACGATTTTTCTCATGTGCAAGTACGTCGTCGTAGATTTAGCGCCAGCTAAAAAGTATTCAAGTGACTAAAAACAAACGAAAAAAAAAGGAAAGAATATATATCGCCCCCGCCCCTGTTTGACCGCCCCGCGATGGATATATCGCGATGTTTATTATTCGAAAACGTCCACGTACACTGGTTGAACGACAACGCGGATATGTAGATCACCAACGGTACGAATAGGATCAGGGAAATCGCGTAAACCATCGACGACAGCCATCGGATTTTGGAATCGAATCTCAGTTCCAGGTACTGCGATAAAAAAAAAATAAATAAATAAATATTAAAAACGTAAGGACGTTACGCCCGTCCGACGCGGCGCGTACCTCGTAAACCGACGTCACTTGGAGTTCGTAAAACACCGGCAAATACACGTGTATCGTCGCGAGTGCTACCAGGACGATTACGAAACCGACGGCCAAGTACTGAGTGCCGTAACTGTAGATTTCCAACGGCACTCCGATCAGCGACATGGCAGTGATATGACTGTGAACAACGCGAAACGCAGAGTTTAATATTTCACGTCATCGATTTATAATGTGTGACACTATATCTTATTGGAAATTTTTCTACCAAAACTTTCTTTTATCCGTCGAGTGGATGGAACACGTCCGTCGGGTGGTGCCGTTTAAATTTTTTACAAGGGTGTGCGAAAACTTTAAGGGGCAAATTACATAAAAATTAAAACCGTTATCCAGGGGCTATTATATCGAATATTATGTCTACACCGTCGAAAAGTCGGACGGAAACACACCCTTGTCCGGGGGGATACAGGACAACGGACAACGCGCCTGTGCGAAGACCTACCTGGAGATCAGCGACAAGGTGATGGGGAACACGGACATGTGCTTGCCGCCCAGCAGGTACTCGCTGACGGTGTTCTGTTTGCGCTCCACGCAGCCGTAGTACAGGCCGATGACCAAGGACACGCTGAGCATGACCGTGAACGCGGCGCACTCGGCGACCCAGTTGATCCTTTCCATGTCGTGTGCGCGCGGACGACTATCCGCCGATCGCCCGGCCGCGAACGACTAGACGACGGTGACGACGATGACGAGAGCAGCCGTCGATCTTCGGTCGCCGAAGGATATATTATGTGCAGCGCGGCGAGTGCAACCTGCAACAGTGCAACACGTGCGCGGTCAAACGCGTTCTACCTAAAAAACCAAAAAAAAAAAGGACAGAAACAATTACTAGAGATTATAATAACGTACTCGACGGTTTTTCATCTATTTGCTATACATTTCCGCAACAGATCGTACAAAACACGCATCGAGAACTTTCGTTGAGTTTTTCACGTAGAACAACAGTATTTCATCTACCACTATAGATCACATTTCACAATCATAACAAGTATATGGCGGTGGTTAATTTAAATTTTATATTTTTTTATAAATCAACCTGTTATTGTGTAGATTCTCGTCTGACCATCGAGATATCTTAAACAATTATTCCCCAATAGTAAAATTAAATATTCGCGTGCGCTTTTTTTTTCTTTTTCTGTCATTTGCAAGATGCTAATTTATTTTGGTTTTCAATTCCTTTTTAATCCGAACCCTAAGTATTTGTATCGTTCGATCCATAGAAAGGCAGACCCCAAACGGTAACGCACACATGGGTCGTGCATGTGATAACAATTAAAAGACGTCATTTAATTTTAATCAATAACTATATCGATCCAATTTCAATTGTTCGTATTAATCGTCGCGCGACTAATCGGCATAATATAAGTTAATTACTAATAATAATTAGGGTTCGAATCTGAAGACAAGATAAATATTAAAAAAAAGCACTCGAAATTTTTTAAAAAGGCATTGTTTTATATTTTTAAAAATTTACTAAAAAACGTACGTAATAGGTTTCCAATTAATTTTCCCATCTAATTTTTGTTTTTGTTTTCCAGCGATAATAATGAATGTCCATTTACTTTCTAGTATTATTACGACTAATTTTAAACATAACATCGACAATGTATCGTTGTCTTCACGAGCTCTTATCGATTTGTACTGTAAACACGAATAAAATTGTGGTCAATTGATTATTTAACACGACATGTTATAAAAAATGGCAAATGAGCGAAAAAAGCACAAATAATAATCTCTCCTATTAGCGTGAAAATGAAGCCAAACACAATTTGATATATAAGAATTACGAGTATTTTCTATCTGTATCCGAAAAAAGAAAAAGAAAGGCATTCGCCCGACTCGCCGTAAACGCGCGTCGGAAAATCGGACAAGACGAGAGTGCCGTCACTCTAAAATCACACCGAGTGACGGTTTATTCTTTTTTAGTTGGGAAATCAAAAATTTTTAAGACCTACAATAATTCTCATCGCCGTAATTCAGCCAATATTTATTCGACTTGATTTTAATTTCTATTCTATTTTTATGAAATACAACTTTTATTTCCGACAACGAAAGTATCGACTGCGGAAAAACGATCGCGGGACGGGGGAGGGAAGGAGAATTCTCGCCTAGGGTTTCGTCAGTCATCTGGCGAGCGATTTCGCTCGTCATAAAACAATCGTCACACGAGTAATTGTATGAATCGATAATAATTGCGCGCACCCACTCGTCTCGCAGATAATATTAATTTTTCCGATACGAATTACAACGATCGTCGACGCCCCGCGTGTGTCCAGATGGAAATCGAACAGTTCGTTCGACGAATCCGTATAGAGGCTTCGCGTTGTCGCCGCTACACACGCGCAAAATCAGTATATTATAATATGCTTACCATACGACGATCGCGTGGGCGCACGGAGTAATCGTCGTCGTCGTCGTCGTCGTCGTCGTCGGCCGCCGCCGCCGCTGCGTTTCCTCGTCTGCCAGACTGCGGTTTGCCCGTCGGAAAATGACGTCCGTCGATTGCTTTTGAACGCCGAAACTCTGAAAATTCGATTGGACGCAACACACCTATATCATAATAGAACGACCGGGCGCGTGTGCGTTACACGACTAACGCACGATTATCATCGCAGCATTATATAACTTTGATATTTATTTGATTTTTTTCACCGTATTGTGTCGTGAACACGTTATACGCACTATTAAATATTTAATTGCCGTTTTACTCGTACGAATATATATATTATAGTTTAATCGTCGCACTGTCAAACATAATATTATATTTAAATACTCACACACACACACACATATATATAGGGCCTCGGCGGAGACGTCAAACATTTCCCCGCAGCGTCACTTCGTTTACGATTCCAGATTCTCTCAATATATTATCTAAACACCGTTTATAATTTTATGTGTGCCGCCGCGGTTCACGCGTCGTCGGATCCATTAGACGTATTTACCCTGACGTTATAATCGTTTAGTTTCATTACAGATAACAATAATATTTTATAATAATAGCTCTGATTAATAGATAATAATCGTATTACATGACGTACAAAAAAACAACGACTTTTATAAAAAAAAAAAGCGATTTAGAGTTGTTTTTTTTTTTTTCAATATAAAAACGTCGCGAACGATGATCGCATAGCCCGCCCTGAGCTTTTTGAACCGGCCCGCCGAGTCTATAATATGTAGATACTGTGAAAATATATTAGTTTTCAATCTGCCACGCGCAGAATACGAAATAAAAGTCGTTTCACAGTAGGATAGCGCGTTTCGTCGTCATCGGTATTATAATATAAGTTATCGATTGCATTTGCTTTTGTAAATTTATAGTTAAATTATTCGTACCTATGAATCATTAGTAAAACGATACTTTTCCATCTTCGATTTCATTAGTTCTCTACAACTCTCTATCCCTTTCGAAACGATTTTGGCCGGCCATGTGAAAAAGTATTTCAGATTTGCACCTAAAGGTTTGGAGATCCCTGGTTTGGTACACTATATCGTCTAGGTCCACTCAAGGCTGGATCTAGAGAGAAGGCGATTCGTAAATTTTAACCCCGGACGTTAAGAAAAAAAAATAATAGTCTTCGTTATCAAGGACGTTAATTTTATGTATCGTATAGATTAATAATTATTGGTCGAAACAAAACCAAAGCGTATCGATCGAATTCATATTATATGATTGACAATAATACAACACGAAAAATAAAGCATTAATAATTATGACTAGAGCCTTGGATTCAAAGCACAAAAAAACCTTAAAAAATGAATTTTAAATCGTAAAAAATAATTACCATTGTGTCGTCGTCGTCACTATTATCGAAATTGTTCACTAAATGTGTATCCACTATACAAAATGAATATTCTCTAAAAAATCTGTAAAACGATTGTTTTTTCAAGTGCCTATTTAGGAAAAATCTATAATAACATAGCATAGTAGGAATCGATTGAAAACGGAAATAACAAAAATTGGCACTACCCTACTGGATGAGACTAAATTTAGTAAAGGAGACATGTTAATAACTCCCTCCTCCTTGAATAATATCTGGACTCGCCTACCTGGCCGATCATAATTTTACGAATTAGGTAAATTTGTATTTCTTTAACGATAAACAACCCCCCGCTCACTATTAGTGATGAAGAAGTTTTAATAAATATAGTTACCATAGACGGCTGAACTGTTGAATTTCTAAACGAGCTTGGTAGTGAATTTCATCGTTTGTTTGATCGTGAAATAACGTTCACGTATCAGATGATAGATTAACGACGCAAAATGATTGATGACTAATATCCATTGTTATACTTTCGACAAAAGGTCATCGGACTTATTGACTAGAAAAAAAAAACAATTCACAATTAATACCAATTATTAGTACATTTCTTTATGTGTTCATATTTTTAGTGAATACATTGTATATACGAATGTACCATAAATAATAATATGTCGTTCGTAAATTCAATTAAAATACGATAATATACATAATAATTTATATAAAATCTCTCGTAGTATTAAAATTAATATACTTTGATTGAGATCAAACGTTAATATTATTTATTTATTTTCGTAAAATAAAATATTTATATATATAAGTAATGTGTATATAGTCTTCCATTTTAATTATAATTTTTTTGTTTTTTAGTCCAACATCTTTGCCCCTACGAATGAAAGAGAAATTTCTATCGTCTCAGGTGCCAGTATTTAAAATACGAGCTGATAGAATAATTGTTATGTTAGGCATATTATGTTTCATTATTAAATTTGGCATGAAATAATTTGTTATAATATATATATATATACGTATTAAACGCTTAGTCACTGCAATATGATCATTAATCAACGTCCATTATTGTTTAACCTAAGGTCATACGATAGGATTTAATAAATTGCCATTCATATGGTTTAGTAAATTTCAATAAAGGTAATTTCAATATGTTCGTATATTTTCAGTAAATGTATTTCACTAAGAGGCGCTACAATAATTATAAATTAAATTTTAATGTGATTGGTTTTATATAATTTATTAAATTACTAGTCTTGAAATCGTAAGACATACGGTTATGTTTTAAATTTAAAGTCAATAGATTAATTAAAAACTCCTTTAAAGCGTGTCCCGAGTAGATATTTATAAAAGGCAAATCTCAGAGTCTTAAAAATAAATAAATAATTTAAATCATATCTCATTTATTAGTTTTTATTTCTTAAATTAAAATAAGACATTCCTTACCATAAAAGGCGTCTGCATCTACGGATGTTCACAGCTCAAAACCAGATTTTTTTAAAAAACTTTTTTGAACGACCGACAGCTTTTGAATAGTAAAACGAGTGTTGACAATTAATACGCAAGACTTGAAAAAAATTTTCACACATTGAGATTGAAATTAATTATGATAAATCATATTATAATATAATTATTAAGATAATAATGAAAGAAATATAATTACAATATTAGTCATTTTACAAACAAGTATTTAGCGAGAGCACAATTATTGTACGAAATACTAGCCGAATTGCTCATCACCGCCGGATGAAAGTCAAATAAAATAAACATTAGGTATTATAAATATTTATAACTGCGTGAGCCTACAATCGTGTTGTCCAGCGGCGGCCCGGAACAAAATAATTTCAAACTATATTTACCCGTCAGTTTTTGAAAATATTGTCTTGTAAACGATAGTTAATTTTCTTCTTCTTTTTTGAGCACAGATTAAAGTAGAAAAAATGACTCCTAAAAGTACGTGTATATTCCGAGTAGTTTTCCCGTTTATTGGCTTATAGCTGCTGTGGACCAATTAATTCAACATTTTGATTAACATTGAATTAGAAAATAATGGCAATTATTATAACTGTAACTGTTCTCAAACGTTTTGCGTCTGAATATTTCTTAGAGTTGTGAAAATTATAATTAAAATAAAAAATAAAAATTGTCAATTATTATTTCTATACATTTTTAAAAACATGTATTGCCGTTTTTTAACATCTTTATATAGATACAATTATATACGGACCCATCAAATTTTCTGATCTTAATCATGTAAAAGGAGGCCAAGTAATTTCCGTGTGCACAATGGTATGTTAATTAATTTTATCTTCAACGAATCTATAATTTTTTTCACTAATTATTTCTTTGCATATATCGCCCATGAGCTTTAAAGAGATAAAAATAAATTAATAACATTAGTAAAATCATCATCAACAACATTACATAAGAGTATAATAAGAGAGATTAGAATATTCGAGAATGAACGATATTAGTTCAATATTATGAAAACAATAAAATTATTCTCGATTGTCAAGAAATATTCTTGGAAAATATTTAAAAAAAAAAAAAAAAAATGTTAAATTTAATTTTTACTTTAATATAAAATATATTATTTATTAGATATCATAAAAATATACTTTTAAATACAATAATTATTTAGGGTATAAAAATCGAAATCAATATATGTGCATTGATTAATTAAAATTTATATTACGAATAACAATATGAGTTTAATTTATAAATAAATGTTCTATCGATAAGTTTTTATTAATAGACACGAGTAATAAATTAAATTAACGACGATTAAAATATAAAATATTTTATGCTAATGTGATCGAGCAATTTCAGAAAAATACTGTAATAGATCTTCAATGGAAAATTCTAATGAAATCATAGAACCAGGATAGCATCGTTGAATCAAATCCTCAATATACTTATACTGTTGAATAAATTCTTCCTGCATAGCTCTCCAAACCACCTACAGAATAATATTGATTAATAATATTATATTATAACAATAAAATGTACATAGTATTTTAAGTTAAAAAAAAAAAAAAAAAGTAATAACTCTAATAATAATAACGATTTACAATAAATCTAACATTCTAAAAGAATACGTTAATTACTTGTAGTAAATTTTCTTCTTCGCTAAGATGCTTTTCTACTTTTTTATACAAATGATCAAGGCCTTTTTTCACCTCCCGTCCGTGATACTCTTTAGTAACTTTCCTTAATTCCTGTTTACTGAAAGCAACTTGATAACCAACTTCTGATTCTTTGATACCTTGGGCTACCTTAGCTTGAACTCCTTCGAAAAACAACTAAAATATCAATTAAAATATAAAATATTAGATATAATTCGCCAGGTAGATAATAATATAATTGATTATCAAATTAGTTATTCTCACATTGAGTTTTTCAAGAGGTCTACCGAAATAACGCGTGACATAGGCACTTAATGCCTCGCTATACTTTTGTTTTGCATCCTTTCTAAATTGATCCAACATGGTGATTTTCAACTGAGACAGCAACGCGTATAAATGATGAAAATTCTCTACGCCCATAATATTGTTTACATTTCAATAATGATATTTCATTTGAATTTTAAATCATTTACAACTTACCCATTCTAATAACTTCAGCGGGAGTTTTAGGGTGTTCATTGGCGACTGAATGGATAGTCTCGAACATCACAGTAATAAGTTTTGTATACCATTTATCTAAATCAGTTCGACGTTCAGTTTCTTTAAATATTTGTTCAGCAGTTTTTGCAAAATACTAGGAAAATCAATAGGTATTTCTTTAATTATTGTGACAATAACATTATATAATGTTGCATATTTTATGTTTCAAACGAAAAATTCTTTACATACTAATGTATAGAATGAAATAATAAATGTAAGTTATTTATTTACCTCGAAGTTAGCTACGAAAGGTAATATACCACATTTGGTTTTTTTGATAATTTTTACATCTTGAATTGATTTTAGATGAGCAAACATTAGTTTATCATAATTTCGTTTGACGTGAACTAATGCTGACCCATAAGTCCTACTTAGAAATGAACCAGTATCATTAGCAGACATAACATGGCGACTCAATCTCACCAAAACTGCCATTGAGTAACTAAAAAAAATAATAATAATTTTCAATTCATAATACATTATTTTGAATTTATAAATAATTACGTGCTATCCATTCTCTCGTGATATTGTATAAACGCTATCAGCTCTGGTTCTATACAGGCAAAAATTTCACCCATCATTTTTCTTACTTCTTCATTGATTTTTTTCTCAATTTTTGTTTTTGGCAAAGAAGGTAATATTTCTTGAGTAGATTTTACATCTGATCCATCCAAAGTAGTTTGGGTATTCTGAAATGTATTTTAATTTTGGAATATTATAATTGACATGATACTTATAGCTATTTAATATTTATAATATAATAGTTATACTATGTTATAATTAATTTATACCATAGTTAAAAATATATAAATCAACAAATAATTAATATCAAACAAACTAAGTATTTGATTGAATATTTATTTTTTTATATTATTATTATTATTATTAATAAATCGTATTTTATCAATTAGTCAAAAATCTTTGGGTTTAGTTCAATTATTTCAAACTAAAAATTCAAACTCGCTTTACATATAGTTATTTGTAAAAAAAAAAAACTAAATAATATCAGTTATACTTTAGTAGTGGGGCTGAGTACATCCAATTGGAAAAATGAGACACAAAAATTTTGTTCTGATAAACAAATTGGTTCGAGCTCTGAAAGAACTGCTTCCAATACTTGGTCAAATCTTAGTCTTTCTTGAGTATCGCTTTCTTGTGTCCAAAATTCTTTATCTACGCCTAATAACCAATCAGATGGTGAACTTGTTGACCTTCTGATGTCTTCTTTTGAACTTGATAAATGACCTAATATCAAAAGAATTATACAACTTGTTATTTTTATTTTCGACACATATATATTTGTTTAACAAAGCAATGAAATAAGACATGGAAATAAGACAATTAGAAGAGAAGCTGTCCAGTGATAGGACTTTTTTGACATGTTTCAGCTAGAAATCAAAAGTGTTAATCTATAAAAAACAACCTAACCATTTGTTTTGTAAAATTATTCATTTATAGATATCACATATGAAGTATTTTTATTATTATAAAATATTATACATTTGTTAAATTGAATTTCATTGAATTTTAAAACTCCTCATAATAGAAAACATAAAATATAATGATAATTTTTAAATAGTTAAGATTAATTCTGTTTATTTTTGTAGTTTTAGTGTAATTCATTAGAGTGGTACGTAAAAGATATTTTCAATAAATCAACCTCAAAGTAATCATATTATAGTTATTCATTACCAGCATTTACACGTAGTTTAGCATCTTCTAAGAACAATTTGATGTCTCTTTCATAGAGTTTAGATAGAGATGATATATAAACTTTATTAAGGGCCATAAAAGCTTTACGATCCATTGCTTTACACCAATGCATGAGTTCTGTATAAGCAGCAAGTTCACGATGTAGTGTAGTATGTTTCATAATTGTCAATTCATTATTAGAATTTTTTTTAGATTCTCCAATATCATTTCCCTGAAAATTAATAAAGGATATAGAAATTATATAAAATGTACATGAAAGAAGAGTAGCACCATATTTTCCCATGTCAGCTGTGTACTAAAATGGAAAAATTCAGTAGCTCACCCAAAATATTTATCATAATTAATGTATTGATAAGTTTTGTTTTAAATATACCATATGGATAAACAGATTATTGAGGTGTCTTGAAAGAATTTGGGAGAATTTTGCTTTCCATTTTTCAAATCGTCTTTTTTGCTCTTGAATTGCTTTTAATCGCACTAGAGCTGGATGAATTTGAGCATTCATTACTGCTTGTAATTCTTTGGCAGCAGCAATAGCATCTCTTAATCCAGATGGGGAAGTTAAGTCAGCATCAGTTAAAGCCAATTGATGTTTTGGCGAAAGTTCTAATTGATGCTATAAAATAATTTAAATCAATTATTATTTTGTATTTAAGTGTTTGTCAATACTTACAATAACTTGTTGTAGTTCATTAAGTAATTTCTCATTATTACTATTAGCTGTTTGAATATTGGCATTTTTCTGATCCATCTTATCAATAGTATCTCGTACATGTCTTAAAGTTTCGTCATACATATCTAATGCAGATTCTACTTTTTCAATTTCTTGAATGGCCGTTTCCAATTGATCCATTAGTTTAGTTACTTGGGGCTCTGAGGCAAGAACACTTTGTACATTCTCCTACATTTTAAAACAATATATTATTAGATTTAGCACATATTTTGCATGATAAATGTAGTGATTTTATAACCTATTGAAACAAACTATTGTTTTATAATAACAAGTTATGATTTGAAAATAATGTAGGGCCATTAATTGTCTGCTAATATTAATACTATTCTGTATACACTGTGAGCATTTAATATGTTTGGTGCAGCAGTTTGGACATATTATGATTATAATTAATAATTATAAATTACTCACACCATCTAGAGCCATTAACTGAGTTGCTAACATATCTGTGAATGCTTTAGCATCTTTAGCAGCAAATCCACATTCTTTCATTAGTAACTCTAAGTCTTGTTCTTCTTTCTCGGACAAAGGTTGAAAGTCTTCAGCACTAATAATAGGTGATACAGCTAAACAGTGACATTAAATTACCAATTAACCATCAATTATAACAAAATATAAGTAAACATTTTAAAAATAAGTTTAACAAATTAATATAAATGTTAAACTGTGAATATTTTTTAAAATTCATTTGTACTGAAGGTAAAAAAAAAGGAAAATTTCATAGTAATACTGAAAATTAATAAAATATATATTAAAACCTGAAGCAAAATCAGAATGACTAAAATAGTTAGAATAGTAAATTAGTGTGTTTTTAATACATTCTAGATACGAGTATAAGTTATATAACTTGATTCATTAATTTAAAAATATTAAATATTAATTGAATGTTTTAATTTATTGAACAATTATATAAATCACTAGTTATAAAATAAAAAAAATTTTAGATTATCTTCAACACGATAATTTAAAATTTTAATTAGAAATAAATTCTAAAAATGTGATACCTAATAAATATTAAATACACAATTATTCCTTTCATTAATTAGTCACTCACTTTTTAGATTTTCTTAGTTAATAATAATAAATAATAGAATAAACTGAAATATTTACCTAAAGAAAGTTTTGATTTTCGGTCAGCTGGTAAAACAACTAAATCGCCAGATGTCCAATCAAGAGGTAAATTTTTGAATTCAGGTTTCTTATCAAATACATAGCTTGCACATTGCTAAAATATGTAAAAAAAAATATTATTCTATGAATTAAAATTGAATCATCAACAATCATTTACAGTTAAATTTAATAGCTAACTAAATCTAAAATTTCCTTAATTATTATGACATAATATATAGAATTTACCTTCCATAAGGATATCAAAAATATTTTACGCTCCTGATTATCCGTAGCAACCCACCTATATGGTTTATCCAGTGTCAACTCTATTTCTAGACAATCCTAAAAAACATAAACATAAAAATAAATATTAAAATATCAAAATAGATCAAATATTTTTGTTAATAACCTGGGAAGACGTTTTTCCATCAACTTTAATCAATTCATTTAATGACCAGATTCTTTTTTTTTTCATAACTTTATTGTCAAATTTAATCTAAAAATAAAATAAACAATTACACAATTATAACAAATTAAATAACTTTTATTTTTCAATATACATAAAATAATAAACCAATTAGTTTGTCGTTTAAAAATTTAACAAAAAAATATAAATAAAAGACAATGGTAAGAATTAATGTATTGTTGCATTAATAGTTACATACTTGATGAATATAAATATTTGAAGGTGGTTCCTTAGTGTCTGATAGACACAAGTATCCAAATTTCTTTTTCTTTGAATCCTTACTCACGCCAACAAATGCTAAAAGTTTTTGATCGCATTGATCAAATATTTCTTGTTGTAAAATTTGTCGAGCGGTAGCCATTTTATTAATTAATATTAATCGATTTAAAATAAAAACTAACTAACATTTAAGTGAATACATTTGTTGTAAATTAAAATAATAATAATTTATAACATACCATTTTTTTAATAATCTTCGTGATAATAATGTTGATAAATGATAACAACTTAATTCTATCAAGAATAGATAAGAAAGGAAACACCAAGACTTATCACACATGAGATAAAAAATTAATTTAAATTCAAAATTTATTTGATATGAAATGACAATCAAGTACATTTTGAATACCTACATTAATTATTATTAAACCCAATCGAAAAGAAAAGATTCGGATCATGCGAGTATATCCCAGATCACATTAAAACAAATAAAAATATTATTACTGCAAATTTGAATGATTATTTATGAGTATTAACCATTGAATATTAATATAATAACTTTGTTTATTTATTTTATATTTTTTATATATAATAATTGGTTCAAACTTTTTTTTTTTTTTTATAATAAATGAATACATTTTCATCTAAATAGATATTGGTTAGGTTATAATATATAACCTAACCATAAGTTAAAATAAAATAAATTTATTTAGATGATTATTTTAATTGAAAAATGTTAGTTAAATATTTTAAACTCGGAACTTTTTAAAAAAACCAACTGGTACGCACGCGCACACACGCAATCGTATTAATTTATAATAATACATTTATTATTAATTTTATAATAATTTTACGAATTATGACAAATCGAGATTTAAGGTGGTCGCAGACGGTACAACACGTAAAACAACCCATAAGCTAGACAGAATTGCTAAGCTTTTGTTGGACAAATTTTTTACTATAGACTGTAAATAAATAAAATCGGTACTACTCACCACGGCCTTCCGATATCCGACTGGTTGCATTGCTGAAGTTCGGTGTTCGTGGTGAACGCCACAGTGCATTGTCTTGAGAAATAAAATAACCGATGCGAAAGCCACTCGATAAAAATGATTAAAAAAAGTCACGATTAAAAGTTTGATTTGTCACTGGGCGAAACGAGTAATAACGATAATTATATTATTGACTAACACTGAGAAGAAGAAATACGTATTTTAAAGAACCGAGGAGAGCTCTCCGAACCGTTGTCGACACTAGACTGAACGTCCCGCGTCACGGCTCACACGCTCGGCTATGGTAATTTTCTGTGTTTACTTTTATTGCGCGCAGCTCGACTGTCATTGGTCGGGTGGGCGCGCGCAGCTCGATTTTCATTGGCCGTGTTCCTCGCGCGGTATTGACGATTTCAAATTTAACGTAAACACACTTATTATTATTATTATTACTATTACTATTATCATAATATGATCATTATACCATTGTTATATCATCATTATTATTTTCAAAATTACATAATCGCTACATTTTTAGTAATTACCAATATTATTCATATACTCTCGTATAACGATGACTAATGAGGTCGTGTTGATAAATAATCCCTTCGATCGAGATCGGACGATAACGGATCATTAGAGTTGAAAAGGTTGTGCGCTGAAAAAACGCGTACTTCCTGTAACGCGACGGCGATGAAATAAAGAGCCAACAAACGGTTTAGTTGGGTGACAAAAGATAATCGCGTGTAATATAATTCCGTTCCGCGTCGATTTTCACATCGTACAAGTACTCGTACGTGGGGTTTTTGTTCTTTTTTTCAGTTTTCGATCGAACGACGTATAGACGCTGTGGATTATTCGAGCCGACAGTGTGAATTTACATATTCCTCGAGAATATGAATCGAAGTGATCAAACTCGGATTACAGACTATATTAATTACGTGGATACTGGATTTCTTTTCTTTTTTAACAACAATATATATTTCAATTTTTTATATTTTTCTTTTTAACAACAATAAATACATATTTCAATTTTTTTGTGTTCTTCTTTTTTAACAACAAAAATATATATTTCAATTTTCCAATGATAACGATGTGAACGATAATATCGATATTCAGAGATGTTCAAACAGGATTTCCATCAATTGAGATTAATTTTCTGAAAAACAAAAAACACACGTTGGCTGTTATAAAAAACGTTTTCTTCGTGCGTAATTGGTTTTTTTAACGACATTTATTTATTGACTTACAAATTTGAAAGAACACGGGATCCCGGCTTTCGAAATCAATCGAGATTAATTTTCTGAAAAACAAAAAACACGACATGGCTGTTATAAAAAACGTTTTCTTCGTGCGTAATTGGTTTTTTTAACGATATTTATTTATTGACTTACAAATTCGAAAGAACACGGGATCCCGGCCTTTAGGGCCTTTGCTCTGGCCATGAAGACGTAGAATTCCAGCCGCCTCAATGTCTCCGGGCCGTCGAAATCATCCTGAAAAATATAATTAACACATCATTATAACAAAACGCGTTATTACTTATTGTTTTCAATTTAATCTTACATTCGTCGGGTTGATCAATTCGGCCACGGTCTCCTGGACTTTTGTGCGAAAGTGCTTCGCTAATTCTTCTATCGTCGGCTGAAAACACATTTCATTAATAAAAATACATTTTTTTTTTGTTTTTTTTTTACACGCGTATTAATATTTTTTAACATTTACCGGTTTTTCTGTCCTAAACGGCTCGCTTTCGGTCTCGGAATCGGTCTCGGAATCTTCCTCCTTCGGGGTGGAAAAAAAACAGAAAAAAGATTAAAAATTATTTAACATTTAATTCGTAATAAAAACAAGTCTAAATGATGAAGAAAAAAAAACATTTTATAATTAAAAATACATTTTTTTTTCGCACGCGTTTTAATATTTGTTAACATTTACCTCGTTATCTGTTTGTACCGGTGTTGGCTCTTGTTCGGTCTCCTCGGCTATTTCCTTCGGGATGGAAAAAAAAAACAGAAAAAAGATTAAAAATTATCAAACATTTTATTCGTAATAAAAACAAGTCTAAATGGTAAAAAAAAACACATTTTATAATTAAAAATAAATTTTTTTAACATTTACCTTTTTTCCCGATTGTTCCGGTTTCGGTTCCGGTTCGGTCTTAGCTATTTTCTTCGGGGGATGGAAAAAAACAAAAAAAAGATTAAAAATTATCAAGTCTAAATGATAAAAAAAAAAAACTCGATACTTACTGAACTACCGGCAGTGTCTTCTGGCTCACTGTTCTTTCTTTTAATGCCTTTCGATTCGGTTTTTTCGATTTCATCTGGAAAAATGTCAAACATTCGCATTGATTTTTATACATATTTTTTTTTTCACTCTCGTGTCAATCTCTACCCTCGAAAACTTTAATAATTGAAAAGTAAATTCGTTAAAGTCTCTCGACCGATTCGATTTAGCCCGATCTATAACGCGTTTACATGATTTCCGAACGGGTTTGTTGACAATTTGATTTTCAATTTTTTTATTGTAAAACAAAATATTTATATAAAAAAGTTTAAATAAAGTTTAAATATTTGATCGCAAAACATCAACAAGACGTTTAATTATTATGACAATTAATTTATGTTTCCTTTACGGTTGAGCTACTGGAAATTTATTTAAAACCGTACGTACTTGTTCTTTCGGCCATTGTTCTCTTCGGGAATTATTATCTGATTAAATTATTTAAATATAAATATAATTTATATATCGAACGGATATATATTAACGTATGAAAAACTAAATCGTACTACTCGTATTAAATAACGGATGGAATAAACAACAATTATGCGGATCGATGTTCACTCTTCGGTTTATAAATACGAATCAGCTATTCTCGGTCGGTTTTCTAATACGTTCGGCTATCGTCAACATATCAACGAAAACTTTGTTTATTTCAGTGCGAGCCAGCAGAAATAATACGAAACGATTCGTTTTTCTCGCCGGCCGGTAACAAAGTATTAGCGTTATTATTTTTTCGAATTTGTTTGACGAAATGTGCGGGCGATCGACTAGACGTTTTTGAATTTTCTCCGTTTAGTTGTATTTCTTCGTGAGTAGAGTTGCGCTCAGACTTTTATCGCGCGGCGTTTGACGACGACGTGTCGAGTTCACTGCCGTATGGATTTTCACGAACGTCTGAGAATTAAATGTCGACGAAATCGAATATTTCCGCTAATTTCGATCGGACGGATATTATTCGGTCGTTTTTTCACCCACTTTTATATTTATATAAATGTTTTTTTTTTTTTGATTTCTTTTTCAAAAGCAATTATTGGTTTCGACAGACCGGACTCGCCGATATCAATCACGCGCCACCTCGTTGAAATCTTCGAGAATCTCGTCCGTTTTTCTTCGATCGGTCACAAATTTACATTATTGCCGATAAATATTCAAATTTCGAATGAAAAAATATGTGATGATGAGTATTCTTTACAACACTGAATAGTAATGTACGTACTGTAATTTCGATGCATGTCGACTGACGATTTTCGCGTAGGTAACGTTTAAAGATTCGGTCGATTTTAGTTGGCACATCGAATGGCGCGATTGAAAGTATGAACTGATTCAAATTGTAACGGTTTTTTCAAACGACCGGTAGTTTACATACCTCATATTCATATACCGCGTTCGGTTAAAAAGACTTAACTTGGAGGAAAAAAGCGTCGTGTGCGTTGGGTCCGGTATGTGGTTAGGTCTTTCCGCCGCGGTGAAAAATATTCGTTACCGAACGCGGTATACAATTATACATGGTACGTTAACTGCCGGTCGATTGAAAAACCGTTACGATTTCAATCGGTCCGAACATTCAATCGCGCCAATCGATTTGCCAACTACAGTCATCAGTCCATCGAATCTTTAAACGCTACGCTAAAATCATCAGTCAACATGCAACGAAATTACAGTACGTGCGATACATAAATATTATTCTATTATATAATTTAATATATTCAGTGTTGTAAAGAATACTTTTAAAAAGTATTTAATTAAATACCCAAATACTTTTGGTTTTTTTTTTAGGTTTATAATGAACTTAACATACCTATATGGAATATTAAATTACTATCGTATTTTATTTGTTAAACAATTACTTACCTATTGCATTTTAAAAACAACATTGTCGAAGTTTTCATTGGTCATGTTCGTTCTTTTTTCCGTCATAGTCGCTCCACCCACATTGAATACCCACTAGCGATGCTTGGCAATGAAGTATTGAATTTGATAAAAACCTATTTGAATTAAGTAAATTTTAAAAAAATAATTGTTTAAACGTCCAAAGTACACACCAAAAGTATTCAAAAAACTATTTGAATACTTTTATTCAAATATTTCACAACACTGAATATATTATACAATTATATATATATAGTAGGGGTGGATCCAAGGAGTATAGGTTGAGGTAATGGGGTAAATACTCCCCCCTTGAGCTTATTATGTATTATATATAGCTTATAATATATAATATTATTGGGTAAAATGTGAATGAATACAAATTACTTTTTAAAATTTGATTTTTAATTATCAACCTGATTAATTTCTGGATCTGCACCTGATATTTTGAAAAGATAAAATATTTAATACTGCTTATGGACATTTCTAATATGAAGTCATTTCCAAATACTTTTAGACGAAACGGAAATATTAAATTTGATGCTTAATAAAGACAAATTTCTACGATATATTAAACATTATGAGGATAATGATAGTTGTACACAGCTTGAACCAATTATATGGGCATTGCATTTCAATATTCCAAAGTACCAAAGACTTCCATTATTAGAAAATATTCTGTTTCGGAGCATGGCACATATACGTAAAAGTTATAGTTTTTTACCTGAAATACAAATACGTGGAAAAACGTTTGAAGCATTAGGAATACCTACAGTTTGCGCTGAGCCGGATAAGTAAGTACCTAAAAAAAAATTTAATGTTAAAATACTTTATATCATAATCTACAATTATTAGTAATTTATTTTTATTTTAATTATTAATTAAAATTAAAAAAAAAACATTTAAAATTGTACCGACTGTAGGTTTTGCGGTACCCATGGAATTTTTTCAACATAAATGTTGAATTAAATTGAATTATGTTACAACCAAGTGCTACCATTGAGTGACTTCTTAATTCTCTCATTCTACCTGTTAAAATTCAATTATCACATAAACTTATTATGCTAGTATTTAAAAGTATACATTGTATATTTCTTGAAAACAATAAAAAAAAAATTGTATGTTTCGTTATAAATTTATTTATTTATTTTGTTGAAAATAATAGATAAATAACTATTACTTTTAGATGCTTTTTAAATGCTTATAAAAAGTATAAGCCATATTATCCTGTAAGATACCCAAAAAGCACGACAAATACTCCAGTGCAATACAAAAATATTATTCACAGTTCAATTATTAAAAAACCTGGTAAGTTATTGTATTATTATATTTTGACTTGTATTATTTGATAACTTAGTAACTCATTACGATTTACAATAAATTAATAATTTAGTTCCGAACGCCAGGACTAGATCTTTCACACCACCATTAATGAACCGAGTTAGAATAAACAATAGCACTCCAATCACTGAAAAAATACAGAGTTTGATGATTAATCCATTAATGAGTCCAATTAAAATATCAATGAATGATGAACATAATCAATTATGGGCAAATTCATTTTTCAACGGAGATCATTTTTTAAATGAACAAAATGTGACTCAAAATAGTATTTATCATGAAAGTGAACCAACATCATTATCAAATATATTAGAATCAAGTGTTGACAATAATTTCAATGTGTCACGACAAACAAAATGCTCAAACACCACACAAGAACAAAATATTGAATATTTTATTAGCAGAGATCCTAAAAATGTCCCTAGAGAATATGAACTTGAAAGTAATAACTCAAAATCTGATTTAAATAATTTAAGCGACACATGGAATGAAGAACATCGCATGAAAGAAAGAAAGAATAAATGTGATGATGATAAAAGTAAAACATCGATATATTTTTATGGTTCAAAAAAAGAAAACTATAAAGAATCAAAATTCATAAATTTATCAACACAAAATCTAGAGGGGAAAATTAAATCAGATTTAAAACAAAATTTAAGTAATAAACTTGAAAAAAACCTAAGTTTGCAAAATTTATCAACACAAAATCTAGGGGGAAAAATTAAATCAGATTTAAAACAAAATTTAAGTAATAAACTTGAAAGAAACCTAAGTTTAGAAAATTTGAAAAAGAATTCGTGGATAAGAAAGTCCATGACAAATCCACCACTGAATTTTAAAATAATCAAGCACAAAACTAAGAAATCCTGCATGAAATTAAATATAAGGACAAGACGAGCTTCCGATAACTTATCACTTTTAGGATTAGACAAAAAATCACAAATACCAACAACAATAAAAAGCAAACTAAGAACAAATACAATATGTAGTAATATAATGGACCATGATTCAATCGAGTCAGAGAATAATAATAAACGAATAAATTATATGAATTCACAAACGTTTAGCGACGATAGTGTTTTCTTACCCAATAGTTCTCAAAAGTTAGATTCCATAAACTTGTCTCAAGAAAGTAACGACCAAACTAACTGTCAAGAAATGTCTGAAACACAACTAAGTGCTTAAGTTGATAAGTTTGTTGACTAGTTGCCTGTTGGTAAGTGAAAAATATATATTATTATAATATTAACAAAGTATTATATAGAATAGTTTATTAAATATATCTCTAATAATAACATAAATAAATAAAACAAAAAGGTCATGCCTGGAGTAAAAGTGTACACATATAATACTCCAGCAGGCAAGACCTTTTTATTTTATTTTTCATTCATATTATTATTATAAGAGATATTTAATAATACTTTTAAATTAAAAATGTTAAGTATACATTTTTTTTTTTTAGGAAGTTTAACAAAAATATCTATGATCAACTCGGAAAGTAAACAAAGAACCGAAAAGACCGAGATATTTGAACAGAGAAAAAATTAATTTAACATTCAGCAGTTTAATTATTTTTATTTTATTAACAAATAAAAAATTTGTACTACATATTATATAAAAAAAAAAAAAAAAACATATAAATAAATACAAAGTAATATTGTTTATAAATACAAAAGCACTTTTTAATATTAACAATAACAGTATATTAAGCGAGGTAATTATCTATATTTTCTCATTAACGAATGATAGTAAGCAAATCGACTATACTAAGAAAAAGCACCAGGGAATTTAAATTTAGTACACATTTCTTAATTTTTTTTACGTTTTATAAATTAATACGGTTTTAAAAAAATATTTGGAAACAATAAACTCGCAAATCATTAATAAAATACGTTTGGTAAATAAATGAAACACCTTGTAGTACACAAAAATGTTTAGATAATAAGTTTACAATGAAAAATTATAGTATATATTTGAATTGTTATAAAATTACTTTTTAAATTTAAGGACGGTTTTTAATAAGAAAATTAATTTAAGCAAACAATACGTTATTTGTTGAAAAATTCAAACAGTAAATTATTTAAAAAAAAAAAAAAAAACGATTACCGACTGACTTTTGAGCATTTCACACATCTGTTTGTTACGTAATATATAAAATGTAGTAAAAATTGGTTTTTTATTTTATTTTTAAACTAAAAAAGGCAGTAATTTTTTAGTCTTACAAAAAGAAAATTTATTGTCTGCGCCAAACTGAAATATTAAAAATAGAAAAATAAATCGGTTCGTATATAAAAAAATGTTGAGCTCTCATAAAGGTGTTTTTTTTTTTTTTTTTTAGTTATCATTTTCAAGAAACAATATAATATAATACTACCGTTTATATATACTTTATATTATTTGGTAAACACGACGTCTTTGGGACTTGCGTTACCAAAATTACATTTTGGTAAACACAACAACTTAAAACTATAATAAAATCACAAACAAACATAATATATTTTCTTCTTCTTCGAGTGCGCACTCACAACGTCGCCAATGTTCCATTACTATTAGGCAGGCTCATGTCAGCGTCGTTTTGGGGACTAGAGTAATTCGCGGCTTCTTGGAGAGTCATCAACATGTTCAACTGGTTAAAAAAAACACGAAAACACATGAATATTCAGACGGTCGTATTAACGGGTTTATAATCTAAGACCAGATTTCACATTGAACTTTTTCGCACACGATTATAGTCAAAGAATTTCCATGATTTTTTGTTTTTTTACAATTTTCATAGGAATATTACAGACGGTTAGTTTAGTCGATGTCACTTATCGCGTACGCCTGTGAAATACTTTATTTGATTTATTATTGTTTATTTTATTATTAGTTTATTTGACAGTTAAATTTTATACCCAACGCGTGTCTGCACACGTGTTCAATAATTATCGGTGCGTGGAAATCCGGTCTTTAGTTGTAAATTTATAACAATGAAATCGTACCAAAGGATCGTGGTTGTGTTCCAGATCATAGCCAACGTCTTCGGGCCGTATTTTGATGAACGACTCTAGAGTCTTGTGAATCGCGTTAGACCAAGGATAAGACTGTATCACAAACGAAGTGGGATCTTTCCAAGCCGCTCTCTTTCCATACAGTCTAATTCCTTCGCGAACCATATCCATCACGTATGGAACTAAAGAGTAGTTCCATAAGTCGGAGAACCACATCTGGGACGTTTCTAAATCCATTGGACACGAAACAAACAAGACGGGACCTGAAACAAATGAAGAAAACAACTGTAATCAGTTATGAACGATGGCTACATAAATAGTTGTGTTCCCTTTCCATTAAGTCCAACTAAATAAATATCAAAAGTCGAAAATCACCTAATGTAACTTCAGACGAACTGTGAATCTCGAGCAACTGATTCAAATGGTTTCTGACTTCAGGGATCCATTCGACTATGCGCTTTAGCTGCGCATTTCTCTGGCCAAGTCGACATTCGTGTTCGACGAGTTTGCGCCTTAGATGACGACCGAGGAATCCTTTCATGGGCTCCATGTGGTTGGCGCACAGTACCCATCTGAAGTTGTGATGCAATTGAAGACTAGTAGTCGAACACGTCGACTGGTTAATAGTCCCTATTATGTACGGACAATTTGGACTTTGGAAACCATTGAACACATCTGGTAAAGATAGGGCTTTATGCAAATTGTCTAAGATCACAACACATGGAATTTGGGATGGGTCACAATCAGCTTGGTCCGATATTTCGGACAAGTAGTGTTGCAAGTCTTTATTGTTAGTATCGTCAACACTAAAACAACGATTAAAATGATATTAACGAGGAGTTGAGAAATGTAACGTCTCAAAAGGCACGCGAAATACTACTACTAACCCGAAAGTGACTATATTTGAATCGTTGCATTCTTTTCCCATTTTCATGACTAGGAACTCGGCGAGTTTATTCGATAAATAAGACTTGCCAGTACCGCTGGGTCCACATAATATAATCCTATGGTGTTCGCTCAGCAATGAGACATATCTGAAATAATAAAAAGATATTGTTAAAGAAAACGTTTTCAAGCTTAATAAAATATAAATATTATGTCATCATCGTCGGGTACCTTTGGAGAATACTTTTTGGTATGAGAGTGTCAAACGCTAAAGCGTCTAAACTGCCGGAATGCATGGCACCTTTGAGACAGATCGATATATTAATCGAACCATTGGCCATGCATTCGTACGGCGATTTTTCAGGAGGCTTGAAGTCTTTGGTATTAGATAAGTATCGCGTTATATCATCAACGTGATAGCTCCACATTGAGTCGACGCAAAGCCCCAATTTAGTGGTCGGATCGATACGTTCCAAATAATCCTTCAAAAGAAAACGTTTAAATATTATCGGTTTTTTCGGGGGAAGATTCTATATTAAACTACTGAAAAACCATACTTTGAACCCGTTGACGACGAGATGATCGACCAGGTCCCATTTTGATTTCGGTGAAATGGGTATTGCGGATATTACGCACGTTTTGGTCTTGTTTTCTTTATACTTGTTGTAACTGCCGTGACTGCCGAGGAACACGTTGACTTGGACCAACATAGCGTCGGATTCCATCGATGGTAATAATGCTTCTGTCGCTTCGTCGCCTGATCAAAAACACATCATATTATTATGAGAACGATGGCATTGATTAAAAAAAAATAAAAATATTTACTCTGAGTATGATTCGACATTGGTGGCGACTGCAAGGAACTACAACTTGACTGGAGGGATTGATTGGTCACGATTTTTTGTAATCTTTCGTTGTCTTGCTTTAAGTTCAACATTTCGTCCTGCAAAAACGTCGTTTACTCGGTTAGTTATAGACAATATATTAAACAGACACAACAAAAACATACTCTCATTTTGATGACCGTGTCCTTTAAAGATTCGAGTTGGTGCGCCGAACTCAGAGCTTCCAGTCGGATGTCGGTTAGTACGAGGTCTTTTTCCCGGAGCTGTTTTCTCAGTTGCTCGACCATTTCTGGACTCGAGTCGTGTTCCGTCCGTTCGCAATCGTACAAACTCCTGATTACACGAGGAAAAACGTAAACACGAGCGACGGTGGTAATTTTCGCCGGCGCGAAGTAGCATAGAGTATATACTCACGTGGTGGACGAGTGGCTGTTCTTGAATCCCAACCCGTTCATATGCGGCGTGCTGAGCATGGGCGACGAAGGGGCCGACATGTCCGAGAGAAAAGCGCTCTGATGGCTCCGAGCGATGTGGGCTTCCTCGGCGTCCGACAGCGAGTTGCTGCGGTTCTTCTTGGACCTAGAGAACGCCTTGCTGAACGAACTGCGCAGCTGTAAGTTGAAAACGTTCAAAGGTATTACATATCGTTTGTGCACGTTTCGGGATTCAAAATCGCACGGCGTTGGAGAAAAACGCAATCGTACACCCACGCGTTGGCGTCATTTCAGTATTTCCTACAGAGGGCCGGCGGCAACCACCGACCGATTTGCTTTTTTTACGGTGTCCTTCCTCCCGAGGGTGGCTAAGGACGTACGTTCCTTATAACGATCGTTTCTAATAATAATTTGTACATTTTAGTCTAAAAGAAAAAATAATCGTTGTAAACGCCTACATTAAATAAATAGCGATTCGACGACCATCATAACGAATACATGTGTACCAATGTTACGGATTTCCGAGATTTCTTTTGAAAACACGTCCTCGTAGCTATTTTCGAATTTCCTACGACGTTGTGGCTCTTTGCAGCCAATCATTGTTCTCGTTGTTCATATTTCTAAATCACGTGAAAACTATCGACGATTTCTTGAATAATTGTAAACGTGCGACTGCGCGGAACACACAAGATGAATGTATAATAATATATTACAACAAAGGCACACGAGGTTTCCCCCCGTCGCGCGTCGCCCGAATATAAATGACGCCGGTGCGCACACGTTTTTATCGTTTTCCAACGCCGCGGATCACTTTTAATTAATGCGGCATACGGATATGTGCGGTCGTACCCATCCTCTTTTCTTCTTCTTGTCGGCCTCGGACTGCTGCGCCGAGCTGGACGCGCTGCACGCCGACGACAGCGAGTTCAAACTCGACACCGAATCTGTCGACAGTTGACGCGAAATGTTATTGTTGCCTATATAGAGAGAAAAACAAGTCAAGTCCGTGGAAAACGTGCGCTCAGCATACATTTTTGTTTCCTATATATAGTAATACGTGAAACACACGGGGCGACACACCGCGGAGTAGGTCGCACGAGAACGCAATGACTTCGGTTCGACACAATACCTACATTTTAAAATACGTTTTTTTTTTTGGGCAATATCATTAATATTTCTGGTGGGTTTCCGACAGTTGGTAAAGCGAGATATTATACAATACAAATACGTCGGGATTTTACACTCGAAACGGAAAAAAGTCCCATTTTTAGTTAAATATAGATACTGCGGGCGTATAGGAAAAACTTTTGATCAGAAAACGCGACGATAAAACATAATGGGTTTTAAACGGTACCATAGAACCGTCTGTTGAATATTTTTCTCCGCGAGTCTTACGAGAACAATGGAAATTCTATTATTACTAATGGAGAGTAGGAGAGGGAAAAAAAAATTGAAATTTTCGAAAACAATACCCGCCGACTCGGAGGTATCGTCGTCGAACGGAAATCAAAGTCATTACGTTTGTCAGCGACGTCCGCGCGTGTGTGTGTCTGCATGCGGCGTCTCGCGGCGCAAACGCGACAAGGCGAAGCGGCGGAAGAAAAAGAGGGGAAAAAAACCGTTTACCTGTGCTGGAGTCGGCGACGGAATTGATCGTGTGCCGTCTTTGGTGGTTGCCGCTGTTCGGTAGATGGTTTCCCGAATCGGCGGCGCTCTGTTTCCTCAACATTTCCACCGTCTGACGTAATTCGTGGAGCTCGTGGTCCTGCGAAAGGAAAATCGCATTAGTAATAATAATCAGCGCGGGCATATGCGTCAATCGAGGCGCGTTATGTCGGGCACGGCGGCGCGGCGGTCTCACGTCGACGGCCGTGACCAACCGCCAAACGATCGATTGTTTACCTTTTTCTCGGCCGTGGCAGTCAACTGTTGAAGTCTCTGGGTCATGTTCGACAGAGATTGTTCGAACGCAGAAACCACGTGCGCCTGAAACAAAAACGACGCGCGGATAAATAAAACGCCTTTCCCTCAATGCGTATTCGATTAATAAAACGTACAAGTACGGTCACGTTTCTAGTCAAGTCGATTCCTACACAATAATACGAGACAATTCTATTATACTCTCCCGTGGCGTCGACTTCCTTCCTCTAGTTCCGGTGGTCCCGCCGACGACTACACGACGGCAGAGTCTTTTTTCGGGCGCAATACGAAATCATTAAGTGCGCAATGCCACACTCAAGACGACGGCGTATTAGATGTTTCGATCGATAATAATAAACTATAGCTTTTAATTTTTTTTTTTCGAATCTCATAAAACTCGAACAATAATGTTTGTTTTGTGTACACGTCGGGGTTATGTAAGTCCTTCACCGTAATAATTATAAATTGTCGTCAACAGTCTCGTAAGACTAATTTTGCTTTCGTGTTATGTCGTCGTCCGGACGCAAAACGAGCGATCGCAAACGGTCTCGACGATCGTTATTGGTTATTATTGCCAATCTGTAGGGCAGATTACAGAACGATATAATACGACGCGCGAGAATATTCTATATCATGTTTACGCAGTATATTATATTATGACGTATACATTAAACAGTCGCCGAGGGAGTTTTTCAAACGTATAAAATATAATAACGATATCGGACGATAAAAATATTATATAATATTAGCGCGCGCGATTTTGTCGCAGTTTTATTTTTTGTTTTCGTTCGCATTCCGACAGCGATATATGCGAGTATGCTTCGAGTTTTGCGGCCTGGGGCCAATATTTATTTCCGCCCCTCCCCCTGCCCGCAAGCTTAATGCGTCGTGGCAATTTATTATAAAAATAAGTAAAATTAAATATATGTGTACATAGCGATTATTCGTCGGCACAAACAATGACCTTTATTTATTTAAAAAGAACAAATCCCATAACAATACTGAGAAAATGAAACAGTCATATCGCGATTTGTGAAATTAAAACATAACACAGCAACGTAACGATAAAAAAGAATGTTGACGAAAGAATGTTTTTAAAAAGCGAATTCATCAATCTCGTTATCATCGCGAGAACGATTTTTGTGCCGATTTAATTTTCAATTCTGCAGAGAGAATCGCATAACTGTAATAATAAATCAGAAATTGTGAAATTGTTGAAAATTACTACGTAGTATTTACACGTTAACGGCGGCAAAACTTGAGTTGTCCTAGACGTGTTTAGGCCGGGCCTGCGCTAAGACGATACATTATATCGCAATGATTTAGCGCGCAAAAGTACATTTAAATTATTATAATTATTATTATTCGGGCGGAATTTACAATATTGACAACGCGGTTTTCCAATAACGATAACGAATCCTTTTCGCTCGCGAGTCACGACGGAATGAACGCCGCCGCCGTCTCGCGAGGACGACGCACGTCAATCTCAATAAGACGGATCATGAATGGGTCCGTATTATTAAACGCCACAAAGCTGTTCAGTACAGAACATTTAATATAATATACAATACGAGTGTATTGTAATGGCTCGTCGGAAACACTCGGAATACGAGAAAAAGTAAAACACTACTGCGACGACGGAACGTTAGAGTACTGAGTACAAGACAAAGTCTCCCGAAACAAATGTAAATGTTTTAAATTTTCAATATTGTTTGTTTTCATGGATATTTAATATAAATATTTATTTTTAATTCCAAATCGTTTGCGTTTTAAATTTTCAATCGCATTATGACGATATTATGTAGTTAATACGATTAAAAATTATTTTTTCGAAACAAGTCTATATATCGACGAAAGTCCTTTGTTTTAAAATCAAAACATTGTTCGATTTAGTGTGTCGGATGGAAACGTGTTTTAAGTATTCGAAAATAGAGTCACTGATAGATAATACTACGATTTCACTATGAAAATGTCGAATAAAAACATATAATAATTACGTCTGAAGTTTTTGAGAAGCCGAGTTTCGGGTGAAAAGCGAGTACCTATAAATAGTGAGTATTAGCATCGCGTGCAGTAAGATTGTTTTATTATAATTATTTGAATATACAATAATTAATTTTAACGTATATCTTCGAATAAGTATATGTTTTTTTTATGAACATCGTATAAATAAATGTCGAGTTCATCGCGGCTCAAAGGCGAGCGAACAACAACAGTCACGCTGCGACGAGCTCGGGCGATAATCATTCCCAAGGGGACACCGCAGTTGCCCCCTGTGCACTTTGGTTGATTAGAATATCGCGGGACGATCCCTCCTACGCACACCACGGTGTCGTGCGCGCGGATCCTGCGGACTGTGGGAAACGTAAATAATAATGGAAAAAAAAAAACAAACAATAATAACAACAACAAACGCGCGCGCGGCGTTCCGGGCCCGTGATCGACTGATTTCGTTCGCACGGCGACTTTATCGACCGAAACGTGACGGCGCGGCGGTGGCTTTCTGTATAAACAGCGTTCGATTACGCCTCTATTATTTGTGACTCGACACAGCGCGTAAACGCGGACGTAATGTTATTATTTTATCGTTTTGTCTACACGTCGTTTGGACTGGCCCGCGTGCGTCACGATCGCATTACCATCATTATGGTATATTGTGCGATCAACATCGGTCGGTGAAAACACCTACGAGACGAAAACAATGAACGGCAGGTATACCCGATGACATTGTAATACGTCCTGCGCTAGAGCACGTGTCGCGCGTGATTTTCTTATTTTCAACGTCTCGTCGTCGAGTTCTCGAGTCGGCTGGCGGTGGAACACGCGTGATTATATTATATAATTGGATTTGAATTGAAAAACACAGTCGCGCCAGGAGAAAAGGACGAGGAGGGCCGCGCGGACGTCACGTTACAGACGGGACGCGCGTAACAACGATAATCATTTTTCGTTATTACCTGCGGTCAAACGCGCGGGGTGTTTCGATGACGTTTACTTGGCAGTCAAAGTTTGGGGCTCCGAGCGGTTTAAGACGTTTAACTCATCAAAATATATGAGGGATTACGGGAGAACTTGAAAACGTCACGCGAGCACTTAAAAGACGTCGGCAAAACGAGTATTATTCTTCAGACGAAAAAAATAGATAGTGTATCGTTTCTCGAAAACTTTCTAGTTTTTCCTCTTACCTCGCTGAGAAAAAACACAGAACGATATTTTTAGAACGACAAATTCCCTCCGGCCGATAACGAGTAGGCAAAAGACACGAGTAAAATATAATTATAGTTATCCTTTTATAAAACACGAGCACTCTCAAACGTCATATTTCAAACCTTTGCAGTGTACGTGACATACATCTAGCGCTCGGCTAGACATTGTACGTCGAGTCAAAAAGTTAAAATAAACGAGCCAACGCTTCGAGTCCCGCCGATGATAATACGAGTAATAATAATCCGCGTACGTTAGACGAAAACGGTGTAGGCGTGTGAAGTTTCGCGTCGGGGTGAGACTTTCGATCGCTCAAGGGTCGTTATGCGATCCGCGTACCTATATCCCGTTATATATTACACGCGTCGAGCCGTTATTCACAGGACAGGGAGAGAAACAATCGTTGAAAACACGACGTCATTATATCTCGCGATATAGTACCTACGACGCGCGCGGCGGGCAGAATTTCCCTCGGGAAAATCATCGTCGTCACCGTATATATATTATATATACGAGTATAGCACGAAATTGACATGTAATTTTACACGTCGTAACGACGCGAAAACAGTGAAAGAAATATAATACGATCGCGTCGTCGTTGTATACGCACAACACGATATATTATGTAATATTGTATTCAAACGAATTTATCGGTCCGCGTCGCAGTTAGAGAAGAGGAGGCTTCTCTATAGATGAAAAAAATAAATAAAATAAAGGTGACAATAATTACAAAGTGAGAGTCTTTTGTTCGTCAAAGAAACTGGAGCCATTTGATTTACTTTTCAACAACAAAATATATAGATGACGTTTAGCTGTAATTTAATATTTTAAGGAGCCGCGGAGGAGACATTTAGATTCTTTATACATTGTGTGCATAAACAGACGATATTGTTAGGTATTCTGTTTTGAGTTTTTTAACTCGCGAGCTGTAGTCTATCATACGCATAATGAATTATTATTAGGGGAGCGAGGGTAAAGCCCGCGATGTCGAACAAATTAAGCACTCTAAAAAATGAAACCGCAATTGCGCCTATGATCCGCTGCAATTGCGGCGCGTGTTCGAAACGTTTAATTGTTGTTACGCGCACGCGTTCCGGGCCGAGGACGCGCGGAGGACAAGACGCGGGACGAACTGCAACACTGCTGCAGTTCGCCGCCGGACGGTAATAAAATTATACACGATGCTCTGCAGTCAAGTATACGACGTGGACGACGATAGTAATAATAATGAGAAATTTCGATTTATCTCGAGACCCGTCTGTGCTGTGTGAGCCGGCAGCACCGGGGCAGACACCACTCGAAAACGCTTCTATTTTTAAACACCACTACACAGTGCGCGGCTGTATCGGTATAATAAATCATAATATAATAGTTTCTGGTACAATACACACATACGATGTAATGAAGCATATTATGAAATATGTTTACGCGTTTAAATCATCGTCGGGGGAGCGTTTGGACGCCGCCGCCGGGGGGATCTCCGTTCGGGCGACGCGAGAACAAATAAAATTCGTTTTGCACCGTGTCTTTATAATAATATGTTGTTTTTACGAGTACTTTGATTTCGATTTTCTTTTCGGCCGGTTTTTGGTCGTCGCGTAATATTATGTCGTTTCTTGTGTCGAAAACGCGAGGTCACTCCGAACACGCGTGATTCTAAGGAAAGAGGGACACGTTTGGGGCGAAAAACGCACCAAAGTCAAAAACACACGGGAACAGTTGTACACAATAACGAGTACTCATTAAAATGTGTGGTCCTGCGCCGCGGCGGGATGAGAAAAGGACCGTCGAAATATATTTATCTTCCAAAAGGCGATTTTACCTACACCATCACGTATTGTGCGCGGTTTAATGGCGAGTACGTGTTTACCTGCAAACCGTCGGTGGCACGTTCGAGAGTACAAACACAATGGACACGACGACCGTCCGTACGACGAGTGAAACTGGGAAAGACGACGACGTAAGGGCGCGCGTGCGATCATGACTTTACCTGGATTCGGGTAAGCACACACACGTGACACATTCGGGTGCACGTGAATTTAAACGTTCGGTGTGTAAGTAGAACCGGAAATGTATCTCTCGTTGTTTGCCGCGAGTCGTAAAACGGACATGGAAAAAATAAAAAGAGAACAACGTGCCTTCAGATTCGAAATTCGACATCGTCGCGACGGTAAGTCAAATTATTTTATCGATAGTTCGCTATAGATCCGAAGCGGAACACGGCCGGTTTGTAAATGTAAACCGCAATAGTTGCACAAAACGTTGATATTTCACAAGTTTTCGTTATAGCGGCGAAAAAAACACGATCGAACGTTGCGTCATCCGGAGTTGGAAAAAAAAAATATGAATATATAGAAACGAACCAATCTCGTAATTCCCAAAATCCGCGTTATCTCTACTACAAAAGTCACGGATTTGCGACTGGCTCGGTTTCGGGAAAACGTGCGTTTCGCTGGTCCCCTCACATTTTCACGAACGGTGGGGGAAGGGGTCCATGGGGGGGGAAGGACGATATTTTTCTTATCTCGCGTTCATAGTTTTCCCGCACAACGTCGTCGCAATACAAAGAGTGGATTTCCGTTTTCGTTTTATAATTTCGACAAACTGACGCGTCTCGCGCCATCGTAAATCAGAACGCGATTACAAGTGGGGGGGGGAAACCAAAAGGAAATCATGTTTACCGTCGATTACGGTTTTTTCTCTCCGCAAACACGCTCCCTCCCCGCGAGCGGCTTTGCTTACACACGTGTGCGGCAGATTATAATATCGCGCGTACGTCCTGGGCGCACACGATATTTCACGGCGAAAACACTATGTCATAATAACAATAATTTAAGTATACCTGTCGCGGCCGCGTTCACTGCGGGTCGTTTATTTGGATTGTTATTATTTACGCGCGCGCGTATACGATCGAAGAAGGCGGCGACGATGGGGAGAGAGGGGGATTGTTTTTTTTTTGGATAAAAAAACATTTTGTTAAAAAGTCGACCGCGGGACGCGTCGATAACGTCGTCTTGTAATCGTCGTCTGCATGCAACGCGTTATACGGTTACCGCATAAAATATGTAATTATTAACGCTCGGATGTTGGGTCGCATACGTAATATTTATTTTTTTTGCTCGAATTTATTGCCGAGTGAGATTTGAATCAGTGTTTCGTACGAGTTCAAATTTAAATCTGAACATTTGCAATATATTTGACATACGATTTAAATTTCAACGTAATTTTATTTTGATATTTCACATTTTACAGTCGTAATTTTATTGTTTTCAATTATTGTGTCGCGGAAAAAATTACCGATTCATAGGTGTGTGTGTGTGTGTACGACGTTACGTTGTTCGATTATACCGTTGCGACACGCACACGTGGCGGCGGGCCGGGCGAAAAACACACGATAATAATAATAATTTACAACGCATATTATGAATATGCGATTGAAGGAAATCAGAATGTCAAACGTCGTTGCAACGCTCGAACGGATATTATGATAAACACGCGTTTATGTCGTACCACCGCATAATATCACATTTGCATAATATTCTAATGTACACATGGTACGATGGAGAAATTCGCGAGACCGCGCGGACAACAATTTTGTCATCAAAGACATTATTAGACCGACGCGTCGGTATTAGAATACGACGACGACGGGGGCGAGTTTTTGAGTTTACAACAAGTGCTAAGATAATACCGGAAACGCGCTCGTCGGCAGGTATGACGACGGTGGTCGGTCGGTGCATTATGACGATGGTAAATATACGACGGTAATAAAAATCGGACGGCGATCGCGGGCGAGTAGTATTAAAGTTCGATTTAAAAATAAATAATAACGGCATCCGCCCGCGGCGCGACGGAGAAAAACTCGAGTGGCTCCGACACACATAACATCGTCGTTTCGTCTGCGTTATGTAATAAAAACATAATGAATTGTGTGAAGAGCGGGGCAGCACACACACTCCGTGTATCATGGGAGTGTTGTAGACGGTAAGGAAAAAGAGATAAAAGGGGAGAAAAAAAATCATTACTCGTCGCGAGAGTGCGTCTCTTCAGATTCGATATTATAATCCGAACGATAACGAGACGTGTGCGCGTATCAAGCGATTATAGGGCTGACGTTTCTCGGCGCGGGGAAAAAAATAATAATTATGACAATCAACAGACGCGACCGGATTTATCGGTGGAAAATACGAATGTGTACCGCCCAGCACTCGTACCACTGCGGCGCATACAAAACTCTTTCGCGAGTCTCCAGCGAGTCATTATTATTTTTAGAGATTCTATTTGTTTTTTTGCGACTAAATTTTCACGTTTAAAACTTTTCAATCGATATATTATCCTCAGACCCCTAGCAAACGCTTCCTCCCCCGGTACACGAGTACAACAGTAGGTATACATGTTTTCAACCAAGTCGACGATTGAAAATCAACAATCAAATACGATTTTCTAACATACCAAATTGGATATTTTTTCAATTTATCGCATTAAAACAATAACAGTTTTAAATATTGAATATTCGTATTTTCTCTACACGACACCTAGTAACTTTTAAAAACGATTGAAAATATATTTCGTCGGGCATAAAAACTTACAATCGAAACAATTGACAAAATGTTACGTTCATTTTGAGTCGAGTTAAAATTTAGTCAATAGACCAAAAACCCAAACTATAATGCACCAAGTGAAAAAGTTAAAAAAAATCAACTTCAATTTCTCACTCGACTTTCGACTCAATTTCGACCTATTGTATGTAAGTTGTACAACAGAATTGGGAAATAATTCAATTTTTCTCGGAAACATCGCTCTGCGGGTTACGAGTTGGTTTTTAGAACGCGAGGACCACGGGCGCGGAAGTAGATATCACGTAGCCCCAAGACGGATGACATCTCGCGAACGAAGGATTTCACCGGAAATGACGTGCGCGCGTGACAATAAACATTCCCGAGGTGCGAAGACGAGCGCGCGATCCAACACGGATATTATTATTACTACTATCATCATTAGTATCGTTATTTTTCTTGTAAAAACGACGTGGTCCACCACTACTCGTATTATATTCGATTTAATTTTCGGCCTCGAAACCGTAATGAAACAAAATCCTCGCCAGTCACCACACTACCACACTGCAGTGGTTATTATATCGTCGTCCTATCGAAAAATAATTGAATAAATTCCAACGCACAAAAGCGGTCGATTTCCTTCGAAAACAGTCCGCGGTCACGGCGGAGGTGTGACGAGTGTGTCCGCGAGAAATGATAGAACGTCGAGAAAAAAATGCGATTCGCGTCATCGTATATGACTTGGTTTTGAAAAATCTAACTATTATTTCGAAAAATTTAACTTTCCTTCGTGGCACGGTTATTTCAATACTCCTGTGAGTAGACTATGGGAATACACGTCGTTTGATTTCTTGTTACAAATATAAGAATTTTTCCGAGAATCAGGTATACCTTCCGGCGTATCATCATCAACCCATTATTAAGCATAGTTTACAAGTATTTTTAATTTAGAAAGGATTGTCTTGAAATAAACTATAAATTTAAGATTGTCACATTATCTTCATAAACGATAACGACCAAGATTATAATAACGAGCTGGTTATTAACGCTATTCGGGCAATCGAAATTTTCGGAATTGGAAGTTATTATTTTATTACCGTAAAGGGGTCGTTCGAATATAGCTCGCGGACGGGAGGAGATCAAGTCGCGTGCACATTACTAAACACGACTAATGACAATGCGAACGCTACAATAAATTATCGAAGACAAATAATATTATAAAAGAGCTCTCGAATTGTAAAAGTAAATGAAATTTTAAAAAATTATAAAAGAATATAAGTATACAATATGCGCATAATATTCGATTCTATGAATTTCGATGAATAAATTTGGTCGCAAAAAGATAATACGAAAACGGTTGACGCGGAGAACACGTTCGCCAACAAATAAACCGTCAAAATCGAATCGAATTTCGCCGGATTTGATGCTCCGAGAACGCGTGGAAAGTTCGATAAAGTTCGACGTACGTCTATTACGCCACGTCAACGTCGCGTGTCTCGCGCAGTTTCATTGTGTAGAATTCAGAGCGACGCGTTCTAAATACCGCGAGGTAACAATCGTATCGATGAAAAACTACTCGATGTCACCGTCCGTCCCCGGGGGAAGCCGATGTCGACGATTTTTCGTAGAAAATATTCCAACGAAACTATAATACCACCAATTATTAAAAAAAAATCCTTATTGGACGGATTTTTTTGAAGACTTACACAGTCCTGTGTTTGAACACGTCGTCGCGATCAAATAAAACGCGAGCGCGAACCGCACACACACGACAGCTGCAGTGTCAACAATACGCGCCCCGATCGGTTTTTTTTTATTAGCGATTTGTAAAACGGATTAATACCTCCTCCTAACATAATATCTTATCGACGACCTATTTTATGCGATACACGTTTATATGTGTATTTTAATATATAACGCGTTGAAACAATGCGACGTCGTGTGTTTCGTCGCGTGTAAAAATGAACGATCGTGAAGGTTTTACACCAGGTAAAGGTTATACGCGTTCGAGTTATTGAAAGGCGGCGGTCGGATCAGCTGTACAGGCCCCGAGGGCACAGAAAAGATTTCGATTTTATACATTTATTTTATTACGGGCCTTTATTCTTTTCGAATGAGACGAAATAATTATTTCGAAACGTTGTGGCAGAACACAATGGGTTTATCGAAATGATAATAACGCGCGTTTTGCCCGCGTTCATACAACGACGGCCGTAGATGGCACGGCGATTAGAGTAAAATAAGCACGGCCGCGCGCGTATGTGGTGGGAACAGCTTCCGACCGAAAAGTATATAACCGCGTCATCTGCTCGGAAATGCAATACGAAAAGGGGCCAAGGCGGATGAGACCAGGTCGTCTATACCGGAGAAAACGGAAAAACGAGCCGAGAACAAGACGAAAAAAACACCAATAGAGATGGAAAACCGGAATGAGCACGAGGCAAATTTGTGTATCGGACAAAAAAACATTCTTTCTGGGCGCTCTGTTCGCCGTTCTGCGATCGAAAATTTCGGCGAAAGATCGCTGATCACGATATAACGTAATGTTTTTTTTTTTTTTATAATGTATAAAAGTTTATGCGCAATAAAAAATACCGAGAAGAATAAAAAACGCATAACGTTTCGAGATCGCGACTCTGCTAACCCTACTAGTTTCACATAATACACAGAGTGGCCGCCTAAAAGTCAATTTTCGGTTTTTTTTATAACGCTGGTCGTAAGATTATCTGCAATCGTACCGATATATATGGCGTATATATGGCAGTATTTATTATATTATTTTACTATAATAATTACCCATTTAACGCTCTCGGTAATGTATAGTTCGTGTTTTCGATAATAAACTGGCATGCCAGCGACGATCACGTCCTATTTTTATTTTTATAATAATGTGGAAACGCGGACTTTTGGGCCAATCGGTATATTACTTTTTTCACCGTTCCGTAAAGCGAACGCGCTTGCACAACGACGACGCCGCGTACGTATATTACACATTTTTTAATATTATTTTAATGATATCGTTACGAAATTCGTACGCATTCCGGTCGAGGAAAACCGGACGATACACACTAGCGCGGTCGACGACGGCGTATGTAATATAGTACGCACACGTCTCGTCGTCGTCGGCCGCGTCAATAATAATGATAATAACGATAATATTCCCTCGCGTCGTCGCACACTCGATAATAATCATACGATACTTGACCACTATAACACACGTCACGTGCATAATACGCGCATGCACACACACACCATTAAAAAACCAGTAACCACTATTACCAGTCGTAACCGGGCTTAACGTTATTATCTCATCGCGTGTCGTCCCGACCGAGGAATCCTCCTCCTTCGTCGTCTCTTCTTCTACTATAGTTTCCTACGGCCCACGCGCGCTTATTGTTGTTGTTGTTGTTTGCTGCACTCGTTATTTATTACTATTATTATTACGTCCATCAAACCACGTCCTCCGCCGTCTCTCCTTATAACGATATAATATCACGATGACAAGGTCGTATTTGGGAGGAGGGTCCCGGGATCCTCCCCGAAACGCGCTGTAAAAAAACAACGAATTCTCGGAACAAACCGCACGGCTATCGAGTTGGTTAGTTTTTTCTCCGGCCGACACCGTCGACGAACGCGTTCGTGGTAAAAATCATCTACATCCGCGTACGGTCGCGGGCGTTTGTTCTGAAATTTCAATCGACATGCGGACGTCGAGTTAGAAAATAATTATCGTTAAGGAAATCTACGCGGCGTTCCATCGAAATATTGTGAAGAATTATATAAAGAAGAATTTTTAGTCGAGGTTTTTATTTTCTGACGATTTCGCGATCGATATTTTTCAATTTTCAGAGCCATAAATAAAAAAATAACTACCTAGACACCGGGCGATTATCGTCACACTGGCATTTTTCGGCAATCACATGGCGTATTTTTACTACTGCAGTACTACTTTGAACTCGAAACTCATACAAATCGTGAGCGACGGCGGCGTCGTCGTCAACAGGGAAAAAAACTCGCAGAATGTTATGAAAACGTAAAATATTCAAAAAGGATTGGCTCAAATTTTCTCGGCCTTGACGGAGCGATGGGAAAACGATTTGTTTCGCCAAACGAATTAAAACCTCACGTAGTCTAAACGATATCGATATAATTACTCGTATTACTACGCTCTTCGAGGGGCTCGTGGCGTTTTCGCGTTTTCCCGCGTCCGTCCGATCCGATGATTTCGGGAAACTGCTTTCTCCGGCCACCGCCGCCTCCACTTTCTCCGCCGTAGCGTATCCTCCTCACGTCGCACAGTCCTTTTCCGTTACGTAGTCGTTGCGATTCGGGTGTAATTGTAAATCGTTTTATTTTTTTGTTCTATATACGTATACGCGCGTGTGACGAAGATCGCTCGTACGTTGGGCCATCGCGCACACGTCGACGAGGAATCGAAAAAATTAAATTCAACAAACACACGCGAAAAAGCGAAACGTGACGAATATAGTATAGTACGGCGGCGGCGGCGGCGACAAACCTACGATTTTTACGAAATATTTTTCGTTTTAAACAAACAATGGTAACAAAATAACGCATACGCCGCACAGTACCGAATATAATGTTTGTCGTGAAAATAAAATAAATATTTCGTCGGTTACTCTCTCTCTCTCTCTCACTCACTCCTCGTATCGATTGTGTACGATATAATTTATAATAACAACAATAATGGTATACTAGCATGAGGTGTGTGTGTGTGTGTGTGTGTTCACTCGATTCCGTTTAGAACACACACTTTTAAAATTATCGTTTGACATATTATATATCTCTTTCTCGGCGGCGGCGGCGGCAGCGGAGACCGTAAAACCAAAGAGAAAAAACTAAAAGATTTTGTTTTACGATACTATTGTTATTGTAATAGACCATTATTGTACCGCACCACTAATGACATATTATTAGAACGGCGCGCGGGCATAAACAAAACGATTCGATTTAATCGTAAAACGCACATAATAATATCTAAAAACGTAATACGCTGTGCAGCAGCGCGTTCGGCGGCGAATCGTTGCAAAAGACACGCGTCACATATACAAAATAAGTAAATAATCGATGTATTGTAGCACGATCGAAATTCGAACCAGCTGCCGGTATTATATATTAAGCAGTGTGCGCACGTAGCTCGTCGCCCGCCCGGGCGATTTATACGTTTCCCACTACTAATGACTAATGTGTGCTCTAATTGCTGAACGCAAACGTATATAAACGAAAAGTTTAGGCGTCCCCGAGCCCGTTATTATTATTTTTATTTTTTTTTGTTTTTGCGCGCGCGAGCGCGTAATTACGAGATCACGGTGTGTGTGGTGTTATTAGACGGACGTGCGCGCGCGTTTTAAACACATGTTCAATTTGATTATTCATACGATCGAGGGGGGAAAACGCAGAGATAATAATCACAATCGCGAAGCTTTTTAAAACGCGGGCTGATAATAATTAAAACGCGTACGATTTGACCTTTGGAGAAATCATAATAATACGTGTTAAACAAATCGATCGTTTGCGATAATTTGATATTTTAACATTATAATGTACTCAATAAAACCGTAATTTGCGTTAAACGTTAAATAAAAACTCTCTCGCCGACAACGCCGCCGGTCACACGTACACAGATAATTTTAACGAGCGATCAAAACGTATAATTATAACACACGCGGAACGGTTTAGTGGTAGTTATGACTAATGTTTATCGAAAACTAATGTATATACTATACATAATATAATGTAATATATTGTTTTAGCGTTTATTGATTGAAAACTGTCGTTTCGGTGCGATTTAATGACGGACAAAAAAAACTTTTTAATAATTACACAACAATAATAATAAAAAAACAATAGTCGACGATGATTAATGAGCCTATACTAATTTCGATTGTTGATAGTTAATATCGTATATATATATTGTATTGTAAATACGACTAAAACGGTTAGAATTATCAAGAAGGATTCGATTTCAAGTACAATACATTTATTTGTATGCGATTGTAATAATTGTATGTCAAAATAATATAATATAGGACGAATGTTTATCGCGTTTTAAGTCGAACGCGGCCGAAAATATACGCAATAAAAAGCGCTATTAAACCGTCAGTTTCGTTTTTTCGCCATTTTACCGAGGCCGGTCGCGCGGGCCGAAATATATTTAAACCATTTCGACCATTACACCACGCGCCGCTATCAAATAGAAAGGTGCATTTTAATCGCGCGCATAATACACAATCGTAGAACACGGTGGAAAAAAAACCGTTGCACTCGTACGGGGGGAAGGGAGGACCGTGTCATATTATTTAATAAATATTTTAATGTCTAAGATACGCGTTTTACCATCGTCGTATACCGTTTTTCGCTTTCGCCACCGCCGCGCCGCCGTAATATCTGGCGGCGGCGAGGACGACGCCTAATTCTCTCATAATATCGCATAAGACAACACTAGCGAACGCAACGATTCGAAAACGGCGGATCTCGCAAGACCGAAAATACGAACGATTCCGATACATTACACGATCGAGTGTAATTTATTAGAAAATAATAATAGGCAATACGAAAACGCGGTACGACAATAATTATTGTCGCGACTACTGGGTACAGACGGTACCCTATACGTAATGATTATTACATACGAAGCGAGTTCATCGAGACAAACGTTAATTAAATTGAAATTAGAGCTTAGAGCGGTAAAACGAAACGGTATGCTAGTCGCATCCATGGAACACATACGACGCGTTTTACGTTTTTAATTATTTCCCGCGCGTACCACACGTCTTTCTGCAACTCGTGCTATTAATTCTACGCCTATATATTATATATGTATATGTTATTAACCGTTGTAACAAACGTATATACATATATAATGTTCATTGAATTGAAAACAAAAAGAATTACCTTTTTATTCTATTTTTCTCTTCGTGCCGTTCCCCCCCGCGTTCGCGTTTCGAGAATTTTTCAATACGCGTTTAAACGTGGAATACGCGCTTATAGAGAGACGAGACCACTCCTTCGCCAATCACATTATATCTATGTATGGTTTGAAAATACGTGGCCCGCGAATTGCAATCATACATTTACATATTTCATACGCGGGTATACCACAATATATATATATATATATATATATATATATATATATACGAATACGATGATTATTTTAAAGCGATAACTAATAATAATCGGCCGTTGTTTGTCCGACGTAATGTGTTTGATTTACGGACATGAAAAATTTTCACAGATATATAATTTCGCGTTTGAAAAATACACGTAATTTATGTATTTTAACTAAACATAATTACTGACTCGCATGTTTATATGCGTAAATTAACCAAGAGTATTGCAGTAGATGGGTATTTTTATAAGCGATCGTAGAAAGCGGACGAAAATAATGCAATCAGATATTGAAAAATATTAAAAAAGGTTTCCCATTGATTATTTCCTAGACCGAGATTCGCGTACAAAATAATCGCCCTGTATAATCATTATTAAACACAACACTGCGCGTCGCGTCGTCGGTACGAAAACGAACGCGACAGATAACGCGCGTTCGATCCGTTTTAACAAAGTCCTTTTTGACCGTACGATGACGCGTCGTATATTATATCGTAACAATAAACGTTTGAGCGGACGGACGGAGAGTAATATTGTTATAATATATTATTGTAAAACGAATCAGAAATAATTTTTCGAAACGGCGTTCGGCAGAAACGAGCGAATAATTTTGGCCGTTACCCGAAACACGGCTCAAAAAACACCACTTCAACAAATAGTAGCATGACGTCATTTCAGACAGTAGTAGTCCAAAAGAGCACAATGATGAAAAATTGTTTCATTTTATGTATTGATTCATTAACGACGTCGATCACGACGTAGATAAAATAAATAAACAAAATACATTTTATCTGCATTGTGCATCTATCTAGCTCAGTGTTTCTTAAACTTTTTGAGATCACGCAACACCGAAAATGAATATTTTTTTATGCGGAACTACTATGAGAAAATTATAAGAAAAAAAGAGATCTTATTATTTTAATAACAGGAAAAATAATATAATATATAGTAATTGACAATTATGTAATATTAAAATATAATATTTAATAAATGTGCACGCCTAACACGACTTTTTCCCACAAGTCACCCTCTCTGATCTTTAGATATTTTTTCTAAGTAATTTTTTTGAATATTATGAAAAAAGCATTAGAGTTTCGCGGAACCCTTAAGTGATCTACAGTTTAAGAAACACTGCTCTAGCTGGATAATATAAATTTTTCTAGATTATTTACGAAATCCGTAATCTCGATTCCATTACGGTATAATCCTAACCTAACCTACCGTGATGGTTCTCGTTGTTTTTAGTTGTATCATATTATTATTTTTATCGGCAGCAGCCGTCAATATGGGTCCGATTTACTAATCAATTATCCGTTTAACCAGCCAGATAAACCTAGTCGCGAAATACAACGGTTGTTGTTGCGGTTTTGTCAATCGGCGCATTCAGAAGTGTATTAATAGTGACTTTTACAACGAATATGGATTTCGATTCAATATTATGGAATTAAAAATCAAACAGAGTTATCTCTCCGAGACCGTATAACCCGTATGTACTCATAATTTTATATACTGCGCCGCATCGTCATACCGTCTGCTATATAAAAGTGCTCTCGTTTTTGTTTGCGCCGATAATGCCGGGGATACACAAGAGGCTATGCGTGATTCATCACTTCAAAAAGAATGTACCGAGTTGAACGCGATCGGCATAAAAATGATGGAAATTTAAGAGCAACATAATATTTTAAAAATCGAAAAATCACGAAATACCGGCACTTTTCCTAGCATCGTGGAAACCGTTCTGGCCCGTGCCGAGCCAGGATACAGACGCTGGGAATACCTAGCTTACTATCCTAGCTTGAAAAACTATAGTCTCGTGTATCCCGAGCATATCCTTAGCCCAAACATAATATTGTAATTATCGCGACATCGGCAGACGACCGCGATTATAATAGTTTCGCCGAAATAACATATAATGCCGAGTAATGGACGCGTCATGACGAGAAAGCTTATTGAGTTAAAACTGCGACTTAAAACTACAGTGGTCGTTTAATGTCGATTAACCGACGACTCGCACAACACATTTACGTGTACATTAAGCCAACGACTGACCTATAAATATGCGTTTTTAATGAATTACGCGTCGAGATAACTATACGTATTACGCGACGTAAATAATAACATAATATTAATATTGCCATTATTGAAAACAGTTATTAATATTTTGTGACGGACGTCGTCATTGACAATTGGAATACATATTATTATAGTGACGGGGGAATTATTTATGAACTTTTTTCTATAGATACTTCGCGCGAGGATAATAATATAATATTATTACGATCGTAACTTCCGATAGCACGCGGAGATTCGCGTCCGCAATAAAGTGCGGTAGCTCGCAATGGCCTTTCCTAAAAAAAAGCGCGCGGTTCGATTTCTCTTTCTCTCTCTCTCTCACTCTCCAGACCTAGTAAAAATCGATTATAAACGTTATTTATAAAACACGGGACGTTATCGAGCGGCGGCGGTCTCATGTGTTATGCGAGATATTACACGACGCTGGACGACGAACACTTTGATCGAATGCCAACGGATTTCGTAAACAATATAAAAAACGATGTTACCCTAGACGCGACGACGTACCTACCGCACATAACAGACGACGGCCACGCCGCGGAATAGGTGTACCTACCTACCTACACTCGCGACGAGGACGGACTGACAATCGACGGAATGTAAAAGGAGAGAAAAAAAACATAATAGCGAAATCATTGGCTTTGAAAGGAAAGAGAAGAGAGAAAAAAACACGAGAAAAGCAATTTAAATCGTACAATAAACCCGTGAAACTAATAACAATAATAATAACAACGACCGACGACGACGGTGATAATAATAGTAATAATAATACACACGTCATACACACTCGTCGTGACAGCGACGATTTTCCTTTTTGTGTGCGGGGAAGGCTCAGAAAAAATTGAATTTTCACGCGTTTTACGGGCCATGACGTAATGTCAACGAAATCGCGGAAAACGAAAAATAAAAATAATAACAATATTATTTCGTCCTTTGTGTACAACAACGCGATTCTCATTAGGTAATTAGTAATTGCTAATTAAGCTTCGGCAAGTCTCGGCGGAACAATAAATTACGGTCGTTGAGCAGGGACGGGGGGAGAGGGGGGGCGTTATTGATTCGAAAATGTTCCTGGTTTGCAATTTTTCGGACGGATACCGAAGCGACATCGCTTTCCGAGTGCTCGAAAAGGGGTAGTTTTTATTTCGATAAAAGAGAAATGTAAATACGGAAGACATCGGAGAAAATTGTGAACGACAAATGATGACGAGAAATAATTTATTTTCGATAGAATAGGTAACAAAGACAATAATAATTATTGTAAGACTCGGTCGTAATACGCGTGTTATTATTATTATTGTTATTAGATATGATTGATAAACACGATTTCGTAGTACTATGAACTTTGTTAGGTATATTTTAGCAGTCGAAAATTGTTGATAAACACGATAAAAAACGATTGTGCGACGAAAAGGGCAAAATGTTAATAGTTCTAAATAATAACACTTTTTATAAAGATCGAATAATATAATACACAATCCGGTGTTGAATCGAGACGACGCACGTTGAAATCGCGCAGGTAATACCTACTTCAAAGCAGCCGTATGAAGACGAAAAGGTTCTTATAAAATCGGTTATCGAACATTCATCGCGTACAAATTCAACGAGAGAAATTATTTATAACTCTCCGAAACGGAAATTCGAGGACGATATTTAACTAAACGCTCGTTAAAATCAAGTCGCGCGAGCGTCGCACATTTGACTTCAAACGCGATGTAAACTCTCCGTTGGCAGAAATAATTTATCGTGCGCTATAAATGTGATAAGCGGCGCGTTTCGCCTCGGGTAGATTACCTAGGGTGTGATTATCGGTGTGAAAAAATGAGTGGTTTAGAGAGGTGATCGACATGAGTACGCCGTCGTGGCGTATTTCGAGCGATTTTTCTGGGTGTCCAACATTTTTTTTAGAATTATTTACTGATAAAAAAAAAAAAGACATCGAACCAACTGTTTTTCAAATCTCTACGTCAGGACGCGACGAGTAATTTTACATTTGAAACTCTGGTATACGGTGACGACATTTATTTATAAGAAATGCCCATTTTGTATTAGCATTATTGTAAACTCGACATCTAGATAATCGGAAAGTACCAAAACGCGCTGAAACTTGGGGAAAAAACGAGATCGACGTGATGAACGACGCGAATAGGGATTACAACGATCGTTGTAAATCGATAATATTCGCAACGAATTGTGTCGCCATAATAAAGATAAAACGTTATCACAGTTTCCGAGGGTCGCCCCTGCCGTTATTATGATTTTTTTACAAGTCGGTGGGGTCGCGCAGACGTCCGCAAAATAAATAAAAATCTCACCTAACCGTAACCCCGACGGGGCGAAAAAAGCGTCGCTTTTTCGAGAAAAATGAAAAAACAAAACTTACCTTTTCCCCAGTGTCCGGGGGGGCCGGGCCGCCGGAGACGTTGCGCGCAAAGTCGACGCAGCTCTTGGGCCGGCGGCGCGTCGCGATTTCCCACCAGGGCACGTCGGACGGCAGCGGCGGCAGCGCCGCGGCGTTGTACGACGAATTCGGTCGGCCGCGGTGTCCGGTCTGTTGTTCCGGTTGTTGTTGTTGTTGTTGTTGTTCGCCGACGTGTTCGCTGACCGGTTCCAGGTGCAAGCCGACGGACGCGGCGGCGGCGGCCGCGCGTCGCCTCTTGTGGCCGACGTAGTGGTGCGGCCGGCGGACCGTGGCGAAGCCGTCGTGCACCGCGGCCGCGGATGCGGACTTGGAGTCGACGGACCGCTGCTGTTGATGGTACATCATCATCGTCGACGTCGAAGGCGACGGCGACGGCGCGTAACTGCCGAGCAGCATGTGGAGAAAAAAAAAACCGAGCGGATCCGAAAAGGAACGCGATTGACGAGCGGCGCGCGTCGACGACAGCGGCGGCGGCGACGGACGTGCGCTCGCGCCGAACGACCGAACTCAACTGACGGTCGGCCGAGGCACGAGGCCACGAGGAGCACGCGGCGACCCGCCGCCGCCGCGCCACTCCCCTCCCCCCCGCTCGACTTATAATTTTTCTCCGTCCGTCCCGCGTTCGCGTCCCGGAAATTTTTCTTCTTCCTCGTTTCACGTCTTTTGGCCGAAAGTGTCCAGCGCGGTGGCCAACGATTTCGTTGAGATACGCATTTTTTAACGTTTTCCAATAATTTCATATTAGGGCTTCTGGAAAATTTGGCCCCTACGTAGTGTTCGAAATTCTTAATCCGGCCCTGGATACAAAAATGTAAATGCGTCGGACATTCGATTTTAAAATTTGAACATTTGAGAGCGCCGTTTTGATACGATGTGGTTTGTTCGTCGTTCTTTTTCTATCTTAGTAGATACCTATTAATCACGTCGTCGTTTATATAAAAACTATTTTAGTTTTTTTTTTCCAGGTGTTTTGATTATCGTCGGCCGAGTGGCGAAAATTCTAGAGCACTCTATTTTAAAACTATGTCGTTCGTTCGACGTCGGTATCGCATTGTTTTCCACTAGTACAAGTCGTTTGTTTTTAATTTTTTTTTTTCAGACACGCACCCACTGCAGCTGCTTCATTTCCCGGCTGCCGCATCTTGACGATAATTATTATCGAAAACGTTCAGTGTTCGAAGATCAAAGCGTTCCGGTGAAACGTAGTTTTTTTTCTTCTACTCGGGACGAAAATCGAAATACTTTTTAAAGTGTTTCGAATAACTGTAACTTTTCGTCTGCATAACATTTCACGAAAATCCCACGAGGGTGAACACCGACATGTCGTTCTCAAAGTAATTCGCGCTTATAGGTATACATATTATAAATATTATAGGTACGGCGCTAAAACTACCGGTTCGACGAGTATTTTTTTTGTTTGTTTTAAGCGTGGAAAATATTTGGTGCGCGGGCATCCTCTTAATCGTTTTTTAAATCTCAACAATCGTCATAAATCGAAACGTTTTTTTTTTTCTCTTGCGTGTATAATACCTACATTATACGCGTGCGCGCATAGAAGTGTCGACCGTCAAAATTCGATTGTTATTTTGAAAATATAAGATTACACGCACAATGTAAAACGATTTCTAAGCGTTTTGTTTCTCGCCGGCGAAAACCGATATAACAATAATAACACTGTACATAATACAAACGTAATTCCTTTTTTTTTTCTATTCACTTCTCATCTCGAAACCGTGCAGTAAGACGCCGCCGTCGCCCAAGTGCTACTATAAGCCATGCCTCTCCTTCGACCCGAGGCGATGACGTCGTATAAACAGACGCAGCAGAACACAAAAGGCGGCCCCGCCGTCGCCGGACACTGTATAATATTATTATCGTTGCATTATTGGGATGAGAAGAAAAAACGAAAACACTCCGTAATGACCGACTATTCGACGCGTGACAATACGTCCTAAATGACGACTAAATGCTCCGTGTACATACGACAATACATGTATATTATGCAGTCGTATATAAATATATAATATTAACTCGTACAGATACGCCTTGTCGCCGCGTGCGCCGTGTCGTCGATGCACAGTGCCGGTGCAATCGTATACACGATTTAAGGGGGAGGGGGAGGAGATCGATACCCTCCATCGAGTTCGGTACACGAAAGGAAGAAAAAAATCTCAATAATAATATATATATATAACGCACATACGCGTGCGCAGACCCTAAAAGCAGGTGCATCGTGCAGTGCGTAAAAGTTGTTTATAAAAATTCCTTATTTTGATGCAGTCCTATTAACATATTACAGTTATTATGAAATTCGATTAATCACGAAGACACGAATTTGGGCGAGATATTAATCAACGTTTTTCCGATTACATCGTAATAATTTTAGTTTCTCATCTGCCTATATAGCCAAAAGTTTAAAACGAATTTTCATTTATAATACAACGAGTAAACAAAAACAGGGCTCCCGAAGACTTAAACATAATAGGTACCTGCGCGCGCGTGCACCTATGACAAAGCACAATTTTTTATTTCCCAAAGCGTGTGTACCTATATACTGCGGATACCGTTGTGCGAAATAAATTCCCAGCGCATAAAGTCCTGCAGAGGCGTACAAAACCCTAAATATACGCCATTGCGTCATGCGAATACGGCGCGCAAAACTCTCGAGAATGATATGAACGCGTATCACGCACGTCCTTTCCCCGTATAATAGTGCGTACGCGCGATGCCGACACATCGTATCCGACGGGGGTTAAAAAGGATTCGATTTTAAGCGCGAGGAATTTGCATATTGCAGATTCTTCGGCTACGCCTCATGTACGATATGTTTATAAATATGCATTAATTTAATATTAAACATATTTTAACGGTGTTGCTATATAATTTATTTTTTAAAATTAGTACAAAGATGGGTTTTGAAGCGCAGCATAGACCGGGCACTGTGACCAAAGCTGACCGTCGCGACGGGCGGTCGGCACGTTTGGACCGAAACATGTCAATAATGTAGTCGTACAAAAATAGTCTTATATAAAACTGGGTAATGGACCTCCGACGATAATTATTTTTGTTTTTTTTTTTTTTTTTTCGACGTCTATAGCATAAATGGTGAAACTCGATGTATCGCGATGGTTATGTATTGTTGTAATAGTAACGATGTCTATAGGTCATTAATTGTGCTAAATTGTCGCATAAAAAACCCCGCAATGCGGTTCTTTATTTTGCGCCAGCAATGGTTTATCGGAAGTAAAAAAAAACACTTATAGACACGTTGTCTATACAGTGTATAGCTAGAAAAATCACTAAATGGTAACGCGATTTCTTCGACCGCTGTCGAAATGTTTTATCGTTGAAATACTATATTCGCACTTCGTCCATAATAATAATAATAAATAATTTATAAAACGTGCCGATTTAGATTGTTTTAGGATAGTTACACGCACCAGTCGCGCGCCGTTGTACAAACATAGGAAATATCGAGTTTAATAGTTTATATTATATATTCAGTAAAACTGTAAAAGATCATTTTACGAGCGTGTCTGTTCGACGACGGCTAAAAGAACAGCACGTAATAATATTATTAGTATTTTATTGTTTCGAAATATTATAATTTTATCGTCTTAATTAATTCACTGCTCGGTTACCATTGTTTGTGAAGAACAACTTCCTTAATAAAAAAAAAAATAAAAAACACCGTCTACCCAATTATCTCGGGAATACCTATGCATATAATACACACACACACACACACACGTCATGTGTGTTAACAACCCGAAACCCCAAAACGATCGACTCAATATGATACCGAAAATATATGAACGACGTTAGACAATAGTATTCAAATAGTACATAATATAATATAAATATACTAATATTGATAGCGTAACAAAAATAATATAATAATTATGACGGTCACGTTTATTGTTCCGGAAGATCGTGAAGTTTAGAACAGAAGTCGAAATACGGGCTTAAGTATTCCATCGGCGCAGCACTAATATAAAGGGGGAAATAATAGCTTCATTATACCGCGCAGTATTACTGCATGTACACCGCGGCGCATCACTATATTATTTAGCATAGAACGTCTGTAGACAAACACCTGGCAATATATCTGGCTAGTTGGTAAATAACGTTTTGAGTATTCACGGTCTGTCCAACGCGAGAGCTGCCAAAACGAGTCTTATTACATAAATGTATACGCATTTGCGTAATTATAAGCCTTGTGAGCTATATGGTACGACGGACGACGCGCGACGGAGGGGAGAGATTTGAATACATTAATCTACTTATTCTTTCTCTTTTTTTTTATTTTTTATTTTTTTATTATGCCACCGCAAGAATAACGTAATTTCCTCTCCGAAAAAAAAATAAAAATATTTAACTTAATCTGTTATTATAGTTTTACGCACGCCGCGCGTGATGCGTAAATAATCTATATAATCGAATATTTCTAGTCTGTAAACACTAACCCGCTTAATGAAATCGGTCTGAGGAAAATTATTACAAATATCGCGCATTACAATAACAATATACGAATGTGGATTTCAGAAGTTTATGTGTAGGTATGCCAGATTTTTCTACATTAAATTTCCATATTTTCATATGCCTACCGTCATTATACGAGGGAAACCGAATTTCCAATTAGAAATCCGTTACCGCAGACTAATTTATACAATCATCTCAGCGTGCCGAGATGTTATCGGAACAGACGTAATTCGACGTGATTTACATATTTTTTAGAAAAAAAGCCAATGACGACGGGCCGGGAATTAAAGTCTATGAAAAAAAAAACCCTAATAACATTGAAACGAAGTAAGCGCGCGGCAAACGATGATAACAATTAGCATACAAATTACTCATTTAAGATTGATTAAATTACATAATGTACCTAGTATATGACGGACGCTGCATTCGCACGGTGCTATACTTTTTTTGAAAAGGAAAAAAAGGAAAAATTCTGTTACGCCTAAATTATTAATAATGATACTATATAATATCAGGTGTGTATCCGCGATATCCGGAATCGAACGTAATTACAATAATGGTCACCGCGAGAACTGGATATGACGATCGCGCACTCGATTCGAAAAACACCGACTATCATCATTGTAACCGTTTTAATTTTTTTCAATTGTCTTTAATTGTTCCGGGTTTCCTGCGCATCGTACAGTGACGAATACGCTATAGTATATACGCATTACATCGTAGAGCCGACTCTAATAATACTGTAATACTCGCTCGTTGAAAACGCTACACGCCGCCGCCGGCCGCGCGAACTGCAGCAGACGACGACGCCGCCATGATATATTGCTGCACTAGTGCACCACTGCAACCGCGTCCGTCGGACGTTCTCGGTCATTTCCACACAGGTTCGTATACACTATTATATTGTTGGAAACGTTATAATAGAATAACAACCCGAGAAACGAGAATGAATAATACACACACACACACACACATACGATAAAATCGTAGTTGCAGTGTTGCGGCAGAAAACTACGCCGCCATGTATAGAGAGGTAAAAAATATATATAAATGTATAAGGAACGCGAATCCCGTCTCGGTAAATAATAGTGGTCACGTTAGATTTGCCGACCGGCAGAAATGTATTTTTATTCCTCATCGCGCGGATAGAGAACACTCGTCGTCGCGTCCGTTCGCGACGCGTACGTATACCATAAACGCGTGCGGGAGTGTGGAAAAAAAAATGTCATTGATGATAACCGCCTCGCCAACGATGGAGATTAGTAGTGGGCACAACGGAACTAGTAGTTGTAAATTGGCTTTGATTGACGGACACACTATACATAGTTACGCACCGTTCGTTGACAATGGCTAGTTTTTTTTTTTTTATCGTTACTATTATTATTTACAGTTATATACTTTTTTCCTCTTCGAATCGCTGCCGCGACCGATCATTTTTACAATATATGACGTACATTTATAATATATATACTGCTGCTAGGGCGTTTATAAATAATACATACATACATATATATATATATATTAGAAAAATAGGTATATTATTATATGCGACGACGGTCTTTAACGTGACATTTTTATGTGGTTTTCATATTATTACGTATAGAAGTGCGATTTTAATTGGAGTTTAATAGCACCGAGGCAGACGCGCTAATGAAACCAGACGAAAAAATAATAACACGTTTTTATGTTATACAGATACGACCCCGAACGCGTCCGCGCAGAAACATATCAGAACACGTCAGGTGTGTCTCGAAAATTCGTTCGCGTACATCGACTCGTATTACTGCGACTCGGCGTTTCGACACGAATTCGCTAACACTGACCTGGGATAAAATGTGCGTCTTCAAACACAAGATGAGAGTTTAAAAGTCACAGCAGCCGCGGACGGAAAATAAATCCTAAAGCTGTTACGCGCGAATCTTCGAAACATAATAATGTATATTATTAGGAATAAAGAGGCGCACGTCGTTGGAAGTTTAATACTTATTACGTCGACGACGTAGGTATTATTATTATTAAATGATCTGCGTGGTAACGGAAACCACACCCGGCAACCAAGAAGATACCCTAATAAAATTATTCCCCTTTTGAAATCGCGTGCGCGTCCGAACGCGTTATCCGTGACGCGCAATATACGCCCCGCGACACAACAAATAAATATCCACCCCAAAACAACATCAAAAAAACTTGCCCAGAAACGTGATAAGATGTATTATATATTACGCGTCATTATAATGACGTTTATACATGCACGTAATTATTATAATTTATAAAATAGAATCCACATGATCGCATAGGTAATTATATACGTATAGGTATGCTACATAATATTATATAACTAACCGATGTATATTATACCGGTTGATCAAGCTATGTAATTAATATCCTAATTTTGACTTTTTTTTTTAGATCCTACTGTGAAATTAAAATCTCGTTTTTAAAAACCTTATTCATAAAAAAAAAACGTACCTATCTTACGACGTATATTTAATAAAACCCAGTAACATTACCCTTGAGGGTGTCGAATCGAAAAATAAATAAACACACTCACATATTATAATATGGTGAGTTTTAAAATTATTAAATTATAATGTAACGTAAACCGCCACGACGTATCGTATAGCTGATAATTGATACATCGCATCGAATTAAATTATAATATTGTAAATGGAAACAAAATCGTAGAAATATAGTAGAATTAAGGAAACGTTAACGGGATTAGTTTATTGCTCTCGTGTAAAGCTCGAATCACCAAACATTCTAGTTTTCACTGTTTATTATAGGAATGATTACAGCCGTGAAATTCGAATATTCGGTACCTACATATAAATATATTCCGCGACGTTTTATCAAGTCTCAATTTCAGTCTTTTTTTATGGTATAGGATTCTTTTCGAAGATGGTTTTTATTTGATTTATTATTAATGTAATAATGTGACATACTATTATATTCTACCGGTAATGAGTATAATAAATTTCTTAAGTAGGTCACTATACTTATCTATGTACAATGGCAGTCGTAAGGAAGCTCTAACAGCTTTTGAATGGAAGGCCCAATCAAATGTATATAAAGACGAATACAACATTGATTAAAGAAAATTTGGTACGTTTTGTGTTTCAATTATCAAATAGTTTAGATATCGTTTAAAGAATAGATGCGAATGAAGTTGTATTAATAAACGAATAATATACATATTATGAATGTACTGGCGTGTGATTCAACTGGAGACTTCAGTTTATAGGGAGGGAGGAATATAATTTTCAATACGATTTTTATAAATTGAAAAAACTTTTATACGAAGACAAATATGAAAACTTGAATTGAAAAATATTAAATACTATACGACCGTTTTGGTGGTTTTTTTTTATACTAAAATACGATACTATAATATTTTCTATTACTTATATAATACGTCGTGGAACAGTAATATGTATTTTAATTAATGTTGTAATTTATTCATATGATCACGGGCCGCTGAGTTTAAATCAAAAATCGATCGGATGACATCATAGATGTACATAAATAATAATTTAAATTTCTCGAAAAGTTATGATAATTGGTATTGTTTTCGAAGAGAGGCGGTCATCAACGAAACGTATAATTTTATTATTTCTGTACCCACATACATGACGCCAGACTCTTATATTGACTAGAGAGTAGAGAGTGTTGCCGCGACGAACAGAAATAAAAACGGCGATTAGCCGTCAAAACGAAAAATAAAACTGCGTATAAGCATTATATAACCTGCTAATATGAAAGGCTAACCTTTCATTATAACAAACTTCCGGCGAGGGAGTCTAATAAATCGTACGCAATTCACTCGTTACTCTTGTCAACGGTGTGGAAAATCGCACGACAAATTATAGGACACGCGCACCAGGCACCTGGTTATATAAAAAAATGTTACCGGCAACAACGTAAATTCTTTGATATTAACAATCATGTTGTAATCTATATATATATATACGAGTATATAGTACTTAATTACTCAAATACTAAATTTGGAATAGTGATTAATCTAATACTATATAGATGTGCAGTAATAAAAGATTTTTTTAAAATTCAACCTCTAAGGGGGTTAAAAGGGGTAATAGGGGTAAAAACGGTAACGCCCACTATATGCAATATATTTATGTTATACGATTAATAATGTTATACGATATAATTACACGGAACGTTAACAATCATCCCAACTTGGTGGGATTATCATTCAATGACAAACCATAATGACGGCCCAGACGATACGGGAGATGTATATATGTATATAAGTATATAATATGTATATATGTATAAGGTATGGGTACTCACGGGACGTCCGCCATTTTTTTTCCCGGCCGAATTTCACACGTTTGATTAACGCCGCAGTTTTCGAAATTTCGAGCACTTCACACGCGTACGATTTTATTCCCGTCACGCCGCGGCGGTATCGATCGGCGACGATCGAGATCGAAAGGAAAATGTTCGCACACTGACACGATCGTTCGAACGAACAAATTGACGACGAAAAATTCACGGAAAACGCGGCGCCATTACACGACGACGGCGGCGACAACGGCGAGAGACTAAACGGCCTACGGGCGACGGTCGCCGAAGAAAGACAATCGTGGTTCCGGCCGGTAAGTGCGTCGGGTACCAGCCCGTATACCGAGGTAAGTATGCCGGTAAGTATGCGGTAAACGCGGTAAACGATGCTTTTCGTTCGTGTACATATATTTTCTTTCCCATGACTTTCGGCACGTGATTATACGAAGACAAAGAAATTGCATCGCCTCGACGGCGGGAGCGTCATGCGTTCGAGCGTTATGATATAGAAATAATGCGTTTTTTAAAGTAAGACGTGGTCGGAATACCGTCGTTATTTCTTAGGAAATGTCGACGAATACAAGATTGACGGCCTTACCGACGACGTAATAAAATGCCTAAAATAGATCGGAAATATCGTTATTTACTCATAGGCAACGACGTACGTCGATTTCTAATAAATCGATGCGAAATAATTCGAATTTCACAGCTGAAACCGTCGTAATTCATCCGTACACACTCGTAGGTTTCTAATTACATCGAATCGTCGTCGACTAATCACCGGGGCGAGGACGATTTCGCGAGAATAATAATTTTCGCTGGCCCGCGACCAGCGCGGCTCAAAGACGACGTTTTAAACCGACGACGGTTCGACGTTGGCCACACTGTAACGCCCGACACTGGCACGGTGTTTAATGATTACGGCGTGGCGGTGCCGACACCGCCGATTTATCGATTACGAACAATTTTATTCTTATCAATGTTTTTTTTATTTTTATTAAGTACTCGCGTGCCGTCAGACGTTAATGTTTCCAAGTTTCGCGTCGTTTTACTATTTTAATTATTTATCTAGTCAACAATCAAATAAATAGAACCGATAAACTGATCGATCATGGCTAACACGGCGAAGGTAATACGCAAAGGCTTGAGTAACAAGAAAGACTACTTAATCCACACGTTAAAAAACGGCATGAAATGCCTATTAATTAGTCAACCAGACGAAGAATCTAAAAGTACCGCGCGCGACAAGTCCGAACTCGTTAAACCGCCCGTCGCCGACAAGTGTGAAAACTACAGTTCATCGGCAAGCGACGATTCCGACGGTTCTTATTTCAGTGACGAAGAAGATGAACCTCGAAAGAATAGCGACTCGTTTGCAATGTCTCTGTGTGTGCATATCGGCAGTTTCAGTGATCCCGTCGAAGCCCAAGGATTGGCACATTTATTGGAACACATGGTGTCAATGGGCAGTAAACGATATCCGGCAGATAATCATTTCGATAAGTTTCTCTATAGAAAAGCAGGTTATTCAAATGCCGAAACGGGATGCGAGTACACAAACTTCCATTTCGAAGTGCCGATGGAATATTCTCAAGAAGCGTCGGACATATTTGCAAGTATGTTTCAAGCTCCTAAATTGGCGACAGAATCAATTGACAAGGAAAAACAAGTAGTAGATTCAGAATTCCTCATGGCTATTACTGATGACGATAGTCGCATACAGAGGTTTGTACTATATTAACGCCTGTTTTGATAACGTACTGTTTATAATTTTAACATTTTCGATTAGATTGCTATCGATATGTGCTGATGAGGAGAACCCTGCTGGACAATTTTTGTGGGGTAATTTGGATAGTCTAAATCACGAAAATTTAGATGAAATGGTTGTGCAATTTTGGAAAAACAATTACTCTGCCAGTCGTATGACTCTGGCCGTTCAAAGTAAACAACCAACCTATGAAATGGTAGAATGGATTGATAATTTATTTAGCGAAGTACCTACAGACAACAAGCCACCACCAGAATTTAAAATCAGTCGAGAACCGTTTCGTCCAGAACTTTTTCACAAAATGTTCAAAATAGTATCAGTAAGTTCTACTAAAAAGATTATATTTTCATGGTATTTACCACCAGTTATTGAGCTTTATAAGATTAAACCTTTGGAGTACATTGCTTGGATAGTTGGTCATGAAGGCAAAGGAACGTTGATTAATTTTTTGAGGAAGTTAAACTATGCAATGGAACTAGAAGCCGGCGTTGAAGATGATTTCTATTGTAATAGTATTTATAGTCTATTCTCTGTGACCATTGAATTGACTGACTTAGGTTTAAAAAATGTTAATGAAATAATTGAGTTATTTTTTGGTTATTTGGACTTGGTCAGAGAAGAAGGAATATCTGAAAACATTTTTAAACAAATACAGATTTTGGCAGAAAACAATTTTAATTTTTCTGAAAATAAAACTGCAATTGATCATGTAATAGAACTTTCTGAAAACATGTTAATATACGACGAAGAAGACTATTTAAGTGGCCCATCATTATTCCATGAATATTCTCCTGAAATAATTTCTAAGTTTTTAAACTTGTTAACAGTGAATAATGTTGCCATATTCATATTAGCAAAAGAATTTGACAATACTGATTCGTTTGTAAAAGACCCAACTTTTGGAACAAAATATTTAGCAGAAAGTTTCAACGAAGAATTAGAAAACAAGTGGTCAACAATTAAACCTCATCCGTTCTTCCAAATCCCGAGTGAAAACCAATACTTAACGACAGATTTTTCGATTTTACCTCAAAGTTTACAGTTGAAATATCCAAAAAAAATAATTGAAAACGAACACTTTGAATTGTGGTTCAAACAAGATAATCAATTTAAACTGCCCAAAAGCTATGTTATGTTTAATTTCATAACTCCACTACCATCGAAATCATTGGATAATCACATGACTTTGGATTTGTTTTTAGACAGTATTGTATTTTTGTTATGTGAAGATACATATCCTGCTGTGATGGCTCAACTCAATTATGGTATTCGAGTATTTATTAGTGGATTCGAATTGACATTTAACGGTTTCAATGAGAAATTACCCTTACTCATAGATATAGTGTTAAATTGTTTAAAGAACTACGAGAGCTTGATGACTGAGGAAATATTTACCATGGTAAAGGATAAAGCCATCAACAGACTTAAAAATAATCAATATGATTTGGATTTTGTCCCGTCTGATTTTAAGAACAGTGTCATTCAAGATCCTGACTGGAACGTAGACAAACGATTAAATTGTTTAAAAAATTTAGAATACAGACAACTCTTTGCATTTTACAAACAACTAAACAATTTTTACTGCCGAGCATTAATACAAGGAAATGTAAATACTGACCAAGCTATCAACATTTGTGAAAAAGTTACAACTATTTTAAATTATCAGCCCCTGGACAAAGATAGTTTTCCAATTGTGTTAATAAAGCGGCTCAATCAAGGAGATTTCCGAATAAAAATGCCAAACTATAGTCCAAAAGATAACAACTCTATAGCTTATAAATATTATCAGTTCGATAAAGATGAAATAAAAAATTCTGTGAAGTATCATGTCCTTCAGTCAATGATGGAAGAGTCTGCATTTGATGAACTACGAACAAAACAATGTCTCGGTTATGATGTGCAACTGAACGTAACAACAATCTACCAGCATTATGGATTTTATTTTAAAGTGGCACATCAGAAAGATAAATTTGAAACGATATACGTGTTTAATAGAATGGATGAATTTTTGAAACAGTTTTGGGAAAACTTTAACGATATTGACGAAGTTAATAAAGTGAGAGATGCATTAATTGCACTAAAAGCGTCGCCTGATGATTGTTTGGTCCAAGAGTTTAACAGAAATAGAAATGAAATTCTGGAAGAACGGTTTAAATTCAACAGATTAGAATTAGAAATAGAAGCACTAAAGGACCTAACGTTTGAAGACGTTAAAAATCTAAAATGCGGTTTTCTCAACGGCCGAGTATTCAGTGTTGAAATTGTTGGTAATAGTGATTCAGAAAACATGAATAAAGATAGTCCACCGATTAAGAAAATGTGTTTAGAGGAAGACGAAAATTGTACTTACATCAAAAATATAGATGAGTTTAAAAACAGTCTGAATCCCTATTAACAGATTGATAAAATTTTATTTTTTGTGTTCCTGTTTTTATTATGTAACATTTACTAACAAAAATATACTTATTATTTATTATTATTTTTCATTAATTATTGCACATTGCGTGAATGAAAGATTTTAAAATCGAAAAATTCCTTAAAAACAATATTAATAAGATGTTAAAATGTAATCGTTTTTATCGAGATGAAATTTAATCAAATTAATTACTCGAGAGTGGTTAAAAATATTTTCTAAAAGACAAAATTAATTTTAGATTAAATGTTTTATTCCAAACGGGATGATCGATTTTAGGAAATTAATTTTGTATAATTTTTGGGCCAACAAACAAAGCTAAGAGAAATATATTTTATGTTAGAGTAAAATCATTTACAACAAATTCTACAAATTCTCCTATCCAATATATTATATATTTTACTCTAAAATGTTTAGTATTGTCCGATGATTGTGTTACATATTTATGATTCAATTTTTAATCAAATTCTTGAATTTGTTCATCATCTCTATAAATACAGTTAACGAGATGCGAATCAAAGTCAATGTAAACTATGATTACCAAAGAGTAGATAGTGTTTTATCAACAAAATAAAATATTAAGATTAACTAGTAATGTTTTATAGCTTGTAACAGTTTAAAATGAGAAGAAATGAATTCATTTTAAATCACGAAATCATTTTAATTAATTACATGTAAAACTTTGATTTTCAGCCAATTAATTTCTTTAAATTTTAAATGAACAATATCGTTAATAAATGCACTGGGCTTTCTAATACCACAGGCATAAATTCTGTGATAATTAATTCGTAATAAATATAATACATTATTTTTCAAATGTTATTGAATACATTAAAATCCGATTTACTTTGTGTTTTATAAGGTTTTCATACTTCTAAGAGAAGAATCGAACCAATTTCATTAAAAATTAAGGGATTTTATTGTCTCATAATTTGATTAATAATACATCATGAGACGCACTGACTAGACTTTGATGATAATGTAGTTAGCCAAAAGTATAAAATACTACTCACATCAGACGCATATTGATGCATGAACTTCAGAAATAATATAAATTTATAAAAATTCAATTAATTCTTGCGAATATCAAGTTAAAACTTATATTAACAATTAGACTTGTCAACCTTTGACCATTTACGATTATAACTAATAGTGTTATTGAACTAGCGCAATACTTTATTTTGTTATTACTATTTGTTTCTATCAAAAATCACTTAACTTAAACTAAAACAACAATATTGATTTTAAACTTGATAAAAAAATATTTTTACTCACGTTTGTTGAAAGTTGACTAGTCAAAGTATGAACCTTGTCCTGTGCTTCGCTTAAATCTCTTCTTAACCGTCTGACTTCTTGCGCCTGCTTTTCATCAGCTCCCATTCCACTGTATAAAGACGACGATCCCGTTGATATCAGACTCAAAGCTGATCCATGAGCTAGAAAACCAATTAAATTCAATACGTTTCTTTGTAGTTATTAAACAATAAAGTTTTCATAAAAAAATAAAACAAACCATCGTCGTCTTTTGAGTTGATCTTGCTCATTATAGAGGCAGCGTATGGAGATGTAATGACCGATCGGTGGTTTGGTTGAGGAGATTGAAAATTATAACGACTAGCTGGTGTTGGGCTAGTTGGTTGTGAAACATGAGGGTAGGTGCGATGTTCAGAACGATTAGAGGATGCATACGGTATACTGTAGTATGAATCCGGTTCGTCTGAACGTTGCAGCATAGATGGGTACAATTTTTCAGATTTAGTCGATCTAAAAGAATAAAAACATAAATTAATAATCAATAAAGAAACAAATCTGTAAATAATAAGAATGTAATATATATATATTTATATCAATCGGTGATTATAAAAGCTAAAATAAAAATAAAAATTCCTCAGAAGTGAAAAGCAACAACCGTGAAAAAATATTTCAATATTGAAAGTGCATTTTTTTTTTTTTTGGCAATTTGCCTACCTTGGAAATGTCCGATCTCTTAGATAGCTGCAAATAAATTTACAGCATTAAATTTCCCCAAAAACATATCTGTTATCCAAAATGTAATAATAATATTATATTATTTTCATTTATAATATATAATATAATAGTGTAAAGAATTAAATAACCAATGGATTTTAAAACTATCAACAATTATGTAAAATAATGTGAATCCGTAGACAATTATACACTGTTTAATAACCTAAATATAATCGTAGAATCCACAAAAAAAAATATATTTTAATTAAATTTCTAAACATAATTACATAGCCATAAAACAGAAATTTATAGTTAATTAAGTCTCACCCAAACTTAAGCCAATAACACTGAAATCATACTGAGAAGTCCCACGGAAATCAATTAAAACACTTGAAGATTTATAAACAATAATAATATTCAATCATTAATGTTACCTAAAAATCAAAAAAAGGGGAACTCCCACCACTTACCCACACCACAAGATCCCTTAATTATGTCTGTTTATTACACAAAGGAAATCATCCTATTAGAGTATTAGACTGTTAATTAACCCCGAAACAACTACTTCCTACAAATTAGCAATGTACAGTTAAAAAATAATTATCATTTCATAGATAAATTAAACATTCCTCGTGGTAATAAAATGATATCGTTAGACAAAAAACTTCTCTACAGGTCTATTCCTAAATTTGAAATTTTACAAATACTAAAGAATAAACTATTAAACAATACAATGGACTTTAATATGATAAATGAAGCTATAATATCAGCTGAGATAATCGTTAATAGAAACTACTTTCTTTATAATGACTAAATTTATATGCAAAATTATGGTTTCTTAATGGGTAATCCATTAAGAGGGCGCCATACCCGCATGTGTTATCTTCATCTTACAATTAATGTTCAACATAGCAAATTTGCGTTTAAAAGAAGCAATTTTGTGTTTAGCTTAAATATTAGAGTCAAATGACATATTTTCAAACTTAAAAGTAAGAACATTATCTAATGCGTTTTCTCGTCATGTAAAATGTATCATGTAAAACTCAAATGCAGTTGCAACAAATTTTACATAAGTACAACCAATAGAGATTTTGATACCAAGTACAGAGAATGTATTTCAGAAATTAATTAAAATAAAAACAACCCAAAATCTAATTTATTAGTGTTGTTGATTATATACACTTTAATTTGTTATTACTTTATTGGCGAGTTTTTTTTTAGTTAAATGTTATAAATACTCAATGATTACTCATTGTCAAAACTGATATATTTAATAAACTCTAGGCTGTGAATTTTTAATAATTCTTTAAACTATTATATTATATATTGTGTTAAAAAGTAACAGTTTGAGAACAAATGAAAAATTCAGTTAAAAAAAAAAACAGATGTGCCACAAACCTGATACTGTTACTCCTCGATATTCTATTCGATTGGCTAGGCGACGGACTAGTATTTGGAGACGCAGAAGACATTATTCTGGAATGGGTTAAACTTGCTCGATGATGAAGTTGTGCAGGAAGAGATTCTATACTATCTGCTTCAATCATACCTCCTTTATGAACCGGAAAAAAAAATAAACGTAATTAGTCATCGAAATAAATATCAATATATTATGATCAAAGTAGTATACCTATAGCACCAGTCCTAGAAGGCAGAGAAGCTGTATAGTGTGGTGGAACAGGACTATGTCTCATCCATGTTCCATAAGGGCTACTCATTTTGGCTTCTTGTTCTGACTGATTGGCCATAAGTCGTTCCCTCACACTCTGTGACAGTTGAGTAGCACTCGGACCGCTAACCGAATAAGTCTTCATATCAGTTTGAGTCCCACCGGAAACTTTCACCTGAAATCGTGGTTATAAAATATATATTTTAAACAAAAGTTGAGGACATTAAATATTATTGTTTTAAATTACTTTCGTCCTAGGAACGGCTGACACTTGAGCAGTTCTCGGATCACCTTTACCATTCGAACTGGATGTGGATCGTTTAACATACCCAAAACTCTGAGGTACACCACCTCGAGTCTTAGTTTTGTCACTCCTATCACTCCTATCACTCCGTGATTTTCTTTCCATATAGTCCATGTTGTGCAAATCTTCACGAGATCCATCTAAAAATACATATTCTTAGTATTTCAATTTGAGCCACTGATCAAATGATATTTGTTACCAGTCGATCGTTTTTTATCCGTTCGCCGTGGACTTTGTTTGTCTCGCACCCTTTCAAAATCATTAACTCTAATTTGTTCTGCATTTTTACCGGCTTCAATGTATTTTTTCCATTGCGAAGATTGCCTAGTAAAGAAATCAAAGATAGTAAAAACATGACAATATTATACAATATATAATAAATAGACTGTCATTACAAATACCTTAAGCTTGAGTTATTCAACTCGGTCTGCTGTCCGCTATCTGACTTCTTGACATGGTTACGAGTAACCACTTTATAGACAGGTGCCACAGGTGTAGGTTCTGGAGGGCTGGTCGGAGGACTAACGTCGGGGCCAAGACTTGATGAGCCCCCGTTAGGGCCCACATTGAATCGATTCAGCTAAAAAAAAAAAAAAAACGATAATATCTAGTATAACTTGCTGATTGAATATACTGCAATCGAAAACACTGTAATTTAATACCTTGACTTGTTGTTTATTCGCCGATTGCAATTGATTTGGCTCATTTATTTTTGCATCTAGTCTGTCGATTGAAACAACTCTAATAGAAATAATAAACAAATAAATCAATCAATCAATAAACTTATGAGCTAAAAAAAAAAAAAAGGAAAAGGCACCAGACCAATAATTAAAATTGAATAAACAAGTAAATTAACAGATAGTTTTGTTTTGAATACATGTAATTTAAATAGGAAGTGATTAATAAGATAAGTCAATTACCTAATCCAGTTGCTATTCAAATCAAAACATTACCTGCCTATTGATAACTTAAGAAAGCGATTGTGTGTTTTGAAATAATTATCGTCACACACAACCGATTTGGAATTGACTTATAAATAACTCACCTGTGTTTTAAATTGATTTGATTGTTGTTCATCAATTGCACGTTTTGTTTGTGGACAACTGCATTTTGGTACCTCGCTGATCTGTAACACACAAACGAACGGAATCGACGTTAAACACCGCGTAATCCAATAACACACATGAATCGAACGAACGTCACCTTTATTAATATTACACAACCATACACGTACGAATGGGGGGGGGGGAGGGGGATATCGAAATAAATAACCCTATATCTAAAAATTAAAACGAGACGCGAAACGACGCGGTACGAAATTCAATAATAATAATAACAATAATTATGAATGAATTTAATGCTATCTAATCACACTACGCGGACACGACGACGAGGACCACTACACCGGAACGTTATACGACTACTACTGGGGCCAGGGGTGTGTTGTTAGATCCCGTCCTCGGATATCGACACCCTCCCTAGGCACAGACGAACCGCGGCGCCCTCTACCGCGTCGGCACCACAACCAAAAGGATTGTTCCTTGTTTCCGTAAAACGGCGTTACGGAAATACGCGGAAAACAATCGTTTTTCGACGTCTCCGGTCCGCGGCTAGCTCACAACACCCCGCGGGGGGGGGGGGGGGGTCCGTCGGCGAAACATCAATTTTCCCATATTTCGGACGGAGAGAAAAATAATAATAAAAAATCGAAAAGATCGATATGGCACGTTTAATAACGCATGGTAGCGCTGCGTTCGTCAGTAGTCACCGCCGTTTTGTCCCAAGTGTCGGCGGAGTACACCGTCGCCAACGTTGGGAAGGGTTGGGTGTCGTTCAAGGTCTGGCGAAGGGTAGAGAGTATAATCGATGAAGCCTAGAGGGGCATTCATCCCGCTCGCGTGATCACAATATTACGAAATGATAATATGATTATTGTGCTAAACGAAAACATTCGACAAATTACGGTTCGAATTAGACGACGATTATACGAAATACATAAATACGTACGAGTATATGTATTGTGCTCGAAGCCCCCGAAATAAAAGGATTGAACCGATGTTTATTATTAATATTATTCGACGGCATTCGCGCATTATCGAGGACGGATTCGATTACGTAGCGCCGCGAGTTTAAATCGAATCCGATGAATATATTTTATCGCGTTTCAATCGTACGTTCGCGCGAGAAATGAACATTTCCGGCGAAACACAATGCGCGACGTTCAACGAAAACAACTCTACTTCGACAATCGCTTCGATTGAATGCATTCGGTCCGCTAGATAATACACGCGCGGGTAGGCGATGGTGGCATATATGTATATGGCTACCTACGGGTAATATGATCGCCCGTTGTTCGAAAAGCTTTTGTGGAGTCTTCGAGTCCGGTATTCTCTAGACTTCAGCGAAAACGTATCGATATGAAGAGAGCGTTCCGTTGTGAAACTTACGTATACGTTTGTTATTCGATTAACATGTGCAACGCGGAAATCTAGAATGCCAAAACTTTACGCGATCGATTGTGCAACATGGGCAGATAATTAAAATACACAGACAAACCCGTGCACGCGCCGCCGTTGTGCGTCTGGCGGTGTCTAAATGCAATGTTCACATTAATTATTCATGTACTGTATACATATATAAGTGTATTTATACGTCACTACGGTATACCACTATAAAACAGTATATTATACGTGTTTAATTTTGTTACGCATGGCCTGTTTATGAAAGATGACTCATTCATAAAAAAAAAAAAAAAAAAAAAAAAGGCAGTTCAATTACACCCTTTCAATCACACGTCCAGTACATTATGTATACAATAACCACGCGAGTGAAAAAAAAAAAGTATCGAGACAGCAAAAAACCAAATTGTTTTCACGCGACAGACGTTTTACTAAAAATCTGAACACAATATGGCATAATAAACGCACGATGATGATTACGTGAAATATTATGACTCGTCATCGATTAATAAATAAACACTCGATTTACTGTATTTGCGCATATTAATTGTCTCTGTATATAATATAATATATTAGACCACTAGAGACGCAAAGGAAATGTTTAGTACGAGGAGAACAACAATCGATTCACTGTCGACTCACTCGTATTACTCGCCATGCGACTTATATTGATCTGTTTAATCTGTCGAGAGTGATTTATATCGTGGCCTTCCCTAGGGACTCGTATTTATATTTCCTTTGATGCGTTTAAGTTTCAACTCGAGGCGAACGTAAACAATTATTTAGTAGGTATGACGCAATAGTTACGAAATCGATTTTTATCACGGGGGGTATGTTTGTTATTATTTATGTTTTTGTATGAAACATCAATAACATAACAGTTGAACATTCCCTACTATATGGTATACCGAAGTAGGCGTGTAAATCAATAATGTATCCAGTATACTGTGAATATTAATGAAACAAATAAATACATTTTAGTAGAATTATTATCTTCGGTTTTTTTTTTTTTTTTTTATAAGTACAAGAAAAACACGTTTTTAGATGATTTTCTTATAATTACAGCTTAATAATTTTGATTAAAAAAAAATAATCGATGGTTAATTTAATATTAATCAAAATGGTTAAAAATTGATAACTGTACTCTTAAGCCAAGCTGAGTAAATCGAATTCAAAATAATAGTTAAAATCATAACCACATTTGGATATGTTATGATTATGAATTTTGTTTAAATATTTTTTATTTTGGAATTGCAAAATGGTTAGTTTAATTAGAAAATATTACCCGGTAGAAAAAAACAAAACAATAACAATTTAACAAATGAACTTTTATGATTTCAATTTATGAGCCGTCGTGCAGAGTTATGTGTTATTTTTCATAAGATCAATTTATACAGTCATTTTTGTAAAGACTCGAGTAAAAATGTTTACACATCAGAAATACACTTAAACTGTTTATAAACTTATATAATAAATCCCAAAAACATAAACAAAAAACAAAATAAGGCCTTGCCTTATGCCCAAGGAGAAATTTATGAGTCTGACTTCATAAAACGAACAATGTTTTAATGTTTTAAAGAGTAAGTTTTATATGAATATAAATTTTACCATACACCAATATGATATATAAAAACGTAAGTTATTTTACAGCTGAACTTTTTTTATTTAATGTTTGTTTTATTAAAAATAGGTGAAATCATGCATAATTCAATAGAATTTACTCTTGAGTATTTAAACAGAAATATTAGAATTTGAAAATTATCAAAAAAGGCTAGTTAGGATGAAATATGTATTACTTATTCTGAAAATTATTTCAGTACAAAAATGTAATTTTTTAAATATAATTATAACATCTATTTAATGTGCAATATTGGACAGGATACAGAAGAGATCTCTTTTTATAATACTGAAAAATACTAGATATTGGAACTAGTGCATTTAAAGGCTCTAATTTTTAACTAATTTCAACAAATATTTATTTAAAAATTTAAGCAACACATCAAAAATCTATTGATTGATTGAATAAAACTTTTATATTAATTTTCTTTATATTTATGATAAATATTTAACTGGTAATTTAAATAAAAATTTGTTGACTGTTTAGAACTATTTAATAGTAAAACTCACCAAAACATTAATATGTAATATGGTAACTATGGTAACATTAATATGGTAACTCGTTAAAAATATATTTTTATAGAAAAATGATTACATACTTTGAATCGTTGTATACTGGTCCTTCGGACATGTAACCAGGATCTGTCGCTAGAATTTGTCTTGACTGAATGTCATATTGAAGAACATCACCATCAGATACATAACCTACAAGGAAGACAGTTAATGTCAATTGTTCATTTTTTTTTTCTTTACAATAACATAACAATAGTTCTGGCTGTCAATAAAAAAAATAATATGAATTGTTAATATATACCCGATGATTGTTGTCCGTAGTCTGAATCAGCAGATATACGTTTTTCTTGATAATTACCATTCATACAGTTATTTTGAGCCATTCCTGCAAAAAAAAAAAAAAATGAGTCAAATAATTGTTCGATTTTTATCGGTTTTCTGATATTTTTGTGTGAATATATAAATTGATTTTTTTTAATAGAATACAATATAAATCATCTGATGTGAGCAACTAATACACTGCACTACTTAAAAATTAGTGGGCCGAAATAATTAATAGCATTAGTTTGGTATGTCCAATAATAAACATTTAAGGCTAGTAACAAAACAATTTAAACTATACATTTCCTCTAAAACGTTTAATTGAATTTAAATTTAATTTTTAATTTTCTCATACATATTTCGATTAAATACACAGGGAAGGCAGCTGTCTTTTTAATGAAATTTTTTTTTAATATTTACAATGTCCACAGTATTAAAAAATACGCATTAAAGTATACAAGGTGTTCCATAGAGATTTGACAAATGCATTACTTTTGTTCTATGTAATATTCTACAGTTAAATTGTTCTTTTTCTTTGAATAATTGTAATAAATAAAGTCTTAAATCGATTTTAATTATGAGAAGATTAAACAAAAAAAAAAAAACTGTTAAGTAACTCATTGAGCAAATATAATTTCTAGAAAAAATTTTGTATTTAAAACTTTTAATTAAGTTGATATATTATAATTTTAAAACAATTTTTGAAGTCGGTCAAAGTTTAAATACTTTTCTTACCAACCAATGTAATGTACTATCATTAATGACCGTTGATGTATAAAATTAAAATTGTTCGTAAAGTTCAACATTTTTTAGAAAGTTAATAGTTAGTTGTTGCGTTAAATGTGTACCACAGATAAGATTATAAATTAGCTATTTTTCATTTTGAAAAAAAATATATATAAAAATTACATTTATTTTAATTCCTAGTTAGTTCAAGTAACTATAAAAATAAAAAACTTAAAAACATTGAACAGAACCAAACTTATAACATTTGTCAGGTCTTTGTGGAATATCCTATATAAATATAAAACAATTAAACAATGATTAAACTTGAATTGGGAACAATTACAACATGGTTAGCGGTTAGTCTGTAAATATGATATTACGTTAGAGGTTATAGTTACTGCGTAAGTGTTTTATTTACAATATACAGACAACAATTTGCAATTATTTGAACGTATTTAATTATTGTTATTAAAAATGGCATATTGAGAAATGAGAACTATTTTTCCAAATAATTGATCAATTTTTCCCTTTTAATTTATGTTATAAATCAGCATTTTTTTTTAAAGAATTAAAAAAATGAAAAAATCTATGTTTTAATACTTATAAAACGTTCATAATTTTGTATAAGGATTAATTTTAAAGATCATAATCTCCTCTGGCAAGAAGTCCTACCCACGTTTATGACAATATGCTTGTATTATTTAATTTCTATAATTTTATAGTATAATTTGATATGTACGATTTATTTATGTAAATTATGTGATAAGAAAAATGTTAAAATAGCATTAATAGCCCTATAGCCACAAATATATATAAGAGGTATATAAAATACACTTTAGGTAATTATTGTTTTAATAATTAATTTGAAAGTAACTTCTATTTAGTTTTATAGGATTTATTGAAACATTAATCATTAAAATAATTATATGTGTATTATATAGAGACAAGGATAGATTATAATTAATAATAAAAAAGGTAACTACTTAATTTCGACTGCGAACATCGGCAGATTAGTGATAAAACAATAATTACAAATCGTTAAGCAATTTTTATATCAATTATACTCAACGTAATGTGTTATAATAAAAATTTAATTTAATCATAGATAGTTTAACGATTTTCACCTAAACACATAGAATTTAATCGATTTTAAAGAAAATATTATAAACATAAAACTATTCGCATTTTAATTTCGATACGATTGGAAATTTAATCAAAATACCTAAATCTGATGGTATAGTGCGGTGCTGGGGTACAATAATTGATCTTTTATATCCTCTCAACAACGGTTCCATCGGTTTCACATTTAAAGCCGGATCATCATCTTCCGTAAATGAATGTTGTTTATCATGTTTTATTTCATTTGGAATTAAACTAGAAGTCTGAAACAATAAAATATACCGAATTAAACAAACGCACAATAAAAATTATCTTGCAGAACTAACATTTCCAGATTTTATAGGTTCACTACTTGTATCTAGTGGTTTAACAATATTTTTTTCTAGATTGTCATCGATTTTTTTATGTTCTGAATTTATCTGCTGCATCGGTGCAACGGTGTGTGTTGGTTTTGCCATTCCCTTGACGGTGGCTACTGGTTTTGGGATGCCAGTCCCGCTAAGCCTCATTGATTGGCTTTGTGATAAATCCATAGTAGACGAATTAGTTAAATCTTCTTTATCTGAATTTAAAATCTAACAAAAGAAAATAAAAAACCAATTATGACCATACATAAAAAACTGAATATAAATGTATAAATTTACTTCGACACTTTTTCTTTGGGAATTTTCACATTTGGGTGGTGTAGTCGATTTAATACTAATTTTTGAAAGACGCGACTCAGCTGGAACCGGTGGTCTTGCAATTTTTTTCCTTAATACTGGTTTTGTAGCTTCGACGGTGTTTTCTTTTTTCTCTAGACTATAAAAAAATTCAACAAAATTAATTCATACATATTCGTACATTATATTGTTTATGATTTGTTGATCTCGAATAAAATATATGTCAACGAGCAGTGCCAATTTATATGAATAAAATAAAACAACATCACGAGATAGTTGTACATACCTAGGCACTGTTTTTGGTTCGTTTGAAAGACTATTGGACGAATCACTGCGCTCAGAACGAGCAGAACTAAATCCACTGGAGCTCGAAGTTCTTTTCGTACTGCTGATAGCTAAAAAAAACAACAAAACAAATTGTAATTTGTCTAGTGGTGCTAAATTGAAGAGCTCTTGTGCTCACCTTGTTTGTTGGACTTTTCCTTTTGATTGGAAGAGGCTTTTAGCTTTTCCAACAGAGCGCTGTTTTTCTGCGCAGAACTGTACGGACTGGCGATGCTGGTCTTGACGGGCACTCCATTTTTTTGACTGTAAACGAGGAAAAACGATTAAAAAAAAAAACTGTTAATTTCCCGAAGTCGACGGTGCACGGAAACGAGCAAACGATTGCTTGGTATTTACCTGGCGTTTTTGGACGAAGCCACCGGTGTCCTCGCGATGGTTTTCGGCGACGGTATGAACGTGTGCGGACTGGTCGATCTGGAGCTACTGTTGGACGTGCACTTGATCCCCGTGTACGGGCCTGTGAACGACGATATTAGAATAGAGGAAAAATTACCGGGAAAAACCGGCCCAGGGAACACGAACGGCGACTTGGGTGACTGACGAGAGATGTGAATAGTCGACGGGTGGCGACGGCTGTCCGTTCGGTCGACGACGATATTTGACGATAATAATACCGTTCGTTCGGGAGAGGAAGAACGGAGGAGAAGAAACAATCGGAAACGTTATCGTCGGCGCCAACGAGCGAGACGGTTGCGAGAACGCGTCGTCCGCCGGACTGACGACGTGACGGACGGACGGTCGGTCGGTCGCGCGGGCGACGACAGATAAGAACCAGCCGGGTGCGTGTGTGTGTGTATTATTGTGATAAGAGAGCAACAGGCGCGTATGTTATTGTGTAATACGCACGGAGTGTGACGTCACCGGCAGGAAATGTCGAGAAGAAGGGTGCGGGCGACCGACGACGACGATAATAATAATTATTATTGTCGTCGGTTCCATTTTCTAATGGAAAGCGTTTTCTACGTAGCCCGCTTTCCGCGAAGGGTGACTCGACGGACAGACGAGCGACGGCGTGGGATGCGAACGAAACGCAATATACATTATCGTCGTATCCTCGGCGGCGGCATTATCGCACGATCGATTTGTACCGTTTTCACTCTTCGCAATGGTCACGTAGTAATCACGTTGTATCGTAAAATTATAATAGTACATTATCGGCGTCTAAATACACGCGGCGGCGTATTTTCGGAAGGATTCCCGGGTCCCGGACCCCCCTAGCCCCCCTGGAGTCAAAAAAACGTAATCATTATTTTATCTACGGCCGGATTAAAATTTTTTACGTAATAATACGTACACCTTTGTGTTTACGAATTTTCAGTACGAAAAATATTAAGAAATCGGGTTCAAAACTCACGAGTATAGACTCGTTATGCTACTTACAGAGAAAGATGACATTACACCTAATTTATATTATGTGTTTAGTGTTTACACGATATATGTATTTATAATTTATATTACGTAATAGAGAAACGATGGTAAACTTAAAATAAAAGTTCGACATCAGCACGTTAAACACATCCTAGTTGAACTACCTCTGTTTAAAAAAAAAAAATGATTAGCTCCTCCCGAAGAAAAATCCTGGCCTCGCCACCGGACAGACTCCGTAACGGGTTAAATTTTCTCCTCCTCTCGGTAAACGAAACGCGACGCGTTAAGAAATGAAATTTCAAATTGTTTTTTTTATGTACTCTCGTCTATGTACAATAATAGCGAGAGTGACGAAATCTTCGACGATTGCGCGACCCTTGTAAAATGGGTAAATTATCGTCAGACACCCCGCAGCTGTTTACGCATATAATAGACCGGAAACTGTTGTGGTTAAGTAGGTACACACGCATTGTTTCGTCGATCGGAAACAGTAGTTCTGAATTTCGTATACTTGATTACATAAGTGTTTGTATCATATACCTGCGCATATAGATTTGGTTTTTTTTTGTTATAATTCATACGGTCATGTCGAAATCGTCGATTGTGTCGGGACAGGAACGAGACACGTTTGAAGTTTCCAAAATTCATAAAAGCTATTGTGTTTTGTCGACGTACGCGTGCGTCAATCGAATAAATAGTTACTAAACAACAACAAAAAATCGCTATAAAAGTAAACGTTTTACCAAAAACTTTTCTCGTAAGATTACAGTCTCTCGCGTTCTATGAAAAAAGCACAATTATTTCGAGAGAAAAAACAAGAGCCCCGGCCGGATACGGTCGCCGAATGTTACCGGTTCCGAACGTCTACGCGTGAAAGTCGCGTTACTCGTTTCAAATGAATTTCGTAAAAAGTTTGAAGTCGATTTTATGGGTCGACACACGCGCGTTAGAAAAATCATTCTGAGCGAAGGCCGGTGTAATCTATCCGCTCGGGGTCCTAGGTAATATGCGGGCGCTAACCTTTACGATGAAAAAATAAAATAAATGTTCGCGAAAATTATAAAGTGGATGCCATCGGAAAGCGTCTACTGTACATGCATCGCGCCGTCTAATGGTATGTTGTTAGTGTTTTCCCCAAGACCAATTATACGCAATAATGTGAGGCGATCAAATTCGATCTGATACGTGTAATTAAACCGAAATTACAATAATTTATACCGGTCGGACAGAGAGATAATTACCCGCCATTATTGTAAAACAAAAACGAACTTTTCCACGTATGTTTGAAATGTTCGAATGCCTCTGAATAAAATAAAACGTCGGGTGTTTAAAACAATTTGGTCAAGGTTGACATCGAGTTGTGCGAAAATCATATTATTCGTTTTAGACCAGCTTTGTATGTTCAAAAACAGACGAACGCATTATGAAAGTTTTTCCTTTGTGCGTCGTGAAGTGTAATTATACTCGAAATTAGAGGTACTAAAGAAGACAATCATTAAAACGCTCGACCGACGTCTAAGTATATAATCACGTAATTAACCTTAAAAAAAGTTTCTTCGAGTTGAACTAACGAGACGTTATAGGATTAGGTAGGCGCTCACGGTTTCGAAAGTTTGCCGAGTTCAAAAAAATAATTAAGTTGGTCGTTCTTATCGAGTATCAAAAGTTTAGTTAATTTTTAAACGAAAAGTAGCTATCTACAAAAGTTCGAGTAGCTTACACCGATATAAGAACTCGGAAAACATTTTACAAGACAATAGGTTTGTATTTAATTATCGGGGTGTAAAACAATTACTATTGTCACGTGTTACTTCTTACTGGACGGGAACACTTTTTGAATTTCCGCATAAAAGAACGTAACTCGAACCGAAATTTATACCACCCGAACGCCGCCTGTATTGTAATAATGCTATTACCTACGCAGAGACTTTAATATCTTTAAGCGGGGCTTGTGTTACGCGAACCGTTTATAATTTAGTAACAACTCGCGGTAATAAATTATTATTAGCCGCAGATAATATTATGGAAAAAAGAAAAATTAGTTCGTAAACCTACTCGTTCGTTTTACAAAACACTCGAAAACATCGCCCGTAATAATATCATATTACAAACACTTATTATACGCGACCGCACAATACAATAGCCAATAATAATAATAGTAATGATGACAATAAGATTAAATAAAAGTTCCCACGTCCCAATCGAATTTCAAATGCATATTGTACGGTGCAGTGCGCGGCAGGTCTAAGGTAGGCGGTAGGTGTATATAATATATATTGTACTCACTGTTGATGGCAGCAGGTGTATTATTTTGCAATTGATGAAATCTCTGAGCGAACGGCGTCGGTATGTTCGTGATGCTTCCCGAGTGCAGGGTGGGTCCAGGAAGCCTGCGATAACAATAGAAATTAACAATAACTTTGTCAGCGTAAGAGTTGGTAAAGAAGAAAAATATATTATAATATATTATTATTATGGTCTAATAATAATATTATGTATAAGAGTGGGAAAAAAAAAAAAAATCTCCGGCCATTGTCGAGTGCAGGTACGACAATAGCGTGTAATTATTACAAATATAATATATTATTATGATATGGTGTGATTACGAGCGGAACCTTAATCCAACTTCGGGAGACGTCGGGACGCTCCTGGACCGATGTCGACGCGCACTGTTCGAATTCCCCATTGGAACTGAACGCCGACGTCTGGGGTAAAAAGGGATGAAGGGTCCGCGCGCCCTCGCGACGAGCGCGTCCACAATGACGTAATTTATTTTCATTTTTTTCCTACCCCCCCGACCGCGTGTCGCAGCCTCTCTTTACTCTCGTTTCACTCTATTATTCGTCCGGACGCGCGGCGTTTATCACTCGCGCGTTTCCTTCGGAACATTACCTCGATTGCTTCATGTCTGTGGGTATTCTCGACTTGGGGCCCTCGCCGCAGGACTTCTGCTGTTGTTTCTGCTTTTGTTTGTACTTGGACAGCGCGAAAAACAGGCCCAGTATGGCTTTCAGGTTGCCCTCCTTGACGTCATGGGCCGTGATGCCGTCCAACGCGACGCCCAGTGTCTCCAACAGGTCCAGGCAGCTCTTGATGTTTCCCAACTGAAAAACGCACGAAAACCCGTGAAAAAGTCGTGAACGAAAAAAACACCGGAGAGCGTTCGAAATGCCTAAAAAGACCAAAAGATATGCGTGGATATTTCGGACGCGCCGACCGACCGAGAGCGTTTTCGCGTGTTCGTCCGCGCGGTACGTGTACTACATTGCGTTTTTCAACGGTCACCCCTACGGTTTTGTAAACGTTCACGTGATTTCGCGCGATTCGTCCGGGGACACGCGGGTGTGTCGTCACGAGTGCAGCGAGTTTACATTGCTTTTACCGAGTCATTAACTCGTTAAATTTCGCATGCACAGTGCCGTTTTGGTTAATTAACTCTGAACGAATTGAAATCAAAAAAAAAAAACCCCGTCGCCCGGAGAAAACAACGTTTAAATTTGAATTTTTCAACAAAAAAAAAAAAACGTGCAGTAATATAACACGTGACCCCTTCTACGGTGTCGAGAAAAAAAACCTTTTAATTTTTTTATTATTTATAACTCACACAATCTGTAAATTAATTATCACAATAAGCTGGGTCGCTACAATGTATTTTATGACATAGGTATGTCATTTGAAAAAAACAGCCACCCGACAGCGACACTTTATAAATGGGTTTTAGGAATTTTGGTATTTATTTTCGTCGTACGTTTCGGGTCTAAGAAAAAACCTACATCGAATTCAAGGTCTCGCGTTCGGAACGTTTCGTGTTACCTTTAAACTTTGAACGCGGCGTATTTTATAATTATACGTCTTCGCCGCGTATGTGTACGTATAATATTGTGTATACGAACTATCTCATTGTATCATTGTATTCAAATCGAAAAGAAAAAAAAAAGAAATTACTCGTTGCTCCGTCTATTACACAAATCCGATCGTAACGCCGCCGCGCCGCGGCCATTGTGTCTTCTTAATGATACATTATATTATAATATTACGATATTGATAATTTACGAAAATCGCCGAATACGAAATAATCGACATAAACGACACGGCGTCTTGCCCTTTGCCCGTGATATTTATCGTTTTGCTCTCGGGACGGTTTTCGAATGTTTCTCATTTCGCTATACGATCACGCCGGCTAATGATAATAACAGTCGGTATTTATAATATCAATGCGCTACGATAATAACTCGCGAGCCCGTAAAGACCTTATGCGGCGGCCGTCCTGTCTGACCTATTTTATATATATATACGTGTACGCATAAAGGTTCGTGTAAGCCCGTGATGTAACCGTTGATAATAAAAGAATGACACTTGACACCTGACCCAACCCGACACCGACACGAAATCTAATATTACAGATGATGTGGTGGCAGCTGTGCGCACTTTTCGCCGACTTTCAAATCGCTACGGATTAAGTTGTGTTAAAACGTACCTATCTGTATATAATATAGACGCTCGCGCTTACTAATCACCATGCGAATCTCTACAGGCCGCGACGCTAACGGTTACACATAATAAAATGACGCACGCCGAGTATTGCGTTATAATAGATTGAAAACCATCTTTCATCGCGAGTCACAGCGGTGTGATACATCACGCGAAAAACGTAAAGAACGGATTATCAGGAAAAGAAAACGCACGCGACAAAAGCTCGGAGGTCTCGTGTACGCGGACGACTCTGCGCCGCCTACGACGAGTAGTACAACGGGGAAGGGGGGCGGGGCGGTATACTTGACGAAAACGAAATTGTTTTAGTTTCTTTTCTTTTTTTTGTTCATAAATTATTTATTATTTTTATCTATTTTTTTTTGTGAGAGAGAGAAACGAAACGTGTGCGCAATTCAAAATGAGGAATTTTTTTCCGTTTGTTTTTCCACGATGTATTCGACATTGCGAATAACGATTGTGCCTATTATTGGCGAATCGCATGGGACCGAAGGGTTTACTAATACGATCGCGTATAGTGCCTGAAAATTCAAAAACATTACTTCTCCGCGATTTATTTGTATTTAAGCCGTCCCCCCGATAATAATTTATGAAACTTTCGAATCCCGCGAGAGAAGGAAAATATTAAATTATTAATTCCTAAAGTTTCGTTGGAAAAAAAAAAAAACAAAAGTCACGATCAATAAGTAAATAGTGTGGAAAAAAAATAACATACATGTCGCCGACAGCTTTTCTGGCTTTACACGTCGTAATCCGTGTCTGTCCGCATTGAAAATAGCCAAGAGATAATGTACGCCGGCGTACACTTACCTATTTAATATATTATGAGTTATGGCGTTTTAATGGTGTGTTATTGCGTATCTACTCGTGTCTCGTGTATGTAAATATAATAAAAACCAATTGATAAGTGTTGTGTTTTTTTTCGCGATATGCCCGTTCGAACCACTGCGCTATTCGGAGAAACCACTTCGTTATTGTAATTGCCAATTTGGTGAATTTATTGATTTCGCGTGATAATGAATTTTATTCAAAAATCAAAATTAATGAGATGCACACACGTCACACATATATATATATATATTTGATTAATCATTAGCGTTCAAAGTGTGAAATTGAATTTCGCATATATTTCAGTCGTTAGCGTATTGCATTCGTGTGCAAATGCGTTATGTACTATATTATGTATGTTTTGCATGCTATAAGCGCGGTTTACGAAAAGTTTATGAAATTATACAAAAAACACTAATTGCTAATCATCAATATTAAATTGTATCTCTAAAGGACCTAATTTTGATTTTTTTTCGATAAATATTTACTTTTAGTAATTACTTGAATTTATTATAGAGTAGCAGTACCGTAAATAACCACGACTCGTCGTAAATTTTTTTACTCATTTTCAATTAAAAAAAATAGAAAATTTTTTCCACGTTAGACTTTATTTTAGAATTAATGCCATCTTTTGTTGTTATATTTTTATCTCACGCACAATGTTTTACCCTAGTTAAAAATTCGATTTCCCACACAATAGAATTTATAAATCATATTTTTCAACACACATTTATGCGTTTTTTGCACGCACATTTTGTTGTTGTTGTGAATTTTAAATTTACAATTCCGTTAAATATGCCGACGATTCCGTTATTGTGGTCAAAAACCGTTCAGATGTCGTACGATATTCACCGAATCGGTTTTGAAAAAATTCGTAAACGCGGAAACGATAACATTTTTTTTACGCAATTAAAACGATGACTCGAAACCGTATTCGCGTATATTCCATCGGGCAAAGTATAAAAGCGGATTATTGTTACACCGGCACGATATAATTCGATTATTATTAATTATTGTTGTTTGCACACCGTTCTAGTATGTAGAATATTTATAACAATTTATAAGCCCCGGCCGTCACTGTACCGAACCAATTCGCGCTTATATGCACGCTTTTGAACGTCGAGAAGTGTCACTAAAGCTTTATAAATTAATGTATTGTGCGCGCGCATATAAAGCCCCGCGCGGTAGTTTATATTTATAAAATGATTATAACTATTCCTGTTGGCGGCGATGGCCATTGCGGAAATGCGGAACTATTCGGTCGTGAAGTCACGTATTCAATTTTTTTTTTTTTTTCATAATCCCTGCCATACACGCGCATTACACAATACATGTTTAATACACTTGGTTTTTAGAAGTGATGAATACCCTCGCCGCACGACTACACTGCTCTGTAATTTCAAAATTAGTTTAATTCACTTCAAACGAATAGGATAACCGAAATCACGCGGCGTTATGGCATTACGGAAAAAAAAAATCTACCGAGCAGAGCCGGCAAGCTCTTTGGGTTAACGATAATAAAATAAAAAATAAAAGCTCTTTTGTCACATCCATAACGCAAAATAGTTTTAATAATTTCATTTTTTTAGTTTTTCAAAAAAAAACGCTCGTTCTAGTTTATTATTGAACACACGTACCAATAATAAACAGTATTAAAATATGTGTATGATAATTGTATGATCAAACAATAACTATACCGGGCTGCTGATAAATTATACGGCGAATGATTGTTTTTCGTCTGCCGATTGTATATACGAAGTGGATCATTTGGAAAAAATAACTAGGCAAAACAAAAAAAAATACGATATTCAAATGCGTTGTGTGTTGAAAATTACTATAAAATTTTCAAAACAAAGTAGATACCTACTCGGATATTTAGTTAAATTCTTTATTCGCACTTTACTTCTGAAATAATACACCTATGCTTTGATTGTGTCGCGTTTTCACGTATTCGTTTCGACGCACAGTGTAAACATTAAACGCGTCATAAAATTATTCCACAAAACGTTAAAAAAATATTAAGGAAGTTTTAAGGTTTTAAGGTCGAGGAATTCAAACGTGAAATCAAAATACTATAATTTCAATGTTTTCGTTTAAAACGCACGCGGTCCGTTTTCAACGTGCATTCCACCGATCGACATAATATTTTTACATCGATCGTAGTAGTGATTCGCACCGATCTCATCGACATCGACGAGATGGAATAGAATTGCCACTTTCGACACGAGGACGATACGAGTGTGCAGAGTATAATAATTATTATATTCGATTCACGGTAGGCGGGATACCTACGTAATAAATATTTTTCGTCTTGGCTCACGGGGGAAAGCAAGCAATAATTACACTGTGCGTTGAATAACGAATCGGAAAAATTCCGACGAATTTTTGTCATTGATATGTACGCCGCGGCGTTACAGATACATTACATATTCAAGATAGGTCAATTTTTTATTTTTTTTTTTTTTCCCTTTCAAATTTTCAAAACAACAAAGATAAAATAATTTATTTACATAATACGTAGGAATTTTTACTATTATATTATTTCTACGTCGTCGTTTTTATTTATTTATTTATTTTTTAGTTTTTCGAGCGAAATTTGAACGGCCTCGCGTTTTACGATAACACGACATACTGCCTACTAGATATTATAATACTTTAAACGTTTGTGCACACACATATCGGGATGCAGTAATGCATTGTGTGTGCTATGCGTACGTATAAAATGCATATTTAACGCGCCAACACAATATACACACACTGCAGTGTGGGGCAGTGTACCTATATGCCGCATAGAATTCTAAGTAAACCGATCTCACCTCGTATTATGCGCGTCGTGCGTATGAAAAATACAAGCATATGCACTTATATCGATTTAAAAATTCGAACAATGACGCTTTGAATTTTCGAAAATACGACTTAGCACAATACACGTAGTACACAATGTAAGAAGTAACTAATAAATGGCCTAGACGCTTCCGAGTAATCTCGTCGGTGTTGTAACGGTCGAACTTTTAGAGTCACTTTTTGAAACGATTGCCAACAATAAGGTCAAAACAATATCATCGGTAAGAAGAGAATACGTGGTATCATAAAATGTCGGGCTGTTAAGTTACAATATTTAATAAACCGCAGTTACAATAATTATAAACGTACCGACGGACGACATACCAGTACGAATACCGACGGTTAGAAAGTGACATTAAAAAAAAAAAAAAAAAACTTTATAATGTTTATTGTTTATGCATGGTTCGTTTGATGTTATTATAATAACGATTTTTTTTGTTTTTTTTTTTTTTTCTATCAAATATATTAATTGAAAAATATTGTTCGTGGCCCACACTCATATTATCATAATATGTTATAAAATATTATGTTGTTCTATCGTGCTATTTTATCAAACGCGCGCGTACTCGTTGAATACTATATTAGTATCGACTAAAATAAAGTATTTGAAAAATATGTTTTCGACGGAACGTTTTTACTTAACATTTAAATCGAACGCCCATTGAAAAAATCGGATTCGACACCGAGAGAGAATAATATATTTCCTCGGGAAAATGAAAAAAATTGTTTTTAGTTTAATTTAGTTTAATTTTTTCAATAACATTCAATAAGTTTGGTTTTACGCATAAAAAAAAACATCATGATTCATGATGTTTAACAGTATTATAGATAGTTAATATCAATCAAAATTTATGAATTTGAAATTCGTCAACAGTACTTTACGCGAATTACCTAGAAAATAAGTGACCTAATATTATAATGAACATTGTGCGTTCGTAGACAATGAAATCGAATATTATAGTTGTTATTTGTTTTAAATGATTCGGCTATATGTTTGCTAGAAATCCCTATAATATTTTGCGGAGAATCCATTGTATAAAACAACGATCACACAATAAATAGTTGATTGAATGCAGTAGACTACTTTTGATTATAAAAAAAAAAAACTAAAATTAAAAAAAAAATAAAAATACATTAATAAAACCAGAGAAACCCATGCAATGCGAATACAAATGAAACAAGTTTTATTCGCATACGTGCACTATTTAACTACGGAATGACCGATGAACAAAAGGGGAACAAAACAATGTAATGACGTTTGTCTCTCTTTTCATCGGTTGTTTTTTTTCCCCCCTATCTCATTTGCGATCGAACCGACTTGGTCTATTATAATTTGTATTTAACCAGAAACTAATTTGACGGAACAAAAAACCGCAAAAAAGTAACCAACGGCCTTGATAGCGATAATAGTAATAATAGTCATAACGTATATAATAATGGTACCTTATGTTCTCATTGTTGGGATGTTTTATTTTTTTTTAGATCGTAATCTTTTCATGAAAATAAAATGAATAACATCTGTAACGATAAAATATAGCGCATTAATTGAAAAGCGCGGGCAATAATACACACAAAAGTTTCACTAACGACTTTGAAAAACGTCGCGTGTAAAAAACCACAGAAACAATATTAAACGTTTATGTAATAAAAACCCAGTGCAGATATGCAGTGTATATTATTACCCCGTGGCATATGAGAACAAAAAACTACGTCGAATCCAACTCGAGTGAACGCGGTTATTAAAATCAAATAGGTAATTGAATTTTATTAATATATTGTAAAGAAAAAAAATGTAAAGCACGAGCGCGTCGTACCGATGCGTTTTAATGAGTTTAGATGTAGAACAGGACATTGTTTATTTTTGTTATCTACAATAATACACGCACACGCTCGTACAAAATAATAAATCGGCCGAGCGAACGTTATATTAAATACGACTGTGATTTATCTAATAGTAAAATCTAATTCTTGAATCAATTCAGTAAAAATATCGTTACGCGACTCCTATGGATTTAAGACTAACGAACCCATTGTTTGTAAACGGCGTAAACATTAATAGACAATAACATAAGCAGCGGTAGGTATGTACTATATAGACGCGTATATGCATTATGTACATAATGTTTATGTAAGCAAACAGTAATTATTATCTAACGAAATTTATTAAATCGCTTCGTCTGGCGATTTAGAGAAAATCGATAAAGCCGGGGGCGCGCGCAGGAGGGGGCTTTTTTCGCCCAGACGTATATACTTTTTGAACGCCGCCGCGGTTTTTTTTATCGCGACGATAATTATTTTTAAAGTCCGTCTCGACACATCTATCGAAAAAAATGGCAGAAGAAATAAGAGACAAAACAAACATTATTAGAGGTGAAGAAAACACATCGCAGAGAGAATAATCGAACGATATGCTGAGATTATAGTTAAAATAATCGTATTTCGACGATTTGATCAATAATAATTATTACGGTTTATACCGTAGAATTACGGGAGGTGTCCCGGTTTTTTCTTTTCGCGGTCGACGTTTGGATACGTCATCGAAAAACGACGACGTCCGAGAAAGAGAACGAGGAAAATCGAAACCAAGGACTCCGCGGCCCGTTTCGCACGAGTGGCATTGGATTCCCGCCGCTGCCGCCGAGTAATTCAGACCGAACAATAATAATACATTATTATTTCCAGACGCGATTGATCGGTCCGAGTGGCGCGCCGCCGCCGGGCCGAGATAATAACATACGAATCCCGTGTATTATTAATCGTTATTTAAAGGACTCGGCGCGGCGTTTTCGGTCGCCGCACGACGGACCGAGGGTATAATACGAAAATAATGACACGAGAACGCCACGACGAATAAGCGTCTCGAAGCGTACGCGTGTAGCTGCAGGTATATAGAACGCGTACGAAAAAAAAAAGGAAAATAAGATAGCCCGGGCCCCCGCGAGGTTCACGACGCGAAAATAATATTCTGGAACGGCGATAACGGTTAGGTTTCGCGTCCCGCCCGCCTCGGAAGAAGTGCAACGATGTGATTAAAAAGTGATTTTTTTTTTTTTTAAATCGACGCGTCGTGCGAAAAACACGCCATAGCCTCGTCGTCGTAATGACACGTGCGCACTAGGTAAAACTAATAGTAAACGACTCCCGCGGTCGTATTATCCACGACATCGGCGCGTTTTCATTATTATACAAACTCGGTTCGCTTAGAGTATATACTCGGCTTTTTATTAGTCCGTTACTCCGTTTAAATTTAATTGCGAACCGCGTAATCGCATGCGCACGTGCGCGTACGTGTGCGCCTAGAAAAAATTTTCTATATAATATAATAATATCAAAGTGCGGAGACTTTGCTCGCGCGCGCGCGCGCGTGTGTGTGAGTCGTTTCTGAGGTGAGCACGTCGCGTACGACGTGATTAAAAATAGAAGCCTAGAGAAGAAAAGGGGGAAAAAAAACCAGTAAAAAGTAGAAAACCCCTCTAGATAAATAAACATATAGGTAGTGTTATTCGTACGTTTGTAAAATATATATGCCTCGGAGGCAACGACCTCTCGCGCACGACCTGCGGGAAATATTTCGAGGTTATAGGTCACTGGACCGCCGCCGCGTAAAACAATAATATTGCCTCCGCACGCACGGGATTTCGAATTGTTTTTGGTTTTCCTTGGATTCGTCGGACGTATGAAAAACGTTGTCCGCGAATCGTTGTATCGACGCGTTCGCGTCCTTCGTTGCGCGCGTAAACTCACAAACCGTTCGGACCGCGTGTTTATCGATTGCACATCCTTTGCCGCGGGGACCGCAGAGGACGTGCAGTGTTACGTAGAAAAAACGATCGCGTCCACAGTTGTTCGACACACGAATAACGTCCGGATTTCCGAGAAAAATAGACACTGCACGACGGTTTGTATCGATCGAATGAAAAGGTCCTTTTGTTATGCCGAGTAAAAGTGAAAACCGATACGTCTATAGCGATAACAATAATATAATTATCAGTCGGGAAAAGACCGATGGCGGCTGGTATTATAGTAGCATCGCGTCATTGTTACTGACGTGGACCATCGTCGACACGGCGACGACAAACAGCGATAAAATGATTAATTAGATATCATTCTCGTAGGCGTTAGTTTAATATTATTATTATTATATTATCAGAGCTGTTGGTAATAAATGATTACGCCCGAATACGATCGATTATAAACATTTTTCTGTGCGAACGTTTTCGGGAAATTGTTTTTCATTCGAATCGCGGTTAAAAAAAACTGTACGTTTTGCCATTTGACATTCCGTAGGTTTTATTTTATGCGTTCGAAACGAGCGCGCGCGCGCGCGCGAGAGAGAGAAAAGAATTAAAAAAAAAAAATTGTCGAAAAAAAGAAGACGCGTTTAAAAACCAACGTTTAGTATTTTTGTACATTATCGCCCGACTTATAATAATCCGTGCGGTTCGTCACGTGTTAGGCGTGTAAATAATAATAATATATTGTCAATACAATAAAAACTTTATTGCTCGATTATAATATTTTAATCGATCGAATAAATTGAAAATTAAATTTCACGTTATAATTATTCGTATTCACGAGTACCGCCGTTTCGGACGAATTTGTGATATTATATTTTTTGTGTTTACTATTTACAGTTTTACTTTTTGTTCTTTAATTATTTCCATTATTATTCGCCCTACTAAATCGTTATGACTTGGCATTCCGTTGAACAACTCGTGATTAAAATAAAAATAAAAAAACATTACCATAAAAAAAAATTAAACGATTTTATTGCTATCTCGTTTCAAGCGCGCGGAAGAAAAATATACGAATTTTTTATTTTTCTTTTTTAACAATAATTATCCAACACATCCGTTTTTCATTTTTACGGGTATTTTTAATTTTTATTAAATTCCAAAAGGTTTCAATTATATGTATGCATACATATGTATGCACACATTTAGACACTGCCCATGACGCATGGTAGTAATAGTGTTCCATTGGAATTCATGATGCGAGAACCGAAGTAGTGCTTTAGCGCTCATCACAGAACAAAATATGATCTAATAATATGTCTTACGAGGACGTTTTTAAGCGGACGTAAATTAGGATGATAAAATAATTATCAATATTATAACGACTGATAATAATCGAAAGCGAATTGATATCGAATAAAAATCAAACGACAAAAACATTAGTTAAAATCTAATTTAGTTTAGGTCGGATTGCGCGGAGGGGGAGTGAAATAATTTCTAAAATTCTACACCTGCGCGTTTTTTAAATTGCATAACAACGGCCATAACGGACGAACGTTATTACCGTAACGGTATTGGTGTATTATTGACGTATTGTATTATGAACGTTTTCGTGCATGCTTTTCACATTAACCGATACGTATTATATTATTGTTTTCGCATTATAAACTCGGAGTGCAGATCTTTTTTTTTCTCGAGACGAGAACCAGACTACAATGATGTGGACCGCATAAAAATAAATACCAAGGTTATCCGTGACAAAATTGACAATTATTGTTCTCTCTCTCTCGTGCTGTTAATGGTCGAGATGAAGTCACAGGTTTCCATCAGAGACGTGACAATTTGTATTATTTGGCGAGTGAGCAATGTTGTCTAGGTACATTATTTATCGTTAAGAATTTCGTCTGACCAAAAACTCAAAAGTAGTTTTGGCCTCAGCCGTGGCAATTATTAATTAAACGTCGAGCGCGATTAGAAAAATAAGAAGAAAAACAAAACAAAAAAAAATAAAAATAAAACTGTTAAAGTTGACATAAAAAGCACGATTAAAAAAAAAAAAAAATGTAAATAATGATTATTTATGCAATTTATTTTGTACACACAATTGAAACGCGCGCGCGTGTGGTGTTGTCATTTCAATGTTATGAATAGGTAATTTAATATTTTGTTTCCTAATTATATTAAAAATCGTCTCGAATCGTATTCGGCTGGTTTTTTACGTACACGTAAACAGTACTCGAGAGGACGAGGTTATTTGTTCGAAAACCGTTTAGTTCACACCTATTAGGAGGTAACAGTTTTAACTCGTTTAATGCTATTATTATATTATTATGTGTGTTTTGCTAATTATTCCCGCGTTGTTGTATAATTCGCCGTGAAAACGAAGATATTAAAAATGGCTATTGTTTAGTACTTTGTAAGTTACGATAATTTATTACGCCCGCGAAAAACAAAACACTAATTATTACCGATTCGTTCACGTGACATAATATTATATTATAATAATATATTATACAGCACGCGTGAAATACGGCGCTCGTTGGTCTGATTTAAAGACTAAATTGATATCTAAATCGTTACCAGTTTTTAAATACGCATTTAACGGGCAATATAAATAGTAACAAATAACGAAATAAAAATAATATACGCCGCGCGACTAATCCGGTCAGGTAAGCTACCGACTAAATGTTTGGCGACTCGTTTCAGGTATGCGACTCGTGTGTGTGTGTGTGTGTGTAATCTAGCCGAAAATACGATTCAAAATGTATTCGACAATCCGCTCTGTACGAACGGATGTGTCATAAATAGTGTATGCGGTAAAAAGAGTGGGTAATATATTAGGTATTATAATATTATAGAGTCGCCCGAAAATAGCAATCTCGGCGAATCGATTTTCCTCTGATCTGACTCGAAGCGATTTTATTATTTATGACGTGTAAATACGCGCCGAGAAAATACGTAAAAAAGCTATTGTAAAAATAATATTCTCATTATCAACCTTTTCCCCAATTATTTTCATATTATACTTTCGTTTTCGTTTAATTTTTATTTCGTTTCACGTTATTTTTTTTTTTTCGAAGGAGTAAAAACCGTTTGTATATTTATAGATATTATTTAAAAATCAATACGTGCAGTGCCATATAGTAAATAGGAACGCAGTGTGAGAAAATGATCAAGAGATTGCAAAATGTACCAAATAAGTACAGAATGTTAAAACGATCGTTTTAAAGTCGCGTGCTATTTATTATCATTACGTATTATAATATATACAGTTACACGAATGCATTTTTCTCAATTGCGAACAACATTTATCAAAACTAAGTACCATTGTCGTCATGGCGACATGACGCACTTAATATTTATTAAATTATTGTGAGAAATTTAATATTTTATTTTAGAACGCAGGAATAACGTTAATAGTTATGAGAAGAAGAAAAAAACCATAAACGTAATCCGATTTAACGTATATCGTTAAACAGCCCAACATCACCTATTAATGTACTCGGTTTAATTTAAAAATTACATTTTTTCTTTTATACTATTTCGATAATTTTTCTAAAAATCTTCGCGTTTCCATATTATACGGTTTATAATCGAAAGAAATTATTTTTTAAATCACAGTGAAATAAATCGGACGAATTTTGAAACAGAATACGCTTGAGAAATGTTTCATTTAACGTTTCAAGTAATATACATTTTACACACCGCATCAGTAAAATGTAAATATTCAAATTCTACGATTAAATATGGAATATTTTTACGAGCATTCGAAAAAGAAAAAAAAATCGATATTTATGTGTGTATGTTTTTTTTTTTTTTCATAAATCGCACGGACCGCACTGTAAAATATTGTATTTACTGATTATTTTTACAACGAATGGAATTATTAAATAGCCCCTCGATACTATTATTCGAATATTCGTCCGAAACGTTGTACTTAAACACTCGACGACACCGAGGTATTACAAAATGTTATTTAAAAAAAAATACAAAGCTAAACGATGAAAATATTACCGTTCGAGAAACGTACGGTTTCTTTTTTATTATTTAGTAGGTTAAAACAACACACGATCGTGCAAACTATTTTTAAATGCTAGCCAAAAGACACTTACTGGTTAAAATATCAGCGCGAATCGGTCCCGAACGCTTCTCTCCTATCCGCCGCCGCCGGAGATCGGACACATTTTCCAATCGATTGAAGATCACGGAAAAACTCACGAGAGCAGACGAAGAAGAAGGAAAAAAAACACATCGAGAATTCACAACACAAACGTACGTCTACGGTCCGCAGACGATATTTAATATTATTATTTTATACGCGATTTTACTATTTTATTTTTCATACGAACGCGAGAACCGGTCTATCCGCTGGTACAGTTCACGGCACACTGTTTCTCCACGCTACGGTGTGCGCCGACACCGACACCGACAACATAATCGTATGGCAGCACCCACTATTATTATTATTACTATTATTGTTTTTTTTTCTCTCCTAACCGTTTCGTGTGCCTACTTATTAGGATTGTAACGTCACTTAAATTTCATCGATTGGCTACTATGTTATGTATATAATATATATATATATATATATATTATATATGTTATTTATATACGTATGACGTGTATTACGGCAGGCACTGTTAACCGTTCGTAGTGCGTAAAACAATGGCCGATGCAGGTGTCGACGGTGTGTTTATGTGTTGATGCTAAAATCAATAGGCGTGAGCAGCGTTTGAAAATTTAAAAATACTAATCGTGTGGCGCGCGCGAAACGGACAAACCGCTACGGGACGGGCGATTTTTACCGTTTATCCGTATTATATTCGTAATGGAAATACGATAATGTTACGTCGCGACGAAAAAGGACAGAGTATAATATTATACTATACACGCGCGCTATAATATATTGTTGTTATTATTTTCGTTTCTGCGTTATGATATCGCATTACTTACCAATGTTATTATTATTATTATTATAGGTATTATTGGACGAGCGCGTGCTGCAGAAAACGAAATTACGCAATATTTCGTAGTTATATGGAATATGTAATATATGCGCGTAGAGTTTACACCCATACACTTGACATTGACCGACCTCGTTCGCAGGTAGGTCAGTTTCGGCGGTAGTGTTTCGCGAAACTAAAATATAAACACTGTACCCGGCGGCGGTGGCTCGGTAGTCGCGGGCAAGGCGACGGGGTCGATCTGCCCAAAACCGCGATCGGGGGGGGGGGGGGGGGGCGCGCAACGTTTTACATTTTATTGTCGTTTGACATAATATCATAACGCGCGACGAGAATATTCAATGGAAAAAAATCGATTTGTCCGATCGACAAACGACAGACGTACGCTACACTCGAGTGCCGTCGACAAAATAAACGTGCGATGCTGCAGAAGGTTCTATACGATAAGAAAACTATACTATAGATAAAAGTGTGTGTGTTTTTAGTGCTCGCGCGTGATAATCGATTATGATATTACATCGCCCGCCGGAGGCGTGCCAAAAACGTTTTTTTTTTCTAACGTCGCGCCTCGCAGGACTCGGACTTTGGTCCCCTTCGAGTTGCAAACGCCACGTTCGCGCGCGTCCGCGGCCTATAATGACGTGTCGACGCGCGGCAACAAAAACAGCGGGTAAAATATAACGTAATGCGCGACGTGATCGTCGTCACGTGCATTTTTCGACTTCTCGGCCCGGTGACCTTTGCTGGAGGTGGTATTGATCTAATACGCGCGTATAGAATTACGGTAAATCACGAACGAGCGCGGTTGTCGTGTTCGAAAAGTTTTGCGACGCGCTGACGGGGGAGCGGGAGAGAGACCGCGCCACAACGCGGCGACAATGATAATTATTATAGTTTCGCAACAACGTCCGCGGAAAACGACGACGGCCGAGACCAACACAATACATAAATAATAATAATTCGACTTAATATTATGACGGTCACGTTTTTCGCGCCTATATTATTATACAATAACCGACGCGCGACGGGTAGAATGTAATCGTTCGATTTTTGGCGGTCCCATTATTATTAGACTTTCAAAACGATTCCGAACGGAGCAGGCGACGGAAACTAGACGAAATGCGGTAGGCCGCAAGTTTTTGTCCGTTTTTCGTAAGCCTTTCTCGATTTTCGCGGAGGTAATTTCGAAAACGACCACCCAGAGTACGGACTAAACAACATTATAATAGTTACCGGGAATCCTAATCGAAGAATATAGGACGACCGTTTCTTCAGGTCGTGACGACAGACGGAAGCGAGTAAAAAAAAAACACACACACACACACACACACATCGCGGTAGTTTTCGCCTCGGAATCCACGACGAATTCGAAATCGGTTTCCGATTCGAATAATATAACACGTAGTTTGGAATCGATGACGACCTCCCGGTGTCATTAATATTACAGTATTCGACTACGCGCGATGTGTCGTCTCGTAAACGTTGGGACAGGTCCGGTGAATTCCGTTATTTATCGCCGCCGAGCGCGACGACACGAAAAAAACCCTAATTACCCATTGTGACATTATTTTTCGGCCGCGATTTATATTTTTATATACAATCATGAGATTCGCCGCTGTGAATCCGTCAAGTTTCTCGCGGCTTTCTTCCGGACCGAAATATAATCTCCCGCCAGTTGGAGGTCAGAGGCGGGTCGTTAATCGGGTAAACTTCTCCGTTTAACCTTCAAAAACCCGCGGCGCCCGCGTGTAATACATAATATTATATATTTATACATATGCGGTATATATGTGGGCAACGAGTGTACGGGCCGAGAGAGTGTGTCCTTATTGCATGCGTCCGTAAACAAAATGCACGCGCGCAGGAGTTTTGTAGGTCAGATGGGAGCGAGCGCGGCTCCTCTCCGTGTACCCGGGAGAACTGGTTTTTAGGACGCGCGCGCGTTATCACCATTGTGTGTGTGTGTGTGTGTGTGTGTGTCCGGACGGACGACGACGGCCAGCTGATCGCGGTAAAGTGTTACACGTCCGTTCTACACCGTAATGTATTATTATAATTCACATATTGCGTTTAAGTCGCCATGATATTGAAATTTATTATTATTATTATTAATTTTTTATTTTTTTTGCCGTTCGCTCCTCCCCTCGGCGTACTCGCGCGTTAGAATGTGTTTACACGCGCGTCGCGTGCGTCGTCCTGCTCTCCGCGTCTCGGAAGTTTACGACGATCGGTTCGCGATAAGAAAGTACCACATACTACTACTACGTATATTATACTAATCTAGGTTTTTCGAGTTCTTTTTCCGTTTTTTTTTTTTATACTACTACTACTACTACTACGAATAACTGACGTAATCTCGTCGGTACTTACCATTTGTAAATGGGTCCTCGGCTTCCTGTTCACGTCCGGCAACCGATGATTGCCTGCAAATCCGTAAAAAAAAAACAACGTATAATATAATATTTTATAAGGATTTTCGGGATTTCCGTGTCCGAACGTTCCGTAATGTGTGTGTGTGTGTCGTAAAACCAAACGCTATAAAGAAATCTGACGCGGTGCCAAGCGTCAAAACCGTTGATCACTATATAATAATATTATACGTTCGTATGATATTTATTGCCCACTTCGTCGAATACATAATACATTATATATTATTTGAGTTCCTCGACCCTCGTACGAGATGTCTCAAACTCAAATTCCTAGGTTTTTAAATGTGTGTTTTTTTTTCTTTATTCCGAGTGAGCGATCTCAAACGGTTTTAAGAAGATTTAATTTTGATTATTATCCGAGTCGACTATTTTGTCGGTTTTATTACGGTGTCGGCGTAATAATTGTATCGATCCGACGAGAAATAAAAATTAAAACCAATTAAACGGAACATAATTATCTCATTTTAAAACGATAAAAAAAAAAATTAAATTATAATAATAATAAATAAGAAGCCGACTCGTATTGCCCGTAACGATTATAAAAACTAAACGGAATCGGTTAAAAATTTGATACCGTCTAGTAATAATATTATGTCGTCAATATCGTGGTCTTGATTTTAATGTGTCGTAAAAACAAAAAATAAAATCGATAATATCTTTTTTTTAATACCTATACTTCTAATTTACTTTATTGCGCCGTGTTGTTATGTTTATTTTAAACGGAAAACATGAATTATTTTAAGTTGGTACAACATAATACTGCATAATATTTAGGTCGTATCGTATAATAATATGTAAACAAATTTAGCTTTTTTAATTAGATATATTGTAATCGTTCGTGATAAATGTTATTATTTCATCGAATTAAAATAATACAACATAATATATCGTACTCGTATTTTTAATCCGTTTCGGACTGTTATATCATTGTGGGTAAGGGTGATAAATCATCATAATATTGTAATATCATGGGTACCTTTATAGTCGCTTTCGTTGCGTTCATTATCGCCAGAACTTATTGGGACAACGGGCGGGAACTAATTAAAAATTATTAATTACTAATTATTAAACGCGAGTATTTCAAGGTGCCCGCTCGGTTTAACACGCGCGTCTCGACGCGTCCTATTTTATTGACACATCAATTATTATTATTATTCACTCACAAATTGTCTCGACGAGATCCGAAAGCAAAACACCGTCGGCCAGGTCCGACTGTAAATCTTTAATGTTTCTCTTCGATTTGGCTTTGTCCAAGTAATGGTTCGCCCAATCTGTGTACACCTGAAACCAGAGGAATAATAATTAACTCGGCTATAAATAATACACTGTAAAATTAATTGGGCGTTCGCATATTATAATATCGGGTAAATAATCGTTTTTTTTTTTCCATTGTATATCGGTTTCTTATCGTCGAAATTAATAATGTAAACCGGAACGGGACGGACGGCACTCCTCGAATCTCCCAGTGTCGCTCGTTTAAAACTGTCCCGTCCCGTCATAACATTATAATATTATAATATCAAAACAACGTTGCGGCGAAATAATTTTCGCTCGTGTTGTAAAAAACAAATTATTATTTTTTAATTATTGTGATAAAGGCGCGACGCGCGTTCGCAATGCGAGATATATTACACAATTATTTTTTATCGTGCGCGCAAGGGACGCCTCGGCGTTTTAATTGGGTGAAAAGGATGCGCACTACGTTTCAGCAAAGGCCTTAATTATGAAGATCGTTTTAGGATTTTTGGGCCATAAACAACGTAAGTTTTCGCTGTAATTAATGTCGAAATGAGATCGTTAATCGCTCCCTTTCAGGGAGAAACACTGCTGCCGCTGCTCCCAGACGCTCTACCCGTAAACGCAGGATTCCACCGCGCGTCCGACAGAAAGTTTCAAAAGTAACGAACAACGTTTATAATTAAAAGAAATTATGTGAATGGTATTATGCGATAATAATTAATCCGAGAGAAACGTCAGAGCGACGAACCGTTCCGTATTGGTTGTTTTCGTCGCAATAAAAATTACAAATTACAAGTAATTAAAAGGTAATTCCAACTGTAGCGACGATATCGGGCGTACGGATTCCAACTGCGCGGCGGCGGTCCTCCGGACGACATATTTTATTTTATTTAAATATTCCTCCGACGACAATGTAAACATTTTATAAAACCTACTGTGGCGCGTTCGTGTGTATTTAGTGATCTAACGTTCGGGCGTTCGTTCGAATAGGAAAAACAAATAATTCCTTCGACGGCAATGCGGTATAGCATATAGTTGGGTATTAAAAATGTACGACAGAGAATTTAAAGTCGAGACGTTTTTTTTTTTTTTCTAACACCGAGTTAGATCAACACGATCGATGTGACGTTGTCGCGTTAATCTTGCGCCGAGCAAGAGTCCTAAATTATTCGAATAGTATGTTAAAACGTTTGAAATAAAAACGCGACGAAATCATGTCGTTTTCAATGGATATTATATTTCGATCGTCGTGTGTTGGGTGTAATTAATCGCAAACGTCGAGTCGAATACCAAAACGGACGAAAACAAACGGCCAGCATTCGAATAAGCGAATAGAATATAAAAAAACAAATTATCTCGAAATTATTTCACCCCAAAACCGCGACAAACGTGCTTTTGATCTAACTGTCGCCCGAACAATTAGCGTTGAAATACTAGTATGGATTCGTTAAATAATTTCACAGCAATAATTATTATTCTCTCGTTTCCCTGTCCAATTATTCGAACACATCTAAAACTAATTATGAACGATCATGATAATTATGTGCCACTAATTTCGCGTAAAACATTACTCGCGGTAAAATTACATTTTTTCACCATGTTTTTTTTTCAAACCAATTTCACCGTCCTAACACAATTATTACCTTAATTATTTGCGCATATTGCTGTTGATGTGTCTGCACAGTGCTATCGTTTCGGACTCCCGTCCGGGATACCCTGATACATCCCGACATTGAGTTGAATTGAGCTCATTCAACTGAAATCATTAGGAAAAAAGTTAATACAAAACTATTACGTGTTAAAAACAAAGAAAACATAATAATAGTGTATGCATTTTTATGTACTGGGAAATGTTTGGTTCAGTAGTATTTAGTTGAGCTAGAATTTTTATTTTTTCAACGGAAAATTAACAAAACTTTTTTGAAAATAGATTTTTAATACAACATAATATACGTACATAGGTAGTAAAAATCGGACACGTTTTTTTTCTTTTCTAAAAATTAAGATATTTTATATAATTTATCTGATTCCCCTAGGCGAAATCAGTCGTATTTAAATGATTTATAACTGTAGACCGCGAAACGATACGAATAAAGTTAACGAACGACTACGCGACGGCACAGAGTATTGGATTTAAATAATTTACCGTAACTGTTATGTTAAACAAGACTCCGCCGTGAAAACCATACGCGCGAGGAGCGAAAAAATTGAAACGAAATCCTAAAATAGACACAAGTTTTATGAATCGTCGAAATCAAAGGTAGAGCTAATCGAAACTGTACTGCATCCAGCCACGTTATGAATGTTTAAAAATATAACAGCGCGAGCACGTGTGAATAGTACGTATACATATACGTGCGTACGCGTATGTGTTTGGCTTACCGAAAAGTAATGTGGTTGTTTCTTTTATTTTTTATTTCAGTTTGTTTTTCATGGACCGCGTCCAAGTAATCTCCATTAGGTTTTTGTTGGCCATTGGGTGACTGGAGTGAGGATTTCTGAAACAAAATACAAACAAACGTAAAATAAGTACCATTACACTAATGTACGCGCTTTCGCCGAGTTTATAGGTAGAGTTTGCGAAAATATACACAGTGTGGCGGCGTAGAATTATAATATTACTAACTAATCCAGCAAACGTTGTTTTGACATATTATATTTCTAGTGTTATTTTGTAGTATGAAAAAATAACTGACTTATTGTAAGTATGTGCGGACGGCGCGGCGTCTACGACTGAAAGAGGAATGGAGCGCGCGCGCACGCAATTTCGATAAAAGTTATGTAATAATATGACGTTGCGAAATCCATACCTTTTGCGTAAACGCCGTCGGGTTTTCGCTTTAATCGTATACGCCTATCGAGCTTATCGACCAATGACAATAGATTTGCATGCGATCGTATGCGTCCAATGAAAAAAGTTCCATTGTATTCGTTCTATTGTTCATCGCACGCACGCGATTTCGTTGAAAGTTATGTAATAATATGATATTGCAAAATCAATACCTTTTGGTAATGATCGTCGGGATTTTCGATGACATAACAATCTTATTTATATAAAATGCAAATTACCGCGCACTCGCTGCTGATCGTTGCATCACAAAATCTAGCCCGTGAAAAGTTTTTCCCGGTATGAGGGAGAAATAACGTTCTTCATTCTCAACCCCTTTGACCCCCTTAGGGGTTGAATTTTGACAAATTAGTTGGTAGATTTTTCATTACTATGTATGCCAAGCTTTAAAAAAACCCGATCGAAAAATAACGTTTTCCATTTTTACCCCTTTTAACCCCTTTAGGGTTAATTTTCTTATACCAGGTAAATAGGGATTCATTTTTATATAATATTATTTTTACCGATTTCAATCTTTTAAAAGCAAAATCGTGCGACGTGGTGACACTCGGGAAGGTATTGGATACAACTCTGTGAAAAAAAATTGGAAAAAAGTTAAATAGCGTCGTCACAAAATGGGAACATAAAAAAGGCCTGTTGTTTTATATAATATATGTACGTATAAAGGATAATATCACACTAAACGGATCGTCAAACCGATTTCGTGAAGTATCGATACGGTCATGTTAATAGTATCATTTCGGGTCGTTTATCATTTTATTGGGTCCGTAAAAACGTTCACGCCGACATCGGTCCAATGCTGTTTTTAGTAGGGATTCGTACATCGGTAACAGTAAAACACTCGACGGCAAAACGCCGATTATTCACACGAATATACGACGTAGAAGAGTTGTAATAATATTTCTTTCTGCGCGGACCCGTTGTCCTTCGCCGAACGGAAATTTGTTGACCCTTTTGAAAAACATACGCATATATAATACCGTATCGGCGACTAGCCATGTGGTTATTTCAAATTTGATACGTATGCGTGGCCATGTGGATTTTAATACGTATTTAGTATGTTGTTACGAATTATCGTACGCGTGAACGGTTGTTCGAAATTAACAATATTGTGAAAAAAAAAAAAAACAACCGGAAGATGAAAAACAATATTCGTACTATGCGACAAATACATAGGGAAACGTTTGCTGCAGTTTTCATCGACGTTTGAAACGTTTCAAATACTAAATAATATCGAAGTTTAAAATTTACCGATAGAAGAAATGGCATAAGCACCGCCCGAACGTTAGAGCGTTGGTATAATGTGCAGCACAGAGGTTCGACCTGAAATCACGAGTGTGCGCGTCCTTCGGTATATATTTATATACGCTTAATTTGCCGTCAGTGTGCACCGCGCGGTGTGCAGATCTCGAGAAACAAACCCCCGCCGTATATTTCGCCGTTCTTTTTTTAAACATTTAATTCGAGCGAAAAATCATAAAAATCACTAAGTAAGCGCGCGACAGTGCGGATCGCGCGCGCGTCTTCAAAGGTCACGGTAAATGTTAAGCGAACAAAACAAAACACGTGACCTCGGAATAGTGTAACGTATGTAAAATAATATAATATTATATTATTAGTTCCGGCATTGTGAGCATCTCGCCGCGGCATTTCGCGAAGAATATTTAAAATATTTTAGTCCTGGGTATTTTTTTTCGCCCCCGACTCTGCTGGACGTTTCCGTTTTGACGTTTTTCGTTTTACCGAAAATCGGAATCGATTATGCGTTGTGAAAACACACACGAAAAAATAACAATCACGACGACGACGACGGTAGTTTGTTTGTGTTTGTTTTGTTGTTTTTTTTTTGTTCGACACGATTTCGCGGTAGGTATTCAGCGGCGCACAGCACGAAATGAACATTCGAAAAGACTATAGCCGAATAGTATAGTTACTGTGTTTTTTCGAAAAAACGGAAAGTACCCGTTCGTTTTTAAACGCTGCAAAGCTCTTGTTTCGCGTTCATATTCGTTAAGTTTTTCCAAAGGCTCGCGGGGGAAAAAAAGAACACGGACGCGTTAGTTTTAATTATTTTTAATCGCCCTAACAACGCCCGCGTAAACGAGAAGAAACGCATTGTTTTCTTCAACACCATTCGGGGGAAACGGAAATCTGACACGTAAAAGCGAGACAAAAAAGTACCGTTCGAAACGTAGTCGGTACTTTAGCGGTAGTGGCGTACCTATAGACCTAAGGAGCCCGGGCCTAACCTAATTTCGAGCACTTAAAAAATATATATTTTGTAAATAATTATTTTTTTTTAAAAAAAACTCGATTTTGTTTCTAAAAAAGCTGTTTTATCCGCTTTAAAAGTCGATGGAAATATATTCAGACTGTAATTCGATTTTACTTCTGTTCGTTTACAAATGTTATTTATACATGGAAAGTTCACTTGTTTTTTTAAACATATTCCTATTATTTAAATGGAGGACGGTTATTAGTATATTTGATTAACGAATATGAACTGGAATAAACGTGAAACTAAAAATTCTCGTTTAGATAAAACTTTGTGAAAACATTTTTTTTTTACTCATGACCGGCGGGCCCGTCCTAATTGTTGATCCTGGGCGCACATCTCTGTTTCGCGGTATGAAAACGACGCGTCTTAAGTGAATTTAATTTCTGAAAACACTGAAGAGTACTCTTCAGACCGCGAATTATGAACTTTGCTCGCGTTCGATTTTAAAGTGACGTTCAATAAAACGGTGCTAACGCGGACGCGTTTTCTCACGGAAAAAATAAAAAACACACCGCGTGTACGTCGAACGTCGTTATTATAATATGTACATTTGATTTCCAGTGCGTTAATGTTCACGGCGGCGTATCGTGCGCGACGCCGTCCTTTTCGCATTCGTACGTTGCTACCCCTGCGTTTTCGTACCCTAGAATTTCGTTCGGTAAACCTAATAAGTCCCCTTGGTGCACGCTTATATATACGCACGTGTATACCCCCTGTAAGACCCTTTTTGTTGACAGTAGAGTGAAGGCTACGCGGGAATAGTATATGTGCCGTGTATTGCGCGCGTGTATTATATAGTTGATAAATATATACGTATACGTTCGTCGTACACTATACCTCGTTCGTTCTGAGACGCGGAGAAAAGTTTACTCTCTTTCTCTCTCTCTTCTTATCCGTAATATTTCTGAGACCTAGGGAATATATAAGTATATATGTTGTGTATATAATACACGTACTATATAATAATCTGCCGCGCCGAAACGGACTGGACGAGACGAGAGTGGGCGGAGAATTACGTTACAAATCGACTGAGCGGGCGCGTTTCTCTGGCGCGCGCGGTCGCGGCGGCGGCGGCGGTATAAAGCCAAGAAAGTTTTTTTATTTTTCACGTTCAAAGGTCGCCTTTTTACGACCTCGACGAAATCACCGGATTTTCTTATTAGTTTTTCTTTCTTTTCTTTTTTTCCTCTGCCGCTCCGGCCTAATCCCGCGCACTCGGCTCTCTCCGTGTACACATACCGCATACGCTTTTAATCAATTTGGACAAGTTTTCCTTACCCCCCCCCCACATCACCAATTCGATCCTCGGGCGGAGGGCAAAGCGCCGAAACGCATAAGTATATAACGACGACGGCGAATTACGCTCGCAGTTTTACAGCGAATAATATTTCACGGTTATATTTTCTTCACGTCCCGCCGATTTGCATTTTCCCGGCTCTCTCCGAAACCCATAAAAAAAAAAAAAGAACATTATACACGAAAGGATCCATGAAAAATAAATTACACGCGAATAATGGCACCGTAAAGAGCCTACGGTCGTGGCATTTACAACAAGACGCCGCCGCCGCCGCCGCGGTATCTACTGCGCTGGCGACTATTGCGAATAAAATATGGCTCTTCTGTAATCTCGCATTGCGAACGGCAAACTGCGGTGGGTCGGGGTAAAGTGAAAATAGCTACACCGGCGCAAATGTTGTTTTTCGAATCAAAACGATGCTCTATAATATTATTATAATGCGCAGCGCGGTGTGTACGTACACGAAAACACAATATTATATTATTATACACAGCTATTGTGGACCGCACGGGGGGCACGGGGAACAGAAGAGGGACGAAAATATATTATGTTTGAGTTTAGCGGTCCTCGAGACTTAAATCTCTCGTAAACTTGTGATAAGAAACCCTCGAAAACTGCCAAGTGTTCGACGAGACGATGACGCGATAAAAACAAACAACCTAACGTTATTTTTTATATTCAACGAAAAATACATCGGTGGCGATTTATACGTATTTCTTGTGATATTTTTTTTCATTCAAAAGAGTCCATAAACGTTTCTATTAACGATTATTTTATTAATTATTTCACATCGGGTTTCGAACGATTTACTTCACGTAACATACGTCCTGTTAGATTATTGTTTTCGTCCCGATGAAACGGTTTCGAAAACTTTTTTCGATTCATGAATAATTGTTTCGAACGTGGTTATGAAAAAAGGACCGTATACCTTTCTTATAGCCGCACGTTTAGAGCGATTAGAAGTTGAGGTGCGTAAAAGTATGTTTTTTTAAAGGATACTCGCCAATATTCAAGAACTGATAAACACATAGAAATAGATATTCTGCAGCAACAACGTTCCGTTCGAGTAAATGAAAATAAAATTTAAAAAAAAAACCACCTACGGAAGTACATATGTACACGTGCGGCATCTGCTGAAACGCACGTTCGTCGTCGTCGTCGTCGTCGTGTTTACTTTTATTTGTTTTTTTTTTTTTGCGTACACCTGTGCAGTGTGCGTGTGCGTTTCGTTAATTCAATATTTGCGTGATGAATTCACCCGTCGAGTTTGACGCGTGTGCGGCGTATGTGTGTTGACACGCGATGATCGGTTAAATCGACGCGTTTTCCCGCCGCAGTCTGCCGAGCCCGACTACATCCGAAACCACTACGCCGCCGTGTGTAGAATAAGCACAAACTCCAAAGCAAGTCAACATTCGGGCGCGTTGTAAGCACATTATCGTTTTGGAACTTTTTTTAAGTGCGTTTGTATAAGATTTCGTATAATACGCGAGGGAACAACGCCGCCGTCGCGCGGTTTTTCGCCAAAACCAATTTCACGCGTCTCGCCAATAACCCGCGAAAGGCAAATATTTGTTCTCGCGAAATTTACCGCCGGCAATGACAATATTGTACTTATCAAAACGTTTGACGGAACGGTTTCCATCGGCGTGTAGTAGCACGCCGCTTTCTAATATCGTAATTTTAAACCCTTTTAGAGGGACAAGTTATTTTTTTTTAATTTTTAAAGTTATTGTATACAGCGACCGCGTGATTACGCGTGTTCACTGTTTTCACGAACAACATTCTTGCTCGAGAATATAATCTCTGCGTGTAATGCAAGTAAACAATATGTGGTTACATATAGTCCGTTGCAAAAATTGTATTCGTTTCGCGTGATGGTCAAATGCTTCGGGGAGTGATTATGATGGCACCAGAGGCGGAGTCTGTATGTATTTAATGCATCTTGTGGTGCTTTTGCAGTTCGAAATTCGAATGCGCCGGGCAATCACTAAGAAAACCAGATTCAAGTGTATGTATATTCGTTGTTATTAGATTTGGTATTTTTTTTTCACAGTAATTTCTTTCTCGTTAAAATTATTTTCAATATGAACATTGACGATCGTATTGATCATACATTTAAAAACCGATATAAGATTATTTTTCTCGAATTCATAAATTTTACCAGTCACAACAGCGTTCGTTTTAAAAATTCGCCCGCGTTACGGTTGTATTTTAAAATCCAGCGGTGGTATGGGACGGCCGCAGACGTATAGGATTACTGCGGAAACGGATCTGTATACCTACTGGAAACCGCATCGTTTGTCTGTGGTTAAACGTATTATATGTTTTTAATATAATTCGTTCAAACAAAGTTTCGACGCCGCCGCCGCCGGGCGTTCGACATAATAGTCTCTAACCTCTGCGGATGACGGAGCCGAGCCACGACTAAACGCTACGCACGCTCTGACGGAAATGCTCGCGATCCCGAAAGTTTCGATACGGGCACACCGTGTTAGTGTGGGAACGAAATAATAATAATAAAAAAAAGTACGGCGCGGCGGCCGCATATTTCGTTTATATAATTATCGTTATTGATTTGTATCGCGCGTCGAACGGCGGCGGCGGGGAATCCGGCCGACGACGCCACGGCTCCGGGGCAAGGCGCCGCAAAACAATCGCGAAATTAAACGTGTGAAAATAATTTTTTTTCGCTCTCTCCCAAACTAGTTATTTATTTATTTGTTTTCGTGCGAGCCGACGGGGCGCGCGCGCGCGCGCGTTTAATGTACGGCCGCCGCGCATTTTATTGATCACGTATACGTATATACGAGTGCACGTTATGCGAGATACGGCGCATATTGATCCAGGGAGGGACACGTGTTGCGAATAAAACTTATACACACGAGACTCGCGCGGGGTACCTATAACTGCAGAATAGTAAATATCGAGAGCAAGACGCGAGTTTAAAAGTTTATTCGGTGAATAATACACACGTATATACGCGTCGGCGACTCTTGCCGAACTCGGCGGCCGTGACTGTTGCACACACACACACACGGGCAAATATATTAGATATAATATACGGCGGCACACTCGGGGAGTTTAAGCAGACGACGACGCGTCATTAATAAGAATTAATCGCCGCTAATAGGCTAGAAACACAGGATTGGTTTTACCCGAAAAAGCTTTTCGAGATCTCGGGGTATTCTTGCGAATCGGGGGGGGGGAGGGGGGTGTATAAATTTCGGTCGGACATTCGCACATATCGGCGGGGGCGGTGGAAACTGTGTGGGAAATCGAGTTTGCCCGGCGAAAACGGCGCTCGTATAGTAGTTTATTTATTGGACGGTCGAGTCAGTCCCGGGGGGATCCCGAAGTTTTCCCAGGTCCGCTCCGGGCTGATTTAAAAGCACCTGGACGGAAACGCGCAGCAGTCCTTTGCGCGCGCGACCGTTTGCTCGCGCAGCAGGTACGTAATAATACCTATACGCGCCAACAGACCTTCGTGCTCGAACGGCACCGCCGCCGCCGCGCGCGCCGACCGAGTCCCCCGACCATGTCCAATTATAACTCGTTGATCTGAATTATAGCCCCTCGGTTTCCCTTTCGGGACGGCACGATAATCGGTTATGATCAAAATGCGGATTGTACTAAGTGAAGTAGAAAATCGAAATTACGCTCTCTCTCGCCGGATAAAAGTTTTTTTTTGTAATTTTGTAATTTTTTGTTGGTTTTTTTTGTGTTTTTATTTTGTTATTTTTGCGCGATAATTTTTACGAACACGTTACGACGAAAAGTAAAAACGTGTTTTAATAATAATTCAAAATGACAACGACAATAACGCAGAGAGGTATATTATGTTTACAGCTTTAAACGCGCGGCAGCCGATTCCGTTTAAAATAATTATTATTTCCATCGATCAAAAGAACTGAAAACGCATCGTCATCGGGTGAGAGAGAGAGGGTCGGAAAATTTTAAAATAAAAAACCAAAATAATAATCACTAATATAAATATTGAACGTACCGTATATTATATGCGGAGACCTTGTCAGTTTTTAAGGACTTGATAATGTTTTTTTCACTAAGCTTATTTTTAAACAGACGATATGAGTAAATACATATGACACTGAACGTGGTGTTGATTTCATGTTGAGATGTTTTTTTTCTTTTTTTGTGGGAGAGAATACTTAGAAAATACTCTTGACGTCAAGTCTTCCCCCGGAGATCTATGGAAATAAATATAATTAACGTATAATTTCAGCATTTCGGCTTTGTTCTCCGATTGCAATGTCCCAATATATTATATTATGTTACGTTCAAAGGAGTAAAATTAAAGTTTGTAACAAAGCCTAAAATAATTTATACGATACACAATATACGAATTACAAACAACAACCACAACAACAACAACAGCAACAACAACAACAACAACGTGAACCATATTATATCGGCATAGTTTTAATTAAACGAAATTATATTTCCTTATATACAAGATTTTGTGTTCGCTCGTGTTGCGAGTATAAACACAATAAAGTATGCAAATTCGGTACCTAACGCATATACTCATGTCAATGTTAAATAATAATAACTGCGTATTGTACACGCGTACAGTATAAGGTATACTACTTATTACTTTTTGTTATAAATTTCGATTATTATGCAACACCATAGGCAGAGTGCAGGTCGGTCTGGAAATGAAAATTTTCTAGACGGCATACGGACTAAATTATGGCGACCTAGTGGCCTGTATTTACAGAGTTTGTAAATGCGTTAACATCACGTTTAAATCAAAAGTTTTTTCACACTGAAATAATATTATTCCATCGTCATTTTAATAATATTACATTTAGTAATGTATTATTATGGATAAAAAATGACAAGTTATCACGTATATAAATTATTATTAACAAAATAATCTGTATAGGTATCTGTTGCATAATATTGTGTCGTTTGTGTATTGATTTTTACCAATTCGATTGTATATTTTTATTATTCTTTTTTATTTGTTGACATTATCATATTGCGAATTGACAATTTATTTTGTAATTGTTATTACAGTAGATATATTTTTTAATTTCCATAATTTATGTATTAAGAGAAAAATCTTATAATCGAAAAGATTATATGTTTGGTGTCGAGTGGCCCGTATAAATTTCAATCTCCCTTCATCGGAATTATGTTCTCTCGCTCGGCCTCTTGTTAAACACGTGAAAATGAATAATTGACTGGAATAACGAAATGTCAATATTAGATTCTATCGCATTTAAATCGCAAACGACGGGGAAAACAATATCGATTAACTATTGTCGTCGTGAAAGTTTTCAAACATTACGTACGAGCTGAGAAATGATAGAAGAAAATCTATTCGTCCGATCATAATATTATTGCATCGATCGTTGTACATAAATTTATATATAGTCACTGCGGTATTATACGGGGAAATAGGGAAACAGTGGCGGAAATATAGCTACCGAAAAGTAAGGATAATTATTTTTTCTCTTCGAGTTAAAAGCTCCGGGACAGGAAGCACGGAGGGTGACCAGACGAAAGATAATAGAATTAAGATCATTCAAAGATCGGTAGGGGAGACGAACGCACGAGAGCAATAGGGGTTCCGTAAGCCGGATTTTCACGTGGCCCGTGTGTGCGTGCGGCCGGTGCACGCGCATGGAACGGAGTAAAGACGTTTGGACGTCGTCGTCGCGATAAATAGAGAAAAATCGGCGGCGCTCACGTTATCAGAAACGAAACGATAAAACCACATAATGTACCGTTTAAAAAGGTCCGAAAGACGCGAGTTTTCGTAGGTAAATTTATACGGTCGCGAGTATAGACCGCAGTTGTTTTTATAATTTTTTACGTGCTTGTATGTGGGGATTAAATCGTTGACGATAAAACGCGACGTCGATCGGTTTTGTTGTCGTCGGATTGACGTTTTAAATGTCGTACGAGAGATTGCGCGTGTACGCGTACGTTTTTTTCCGAAACTTTTGCGGCGACCACCATAACTCATTGGGCTGTCGGGCGGGATTAAACGGACCATCGATCAAGGCGTGAAATCGCCGAATAATGCACTCGTCAAAAGAACGTCGCGCTAGTAAAAATACACGCTTTTTGTATAAAGTATATTAAAAAAAAAAAAAAAACCCAACAATGTATACGCGGTACACCTGTGACCCGCGTCAGAATTTGGACGCACATAAAACGTTAAATAATAAAACAAATGTTAGTGGGTTAATTTATTTTAATGCTATTCTATTGTCACCGTAAGCGTATATTTATTAAAACTCTTTTGAAAATATTATAATGAATTATGACAAGGTACGAACGAACCGAAAAAAATAAAACCTCGGAGCAAACGTCGCTACTGCTGCCTCGTGACATTCATTTGTTTAACAGGAACCGTCGGATAAGGGGGAATAATCGCGCCCACGTCGCTCGAGCTAACAAAACGCTCGGTGAAATACCGGAAAAAAAAATAAATAAATAAAAACCCCAGTGATTGACTTCGTATACGCTTTCACGTGCTCTACCCGTTAAACGCGAGGAATGGTGTCCGAGAAAATCGATTTTTTACCGACAACGCGCGTACGCGATATGTATTATATGCTATTCGCCTGCTGCAGTATTGTGTTGAAATCGTATGTACACACATATAATAAATATATTTTCATCGATTAGAGGGACAGTGCTAGAAAAACGGCACGTGTGCGACGAAATGATAAACGATCTTGATCTGTGAAAAATGAACTCTGCGGTCTTGAGAGAAAAAAATAAGAGCGAAAACGAAACGACGGAGCGTCGTCGGCCGCAGTCGCTTTTCCCCTTCGGATTTCCACAATCGCGTCCGATGGATTGTGAACGCCGACGACGTGCGCAAACGATTTGTCAGGTATTAAAACGTATATTGAAAATTAAAACGAGCACTTGGAACGAGAAGTGTCTACGGTGAAATCGAACGAATAATTTTTACGCAGTTTTTATACAAATAAACCGATAGAAATGGTTATTATTTTTTATGCGATAGTGACAATATACGTAATACAATGTTTTCCTAAGAAAAAAAATCATTATTTACAAGCTATACTAGCTGTCCGTTTACAAGTACAAAGTTTTCGATCGAGTACCTATTATTTAAGTAATGAAAATAATAATTAACGTGCGTTTTTATTAATATGACGTAGTGATTTTTTAAAAAAAAAAAAACAATTCAATGGTTATGAACGGCAATGGCGATGATTTATCGTTTTACTTTTGTCGGCCGAAAAATAAAATATAAAAATATACAGAGTAGCTTGAGCGTAAAAAAACGAAGACAGTTGGAATTATTAGAAAAGTTTCTACAAACTTTATTACAATATACGAAATGTAGTTTATTGTTTCTAGTACTTTTGCATAACGTTTTAATAAAGTTAATTATATATATTATTTTTACGAAAAGAGTGCTTTTCAACTATACTCGTAATCGTAAAAGAAGTACTTGGAAAGAAAAAAAAAATGAAAATAAATTAATCCCCGATCTTTATCGAAAAATCGGTCTCGGTTTCGCTAAAGTATACAAATTATGATGACAGCACGGAAACCCTAAATACACATCCGACATATTATATTATTACCAGCTGTTATGTATGAATAAATAAATTATACCGAGCGAGTCGAATTTTAATATTCATAATTAGAAAGAAAAAAAAACCGCGTATTATATTAAATTATTTATTATTATCTCGCTTGCGTTATGGCAGTGCTCGAATGTTTATCGAACGCGCGCGCGCGTAACGTTTTCTTCCAAAACGAAATCGCGTTACGAAGACTGTAATCTACAAGTCGGGTTCAAAGGTCGTCAAAACGTGTGTTTAGGGTCGGCGCGGCAATGTTTGTAGGGTAAATGGAAAGAGGTTGTAAAAGAGCAGCGGTTGAAATTAACCTGGCGACTTTCGAGAGGGGAGAAAGACTTTTGACCCGGAGGCGATGAAACTCAATTTGAATAAATCCATTTGGTATATCTACCTTGTTTTTCGTTTCCCCCCCGCGTGCCGAGAAGACCTTCCGGGAATTGCATTTTCTTCTTTTTTTTTTTGACAGTAAAAGAATAACGCCGAGCCCGTATTATTATGTATAGTATTACCTACGGCGGCGCGCGGCTTCCTTTAAATATGACATTTTGTTTTATGGTTGCTCGACACGTTTTTATTGGCCTATGCGCGCGACTTTGTCGAGAATAAAATAACGATTCGCGGATGTGCGGCCGAAAACATGCATAATACATTGAAATATATTATATTTAATTTTCCTAATGTATTTTTGATGTCGTCCCGCGACATACGTCATCGTTGAGTGTACGCGCCGTTGCACACGACATGACGTATTCGATGCGCCGTCGTTCGACGGTCCCAACAGTTTACGAAGATGCATAAAACAACGAGGGCTATATTATATGTCATTATAGACGGCGCTATCACCTGCTCGCGTCGAACGCGCATATACGTATAGTCGCGTGCGAGTCGCGCCAAGGAAAGTTTTCGAATTAATATAAATCACTGAAAAATATCGCTACCGCGCGAAAACTATAACGATAATTTACGTAAAATCCAAAACGCGCCGATACGAAATAAATTACGATACCCGCGGCTGCCGCTTGTCAGTAAAATATTATAATTGTTGTTTCAGAGTTATGACTCCCGACTGAATAGAGTCGTCAACGGTAGACCTATAATATAACACTGTACCGCGTGTTCGCTGTTACTGGTTGAGGAGGTTATTACGGATATTATATTTCTTTATTATTACGTATTTAAATCAACATTGTATCTTTGTCTTCGTACGCGAAAACTTGAAAGGGGGACTGGGGGGGGGGGAACAAAGAAAATGAAACAATTTTAAAAACAAAAAATTTCACCACGCGTAGGTATAATTAATTTTAATTGTTTTTAGTAATAAAAAGATCAAATCATAATTAAATATTTTAAAAAAATTAATAAATATTATCGACGTGTAAATATTATAGTTTTAGCCGTTTCGAGAGGTGATTTGTTTCTATATCAATAGAATTCTAACGTCAAAACGGCATTTGTAACAATTCGACTGAAGTATCCGGCACAACAAAATCGTGACAATTTCATTTAAACGTACTTAAAACTAACGAAATCAATCGGTTAAGCTCAATTAAAAAACTACGACGCCATGAAAAATCAACAACGATTCGAACGAAACTCATACGGCAAATATCGACTAGAAAAGGCCGACGATTTTCGTCCTAATCGATTTCACCTCGTTATCCCTATTTCCGGGTCTGCCATTGTGTTGCCGGCCAGTAGGCGGTGCGACATTAACATCCGGATTCTTTTTGTTCGATTATCTGAACTTTGAATACGACCCGAATAGGTACCATTGTCTTGACAGGTAGTAGGCGGTGTGTTGATAACGACCGGAAACGACGACCAATAAAAAAATGAACTAAAAGAACGATCAGAAAAAGCCAACATCCGGATCCACACCGCACATCAACGAACAATATTGAATTTTCGCGATAATTATTACGCGAATTTCACGTCAGCGATACTCGTCTTTAAACAGTCGGATTAGAAAATCACGAACAGGTACGAAAAATGATTCGAACGAATTTGAATCGAGAAGCGACGACCGCGCTCTTAATTCCGAGAATTCGGACGCCGACGCGACGTGTCCGTTGCCTCGCCTCTAAAGTCGCCGCCGCCGATCGTATTGTATAAATTCGACGGGATGTATATACGTATAGGTATATTATATATTCTACGAACGCCCCCGTCATGTGTTACACGCTGACGTTCGTTATTATACGAGTAGGTTTTTTTTTTTTTTAATATTATTCCGTCCGAGAGGCGTGCGGCTGATTTTTTCGACTTGACGCGATACCGCTACGAACAAAACGCGCGAGATTATCGCGTCTACATATTGGTTTACCGCGCCGACGTGTGATCACGTACACCATAGTGCGCGCGGTTAAGGGCGAGCCCGATGAGTAATGGACATTGCTGTGGATTGCCGTTTGACTGAAGGGATCGAGAGAAGAAAAGCGACGATGCGCGAGCGTTCGGGGCCGTATTTACCGTACGATTGTAATAATAATTTGGCTCGAGACCAAGTGGCAGGGGACGCGAGTTCGGCGCGAAGGGAAAAAAACCCAGAGGTATCAAAACGATTACGTAAGCATACCTGCAGTGACGTATTATACTCGAGAAAAAACCGGCCGATGGCCAATCGATATCGTCGTCGTTGCCCTTTCGCCGTGAAACGATAATATAATAACGCCGCTCTGTTTTCCCGTTTATTTCTCTAGAGCCCGGTATTCACGATTCCGCGAGCTATATCGATATAATATCCGTTGTGTCGGTACACGTGATTTTTATGGATACGCGTTTATTATGCGAACGGGTCAATGTCGATTGATCGACTGAATCTGACGAACGATATGACGCCTGATCGCGCAGACCGAGAGTCCGTATAACTCACATCGAACGGAATTCATAAACGGCGCCGCGGTATGCGCACAACGCGCATAGTGGAAACCTAGTCGAGGTTACGACTTTACGAGCGACTCGCGGTACGTTAGTTATGATGACCAGAAATATTGGAAACAAGTCTATAATAAAAAAACCGTAATTAACGGAGAAATCGGCCCGAAGTATCTACGTATTTTATTTCAATCCGCCCGTTTTTTTTATTCTCCACACGTCGTCCCTACATACCACACATACCCCACAGACCCGGAGTACGTACATAATACACTGTCAGATTATGACGATAGAATTCATTATCAACACTATAACGTTTAGATATTTGTGGAAAAACGATGACCGTCACAGTCTGAGCTCGCGCAATATCGTTCGGCAATGGTTTATGAGTTAGAAATATAAACCGACGACGCACAATGTCGTCGTGCGACACAATAATATTTTTACTTTATTTCCAGTCGTCTTTAGACGAGTATACTCTGAATAAACGAGAATATAAAAATACCATCTTATCGTAATATAGTGGTTCGTTTCTTTTAATGAAATTAAACGTTTAAAAAAAAAAAAAAAGAATGAAAGTCAGGTAGAATAAAGAATAGTAATTTATGGTTAAAAATTACGAGACTTTAATTTTCTCCGCGCTAATCCATTTTGACAGGAATAAATGTTCCCCGAGACTTTTTCATTTAATTAAAATTAAGACAATTTAAATGTTTACCTTTTTTTTTTCTCCTCTTTTTATTTATTTATTTATTTTTTTTATATATGTTTTAGTAGTTGAATAAAACTCGAAAACTCTTTTGTCGGAAATCCAATTTATTAATACTCCCTCCTATATATCCAGACCGTATTGACGTTTTTCTCGTGTTCCGTTTTCCACCGAAAACAATCTTTTCTCCGTCTTCCGAGTGTCTTTTATGCGTACGCGCCGCCGTCGTAAAGTGTCCATATTACATTTTTCCCCTCTCCGGTGCTCTGCCTCTCTCGCCACTATATCCAAAACATAAAACGATAAAACGGGGGGGTCACTATTGCGAAACTGGGTCTGTAGGCATCTCACCCTTTTCCGGGAGATTAAAGTTTAATGAGCTGCAAGAGCCCGAGCAATTTGTCAAAATAGCCCGAACCCAAAGCTGATACTTCCGTTCCATTTATTGTTACACTCCGGGCCGTCGTAATTACTGTTTCGGTAACTAAAAACAGTTTACCTGTGAGACGGCCTGGCACATTATGTAGGAGTCCGCATTATGTTCCGAATAAATGTATAGCAGTAAAACTACGAAGTTCGCTGTAAACCGCGTGGAAATTAATTTCCATGTCGTTTCCCCTCGAATAATAGACTATATAATGGAAACGCGCGAATGTCAAATAAAAATCCGCACTGAAACCGTAACGTTAATATCCAGCAAGGCTCTTTATTGACTTGGATATTGTTTTTAATTATGCGAAAAAAAGTAAATATAAACTCGACCTAGTCGTTCTGTTTTGTAAAGTAATCGAGTAAAAACATTCAAATACTTTTTGAATTACTCGGATATGTATTTAACAATTTTATTTTTTTAAATTACTGTATGGAAATTAAATAATACAATTTCAAATGGTTTTTCTTATTATTTTCAATTCTATCGCGTTAAAAGTTGGTAAACGAACAATATGTGCATTGTGCATATTATGACATTATTTAACTTCGTTAAGTATTAAACATTTTCAATAAGTTTTATAATATATTATATTCATTCGTACATCTACTATCGCCCATCGATTTAATATTAAATTACCAAACATTTTATGTGGAAAAAAAAAATTATGCGTTGGAAAGTTTATATAAATAATCTTTTACGGTATCAGAGTTTTAATTCAAATATTTTTCTCGTTTAGTATTCACGCGATATGTATTTTTAAATACTTTCAAAATTAATTTTCGTATTTGAATAATTTTAAAAAGTATTTTTTAGAAGACAGCTGGTATACCTGTATAATAATACGGTCGTTGTATTTCTAAATTGAAATTACTACAGCGGTTTTATAGCATAGTTACCTCGAGTTTTATAAAATGAATTCCACTTAATTTTGATTAAAGGATCTCGATTTTGAGTTTGATATAGTGGAAGCCATAACCTGTTGACCCCCGTTGCATTCATCATGTTTCCTTTATGTACGCAAGACGCACCTCGCAGATGCAATATCCTGTAAAAGTATCCCTACATTGTTGTTGATAAATTCGATACCATTTCCTCCGCTGTAAGGGGATACTCATATTTAACGTTAAGACACTACGGCGCCACGAATGTACAACATTGAAATATAAACACAACTTCGCGGCAACTGTTATTTTGTCAACAATTTAAAACTTTGTGGTTTATTTTCTTTACATCCCACTATTATTATTATTATTATTATTATTATTATTATTATTTAATGAACTATACTATACTACCATTTCATCGTAAAAAAAACCTTTTTGATTTCCTACGGCCATTTGGAAATCTTTCGAAACGTTTAATTTCCATTCCGTTTCCCCCGAAATCATATCGACTGTTCGTCGTCTACAATGCGGTTCGGTCTGCGGGCACGACGCGTTTTCAAAATGTAGCCCATTAATCCCGGCGTATTACGGCGCGCGCGACTACGCACCTATTACATAATGCAACAGTAATAGTCGAGATCATATTTGGTGTTATTCGGACGGCTATCGCATGCATATTGAATAATATAATACACGCGGTGTTGGAGTTTCTATAATTTATGGTTTTGAATACGTTTACACGTGTATATGTAGTGTTAAAAGAGTACGTGGGTAGGATGTGTTTAGGTCCATTGTAATATTTTATAACCGCAGTAGACGCGAAGGTTTATCGTGAACACGTAATAAATAGTACAGTTCGTCGAAACTAAATTGGTTTAAAACGGATATATTTTAAAACGGGATTTTAATAGTTTTTTTATTTTTCCCGTCCGGCGCAGGTCGCCCGTAGACTTTTTTCGAAAGTCGAACCCGTGATAGTTATCGTAGTAGTTATTCGTACCCCGTTTTTGAACAAACAAATAAAAACAATTATTATCGTTCGTTACAGACAGACAGACAGACCGACTGTCTGCCTGTAATGCCACAAAAGAACTGCAGTCGTTAACTACGCTCGCCCGTCGTGCCACGAGCGAAATAATATTATAATATAATAATAATTGTACGGCGTATCGCGTAAGCGTGATTCTGAATCTAAGCCGTTTATTAAAATACAAAATAAAAAAAAAAGAGGAAAAAAGGTACTGTTCAAAAGAAAATAACCGTACTGCGCGAAACACGCGAGAAATGATTATTTCCGTGCTTTTATCGAAGAAAATGTTTATTTTTCGAGAGGTACGCACGGCAGGAGTTTCGAGAAGAATTTCAACTTTTTTTTTTTTTAATGCACTGCGGTTTCTCGACCATTTTTTTTCCCCAACGTTCTCCGAGTTTCTTCTAAAACAATAACTTTTTATTAACTCATTCGAATAAACACGAATGGTCCAATTTAAATGTTAAATTATTAGCACTTGTGGAATGTTAAGTTTTACGCTATAAATTATGCAAAATTGTTTTTGTTTACACGCTCAACCCTTGTGCGCGTTTGAAGCTAGAAACTTCAAATCGATCGATACTAATTCGCTACGAGAAACGTGTTATTGTAACGATATATTGGATTTTCGTTTTATTCAAACGAATAATATTTATCCGATCAAGGTACTTGTGACGAACACGAAATATATATTTCACATAAAATAATAATTTTTAATCGACGAGACAAATCGAGTTTAGAGCCCCCATACCTCGGTCGCACTTCAATTCGATTCCAATCAAACAATTATTACTTGATCTGCCACTGCGTATAGTGGACAAATATTCTTCATTCCGCGTGATATAAAGAATTTAGTTCATGTAAAATATTGCATTTGAGGGGGAAAAAACTGAAAAAAAAATAAATAAATAAATAAAAAACGATACTCGTTTCTTTTCGTTAGAAATCCGATACATATATTCGTACAGTGTGTGCGGGCACGAGGTCGGAAAAAAGAACACGACGACACAAAATTGGAGAGAAAAAAAACTGACGTGGTACGAAAAACTCGCGAGTTTTTTTTGGTTGTCGTCACTTGTATAATATCGTTTACAGACGTATTGCACTGATGTAGATTCTATTACTGTATACATCGTGCGCGTCGAAAGCATAAAGAGGTATTTGGGTTTTTTGTTAATTGAGTTTTAATTTATTATCAATTAATAAAAACGTCGACGATTTAAACGGCGCGTACGCCGACGATTTCTGTAACTTTTCCCCGGCGCGAAAAGTTATAAATATTTTACGAGGCGTCCATAAAGGAATTCGAATTATCTCCAAACAATGATGCAATCACAGTTTTTTATAATTACTAATTGACGAGTTTTTATTAATTGATACTTGCAGAAATTGAGATCATGATTAAATTTATTGCTTCGAAAAACGAAATAATGAATTTTCATGAGCACATACCTAACCATGACATGTTTATGCCGTAATATTGTCGGGTAGAATGCTGGTAAAGTTGTACGGTATATAATTTATAAATCAATGACAGTTCTGAATCGTACAGTGCTTTTGTTTTCAGTTAAGCGCATTTCAAGACTACGCGGGATAGATAATTTTATTTCGCTATTTCGAAAAGAAATGTGTTTAGAGGTTAAGTCGAATGTCGTAATTCTTCGTCCCACGCACAATAACGACACTCGTTTTATGTCGATATGAATTATGTATAAATAATTAACTAACCCGAGGTAACGTTAGCAGTTACTGGTCGATAGATATGAGTAGGGCTCGGATATCGATGCATTTCCATATTTTTCCTGGAATACATGTTGATACGATGCTTTCTTGTAGGCGTTTTTTGGATTTTTCAAGGTTTTTTATGTCCACGGGCATTTTCAAACGTTTTTAGTGAATTATTTATTTGTTCGGGTCGTTTCAAATATATTTCTCGTAATATTACACAAAAAAGTCATTTTTTTTTTTAAATTAAATTAAACATTGATATAATAAAAATGAAGTAAATTGAATAATGATTAATTAATTTATACATAAAATAAAATAGCTTTTAAAAAAAATGAAAAATAATATTATAATAATCATATAATTTCTAAGGGAATTTTTTCAGTACGTTTTTAGACATTTCGGGTCGTGAAATTTATTTTTCGAAAGGGTATTTAAATCCGAGTCCTAGACTCTAAGACCCCAGACTTTAAGAATTCGGGTCTCGAGTGGGAACCCGGATCGATGAGTTTTTATAGGTACCACATACGAAGAACGCGAGCCATCGCGCATCGGCTTTTCCCCCGAGAGCCGAGACTCTAGACGCGCGGTACCTGAATTTAATAAACACGCGGTCTCGCTAGCGCGCAGAATGCAATCCCGATGGTATGGGGAGGAGGAGAGTCGCGAAAACATACGACTGGAAATTCACTGGAAACGACCGTCTGCAATATTGCGGGTGTACGGCCGACCGCATTCGAGAGGCGTTTTATTATAATAACGCTCGTAATAACCAACACTGTTCCCGGGGACCGGTCGTCGGGGGTCCGGGGGCGGCGGATAAACCGTGCGGCGGAATAAACCACTGCAGCTGCAGCTCGGATGCATTTTAACGAGACACGTCACTCGTGCACGCGCGGCGGCTACGGTTTTAGGAACTGCGAGCATACACGTCATCACGGTTAGGTCAGTCGTGTGTGTGTGTGTTAGCACCGCGCGTTCGTCGCGCACGGTCCATTTGCCTCGCGCACGCGTTACGTAACGGGAACGACGACGTAATAACAATAATATTTGTAACGTTCGCGCGTGAGTCACCCGAGGCGCCACTCTTCCGCGCCGTTTCCCGACCGCCCGCCGCCCTCCCCATCTCGTATGAAAATTTGAGAGGGAAACGCGCTCTCGATTTGTTTTTTTTTTTTTTTTATTCGTAAATTAAGAAATGATTTAATAATGGCGGCGAAAAGAACACAAAAAGGTGCTACTCGTGCTCGAGAACGTATAACGTAATAACAGCTGATTTTAAAGCGTTTCAAAAGAAAAGAAAATAAACTGCAAAACGAAAATATTCGGCCTTAAAATTCAAAAAATATTTCATTCGAAACGGATATCGCGTTTGAAAAGTAACGTTTTAGAGAGCTCAGACGATGAAATTCAACTCGCGTTTAAATCCGCCGTATGTTTTGATGACTTTTGACGACAAACCTGTCGGATTCCGTTCGATTGACAATAGAGCGGTAGTAGCGATACTCGTACGCGACAGACCTAAATTTCGACGAAAAACAAAAAAATTACAAAATCGCACTCTTTTCTTCTTCTTTCCAACACTCGTTCGGCTCGCGACCGCGGAAACGCCGCGCCGGCTGCGCAATGTCGCACGCGGCAAAGAAAAGCCGGAAAAAAAAAAAGGCGCGTGCCTTTTCCATCTCGTATCCGTTGGCAACGCCGCGCAGATGAGTCATATATTACGCGCGTTTTCCCGACTACCGGATTCCGCCGCCGCGGGGCCTCTCGGGAGGGAGAAAACGTTAACCTAATTGCGGGGCCCTTTTTCCGCGCCCCCAATATTGCGTGTCATTCCGCCGCCGCCGTGTCACTCGAGCGCGATGCCGCGGCGGCCAATTTGCGTCCGAGACGAGTGAAGCAGAGAGACACGCGCGTATAATGTATATTAAAATAATAGGCGTATAACGCGATAACGTCGGGCTGGCCACAAGGGCCTCTTGGCTAAAATTTTAGACGAACAAATTCTCGAAATATAAATCAGATAAAAGTTTATGTCGTTTCGATTAAAACTGTGTGGAAAAATGTTACGTATATTATTGTACTTATATAATAATAAGATATTCAATTAGAAGTTCGTATTATTTTTCCAGGGGGGGCGGGGGCGAGTTGCTCCCCAAATGGGCGCCCGTGGTGCACTCGCGTGTATATTCTCGTGCTGCACACGAGTATTGTTCTCCCGCGCGAGAAAAACAGTTCGATAATAATAAAAATTACCGACATATTTCGAGATACCGGACGAAGACGATAAACTTAATCATTCCAGCGATGTAACGATGATATTGTTTTGATGAAATTGCACTCACTAGACCGTATAAACCACGGTGAAACTGCACCGAAAGTTTTGCGCGTTTCATTAAAATATCGAGCGCGCAGAAATCGAACGCGCCAGACACTCGAGGCCGTTTTTCCTCATAATTTCTCTAATCGAACGAAAAACTCGGATTGAAATGTTTCCAACTCCTCGGGGCAAAAGCGATCGGTTTTCCATCAGAGAAATAAAAAAATTGCTTTCCAGTTTTTCGAAACACAGCATTTTTGATCTCCGAGTTCTGGACATTTTCGTACGAGCGTACCTCTTGAATTCATCGAACAGCCTTAACTTTTTCACAATAGTATAGTTCAAATACGCGTGTGATATTCTGCGATCTAATATTAACGATCGTGTTAATCTTAATATTATCGATACGTGTCGGACAGTTTATAGATACTTAAACATCCGGAATCTTTCTTTTCCAAAGCCCGTATTGCATTAGGTTCATAAAGTATCTCCGCGTGTATTCAACACTGTTAGTGACAAAGGGGACGGTCGTCAGTGTCATCCGACTCGGTTTATTTGGGTTTATTTGGGTTTTTTTTTTTTTTTTTGACCGTATACACGGATTACGAACGACTGCGTTCTCGGCAACGAAATGTGACTGGTCGGTGATGCTACACTGTACGTGTATAGGTACTGTACGGTTTACGACCACTCCTCACGGTTTAACATAATATGCAATGTGGAACGTTATAATAAACGATAATTAATTACAGATTGTTGTGCACGTGGTCGAACACAATAACCTCGCGGCCAAGTGAGAGGGCCGAGCGGGGTGTGGTGGGGCACAGACACCCACGATTCGCCTTCTCGTCGAAAACGGCCAGGACTCAAAAAGTCCTCTCCCCGGTCCGAATAACACGAAAAAACCCGGCCGGTGGCGCGACGACGGTCACCGGATACGCGAGACGACGACGGTTACGGAGGACAGACAGCGAGCAATAAGCATACATCACTGCGCACGATATGACGGCGCGCGCTACGACATTGAACGCCGGACGTGTAATCGGAAGTACACACGTAGGAAATTCAAACTGCCGGCCATGTGAAAGAGACGATTGCGTTCCGTCCGGCGGGGGAGGGCAGAGGCGATTACCCACAAGAGCCCGTCCCGAATCGCGTGTTTGCGCCTTTGTCACGATAATACACGCAGCACGGGAAAATATAACCCCTTGCGAGTATTACGGTTTATAACGTACGAGACGAACTTTTTGATTCGAGAGATCCACGGAAACCATAAATCGACCGTGGACGTGTGGAAAAATTGAAAAACAATCGGTCCGACCGCGACGTTTATAATTCGGTTATACTCGTAACTCGTATATGTTCTCGCCTTGATGGTTTCATTATAAACACCTATAGCGTGTGATGCGCGCGTTGTGCACGTAACGAGAACTCGGTCGAAATGTAATTCACGTACGTCGTGTTTTGCTCCATACTTTTCTAAGTCTTGAAGTTTTCAACTTTTATATTTTTGACATGTTTTCCGTTTAATGAGAAATAAATAAAACATCTTCAATTCCCGACGTTCTTGGTAATTTAATAACAATAGCTTTTATAATCGAACGGATCGTGTGTTCTCCGAGATTTTCAAGTTAAAATCAAAGACTCGAGTAAATCATAACGAACGATAGTGACGGACACAGACGTGAATATAGGTAAAGTTAGTAACGAATTCTTCTATTAAATACGATTGTTTTCTCAACATAATATTTAGTATGAAAATATTTAAATATAAAAATACATATTATTATTCAACAAAAATCAAACATTAAATCTAATAGACCATTGATTTGGGAATGTATAGATTCCGAAGATTAGTGTGGAATACTCGAATTATCAATGTTTAAGATTATTTCGTTTTATTTATAACCCACGAGTAAGCTGATGATATTATTGAATCAAAATATTATAATAACGACTATTCAAACTCTAAAGTTTAAACGAAGATCAAATTATATAAAAGCCCGTATAAATTAGAATAAAATATTTACGTATATTATATTTTTAAAACTTTTTATTGCAGATCTAGATCGAGGTAATTTATGCAAATAATAGAATTGTTAGGACCAAGCAGATAATACGTTTCCATGACACGAATAATTTTTTCACAAATAATTGTACTCGTATGTCGATCGCTAAACGCGTAAGTAATAGAAGACATTAATCATTTATAATTAAAAGCTACGACGACGGACGGAAATGAATTTAAAATAAAGTGCATATGAAAAACATTCGCTCGTTAGTAAAGTTTTCACCGATATCGCAAAAAAAAAAAAAAAAAAACTTCTTAAAACGATCACAAGTAGGCGCGCACGACGTATGTAGAATAAAATAATATTATGTAAAAGTATGAATAGTTTGTTTGTGTGTCAAAGTTTATAAAACCTCGTGTAGGTTTAACAACGTAAGTCGCGAGATCAAATATATTTCAATAATAATTCCTGCGGTATATTTTTTTCACTACACCGGCGTAATAAAAAAAAAAAAAAACTTTATTCGTCGTAAACATCATAACTTCATAACCAATATATATACGTATTTTATTTTACCGTTGAACACACTACTTTGTGTACGTTATATTTTGGTTTACGGAATTCGTGTGGTATATAATGTGTACACCTACTGTAAACGCATTATATAATATATGAGCACACGCGCACACATATAATATACATATACAGCGTATAATGAGTAAACAAATAAAAGGGGAGAAGGATAAAATAAGTAACGCACACTGGCTTAAGTGATTGTCAGTAATGAACGTGTTAGACGAAATTTTCCTGGATCCCGGAGGAATCGGACGCGCGCGCCGGTCTAATTCGAGATGGAAGATGCCAGAGACGGGCGCTTTAAAGGGTTACTGGCCCCCGTGTGCACTAAAAATAAATATGCCGTAGGAGAGAGGAAAGAAAAAAAAGTTTGCCGGCCGACAGGAAGTTTCGTTGCACACACCGCGATCATATACGTGCATAAAAATATTTATATATACACTCTGGTCGTGCGCGCGCGTTACATGTGGTTTTGCGCGTGTGCGTCTGACACTGGCAGGTGTATCGAAAACATAATAAACGCGCGGAGCTTAAACAAACGTTCTACGAATTTCGTTTTATGCGTTTAATAATTATTATTATTGTTTTATGTTTTAATAAAATGTTATTGGTCGAAACGCTCTGGCGCGCGGGAACGCTCTCCGAGTGCTGCATGTGTGTATAGTCGACGGACGAAATAAATATTTTTCTTTCGTCTTCGCCGGCAAACAATAGCAACTGGTTAAGTTTAGAGCCGCCTTAAAGGGTTCGAGAGCAATTAAACAAAAATCCACTTATCCCCGTCGTTCACAGTGCTATTGTTGAAATTTCTATATATATATATAAATATTACGTACACACGCGCGCAGAGATGTGATGATATTATCGTCTCGTTCACCCTTCGACGTCACGTGAATGTTAAAAACCATTATACTGACACGAGCGTTAGATTTATTTACCCAATATTCGAAAAAAAGAAAAGTAAATCACACGGTCTTATCTTATCGTGAGACGGTTAGAATTACACGAGCTCGTATTGTTTCACACGGGACTCGATAGAACGTATCGTCTAAAGAATTCGTTCGTCTCGCAAAGTCACAACAACTTTACCGTCGTGGTGATCTTTTTATTGGCGTTAGGAGGGCGCGGGAGACAGACCGAGTATTCGTTAATTTTCCACACGTGATTTGCTACTAAAAATACGTATTACTCACCGGTTTCGCCGTAATTTCAAAGAGGACGACGATTATTAGACTCCTCTATGTATGTACGGTGATATAATATGATTAAATGTTAGCGAAATAGAATTTGAACGAGTTCACGGCGAGATTCCGAGCTTTTGCGTTTTGATTTCTAGAAAAGAATTACCAACGCGAAAATAACAAATAATATTCTAGTTTTTCGTCGTTCGAAACGTATTTAAGAATAGAAGAATAATACTGTGTCTTTGTCAAAACCCAAGCGTTTAAGTAGAAAATATTCGAGTTCAACTTTTTATATACATATTCATTGTAACTATTCCTAGACAAATATACTACTATAATAGTCAATAATTGGTCATAATAAAAACGGTTATAATTGGTTATAATCTTATTTCAAATGTATTTATTCATACTTCCTATGCTTTATAATAATAATCATAATAAAAATATCAAAATCGTATGTACGGTTTTTTTTTTTTCAAAAGGGGGAGAGATATCAATCTTAATGATAGATTTGGATTTAGTAGAAGGGTTCGCGAGGAACGAGTGTGTTCGGCGTGGCGTGCTTAATATAGACCGACACGAAACGTATGCGAGTAAATTGTAAAACCGTCCATAAAGAGATAATTAAAACTTGTCAGCCACTACCAGAGATTTCTACTTTAATACCCCTCGCACCTATGTAATGCCATTTAATATCGCGCGTTTAGTATTTCGTCAGCTTTCGGTGTTTTCGGGAATTGAAAGTTTCAAATTTAAATCATAACTTTATTCGTCCTGTGCGGGAATTCCGAACTCGTTAAATTTTACGCCCGACTCGATTTTACCGAGAGAATTCGATTTTTTGGGAAGAAAAAAAAAAACGTAAATGTAAACATTTGTTAACATTATGCAGATTGTCGAGGGATAGTTTTCTCCCGTAGTTTTCGGGGACTTGTGTGAATCTGTAGGCGTAAAATAATGGGCAATACGTATTATTATCGAGTGTGTCACCCACCGGCGGGTGCGAACGTTTTAATAACCATAATAAAAACAAAACGAAAAAAAAAATATTACACCCAAAGGGGCGAGTAGTGAGAACCCGAAATAGCGCGACCAAAACGAATATTATTATGCTCTCCGCAGACACCCTTGTAATTATCGTCACCCCTGTTGTTGAAATAGGAAGTCCTCTTAGCACATCCACGTTAAAAAGTTATGATATGGTATTTGAATATCAAACCATACCGTACGACAACGCGACGGGGGAGCGGAATGTCGAGAGGGATGTACGTTGTATAAATGTTGGCGGGAAATTTTTAATCAATAATTATTATTATTATTATTCCTTTAATAAGAATTTGAACGTTGGAAAACTATAAGGAAAAAGTTATGGACAATATTTTTTTACACGCACACAATGTACGCGTCATATTACGCGCTTCGTTTGTATTCTTTTAGATCGTATTATGATAAATGATAATGTCAAATACAATGTTTGGTCGAGATGGTTGTCGGAATATTCGAATTATTATTAAAACAGATATATGAGACGAAGTGGTATTATTCATTGTACTGCGATTATTCAATACGTGTATTATAATATGTTGTTAAGCGTGCAGTTTTCGAGTTTTACACTTCCGAAATTCGCGTTAAACCGTCGATAGCAACAATAATAACAATAGCGAAATGGAAAAATACCACTTTAAAAATCTAAGTTTTATAAAAAATAATTTATCGCGCCAGTCGATATGATTAATACTTGTAGTATAAAAACTCGGCGTTCGACTGATAATTTGATCGCGATTTAAGTTGTTTGTGCATTTTTTAACGTTTGGTTACGGGGCAGCGTTCGATTTTAACGAATATCGTTTACGTCTAATCGTATAATTCAAAACGATAATTTTTTTTCTCACGCTGTCGACTATGTTTAAAGAAAAACATATTGTATAAAGAAAATATACAATATATACATACCGATTGTCAATAAATCGATTGACGAATGTAATGTTTACACGTTATTTGATTTAATATATACGTACGTGTATATATTCTGACAGGTACACGCGTTTTCGTCGCTAACGTCTCGAAAATCGAAAAAAAAACTATCGTCACCGCGATCCTTACGCCGCGCATCAGATTTGAATTTATTTGCGACTGTAACGCACAGTTTTTACTAAAAAAAAATAAATACGCGCGCGTCAATCGTCGTTACTGCGCCGTCATCAGAAACGGCGGTAAAATGTGTCGTAAAACTAACCGAATCTCTAATTACCATTATTGACCATCGTATGTATACTTTAGTCACTGTCTTCATTGTTTTTCGGTTAATTTTTTCTAATCACACGTGTCTACAATAGCTATTTGCATTTTTATTTACGTCCCGCACTCACGTTTTGTTTTTCAGTTTTTTTTTCTGTAGAAAATTCATTTCAACACTAATATAGTAAAAAATATAATAAAAAATATTAATAACTAATATAATACAACTCAATATCAAGTCGACAGCACAAAAACGACTATGTACTAATGTACAGTGTTGTGAAGTATTCGAGTAAAAGTGTTCAAATACTTTCAGCGAGAAATATTTTATTTTCGATGGTATTTTAAATAGTTTTTTTCGAATACTAATTTGTATCGAATACTTTTGGTATTTACTTCGAACGATTATTTTTATTAGATTTAAATAATTAAAATGTGTTTTTATCGAATTTAATACTCCATTGTCGAGGGGCTATTCAATGTGGGTGACGAAAACTTCGATAATATTATATTATTTTCTAAAGTGCAATAAGCAATAATTTATTGTTTGATAAATAAAATACAATATAAACATTATACACTACGTGTTAAGTTAATCTATGAAAACAAGCGAAAGTATTTGAACAGTATTCCAAATATTTGGTTTTTTTAAATATTTGCGTAGTATTTTAAATATTCGATAAGAAAATTAGTGTTTACTCGAATACTTTTCTAAAGTACGTTCCACAACACTGCCGATGTCCTAAAACTGTAATCTGTCCTTTCGGTTACTAAAGCGTTTAGTGGTTTGTAAATCACTTACCACTCGACTGAAATACCGGCATAGTCTGGTAACTAGGCTTTGTAGCGACTTGGCCGAGCGCTGTCCCGGTGTACTATTCCGGCTGTACGGTCTGGATCGAACTGCGATAATATAATAACGTCGTCACTGTATGGCTCGGATTCACACGTAAATTTATATTATAATGTTCATGGCGACTAGATGATTCGATTTAGACAAATGGGTTAAATTTGTATTACAGTTATAGTTTGGTTTTTTTTTAAAATTACAGCGATTTTTTATTACATATTATATAATATATATTTACATACTATTTATGGTTTTTTTTTCAACACGTGTAAATCCGAGCCCTATCGAAGCGACGACGGTTGACGACGAGTCCTCGTCGGCGCGGTTTTTTCGACACGAGTCCGTTGCACCCGGGCACTGCACTACGACGACGTCATTGCGCACTGCACCGGCGGGTACACCTGCCCTGCCTTGCTGTACCGAGTATCCGTGGCGGCGCACGATAATGTCGCAACGGACGACCGACAGTAGTGTACGTGCGGCGGCGTTAACGGGGCCCGAGAAACACCGCGGCGTAGTAGACACGGCGAAGAAGCCGGCGCGTGCGGGACTGCACCGGCATTCGCGTTTCGGTCGTCGCGTCGACGACGTTTCTCGCCCACCCCCGAACGCCACCGCCGCGCCACACATCTACGCACGCACGCGCGTTCACGGGCGCCACGCCGTGCGCGCACGCCGCCGCCGCCGCCGCCGCCACGCCGAACACTGACGTCCCGTGTCCGCGAAATATCGATAACATCATCGAGAGACGTCGATGTGGTGCGAAAAGTTCCGATACCGATTTCGTCGATCGGCGTTCTCGAGAATTTTCAACGGGGCCGGGGGGGTTGGATAATTACTAGAAAAATATGTCGGCGAGCTTTCGGCGCGCCATTTTCCATCCCTAGTTCAATTTTATTTTTAATAATTACAATATAAAAAAGAATTTATATTTACTTTAAGTATGAAATTCCATTGGCTTTTTTTTCTACCACTTCCTCGGTTAACAACGCTTACATCGCAAGTCCAACGAGCCGGGTCTAAAACAATATTAAACAGATACGCTTTAGTACTTTACCGATACTTTCTGTGTTTCTAAATTATATTCAAAATAGGCGACGACGTACCTCTGTCATAATCGTACTTGGCGAATGACTTTTGAGTCTCTCAGGACCAGAAAAAGTTCTCTCTGGTGTTGAAACTAAAATTGAAAAAAATACGGCCAAATACGTATAGTCCCCACCCCCTCCACGTGTGTACTCGTCGACTCGGATCGGGCGGAACAGAAAAGAGGCCAGCACAGGTGTATTTATTTTTTTTTGTTCAGTTTCTTTCGTTTCTGATACACCGACGACGACGACGTCTAGAATGTATATTTTTCAAAAACAAAATAAATATCAACGATACGTCGTCGGCGTCATCAGATATTACAAATATCAAAATATATCTACGTGTCTTAGTGAAATATCGATATTTGATGTTATCGATATATCAAGCCCAACACCCTAACGCACACTCGCCGCGTACACACGCACGTGCGCCCGCTCACACGCCAACGCCGCATTCGTACACACGAGCGCACACACACACACACATAAAGTACACACGTGAAAGGGCACAAAGAAATACACTCTTTACGTGCACAAGAGTCCCTGCGCTCGTTCAAAGACGCGAGCGTCCGGAGGGAGGGGGAGAAGGTATATTTGAATAATTACAAGAGTACGAGAACATAATATCTACGAGAGGCGAATTTGCCCCCTCTGGATTTTCAATATCGAAAGCAAAGTACTGTTGAATTATCGAAAAAAAAAACAAATACGTTTTTGGACAATCGCTTATGAAAACATAATATGTTAGATTAACGCGACGGTCGCTAACGATCTCTCGCGATGTTTTATAAATGTCTATGAAATCTAGTGAGAGTGTATAAGGACGCGACGAGGCTAAATATAATTCGTTTCGATTGCTCGACACGCTGTTCGATTATATTTCCATGTACGCATCTACAAAATATAATATAACGTCGAGGTTTTAGTTAAAAAAAAAAAAAAACGTCTTCGCCTTACTACCTGGGCCGCCTCTGAACACTATAATATACATCGCTCACACGCGCACACGAAAATATACATATTTACACAGACGTTCGTGCCAACACAAGCGACATGCACGCGCGACATGCCGACGTCGAAGTTATTATTTATCTCTCAGTTTATTTTTTATTTTATTTTTTTCTAACCCTTTTTTCCCTCTTTCTCTAGCTCGTCGTGTATACGTTGTGAACATGATTATTATATTGTTGGTATTCAAATGAAAGATTTCCCTACACGCCCAAATACGCCTGCGATGCGCAGGACGATTACGTTTTAGGGGCGGCAAATTTCGCGAAGTGTCCTGAACCGCGTCGAAACTTAATCGAGAAGTAAGGCCACTAGTTAACATCTAGTCGAAAAGTCAATCGTTTTACTACTCGACTGGTTAGTTTAACGTATTGTTGTCGTTTGAATGTTTTAATTTTGAAATTATATTTTGATTTCGATTTTTACACTGATACGTCATCATGTCATACCTATGTATGCGCGTTTTCTTCTTGTCGGCGAGAGAGAAGAAGAACTGTGTCGGAAAAACGAGTGATTCGAAATGGGTGGCGGTGAGTTGGACGGCGATCAAGTCGGATCCGTCACTGTGTTATTATTATGATTACACTACCGACGACGCGGCGCGCGTTTTAGGCAAACCGGTAGCACCGATAAATCAAGAGCCTGGCGAGGGGCGAGTGCGTTTCGTGTTATTATTTCAATTGAAACGGTAGCCGGGCGTTTAAATTTATTGCACGTATAGGTGTGCTGCTTGTATTGTAACGCACGCGCCGCTGCCGCGGTAATGACCGAACGGCTTAGTATTTGTGTTTATGACGAAACAATAAAACAGTAACAAGCCGATGTCGTTATGAGTACGCGTGCACGCGTAATATACGGCACATAACGAGTGTTCCGGCGAATCGAATTTCGAAAAAGTTTCTAAAAATACGCGTCTCCGGACAGCGTCTACGAATCGCCGCTGCAGAGGATAGAAATCGCGATCGTGTTCGACCGTGGGCAAAGGTAACATGATATTATTCAATCGTTTTTCGTCGATCAGACGACAATCGGCGTTGCGGTCTCGTCGTGTCCCGGTCGGGCCACGACATACGTGTATAGGTTACTTATTATCGACTGCACGTCCTACCTAATGTGACGAGAGCCTTATCGAAACGCCGGCTCCGGCTCGATCACGCTATTCTACGACGACTATACGAAATGACCGAAAAATCTCAAGTAAAGTGTCATTACAATATAAGTCGGCGATCGCTCTCAAAGTACAACTATACTCGTATAGTATAATAATATCTTTCTTAAATTCAAATACATCGTATTGCGATCCAAACAGAGAGAGAATATAGAATATATGATTTCATATTCAGAATGAAAAAAAAAAAAAGTACAAACTATTATATTATATAAAAACTGAACGAGTACGAATAGAATTCTCCATAATACTCGACGGCCGTAATATATTATTATTGTGTTCGATGAAGGTATTATATACCATCTGTAGTCTATCGATTTAACCCATTTTATTTTATTAGACATGTCGTCCGATACGCGATGTTTGCATTCGTTTTACATAATATCGTATATGATACTGTGTATCGTAAAATACTATACAGTTTATATTTCAGGGGAAGAGGAGGACATAAATAGTGTAATTAAATTTGAAAAATACCAATTTATGTAGGCGTAAAGAGTGTGCATTTGTGTGATGAAACATTGGAAATTCAATAACCGCCCGAACAGTGTAAACATTAACATATACCGTACGCGCTACTGCACTCGTTAGCGATATTTGTATTAAAACAACAAACACGGACCTAACTTGATTTCTGCACGTGTAATTTATCAGAGTTATACAGATGTACACGCCGCTTATGGCTATAAATATGCGTTTCCTAAATAAAATTACGACGACAAACACTATTTTGTATTTGTTTTCGCACTCGAATGTAAATTGAATTTCAAAACGCTTTATATAAATGAGCACCGATTACGAGACGGCGGATACGCGGGGTGTTAACGAAACTCGCGCAAATCTGCAGTGTTATTATATTGTATACATTAGAGTGAGAAATTCGAAAGCAATGCAAGTAAAATGCATTCGAACGGCGATTTCGTAAAAGAGTCCGGTTAACCGCGGGATATCCCGGCACAACCCCATTCGGAGGTCTCCGAATCGCCCCTCCTATCTCAAAAGCACAACGCCTAATTGCCGCAGTATAGTATTTATCTACCCTGCAGTCCTCTGGACATTAATGTTATCTACCTGTGTATGTTTCCCGACGCCGATTCGTCCTCGGGCTGCTCGTCACAGAGCGAATTTGATTTTCCTTCCTGTTCGGATACGCTTTGCTTCCTCCTCCGGCGGACCATTAGACGAGACGTTCGCTATTTTTATCCGCCGCAGACACGGTCTGTTCGCGGAGAAAAACGCAGATGCTATCCCGCAGCTACACAAAGTCCTATACAGGGTGCCAAAACAATCGCGATCGCGCGTACGTATAGTATACAATATTATAATATCAACAATTTTGGCTCGAAACGGTTTATGAAAAAAGTTCAAAAACATTTTCAACGCGTTAAACGTCGAGAAACGGTTTTTATTTATTCACGACATTCGCGGCCGTTTAAGTGGCCGTAATAATTTACGGTTAGTTTTAAATAAACGTTGTACAAATAGATTGAACGCGAAACCATTAAGCGGTGCGAGACGACGCAGAAGAGCGGAGCAAACGCGCGATATCGAGCTACAACTTTTTTATTGACCGAGAGACGTTTGATTTATTACAATCGTTCCCGACGTTAAAATAATTTTGAGTTTATTTATTTTAATTTGTGTATTACATTAACCGTAAATGTTTGTTTTTATTTAGTGTTGGGATTAAAAACGTTAGCCTAAGAAATAATAATAAAAAACATACCTTTCTTTGATAGTTTGGACTCTTCAGTAATATCGTGTTTCCACCCAATTGCGTCGTCAGTGTTCCGGGTGATCGTTGGACCATAATCACGCGGATATGCTATACAATTTTGCAGTTTTCATTTCGAGCACCTGAAAATTAAACAGTCGGTTAAACGAAACACCATGTCCTATCGTTATATTGTGTACTGTAAGCACCTTGAAAGTTATTGATTTTTCTACGAACGCGATATTTCAAATAAACGAAAAAGTTTATCGATTTTATGATATAGGCACTTAATTTATATAATACTAGCTGACCCGGCAAACGTTGTTTTGCCATATATTTCTAGTGAATTTTGTGGTATGAAAAAATAACTGACTTATTGTAAGTACATATTATGTGGCGACGGCGCGGCGTCTACGTTTGAAAGAGGAGCGCGCACGCACGCAATTTCGGTAAAAGTTATGTAATAATATATGACGTTGCAAAATCCATACCTTTTGCGTAAACATCGTCGGGTTTTCGCTTTAATTGTATACGCCTATCGAGCTTATCGACCAATGACAATAGATTTGCATGTGATCGTATGCGACCGTCCAATGAAAAAAGTTCTATTGTATTCGTTCTATTGTTCATCGCACGCACGCGATTTCGATAAAAGTTATGTAATAATATGATATTGCAAAATCAATACCTTTTGGTAAAGATCGTCGGGATTTTCGATTACATAACAATCTATTTATATAAAATGCAAATTACCACGCACTCACTGATAATTTTACCCCTTCTAACCCCCTTAGGGGTTGAATTTTGGAAAATCCTTTCTTAAGGGGCCTCTGCTATAATATAAAACGAAACTATTGACCAAATTTAATACCACAAAGCTCCAGTGGCTCTGGATCTTTTCCATTTTTTCCCCTTTTAACCTCCTTAGGGTGAATTTTCTTAATTTTTTTCCCGGAAGATCCTTCTCCTGACAATAACAAACACAACAAAAAAAAAAGAATTAGCCAATCGGTCCAGCCGTTCACACGTGATGAGGATACCTGGTAAATAGGGATTTATTTTTAAATAATATTATTTTTACCGATTTCAACCCTTTAAAAGCAAAGTTTTTAAAATCGGGCGACGTGGTGACACTCAGGAAGGTATTTGGAACAGCTCTGTGAAAAAAAATTGGAAAAAAGTTAAATAGCGTCATCACAAAATGGGAACATAAAAAAGGCCTGTTCTTTTATATATTTGAAGGATTCTTTCGATTTCAATTTTTTTTTCTAAATATACGCGTTTGTTAACTACAGCGTAATCATAATGTTCGCATCATATTTATTTCTACTATATGGGCTTTGATGACATTTTCATTAGTTAAATACCTTTATTGTGATGCTATAAATAATATTTGTACGTACATCGATCTTACGACCGAGATAAATCGTTGGAACATAAATAATACGTTAATCTATGTGCGGTAGCTTTTGAATTTATGACGATTGGCTTCCGGGCCGATAAGAGCAAAGAAGCGAGGTTTGCCAAACGTCTCGGCAGCGTCGCGCGATCGATAATACGGGAAAATTAATTTCACATTTGAAATTGAAATACACTTATTCTTATTGTGTTTTAATTACAAAAAAAAATAAATAAAATATCCTCCCTAATTCAATCGAACGACTATAACGAATGAAATACGCCTTTACATTATATACAAAAGCGTCGAGTAGTAGGTATTACGTCGCGAAACGATTAGATTAAAAACGCCAAAAGTATATTGAAAATATTACGCACTACTCGTGTATTATGTGAGTGGCATTGTCACATGTTGGCATTGTAACAATAAATACATCGGTTCGATACGGTTATTTCGAATAATATTATACCACGATTTATCCGAGTCGCCGCGCGCTCTCGGGAACTCTGGAAATAGCCCAGAGCCGAGGGTCGGCGCGCCGCCGTCAAAACGGCACTTTCCGCCGCCGGCCCGTCCGAATGATATCGAAAACGCGCACGTTTTAATAATAATAATACGATGAAACATTGTATAGGCGTATACACGCGCTACGTAAAATATGGACATTTTATCGTGTAACGGCGAGGCCGCGCAGGTAGCGACCGTGAAAAAATGCGCAATCGAGTGTGACTACAAAGAATAATGACCTTTTTTGTTTTTTAGACCGAATTTTTCGCTCCGTCCGTAAAAAGAACGTCTACCTTTGAAAAAAACAAAAAACCACGGGGGCTTAAACCCCGGTCTCTCCTCTTCGTCGCGCCACGCCGCGCCGCGACGATCGATATATTAATATGTCGCGCGGACGTTCCGCGATGACCGGCCGCGTGACTAAGATTTCACGGGTCAGCGAAAACTTACAATTCGATTGTTCGTTTTCGGCACGCATCCCGCGATTTGTGGACATATTCGGTCGTCGAGCGTTTGAAATAACACTTGTTCGCGATAGAAAGTGAAAGGGCGAGTGTCCGAGAGCGAAGGTCCTGGTCCGGATCGGGGGGGGGAGCCCATTACAACAATAATTATCGGCGAGATATAATTATTTAACATCAAACTGCACAGTAATATTTAAAAGGAATATACATTGGAAAAGAAACGATAGCTTTAAATCATTAAATATGTTTTTTAATCGCGTCAATGTATTATCTACAGCATAGGTTCTTAACCGGTGGTCCAAGGACCCCTTGGGGGTCCTTAGATGGTTACTCGGGGGTCCACGGGATGGTTTTTTTAAATGACCCAAAAATAAATTTATTATTAACTCTTAGAATTTATTTTATTCATTAAAAATAATTAATATAAAAATATTATATTTTTTTTGTGGTGAGAGGGGGGGTCCGTGATTATATTTTATACTTCAAAGGGGTCCATGATCCGGAAAAGGTTAAGAACCTATGATCTACAGGGAACGGATTTTAATTTAAATAAATATTTTTATGTAGTAATAGCATCGGAAAGTTTTCGATATATGTATATTGTATACGTTTCATTTAATTTCAAGTAATCTGATGCTAATTTTATTTTAAATATTTTTAAATATTTTAGAATAATTAAATTTTTTTACAAATAAATACATCAATTATGTAATCTTGTAGAATTTTAATTATTTTACAAATAAATATAATATGTATTCTGTATTATTCAAGTGTAGTTTGTATAATATATTATTATATAGTATCGTTAACTATTTAAATATGCCCAAAGTGTAGCTCGCACAAAAAGGTCAAAAGTCAGTATTTATTTGGAAGAATTTCCGAATGAAACTTTTAGGAGTGATGGACAAGTTTTATACCGTCAGCCTTGTGATAAATCAGTATCTATCCAATCAGTATTTAAATATTATACATTTATAAATAAATATTTATTAAGTAATAAACGAATATATATTTAAATATTTTTGATTTTATACTAAAATAAAATCCGTTACCTAATTATCTATATGTTTGTGCTCACCTGCTCCGGCGGCGTATACATTTTGGACTTTCTACGACCCGGGCGCGCCTCTGGAAAAAGCCGTACTGCCGGGGCTACTGAAATTATATTATTATACTCGGAACGCATTCTCCGTGTGAATCTTTCGTACTGTTGTGGCGGCGTTACTTTTATTACGAGGGCTTGTGTACAATCAGCCCGTCGTCGTTAGATTTTCAGGACGTAAAACGGTACGGTTATAAATACGTACCGTTATATAAGCAAACACGATACAATATTGGCCGTTTTCAGCGTTTGCCACCTAGATGTCACACAACGTTATTTTATTCGTTTAATTCGCGACCGACGACGGAGATCGCAATAATTACATTTGCCAAACGTTATAATCGCGTGTCCGGGCTTTTCGGGCTAGGACGCGCGCGACGCACTGCAAAATCTATTCAAACACATATCGGGGGATCCGAAATCTTTAAATAACCGCCCGTAAAATCGTTATCCTCAATAATAAAAATAAAATACTCCGTACTCGTATATAATATATAGTTAAAAATACGCGCGTTACTGTAACGAGACAAGTAGAGGTATTATAAATACATATTACGCCGTATTTACAGATAAATTTGTCTGGCAGTCGAAAACGATCAATGTTTTTTCAGTTAAAAACAAACGAAGTTTTAATATTTTTAATTCGCGAAAATCATTAAAAATAATCCATCGCAGTTAAAGGTTCTAATTTCGAATGGGGAGAAAAGAAGATTAATTTTCTTTACCGCTCTCAAAGTGAAATCTTGGCCGCGTGATGTCTATATATATACTTAACAAATAAATGTTATTGTACGATTAAAATTATTTTTAAACACTCGTATACGTTCGATAGGTAAAAAAACACTCTTATACACATGTGTAAACATGAGCGTTGAAGACCAAATTTTAACCCGATTCGTTATTTAAATAGTATTAGAAAAAGCGATTCTTTTTTATGTTAAGTTTGTTATATATTTCGTGTTGGTTTGTAGAATTAGTAGATCGAACGCGGAATAAAAATTTGAAAAAAAAAAAACATCCGTTCCGACGGTGAAACGATACAATTTAACAAAACTTATATGTTATATTATTACAAGTGTGTATAAAAGTTGAAAACATTTCAGGTCTATTCGACGAGACTTGGCGATTGCAATAATTATGCACATTATTCCATTTGTGTGTAGGAATACACACGTATACGTATGACGATGAAGACGATTTACACGGTCGGATTGGCCAATCTACCCATGAAAACGATGTCGTTGCCTTTTTTGATGAAGAACAAGAACGGATGGCACGCGTGGAAGTGAACGGTCTTGATGTTTTCCGGGACGTATTCTAGTTTGTATTTGACGATGGTGGCACCTATGGAAATCATATTAAACATCGTTTATAACCGAGAGCAATGCGTACAATAAATAAAAAAGATAAATATCGAACGGTATTGATATTTAATAGCCAAATAGGTGTGCATTCGTACCGGTAACGCCGGCGGCTTCCGTGCCTTCTTCGTTGACGTCGACAAAGGTCTTGTGTTTGATGTCACTCACTTTGAGTTTACCCGCTCCCGACGAAGATAACGCAGAGAAATCGGCTTTTGGCGTAAACATGTCACCACAGCCCATCTGTCAACGGTTATAATAAATGAGCCACATAATATAAGTCATATTAAATAATAATAATAACTTGACATGTTATAATAACTTATCGAAAACGTTAAATAGGCCAAGAGATGGTACAAGTACCTATTATAAAAATAAGTTGTGCGTTAGCATAATAATAGGCCATGACTATCGAGTCACAAACAGATACACTCTTAACACGTATAACAAACCCAAATAAAATCTAACGATTTAAACGTGCGCAAAACAAAAGATACAACTGTCGAATTCGGCAAGTAGTTTCGACGTTTTTGCTTCGTGTTTCTTACAAAATTGATATTCCTCGAAATTATAAATCAAACTGTATTATAACATATATCATATCACTTTTGGGGGCCGTCCAAGAGGAATTTACTAGTTAGACTAGCTCGTTATGATTTGTTATACTCGTATATTATATCATGAATACATAATATCCGTGTCATGCTGGGTTTAGGGGCGTAATTACGGGGGGGGGGCATACATGAGCCGTATTTATATATAGCTGTCATACAAATTTGAAATTAACAAATTACTTCGATAAAAAAGTTTTAAATTGTGTTTATTAGAAACGACTTAACGATTTAGCAATGTTGGCAATTCATAATGATATAAAACGTTATCAAATGAAGAGATCATCTCTGAACTCGTTAAGAAGCCTAGACATGTAGATTTGTTAATAGAAAATAGAAAACAAATTTTTTTAACAATCTTTGGTTGACCAATTATAATATATGATAATATAAAAGAACTATGTCTACATTCGATGAACTTTAAAATGTTTGTAAGGGGGGTATGGGGAGGGGGGTTGAAGTCTCCCACTAATCACGCGGGCAGAGTTTGTAGGACATAGTTAATTAGGTACTCACGTTGCTCAAGGATTTCACGAGATTTATATTCGAATCGAATTTAAACTTTGGTAAAGCCAATACGACGTTATGAATGGTCATATTGGCGAGCAGGGCCGGGAAATTTGACGAGTCGCTGAGGAACGCTTTTTCCATAGCTTTGATTCCGTCCATTTTGTCTGGCAGTACGACCAGCATTTGGAAATTACCTCCCTAGGGGAAAACACGATTAGTGAAAATGTCACCGACAACGATCGCGGTCGGATTTATTACTTTGTACGGCAGTTCGACGGCAGAGAAACGGTTCACGTCGTCCTTGTAGTATTGGAAGTGACCGGTTCGATGCATCAATTGGACGTCGATGTGTTCCTTGGCAGAAACGCAGAACTTTTCGTTTTTGGTTTCGGTGAATCGGTTTTTCCATTTGTTTTGGAAATGTACGGCCGACGTCAAAACCAACGCCGTGTCCGAACTTATACTACCTGCAAACGTTATATATGCATGAATATAATACAAAGTTATTTGCCTATGATTTCGTCAATTCCATTCGTTTTGATTTTCATTGCTATATATTATATACGAGTATAGTGAATTTATTACCCGCGTCAAAGAGCTTGGGAATTTTTCCATTGGTTTTATTGCTGGTCCACTTGTTGATAAAAGACTCCCCGACCGAAGGATTTCCGGCGAAATCGAACTTTCCCACTTCTGATTTCAAGTAGTTTCGAGCCTGATTCTCGAAATCCGCGCTCAATTCGAACGCGTTATCCGTGAAAACTCCATTGGCAACGGTTAAATAGTCCGGGGCCTATAAGAATAATAATCGTTATAGATAATTAATTAACTTGTAAGTACGCATCGTTCGTTTTTAAAAGAGCCCACGCGATTAGATATTAATCTGAAACCCGGCCTGCAGGTAGTAAAACACAATCGGATTCCCTCCTCTCAAATTCACGTTCAATTAAAATTAATTAATAACTCTTACGCGCGCATGAGAACAAAATGCTTTGTTACATAATCAATATTCATACGTATTGCCAGTCGCGTGCGATTTCAAGAGCAATAGTGTATTGTAATGTCGAGGACGGCAAAAACCTCGTATAAAGTGATGCGAATAAGGAACTCTTGAACGAAAACTTGTTTGTTTTCAATTTTTTATGATTTTTTTTTATAAAATCGTTATTATTTAGACGACTTAATAGTATAGTAAGTATAATATAATTATATTTATCGCGTTAACTATACGTTACTAGTAGCCATTAGATCATCATCATTAGATTATCGTTTTTATACATTTCCATTTCAACATTTAATTATAAAATATGTTATTGATGGTTTTGAAATCATTAACGATCGCATTAAAAGTGCAAAAAGCATACCTCACCACCATCGAATCAGATGAATTGAACTGAACACATCTTCTGAGATAACAGGTGAATAACAATAATTATAATATACGTATTGTTGTTAATGTATTTTCATTAAAATCGAATCGTCGTTATTGAAACATCAGACGATAGCATAGGATTGTTCTTTTCAAATTCTATTAAATAAATATCGTTTTAAAAAAAAAAAACTATATTTGCTTCACTCTTTTCGAAATTATTTGAAATCAATAACTAGTTTTCGGAACTAAAATGAAAAAATTTAATGTAAATTAGAGTTAGTTTACTGGGACGTATAAGAAAATCGTATATAGGTACATTTTAAATAAACGCTTAAGTTTAGATATCGGTCCTAAGGTCTTTGTAAGTTTCTTTAAATCGATTTCAAATAGAACTTAAAAGTTTGAATCGATCGATCACGGATGCCTTGAATAGGCTCTCGTGTCCATTAATTTCTCTTGATAGAACTTTTGAAATAAAATCAACTAGTCTAAGATGTTTCGAGGGACTTTTTGAACTTTTATGGTTCTAAAAGTTAACGATTAAAACCAAAATCATAAAATATATATATTCAATTTCCCTGTATTATACGGTTTACAAAAGGCAAACTATTTTTATCGATTTTCTATCGTCGATGATTAATTATTATTGTTATTATTATCTATAGGAAAACGTCTTACTTCAATGTGCTCGATGACAGTCTTTACTTTTTCATAACTCCGCGATTTTGGCATGCGCAACACCGACAAGAGATCATCGTTGGTCTTGGACTTGGACCCGATGGTCAAGAGCAACAAGAGCAATTGGATGCTGTAAGTTGACACAAACAGATTTCCTTCGTTAGAAGCGCTGAATTCCTTGAAAGAAAATAACAAACGCAATCAGTATGAGAAAAATGAATATTATAACATCGCGAATGTGACGCGACGGCGGCGAAACGATTCCGAAAGACGGCAAACCACGCGCAAGTATGTAATAGAACGTTTCTTCGCCGCTTCTATACTTATTATTATTATATCATCGCAAAGTTCTCGCGACGACAATCGTAGCTCGAGATTAACTCGATCGAAAAAAACTTTGGTTTTTCAGACTTTAAGTATATATATACGAGTATTTACAGTGTCAGTGCGAATCGTGGCGCAGTGACGTAGGTCCTGGGAACTCGCAGGCGTCCTGCACGATTCCCTTTGTTCAAGTTTCCTTCGTCCTCGCTTACGGTCGCATCTCAGTGCATATTAATGCAACGTAATAACAATAAACAGCAGTTCGTAGTAATTAACCAATATCACGAGTTATCGAGTCACGTATACGCGTATACTTTCGCGCGCGTTGCTCCCGCGCGAACCCTTATAATGGCCCGAGTTTATTCTGTCCTGTACCCACGACGGCGGCTTCGCGTAACGGCAACAAAACCGAAAACACGTACTGTATATTATAATTATTATATATATAGAGAGAATGGACAATTTCACAATATAACGACTGAGATAAACCGGAAAAAAAAAAACGAAAATCCCCCGTGATTAAGTGTGACTAATAAATAATCATTTTTTTTTATTTTTTACTAGCCCAAATATTGTTCGCCACGGACGGCCGTAAAAAAATATCATATTATAGTCTCTTATGGCGAACAAAAAACAAAAACAAAAAAAAAACAACGGGACTTATTGCTCGTAACCCCGCCGCCGCTCCTCTTCCTCGTCCCCCGACGTGTGTACGCGCGCCGTACGCCATTGATTTTGTAATTTACTACTGATATTGTAAAATATCGCGAACGCGCCGCCGTAACGGGCGGTCGTTTTTATAAAATAATACCTACGCGGTTTTTCGAGTGCGTAATAAACTTGGTATTAAATCGACGGAAATGTGTATGAAAATCGTACGCCGTTCTCGGGATCATATTTCGGAGAGTGTTAAAAAGCATCCCCGCGCGTACGAGGCACGCGGGAATCGAATCGACCGCGCTGCTCTGTGAGAGAGGTCGTTACGTCTGAATCTACGGAATATTTTTAAAAAAAAACCACTCGGCGGCGCGACTGGGCTGTGTCGGGTGTTGGTGGCGGTCGCGACGCCTCCAGAAATGTGAGATTCGTTTTCGTACGACCTCGTCAATGTAACATAATGTGCCTCGGAAATCGTTTTAAAATAAAGATTTGCTATATAGAAATTATATTACAACAGCCAAAGCACATAAAACAGGGAGACTTTAAACAATGGCTACTTTCAACGTACTGACGAAAGAACCAACGCACAAATATTGCAGTGCACGATGAAATGACAATACCACCCGATATGCTTAGTCGTATAGGTTCTAGAACATCCGGGTAAAAGGTGAAGAAATCGAACTTGTTTTTTTAAAAATTTACCAATAAATCCCAAACCATCTAAAAAAAATATATATATAAACCTCTCTAAACGGATTTTACTAAGACGGCAACATATATAATAATTATATATCTATCAAATACAATAATCAGTTATTATATTTAAAATAAATTTATAATTTGATTTAAATTTAGCGTTCATAATACGTTCTCGTTTTACACGCATTTATACGAATTTCAAACGTTCGCCGCCTCCGAGTACCTACAGCTGATCAGCGAAAATTTCGGACGACCAAACGCGTATAATATTATCATCGCTATTCAGAGATTTGACTGTGCGCGAACAAAATAAAACGTCGACCGAACGCACGCGCGACGGCTCACAATAGGTATATCGTCGTGTCGTAATAAAAAGTATATTCTCACCCTGAACAGAGAGTATGAGAAGTTCGTGGTCGAAGCGGTGAATTGGACCGACGGCGAGTACTCCATCGTTGCTGGAATTGAAATAACGGACGACCAGTCCACGAAAACTGCGGTCAACTAACTGCCGACAAATCGGACGTTCAGAACGATCGAAAAATTCATTATATATGTAAATATATATAGATATATGCAAATCCGTGGCCTGTTTATGAGTATATTTTCCGTCCGATAGCGGAGATTTAGATAACGCGTGCGGGTGAAAGGTCACAATAACGCTCGCGGAGCTCACAATAGTATTTCGAGCAAATGTAGATTGCACTCGGGTAATAGGTCGCTTTCGGATAAAGGTCGATAGAAAAAAAAAAGGTGTTTTTCTTCTTTTTTTTTTTTCAAATATTATTTCTCCTATCTATAGGTACTATAATTCGCGAGATTGATTAGAGTTTAACGACCCCCGGGGCCGACGTATGCATGAGCTCATCACTCGTCTGGTATAATCGCACGACCGATTGGCCATTGTTCGAAATCGGACGCGAACGTTTTCCATTCCGACCGCGCAAAGATTTGTCTTCTTTCCGGCTACTATTCCGTCCGCAACGGAGTCGGGCGATTGTTATTGTTTTTGTGAAAACTCCGGAACACGATTCGATCGACAACTTGACTGCGAATTTCAACGCTCGGCGTCTTAGATAACGCTTTCCTCGGCAAAAGTGTGTTCCGATACACAGACGAGTCGAATTTGTTTAAATTTTTAATTAAGATTTCAAAATCCGAGAGAAAAATCACCACTGTTTGATTATTATTTTACATACATCGTTTTCCACCGACATTTTCATATCAATTTTATATTATAGGTACCAATTTAATGTCATATAAATAAATTTAAAAATCAATAAATAATTATAATAATTTTAAAGGTATTTTTCGTTTGTTTTTAGGACATTTTTTAATAATTTAAGTAATCTACGTCCATACCCTAATTATTATAGTTGTAATTGTCATTGATTATTATTATACTTTGAAAAAGTGTCATCTTACCTTTGAATGAAATTTTGGAATTCTCACATGTTCTTCGACCAACCGTTCCCAAATTAAGTTTCCATCGAAGTAATCTTCTCATTTCGTCCGTTATATTGTCAAGTGAAAAAACCATGTCGATCGTTGCACTATAAAAATATAACGTTCATAAGACTTATATTAATTGTAAGCGTGTAGAAATTCCTCGACGTCAGTTAATGTCCCATCGAATTCATATAAACGTCGTCGTTTATAGCCGTTACGGACGTCGGGGATTTATTTCGATCGATACGACGCGATACCAACACACGTTTCTACAAAACGTCGTTCTGCTCGATTTCGGATTTGAAAAATTATAATATTTCTAGATTCGTTTTTGAGGATCGATTTAAATCGTTTTTTCGTTCCGTCTGGGTATACCTGCAATAATATGGTTTGCCCTCTAACGAAGACAGATAATAGGTCAAAGATTACAAGAAGAGAGCAATCAGCTGCCGCATTGTAATACTTTGATTCGTAAACGTTCGATTATGTAGATAGGACCAACTTGATACATACATGAGATGTTAATGCCCAGATAGGAACATGTTTTTCATTTTAGTATTTCAATCGTTACGAACACTCATTGTAATATTATGATGACCGCGGGAAAGGGCATCACTCTCGCGTGTATCAGTTCTGGGTCGTTGGTTAATTTAACGCGAAAAAAAAAAAAAACCATACACGAAATCAATAATAGTCACGTAGCCACGTTAGCTAGTAGAAGAAAAAAAATCCTACCAGAAAATTCACTTTCATCGTACAATGCCGCCCCGCGCGCCGTTCGGCCGTCCGACGTATTTTTACAATGTAATGCTTTGTGACGTGTCTCCCTTGATAACCGCTCCGTTATGAATTTTCATATTAGTCTCGTCTGTTTCTAAAGATATAGTACATGAAAAAAAAAAAACAAAAAACCACCGTTAGTATTATACTAATAAGCGGGGACCGGATGTCGACGAGTTCGCATTTTTTATTTTAATAATGTCAAATTATTAAAAAAATTAGGTAAAATTTAATTACCTAAAATTTAAAAATAATAATAAGGTAAAATGTTTTAACTGTCCGAGAAGTAATAATAATTATTAATAATCAATATTAATTATGATCGGTGTCGCAAGGGATTGTCTAAATACAAATCTTTAAGAACGGATTAAGTTTTTTTTTTTTTTTTAAAGAGATACCTATAAGTAGTGTACTAAGTATATTATTTTTACTAATTTTTTGGAATGTTTTTATTTCAACTATATAATTGTCGAAATCAATGTTTCAATGAAACATAATTATGTTGATACAAATAACTTTGAAATTGTAAAATGAAAAAAAAAACCCCCTTAATGTACAGTTTCAATCGGTGGAGGACCTGGATAAAATTTCATGGGGGGGGGATGAAAAAATAGTATTATAAGTGTTTTATGATGTATAAATAAAAATTGAATACATAGCTTATCCATAACTTTTTCGATGATTTCAGGGTTAACCCACTCAGATAGGGTCTTGATGGTGATGGCGGTGGGTGGTTGTCTTTTTGTATTTTGCCACAATTAATAAAATATACTTCGGCACAACTGCAAAAAGCAACTATTATAGACATTAGTTACATATAAATTAAATTGATTTTCATAATCAATTGTATTTCATATACGATAATTCAATTAATTTCAACGTATCAATCTTATATACTGTCTTCTATTATTTATACGAGTTATGACTAGAGTTCGGATATGATGTATAAGTTTGCATGTTTTTTTCACGCTGTCCTAGTAAATGTTAAGAAGTATGATACAAATTTGATCGACAAAGTCTAGATTTTAAATTGTAAAATTTTAAATTGGCAAAATTATTTCGAATGTAATTCCATATATGCATAGTTTTGAGCATAAATTTGTATAATTTTTAATTTTAGCAACATATTGGGAAATCAAATAAAATAGAAAAATTATATAAATTCAACTATGTATAGTCTTATCGCAAAAGCAGGCAATTAACATGTTAATACTTTCAATTATACTAATGGAATATAAATGATTACAATTTTCTCTTATTCATTCGCATATTCTTAAAATGTTTATCCGTTACAAAGGCCATACAAAAACAATCACTGTTCCTACACATAAATTTACATCCGATACCATATTTGTTTCTGGTAATTTAAGTATTTATTATATTTACATACAAGACGTTGAATTAAATAATATTTCTTTAAGTAGATATTTTTATAGACCTATTATAAAATATTTTAAATCAAGAAAACTAGTTTCTCTGAAAAATTACCTGATTTAATCAATTTCAAGGCGTAAAATTGTATAATATTGTAATATTTTCCAATGCATATCTTAATGAATTTATGGTTATTAAAGTGTTGAACATTGGTTACGATAAATTTTTATCTTGAAATATTTTGTAGAATATGGTAGTCGGTCGGTAGTTCTGTAATTAAACGGTAAAAGTATTTATCATCAATGACAAAGTCAGTAAGTAGGTACTTACACAACTTGTAAATCGTAAAAATCATAAATAGTTTAAAGTAGACGACATTTTCCACGTGGGTAATTTACCGATATCGATCATACGTGTATTTGTGTTAAGGTTTGTATTTTCTATCCATAAATTATGACTTTAGACTTCCGTGATAGTGTGCATGACGTAAAAGATAAAAAGGCAAATTAACTTTAACGATGCCTAATTTATTGAGAAATAATTCTTTGTTCGAAATAATAGTTTGAATATTATGTTACACAATTTAGCTATTCACTAAAACTTTAAATTTACACATTTATTTAATTTTTAGGCTAATCTAGTTTTCCATCTTCACTTTCGTCTGTATCTTCACTGAAAGGATAAGGCGGTGGACATGCATTATAAAATACGGCCTCCTTCGCCTGAAAAAGAAAAAAAAACATTTTCAATTTTATTTATTTATCAATCATCATACATTTTTTGATAAGATGTTTAATTATTTTAATTTAAATATAGGAGCATAATATTTACATATTATGAAGGTACCTAATCATATATTATAAAATAGTGAATAAATAAAAGATATTTTTTGGAAAATAAATTGAACTATTTTCACTATGTGTTTTCTGCAGGAAAACAGAAAGTTCTTATATTTAATTTAATTCTTACTTTAGGCTAAAATTAAATAACATAATATATGTACCTATACTTAGAGGAACTTTACAAGTAAAATTATAATAAGTAACTACATTATATTACATTTAATTTTAATTATAATTTAAGTTTAGTAATTATCATTATCATTCAATTGTACAATATATTAGTATCCTCCTCTATTATATTTTCCATCTCACATTTATGTCCCTAAATAGATTATACTATAATATAATAAATTATTACATATAATATGTACCTACAGTGTATATAATATATATACATGTATGTGCACTATAGAGTAATCTACAGGTTATAGATTAACGAACTAAAAATTAAATGAATTTAAAATATATATATATATTGTATATCAGTGCCATAGCCAGAAGATTTGTGGGGAGGGGGGTACATTATTCTTTTCTTTAGTTTTTACAATACATACTTATCACCTATAACTTTATATGACCTAATCTAACCCCTTTGATCGTAAACAGCAAAGGTTCGTATAATTTTTTCTTTAACTATACACAGTTGTTGGCAACTATAGTTAGTTAGTAGTTAGGCAACTACACTATACATTTAACATAACAATATATTGACATTATTGTATACCACGGATATATGTATTAATTAATATAAGTTTATTAAAACGTATTAAAAATATAAGGATTAATTATATTTATATTCTAAAAATAAACCCATGAGATTTGTTATACCAACAATCGTTGATCTAATCAAAAAATAACTCTTTATTAATTTGGCTTTAATTACATAGTAGGGTCTTAAAAAAAAAGGAGAGGAAGAGTCGACCAGCTACGGCGTCGTTGTATAGACATACATATTATATATTTTGAAAGAAGTACATGGTTAATTTAATTTCGCGATACTGTAATAAATTGTCAAAAGTGAGAAAATGACAGTTATAGAGATTTAGTGAGAAAAAGTCAGAAAAGTGACAGAGTTGTAGTCTTTTACATGAAAAAAAGTTTCAAAAAGATCATATTTACATCTGCCTCCCCCCGTATACAAATTCGTTTGTTCTAAGATCATATTTTAAGGGCATACATGTTCTTACTTTTCTCTTATAATAACAACTGTTTATACTAAGTATTGAGAATTATATATAGGGACGTATTGTTTTGCAAATTCATTATTCGATTTTCAAATTTTATATTAATTTTTAGTCACCGTAATAGGGCCATTGGGGAGGGGGGCGATCACTTTATGGGCCTCTCCCAGAATTACGAGCCTGCATTGTACGTTCACATACCAATCATACCCGTATACAGGCATTACTCGTAAGTTTTAATAGACTCATGCTTACGTATATAGTAGATCCAATCACTGTGATTAGACCGAACAAAAGCACCATGTTAAATTTTTTGTTCATTTTTGCGTGATTTTCTTGCCAGCTGCAATATGGCACCGGCATGTCGTCCATCGTGAGAGGCTTATATATTTCTGATAGTTTGAAGTCTTGACACTCAGGATTCGGCTTTTTACCATAAAAAACCACTGTGAATAAATAAAAATCATTAAATCACAAACATAGGTTACAGTAATAATACTTAATCGTTTATTTAACATTAGAGGAGGTATTATCATGCCCGTCGAGTCGTTCGTACTTTATATTAATCCCATTCCGCGTACAACTAGCCGGCCTCGCCCCTCTACCTTTCATCAGTTTACTTTATGAGCTTTTTCATATTCAAGGTTTAGTTAGATTAGGACCACTAGCCAGAACATGCCATTTTTATGACAAGTCTTTACCACTTAGATTCTACAGTGTGAAAAAAAAATAAATAGTAATTGACATATTTACCATGTTTTTGTAGTATTTGTGGAAGTTGGACGATCGATGACCTGCACAAGACGAGTTTCCTGAACATATTTTTTTATTCTAAAATAAGACACAAATGTATTAATGTTTAACGGTACTGTGAAGAACAAGCATAAAAATATATTAATTGAGCTTTCAAGATGTATAAAAATGATTAATACGAAAAATTAAAATTTTTTCTTTTAACAGTTCCAAAAATCACATAAAAACACAATTTATGCCATAGATGATATTATCAGTAATATCACATTTTAAAATGTTTAATGCAATTGTATCATTGATTAAATAAATATACATCCCCCTTGGTAAAATGATAAAAAAATTTGACAGGTTTTATAATATAGAAATGTTTTTATTTAAACATTTAAAATTATAAAAAAAAAAAAAACGCCAAAACCTATTTCAATTAAACCACTCGATTGTAGATTCGGAAATGAACCGTACTCGTATGAAAATGTTATAATTCTACTGCATTCATTGCTGTAATTTTGATACAATTTGTTTAGCAACAGTAGGTACTCAAAGAAAAATATATTTTGAAATTTTTGAATATCATACTCACCTATTCTTTATTTTATTCTTCAGTCGAACGTGATGAGATTATCTTTTGGCGAAATCAAAACCTTAATGTTGATCGATTGAAAATACAAGAAAAAATACATTCTTCGCTTCACTCCGAGAACGTAATCATATCTTTAAACTTTAGTAATTTGTTGCTGTCATAAAACCGAAAAAAACAATTATACAGACGAATCGCATATGGTATGAATCGAAATCTAATCTATCTCTTAAATTACCCAGTTAATAATAATTATTATTTTTTTATTCATTTTATCAATCGGTGCAATGTTCTAATAGTGTATTGTTATGGCAAGTGGCTATAACTATAAGCTGCTGCCGACTTGTTCGCCAAAATATACCTATGATTAGGTGTATTAAAGTAAAGTTTATAAATAAATAACAAAAAATTTGTTGTACTTGAACTTGATGATATAACAAGGGAATAATAAAAATTTAATAATTTGGTCTGTTGTCTAGACAGCTCGGTAAATGTTAACACAATAATAATAATTATACAATTTGGCCTCGTTGGTGCGAAACAACTACAGAGTACAAAGTCGTTTTAGTTTTGGTTCCACATACCTACACCAATATTAATATCTCCAAGCAAACAAAACAAAATTATAGTCAATACAAAAACATAATAGATACTTAATATTATGTAATTAGTGTTTGTCGTTGTCAGGGGCATAATTAAGAACATATCTACAGTTTGAAGGCCTATGAAAAATTGGTGCCCTTAAATATAAAAAATAAAATTTAATTAGGTAGGTATGTTAAACAAATTTTATTCAAATTTTAAATACTAAAACGTTATACTTGGAGTTAAAAAAACGAACATTTTTTTTTTTATTGGTTTAAAATTAACAGTTTTATATTTGCATTTTATATGTTTATGAAATAAATAGGATAATAAAAAAAGAAAGAAACTACAACAATTTATGTATTAATGATTTTCTCTGTAACGTCAGACGCTGTAGATTTTATTATTTTATCCCACTCATTTAGTTTAATTTTACAAAATTAAATCATAACCACTGCAACCGTTCTAAACTTTTACTCTTTTCATTTTTTTTTTGATGATTCAGAAAATTATGTCATTGTATCATATTATCATGAAATAATAAATGTATTAATTAAGTACCTATTAAATATTAATTAATAATTATAAGTATTTGAATATCAAACACCTTTTATTTCTTTGAAAAAGTACAATGTTGAGCCCCATAGTTGAATGCCCATATTATATGGATTTCAGAAAGAGGTTATAGATATGAATTTTTGTTTTGAGATTTTGATGAATAGGTTCATAAGTTTTAAATTTATATAAAATTGGGTTACATTAGTATACATTTTAACTTCGAGGAAATTATTGAGATGTCTAATGTTAATAAATTATTTGATATTAAATTTAATTGATAAAATTATATATTATTCAAAAATAACCATGGTGAGTGTATTAAATTTTCCTTACTACCTAACCTGTCACATACTTTGAAGTACCTATTTAAAAAATTATAATTTACTTAAAAATGAATTAATCAAATTATTTATAATTTATTATTATATATTAAGTTACTTGATATTAATAATTAATTAATTATAATTTAAATCATTTATGCCAAATAAATACTTTGTCTCTGGGTGTAGCTCAGGCTACAACCAGTACAAAAAAATTAAAATTTGAAGGAACACAAATTCCATCAATGTTTTACCCTTTAGAGGATAAGTAAGTACTTGAATATAAATATAAATTTAATATTTAATATTTTACTATTTATTATATAATGTTCATGTAGTATTGTATTTTATATAATTTAACTAGTATTTGAATTTTAAAAAAAATGGATATGTACATTAATTTAAGTTTATACTTAATTTTTTTTTAATTTTAAAGTAAATATTTTATGTTGAAAACAATTTCTACAAACACAGAAGAAAAAAATTTAAGAAGTAATCAACTCTGAATAAAAATTTTTTATAGAAAAACTGATTATTTGTTTAGCCCAGCTCTCAGCTTTAGCCATCACTAAAATTCTATTATTTTAAATAGGTACTTTAAAGTAAAAATATGTTTGATTCAGTGATCTGTTTGATTTTAATAATAACAAAAATCATTTTAAAAATGTCAGCGTACCTATTTATAAGGAGTTCTGTATAAATGACAATATTGGGTACAAATATTATAAACTTGTGGCTATGATCAACACTTCATATCTCTTTGCGAGAGGAAAAATGCTCGTATGCCATGGAGAGGTTTTGGTACAGCATCAATAAGTATTGATATGATAGACAACCGCACAACAGTCCGCAATCCACACAACCTGATCAGATCGACTTGAATGTGCCATTTTTAAGAGCTGCAATCAGTGAAATATGTCTGGATAGAACGAACACAAAAATATGTGTGACCCATCTATAACAATGAAATTGAACAGTAAGTTAAATTTATTTTTCATCAACTGTTAAGAGTAAGACTTACTTTGATAGATATAACTTTTGGGGTTCAAGCATCTGAAGGTGCGCTTAATTACACACACATATAAGCGTGTAGAAGAGTATTCAAAATGAGGAGTTCAAGGCGATTATATTATATTATTTATACACTTACATACTTACTAATGACATACCAAATAATGTTTTATCCGTATTAGAAATCTGTAAGTGAAGTAAATATGTCATAGCCACTTAGTGACATTCCAATTAGACATTGTGTAATTTTAGCAGCAGCCAAGGGCGTGGCTGTGGCTGCTGTTGGCCTATAGATCTTTTTTTTAAAATCCAAATCTGAAAAAAATTTAAGTTCAATTAAAAATTAAATTAAAAACAACGCGTATATTGGGCACACTGTTCTTTTTTTTAAATACATATTAATAAAATAGAAATCCTGTGAAGGGCAGCAGCACATCATGTCAATCAAAGGGCCAATAAGGGCCAAAAACATAATACCCAAATTTCTCCTGAGATGTGGGCCCTGAAAGATATTTAAAAAATATTCTTATTATTGAGTATCAATACCCAGGGCTGGATTAAGCCATAGATACAGTGGCGTTATTAGTTTGTTTAAAATATACTTTTAACGTTTTACAACTGAAAGTGTAAGCAACGCTTACACTGCTTGAATACACACAACGCCGAGCCACCGTAACTATACGTACTGTAGGCACAATGGCACTAAAAAAATATTATTGAGTTTAAAAATAATACCTGGTCACTCTTTTAAAATATTGCTGTAAGGTTTCCTCCTGCTCTGGTGTACATTTTTTTTTGTAAATTGATTTTCTCTCATGCTTTTATACATTATTCTTTTTTACCTCCACCTCGGCGTATACCGTAAAAGTTTGCATCAACTAACCTATAATGACAATGGCGGACGCCAGATACCAGATACCGTAAAATACCTCCATCATGTGTACTTCTCAGTTCTCTCGATATCATGGAAAAAAAAATACCGAGTTTGACCCAACTACTATTATACCAACCATGGTTATAGATAATATCTACGACCTTGGTACCAACGTAGAACGCCAAGTTTCCCACAAATCATACGAACGGTGATACCAACGTAATAATTTAATTTATGTATATTAGAAAATATATTTATTTTCAAGTTCAAATATTTTTGTTTTTTTCTTGAGTCTACAAACGGTTATGTTGGTTTGACAGACTTATAGCCTGTATACATGGGAGAGGTATCGTTGTGCAATGGTTTGCCTTCTGCATAGTTGAGATGGCGGTATCTCTCTCTCTCTCTAGACAGTCGCCCGTCAGTGCCGGCTTACACCACTCGGCCACTCTGCAAATTATTGTATAATTATATAAGATCTGCGTTTCACCATCAGATTTATCAAAACGCAAATTAAAATAAAAAATTCAAAAACGTCTAAAGTCTCGCTTACGACTCTACTACGGATAGCACACTTCAAAAAAGAACATATCCGTCGGCGGACCGGTTTTCGTTCATCGGCGCGCATTCCCCACCAACTACCGCTGGTTGCGACTAGTGCGCCACTATACACCTGGTGTCAAATACCACAGCCTTTTGTTGACTCATATCTCTTGCGCTTATCGTGTAACACGTGACACGCACACGACTAGAGTTTTTTTGATAATTTAATATTTCCACACGTTATACTTTCATTATAGACCAACTTGGACAACGTGATGATCATCCATCACCAACAAAACCGAATCCAAAAGGAAAGGTAAATATATTTTTGGTTTTATATATAATAGCATTAAGTTAGTACTTCCTATTATGTAAAATAATCGCTCAAATGTACATTTATCATTTATGTGTTTCAAAATTAAATGACAATAAGTTAACTTGTTGACTGCCATGTATACACTGTACATTCATTATATTGTACAGGGACATTTTGTAGTTTTTATATTGGCATTTTTTTGTATGTTTCCCAAAATGTAAAAAGAAAATAATATTTTACAGTTCAATTACTATGAATACATGTCATAATACACATTCGCTAGAAGTACAAAAATGGTAGGCCATACGGTTTATAATGCTATTTATAATCAACAGTATCGTGTCTGGTTTTTGTACACGAAGATGGTGAACCAAAGAAGGGTAGTGTACAAAAAAATATACAAGAAAGTAAATATGGCATTTAATGGCGCGTACTCAAAAATGTATACATAGCCCCAAGGGCAATTTATGGAAAAAGTGTGTGGCAGTCAACGAATTAATGATTTGTGCGATACAAAATCACATAATTTTATATTTGTAATGAGCATACTTGCACGTCTATTCAAAGGACCATTACAATCAAATATAATAACATAAGGTTTAAATCAAAAAACATTTATTGTACGATTTAGTTATTTTCAATTTTTGAGTAAACTTAAAAATCTGCAAACTTGTTTTAGTTAAATATTCATAAAAATTTTTTGTAATACATAGTTTTTTAATATTTCAGTTTGTGTGTTCTTGCCTAAAGGAGATAATCATCAACGCTTATAAAAGTAAATTGGAGGCAAATCCCAAACTTTCAATAAGACGGGCACAATTACTTCTTTCCAAAGAATTAGGCATTGGTATTACCACAATTTCCAACACGCTTACCGAATATCGCAACAAAACCATGTCATCACCTAATCAAACGAAAATTTTCAAAAATATCACCGATAAGGTTGATGATTTTCACAAAGAATTGATACTAAATACATTGTATGAGTTTTGGATGAATCGTGAATTACCAAATTTATATGAAATAATGAGTGCTGTGAACGAAAATCTTCAAGAATCACAACCGATCTATTCATTCACAACACTTTGGCATCATTTGAAATCCATGGGTTTTCAATTTTCAAAGAGAGGATGCAACTACAGTGCGTTGATTGAAAATAACGAAATTCGGGCATGCCGTAGACGATATATCAGGGATATAAAGAAATATCGAGAGGAAGGCCGACCGATATACTACATCGACGACATATGGGTGAACATCAGAGGTGGAAACATAAAAATATGGGGTGCAGCAGCAGGTTTGCTCGCTGTACAGGGAAAACAGCTCATAATCTGTCACATAGGCTCTGAACATGGATTTGTTCCCGAATTAAAATTATGCTTTGAGTTGGAGAAAAACATCAATGATAGTTTCCATGATTGGTTTGAAGGTGTTTTACCGAGGCTCAAAGATAATGCGGTTATAATAATGGACAACGCGCCACACCATTCGGTAAAATTGGAGAAATGCCCGACTTCAGACTGGAAGAAGGCTGATATCATTGAATGGCTACAGAGCAAGGGAGAAGTTCTTGACAAAAGTATGATTAAACCAGAGCTTCTTGAAATTGTCAGAAGGATAGAACCTATGTACAACAAATATGTCATCGACGAGATGGTTTTACAACAGGGCAAAACGGTGTTAAGGTTACCGCCTAACGGTTACAAGCTAAACCCCATGGAGCTGGCTTTGTCTTTTGTAAGAGGTCACGTCAAGTCGGACAACAAATTTTGCAAATTGTTTGATGTCAAAAGTCTTTTGGCTGAAGGATTCAATAAAGTGGACGCTGAATTGTGGAGGGACTTCATAATCTACACAACCAAGATAGAGAATATGTTATGGAGGTTAGACGACAGACTGGACGAATTCATGGCTGAGAGAAGTCAAATTGTCATGACCATTGGAAATAGCGACACTGAAGATGACGATTTCGATCTTTTATCAGATTGAAAGAAAATTATGTTAAGTTGTTGCTCCATTTAAATAATAATTTTTAGATATAGTTTTTTCTTTATTTCTTATAATTACATATAAATTGATTACAATAAAAATAGAAATAATGAAGTATATCTACTCCTTTAAGCCTAAGCTTGTGTTGGAGTAGAGAGTTAAAATACAGTATATAGCCTAAAATAAAATGATAATAATAAAATAATTAAACATTACTAAGTTATCAAAAGAAAAATGAAATAAATCAATATAATTAAAATAATATATTTATAATTATCTCAGGAGATCTGATATAACAGTCTTTAGATCATAAATTAAATATTTATAAACAACACTTTTCCCATTTACCACTCCTCCATGAATTTTTTTTTTATCTAATAAACACATTTCGTTGAAATGCGTTGGACCTAGATAGTCCACAAAATATTGACCAAAGGATTTTTTTTGTAAATATAACTGATATGTAAGCTAATGCTTTGTTTTATAAGAAAAATTATTTACATTATTTGTGTTCATTAATTTTTTATATATATATATATTTAATAGGAAGAACACCCAAAATTAAATAATTAATTTTTGTTGAACCTGCTAAAGAATTTTTGTTAAGTATTATTCTTAATAAATTAATTTATTGATAATAATATCAATAAAAATGAATTTACAAATATTACGCGCTGATTCCTTGGTATCTACCGGCCGCGCCGGTCAGATATCACCAGGCACGTAGCTAGGATTAAATAACTAGGGTGGCACAGTTATGGCCAATATTTTTACTTACCCCTCCCCCCCACTCCACACTAGACACTAATAGAATTATGTTTATGTATAGGTATATTGTTTATAATATAATAAAATTGTAGTTTCTTAATATAATAATTAGTGTAATAAGGTACAAAAAGAACTAAATTTGATAAACAAATAAATTAGATAATTTTCATCTTAATATTATATAAACCTTATATAATATAATATAGATGCATTGTCGTCGTCATTAATACGACGAGTATGTATGAACGATTTCTATTCTGAGTTCTGATATCTGGTAATCTGACCATAGTGTTCGGAAAGACAATTATGTAAAAATAACAAATTTGATAATAGAAATTTTAAAATATGTTTAATTTTTTTGTCCAATTATTTGAGCCTTGGGTATTTCAACAATATTTCAATGTAATGGGGTGGCCTGTAAATATTTTGGGTGGCCGGGCTACCCCAGGCCACCCCTTAGCTACGTGCCTGGATATCACAAATAATTAGTAAATTAATAAGTTATTATTTGAATCATTGTATACGTACTGGACGGCATAGTTTGATCGCAACCGTCAGGCACGATCGATGCCTCTATCGGTGAGAGTGGGGGAAATTGGCCTCGGGACGGCTGGCAGCCGTCATTGGACATGCGCGAAAGCGGTATGTTTACTTTTGAAATTGAGTTATAGTATATTATATACTCGTATATATGTATAGTATCACCCAGTCAAGTGTAACGCTAACTGTAATTAAATATAATCAGTACTACTTACGGCCTGTCGGTGGGTTTCTGTTGAGAGGTTCGGTGTTCGTATTGGCTTGTGAAATAGAGTGAGTAGTGACAGATGCAAAAGTCACGATTAAAGTTTCATTAGTCGTCGACGAGATAAATAATAATACTTATGGATAACGTTATCGACTATTACGGAGAAAAATAAAAACTGCAATGTTAAAACGGAGAAGAACTTTCTGAACCGGTGTCGACGCTAGAATGGTCGTGTGCACACTCGGCAATAGTAAATGGTAAGCTCGATGAATACATCACTCCATCAGTATTGGTTGGATTGCGCGCGCAGCTCGACTGTCATTGGTCAGGCGGCGCGTACAGTTTTGCCTTTATTGGCCGCGTCACAGGCGCAGTATTGGACTGACGATAACTTTCACTTATTCCTATTTCGCACAAATATACGTCTTAGTTATTATAGTATAATATTACTATTACCATTGATTATAGAATTGATAAAAATGTTTATAAAACATTATGAATATGATGTATGAAATTTTATGTCTACTCATATTTTTAATTATTTAAAAATTTTAATAAAAAGAGAAAGTTGTTAGTTAAATGTAGTTCCTAACAAAGAGTTAAGAAGCAATCCTCAAAGTAAACTATGCTCCATAAAAGTAAAAAAAGTATATATATATATTGTAGCCTCTCATTTTATGTACTATTTATTATCAAAAAGTCTACATTTATAGTAATTACAAATTTATTTTATTAAATTGGTAACAATATAATATAATTCAGCTATTTTGAACAATAGGTATTAATGTGTACTGTGCATATTGTAAAGAAATATTCTGTATATTTAAAATAAACTTTATAACATGTTGTAAACATTAGAAAACTCTCCTATGTGACCTTCAAAATGTAAATTATTATCTTTACCTAATTTACATTACAAATTTTACATTATTTAAACATAAATCTATTACGTGACAATTTATAAAAATTTAAAACCTTAAATATCTTTATTAATTAAGTATACCTATTTATATTATGAGGGGTTTAAAAAAAAAAAGAAGTTTTCGTTCTTCAAACATTATTTTTTTCAATCTAAATTGAATAATAATTAGATAATTAGTAAATTAAAAAGTTTTTTCTTTCCATTGAATGATTAGTTATTATTTAATCGATACTTGTTGACATACCTGATCTCATCAAAAAATTACTTTCTAAAATGTATACAATTTGTATGTGCCTTCGGGGTATATTACATGCAAACGTCGATGATCCGGCCTGGCGAGTCTAAAGATAATTCAAGTTCAAATAAGTTACCGATGGAGAAAGAAATATAAATGTTGCTATTAGACTTATGAACATCCAACATGCTCTTTGAACTGCACATCAATTAAATATAGTTAGGCTCTATTGTAGCTTTGTCTTTTCTATTTTTTTCTACGATTTTCAGGGCTAAAACAATACAAGGTTGACATTACAAGACTTGGATGAAATATACGTAATGGGCGATCAATAAGACAGTGGTTTTCTACTTGGGGGGGGGGTTACCAAAAATAACGAACAAATGGTTTTTCATATCGAAGTACTTATCTATATTGTTTTGAAAATTAATTTAATTATTTGTTCTGTGCGAATGTACGACGACATGTCGAAAAGCGTACAGTGTAATCGTATCTGATGACGGATTAAAAAGAAAGAAAAAAAGATGTTTTAGAATGTCAATATAGCAATATAGTACGTTATTTTTCTTTTTCAAGTAAAACCCAAGAACAACGTACAAGGCAATTCGACAAAACTTGTCGAAAAACAACAAGAATTGATCTTCGTAATATGTTTCGTCGATTTTTGTCACCGCCGAATCTAATTTTACCAGATTATAGTGCCAAGAAGCGAAATAAAATTAAATCCGATTTCTTTTTATGACGTGTTACGTTATCGTCGTCAACGATATCGCGTGATAAACTGATAACGGGCGACGACTGCTGTCTGCGTACGAGTATAATAACATGTAATAAGGAACATATCGTAACAATATCGTGAATTCGTAACAATAATAATACAACAAACACAATTACTATTTTTGTTGTTATCATCTCATTTTTCCGTCGCGATCTGTTTTTGTTTATTTTAGATTAGATTTTCTTAAAGTTATTATGTTTTTTAATATTCCGCCGTTCAAGGTTTAGGTCTCGAAAACAGTTTTATTTTTTTTTAACTTATTGCACGTAAAGATCAATAAATCTTCCGAACAATGAACTCCAACATCAACGTCGAGAAATTAGTGGAAAAATCTAGGTGAGTGTTTGTTATCGTCACCGAAATCACTTTCAGTTTTTCCGTCTTGTAACCATCATTTTCCATAACATATTTCACCTCTTGGTCTCATTCGTGTTTTTGGTCTTAACGGTGTGTCTTCACGGAGACCCGATAGGTTGAAATGTTTTTACAGTAGAAAAAAATGTATTAAATTAAAACATTTTACGTACAGTAGTTACAACCGTCATGTAATTTACCAAACGTTTTGATTGACTAGAAAACTCTGGTCTGTTGTGTTTGAATAACTTGAAAAATATAATTGTTACAGGTTTCCAAAGAACGCCAATGAAACGCTTTGGATTATTGTTTATTTTCCATTAGGAGTTCTTTTAGCAATGTTAAGATTATTTATAGCAATAAATGCAATATTTTTAACAATTATTTTGAGCAACTACCCGAATGTTCGCAGGTAAGATTAGAGTTAACAATATTTCAATTGTTTTTTAATACATAATATTATGCACGTTTACAGGCCGCTGCTAAGAATCATCTTAGGCGTAGTCGGTTTCATTGTAGTTGAAAAAGAAAATTCTGCGTCTAAAAACAGCAATGTGTTGGCTTCAAATCATCTATCGATATTTGATTTTATTGCATTGCATTTGGTAACTGGAGCTTACACGGTAAGTGTTCTCATTCAGGTCATTTTCACTGTAAAGTTATTCAATTATTATTGACATATTTCAGCCAACACAAGTGTTCAGTGATTATATTGCACTGTTTTTCGGGATGGTGTGTACAAAGCCAAACGGTATCAACATTTCTGATCGCCTTGTGTTGAAGCAGTTCATAGCAGATGAGCATGATAGAAAATCATTGCTTTTATTTCCTGAAGAAGCTCCTACTAATGGAAAATATGCTCTACTTAGGTGAATAACAAAATGTTATTCTAAATTTATATGAGCCGGTGCAACAGTAATCTTTCATGTCATCAAAACATTATAGATTTTCGATTCAGCCGGCTGTCTTAAGTGACCGTATTCAACCAGTGGCTTTGAAAATAACACGTCCGACATTTGCTAATGTTAATATATCGGTGCTTGGATCAAGTTATATATCAGAAATATTTTGGTTCTTCTTCGTTCCGTTTACCAAATTTGAGTACAAGTAAGCGTTTGAATCAATATTTAGTGCGATCAACAATCTATATATGCATACTTTCAGACTTCTTGAGGTGATCGAAAGATCTGAAGACGAGTCCAACGATACATTGATGTCCAGAGTTGAAATGGCCATTTCACAAGAGCTTAACATATCTACTTCGAAGCTTTCAGTAAAAGATAAAGTACTGTCTCTATAATTGTAACATTGAATTCATTGCTATCTAATTAAATTTAATTTTAGAATGAATATGTAGAGAAATATTTACTGGAGCTGGAAGAAGTTGCTAGAAAACGTAACAAATACTCATCAATTGATAATCTTAATGACGATCCAGACATTTTTAGAATGGCTGCCCAAATTTCTGATGTTCTTCCATATGTTCCACAGAATGTTATTGTTGCTAACCTTAGTGAGTCTAAGTATATATTAACTATTAAAAAACGTTTTCATTCATCTACAATTTGATTGCTTCAAAATTATTTAAATATTAAAATTATCTGTTATTTGTAACTTGCAATACAAAAAGGCAAATGAAACAAAAAAATAATCATTGACATTATTATTTTTTAAATAATTTACCTTAATGATTATTGTCTTACAGGAAGAACAAGAAGTGTTGATATCACAATTACAAACATACTTGATGGTACCATTAGGTATACTCCAATACCATTGACTCAAAGTGAACAAAAGTCTGCTGTAAGTTTTAAATAAGTCAATAATGTGCCAATTACGCATATCTCTTAGTTTTGTTTTTCCATATAAATTTATTTGATATTATTACTCTGAAAGTGTGTGTTAATGTTAAATTTTATTTTTAAACACTTTAAGTGAAAGTATAACTTCATTTTGGGAATATGAAAACTTAATATTTTTGTACGAGGTGAATTCTTAATGAAAGCATAATCTAAGACATTAGTATTTATAGTTAGTGTCAACATGATGTCTGCAACATTATATTTTGTGTTGTGCGTTTATTTTCTGTTCAGAAACAAATATGATAAACAATATGACCGGGTTATATTAACTTCACAATCGTTTCTTTATGCATTGTTCTCAACCGCTGCAATGCAAATAATAAAAATTGTATTTTAGCATGTCAATAATTGACGAGATATGTATCGATCAGATGTAAGATGCCATAATATAGTAAAATGGGCGAAGAGAATTATTTTTTCTTTGGTATATTTTAGTTGTTGTGTGAATGTCGGGTTTACATTGTCAATTGTTACATTTGGTCGAGAAAATGTAGTAAATGTTGATTGTACAATATTATAGAGTCCTTGATATAGTTGTTAAAACAAACATCCAGCGGTCAGTAGAGTTAAATATTGTTCATTTTATTTTTTACAGTCCAAAAAAACAGAACCCGACAATTTCGGAGTTGGATCGTTCATGGAGAGGAAGACAAAGTTGATCAATGAGGCGCGACAGCGATACATAAAAAAACACGGACTACACCACTTGGTCCAGTGATTTGCACTGGCGTTGGCTAGGAGAGGAAAACAATGTACGTGTCAATGTCGTCGCATTCATTTCTAGTTCAGTCAAACGCTCTATGTTTTCTTTTTACTATTATTATTTTTCGTCTACGTATGGAAACAGAGTGGGTACACTTATTATACCCCCTCCACACGAGTATTATAAAAGGCGCGTTTGTCCTTTTTGTACGGGGAACTCTAAATGAAATCACTATCGGCAATATATATTACGTACATATTTTATTATATTGTATTCCTATATACTTACTGTTTGTCAATACTTTTTACTACCCATCTGTCTGTTTTCAACTCGTTTTTGTTTCTATTTTCTCTTTCTCGACGCGTTATGTGTAAAAAAAAAAAAAAAATTAAATAAATAATAATTAACATATAGAACATGTACACGGATCAAGTAGTTTGTTGTCCAATTGACATGCGTTTGTATAAACTGATTTTTTATCATAGGTAATTGTTTTTTTTTTCATATATACATATATTATATATATAATAAATATATAAAACTCATCTATAATATAATATTAATACAATAATATATTGTAATGTATAAAATAATATATAATCATACGGTTATAAGACTTAACAACTTGTATTGAGTTATTTTAAAATAATATAATACAATACACGTTGATTCGAGCTTTAATAACATTTGTTTTATTTTCATTATTATTAATACTAAAATTATTACTGTACAAAGAGGGCGTGCGACGTCAAACCTCTGGCACCACAAAAACCGTTTGACCAAAATCGTTGTGGAGGAAAGAAAAAAAAAAAAATGCGAAATAGTCTCATCAGATTTTCAACGGCCACAAAATCAGTTGGTCAGCTGAACGACTGAAGATTACAAAATCAATATACATTTGTTGTTGGTGTTCGAAATTAAGATCGGAATGATAACGATCATCTAAAACTGCCAATACCTAGTAGTAACTGTTATTTACACAAGTACTAACTCACAGAATAATATAAGAAATATAATACAATGAGTATAAAATTACTTTTATTTTATGGTAATTATTATTGATTTGAATATATCAAAGAATACCTTATGATAATTCATTTTGATATTGTAAAAATGTCCATCCCGCGCACTTTGATATTAAATTACTGAATAAAACGAAAAAAAAAAAAGAAATGCGAGGGGTAGTTTAGGGGGAGTACAGGATACTACATTTGGAAGGCAGAGCAACGCAGTCATGTTGCACAAAAAAAAAAAAAAAAAAAACATTGTTCTACACTAAATGCAGCGTCAATAAATCCACAATGCGCCGTATTATTATAGTTATATACAATATTGACGGAATAGAATCGTCATTTTTTTAAGGCACCTTACAATAATCATAATTGTAACCATAATAGTAATAACAATAATAATATTATTTTACAAAGCTAAACAAGTACTACCCGTGATTAATGTTTTAATTATAACATTTAAAATAGATCGTAAAATATATCGATAGTTAAATTTATATCCAACAAATTAATGTTGCTTCCTCTCTTTCCGCAGAGGGGTGGTTTTATATTTAATAATTGATTTGACCCATAGGAACCAACATTGAACCGGTTATCAAATGTTGACGTCATCACACCGTGTATTATTTAAAATCTCGTAGATTAAAAAAAAAAAAATATATGAATATAAAATCATCAAAACAAAACGATAGGAGGGGAAAATAAGTTCTCTTTTAGCTCAAAGTAGGTTGCCGAAACGCATTTACCAAAATATTGCACAACAAATACGGACGCTACAAAAGGCATATTATAAATCAAACTGTCGCAAAAAGAGAAAAAAGAAAATATTAACAGGCAACATAAAAAATGGTCCCGATTTTAAGTGTAAAATCATTTAAACTTTATATTGTGGTCAACAAATGGGAAAGCCAAAGAAAAAAGAGGAATATAAATTGTTTTATTTTTTTTACACAGTCTCGTCAAGCGTGCGTTTTTCGCGTACAAGAATGGGGCTAGACACAAGAGCGTTGTTAGATTTATACAAGAAAACTATACTCTTTTCGTGATGTGTGCTAGGATCAGAACAAAAAACATATTTCTGTTTTACTAACAAAACAATATTTACATTAGAAGAACCCGAGAAGAATTCGATGCGAGTATAAAAGATATGTCTACGGTCTTTATATTGTACAACAGATACTCTGTGGCTTTGGGTTTAAAAAAAAAAAAAAAAAAATGTTAAATGTTAACTGTTAAAACAAACAAAAAACAAATATCAAGTGTATAATTTGTATCAAACAAATACTATCAATATTAAAATCCTGAATAGTGGATCGGTGTGTAAAAATAAGAGGGGGGGTGGGAGGGAGAAATAGGAAAAATAAAATATATTCATACAACAGCGGCATAATGTCATCAATTAGTTGTTTAAAGTCTTGGCTGATACCAAACAATACGACCAGCTAAACAACCCGATACGAGTAACGGATGGACAGGTGAAAACTTTGTGCAGAGCACAATGTTTGAGTGGGATACATTAGTACCGATCTCGTGGAGTTTGACACCAGGTAGTTTTGGCTGTAAGGTAGACAACTCGTCGCAGTTGGGTGAGAACGATAGCAGCCTGACACCATGGCTGAAGGGAGAGCAAATTATACGGCCGTCATTGGAATAACACAGTTCTTTGATGAACCCTCTGCCCACATTGGCTTCTTCGATGAAATGTGTGAGACGGTTGAAGTTCTTATGAATTTTAGAGTCGTTAGAGTTAGGTGTTGGGTTTCTGTTCGCGCAGCTGAGAACATAACTGTGGCGGCGCGATCGGTTGCCTATGAACATTACGGCGTCTGCCACAGACCCCACATCAATGTTGCCCACTCGTCTAGATCGATTACTATCATTTCGTGGAGTTCCTCCCATCAGATAGTTACGCATTCTCATTTCAGTTCCATTGCGGTTGATTAACACGGTGACTAATCTTTCTGTAGCTGTTGTTTCCTCTGTCATTGTATCATCTAAATCCTCTTGTTCTTGTAATCCAGTTGCACTACGTACAATCCGGACACCGGAATAAGTTCCCAGCACACGCTCTCTTCCTTCTAAACAAACCAATTTATTTTCAGTTTAAGGTGTCAATGTAAGTGCATTAATAAATATTATACTAAAATCTTATTTCTATGAGGAAATAATATTTTACCCGAAATTATAAAATAATTATTTAAAAATAGTTAGAAAATTTAAATAATTTATACATTATAACTATATACAGGGTGTTCACCAATTTAGGGAACACTGAATTACTCGGCCAGATTATTTTGAAATAAATTGATTTTTTTCTTTTAAAAACTGTTTATGTTACAATCAATATTCATAATGTAGGTACAGGCTGAACTATGTCAGAAATATTGGTATGCACCAATCGATATACATTTCCATAGTTGACTATAAGGAGGTTCAGTCAATATCATTCGATGCTTCCTAAGCTTGTAATTAATTGATTGTTTATGTTATTCTATAATATTTAGTTATATATCTAAATTATAATACAATAAGTTAAATAAGTCTTAATATAAGAGTAAATTGAGCAGTAATATTGTTGGATTTTTTCACTATTTATAATCAGTGACGCCAAAGTTAATTTTAAAATATATTGCAGAAAAATTTATTAAGACACCCACCACCATTTTGTTGTAGTAAAAACACAAAGATATACAGCATGGGATTGATGATGAATTGTAAAATGTTTAATTTTGATTTTTATTATACTATTATAGACTTGATTTAATCTTAATGAAATAATTAATTAATTTATTGATATTTTTAAACGAAAAAAAAAGTTTTTTTGTCGATTTAAGTAATTTTAAATAAAATTCTGTTATAACAATATAAATATTGCCCACTTAGACTATTAATTTATAATAATATAATGTTTTGGCAATATGTACATCGCTTAACTGAATTAGACATTGCCAATAATGACTAGTTGTTACTACTAAGGACCGATTGTTGATATCGATAGTAACATACACACCCACACAAACGTGTGTATGTTTATGTGTGTGTAAAAAATGAAAAATCATAGATATTTTTTCTTAGAAAAAAAAAGGCAATAAATACTAAAATGTAAAACATTAATTAGTAAAATTTAACTAATGACTAATGAATATTTTATATAAGTTATATTATAATAAATTATTTTATTTCATTTTTATGGATTTATAATATCTATTTATCTATTTTTAACAATCTTTATGTTTTGTACACGTTTCTGCTGTCCGTGGGTAACACGTTATTTTGGATTGCTTTATTTCTTCGATTTATATACAATATTCATTATAATATTATGATTAAAAAGAAAGCTATTAGCTTTATATTTTTTTCAATTAATAATGAAACTGTATCCTTCAACTTTAAACACATTTCACTTAAATCCATTAGAAAACAATTTACTATTGACTTAAATACTACACAAACTATAGTCTTGTACAAAGACTGTATCAATACAATACTCTTCGATCAATACTTTTACAGTGGGCAGTAAAAATTAGAATGATATTATACAACTAGATTGACCATAGTCAAATACAGATAGTAATCTGTTAGATAATCAGATTTTAGCATTGTCTAAAAATAATATGAAAATGTAGATAAAACTATAAAATATCTAACACTGCCTAATTTCATTAAGTATTTTATACAATGACAATTCTTGAATTATTATTATTATTATTTTTTTTTTTTGAACAATATTATAATTATAATTATATACTATCCACTAATTACATTTAAATAATGTTTTTCTAAACAATTCTTAACATGGCATGTTGTTGCAAGTTTGTTTATTTTCAATTTTTATTATTTAAAAAATATAAAATAAATAAAGTAATTATATTGATATTTAATGGTTAATACTCATAAATAATAACAAAATATTATTAAATATATAAAATCATTTTAATACAAACTATTAAATATATTTAAACAATAATAAAATAAAATAAAGGTCTTGACTTGAGTATTATCATAAAGAGTGCAAAAAAATTCACAAATTTTTAATTTTATGTTCAGTGCGCTCTTTACACCTGATGATGATTTTTAATTGAAACCGGTCGTGACTTTTTTGCACTCTTTATTATAATACTCAAGGCAAGACCTTAATTTTATTTTATTTTATTATTGTTTTAATATATTTAACAGTTTGTATTAAAATGATTTTATATATTTAATGATATTTAGTTATGTTTTTATTATTTATTAATTTACAAACAAAATATAAATGAAATTTATTTATGAAAGTATGCATATTATCAAATATTGATTTGGATTTTGTTTTTTTTAATGCAAATAATAACTTACATACATTTTTTAAATATGCTCTAAATTGCAAATTAAAACAATTTTTATTCCATCCTAACTTTATAAGTTTGATGAGTAAATAACTAGCGAACATAATATTAGTATTTAATTAAATAATTTTCTAAAATTATTGTATTTAATAACTTATAATTATTTACAATGGTAGATTTATTTATGTTAAGAACTAAATTATTAGTATTAGTATTCTATATTCCATACTGTTTATTTTACATGAATACTTGAAACTTGATTAAATACTAAATTTAAAGAAGCAATGTAAATGAGTGCCTAGCAATAAAGCAGCTACAAATTAAAATCTAGTAACATTCTTCAACATATATAAAACATAAATACAAATATAGGTGTTGAAGTATTTTTATAAATTGTATAACTTTTCTTCAATGAAACTTTGAAGAATTTAATTTTAAAAGGTAGAATGAGCCAGATAAATACTGTAAACAAGCCACCAGTTGCCCATTTTTGTAGTATAATATTATTGTTGAACATACCTGATAAATATCTTAAACTTCTTATGCGACTTCCACCACTGACATTCATCATGGCTTCCCAGAGATCAGCTTGGCGGTGACCCCTTGAAGGTCCCAACACAGAAAATGGTATCATACTATTCATACCAGCATTGATATCCCGGGGAATGACTGTGACATGTGAGCGTCTATGAAGTCTTACTTCCCTAAAAAGCCAAGAAGGTTTTAGATTGGTAAAAAATCGAACAAAAGATTTATTACATTGGATCATCAGCTAGGGAATGTTCAAATGAGTATGATTCTTCAGAACCTATTTCTTCTGGTTCATTTCTTTCTACAGGATTAACAATGTCTTGTATATCATGCACACAGGTCCATTCAGACTGTTCGTCACTAGTAACATTACGACTTAAGACATTCCAGCCTTGTGGGTGAACCTACAAAAGATATTTTTGTTTTAATAATTTGGAAAAAAAATAAAATGTAAATAGAAAATATTTACCTGGATAGAAGAAATTATTTCAGCGTCATCATTCCTAGGGAAATCTACAATGAATTCAACTCTGTTACGTTTACGGGTAAACATGTAAGTGTGGGCAGCTGCATTAGGAATGGTGGTTTTACTCAGTTGCATCAAACGATACATATTTGGCTAAAATAAAATAAATGGTCTATCATAATATTATATTCTAATAAGTTATGAATTATAATTCAAATTAGAAATAGGTATCTATTAAGTATTAATAAAATACAGCAGTTAGAAACTGAGACTTAAGTAATATGTTTAAATAAGCAAAAATATGTGATCTAAATTAATAATGTTAGAAAATATTTCTCAAAAAAAAAAAAAAAAAAACAATAATATTCATAACTTTTGTAATTTTATAGTTAAAAATCTATTTCAAGATACAGTAAATGGCATAACAGAATTTAATATTTAGTATTGTAATATTGAAAAAAAAAATGTAATAAAATTTTTTGTAATGCATAAAACTCAATTGCCAACTGTGCTACAAAATACTGAGATATTTTTCATAAAAGATGACATAAAATATAACTATTTAAGTTAATAACGCTAAAAAAATAAACATTCCCAAATACTGATGTCAACATTTTTTTTATAGGGAACATACACCAAATTTTAAGATGCATTCCAGATAAACTGAATTATAAAATGATATATCTTTTACAGAAACATGTAAAAATAAGTCATAAAAATGATTAACTCTTATCTATATTTTTAACAATACTATTACAACGAATTCGTCCCATAAAGTTATATTTAAAAATGAGTGCTAGATAATATTTTAAAAATATAAAATAAATATTTGAATATTTCAAAATTATGCTCTTCAATTTTTATTTTTAAATTTATATACAGTTCATGATTACACATGAAAATAATTTGATAATACTTTAGTCTCGAGTCCCAATTAAGGGTTTTTTTTTATTTTTATATTGAAGCACAGTCATTAATCTTTAATTTAAATGTATACTATTAACTAATATATATTTGTTTTTTTATTTATTATTTCATTTTTAAACTAAGACTGAAAAAAAAAAAATTACTTTAAATCCATGAATGTCTGCACCCAATGTTTCCAAATCTAAACCATTTATGAGTAAAATGAATCCACTAGTTGTGCAGATAATCAATTTACTGGAGTCGGGAAGAAGTTTAATTCGCATTAGTCCATTTATATGACATACAGAATTGTTGGCAACTCTACCTTCTTCTGAATAACTATAAATGGTAAAAAACAAATTATTATAATTTTAATAATTTTGTTAAATGACAACTAAAAGCTTAATGATCATTAAAATAATTTATCAACAAATCACAAACTAAAATATTTTTACCTGTTAATATCCCATGTATAAATCTGTCCATCGAATCCACTTGAAACCAGCAAATTGTCTTTTGCCGAGTACTCAATACTTTTTACCCAATTGCAGTGTCCTCTTAGAACCCTTATGTGATCTTTAAGATTTCGAACATCCCATAAAGCTATTGTTGTATCATCACTACATGTTGCCAACATTCGGGAATCTAAGAACCTAAAATAAAATACAAAAGCAATTTTTGAGTTGATGTTTGAAAAAAATTATTATTGGTACTAAAAAAAAAAAAAGTAGATTTAAACATTCTGAGTTTCTCTTATTATTTTCTTTGTGTTGATAAGATTTTAATAATGAATTGTAAATACTTAACATTTCAGAAAAGAAAAGAATTTTGAAACTAGTATTACCTAATTTAACAAGTGTATTTTTTCATGATAAATATACAACATATAAAGATAGACATAATATATCATGTAGACTCTTGATAAATTGAAATTGGAGGAACCTTTGAAAAACTTCAAATTATTAAGTGTTCAAATTGGTAAGAGGTTCAAAATATCAAGAGGGTACAAAAAAAAGTTTTAATTACATAAGTCATGAAAAATGTAAATATAAAATATCAAGAAGTATACATAATATATTATAATTTGATAATATTCAGAAAATCAAAAAATAAGTTGAATTTATGATGGTAAGTTAGTAAAAATAAGAATGTATATTTTGAATCAATCATAGTAAATTAGCTTTGAATTTGAATTGAAAAACTTTGAATTGTTGTGTTTCGGTAGCTGGTTCTGGGTTCAGTGAATTGCGCCCAAAAAAAAATTTTTAACACAAAACTAGGTGGATATTTTTTCAAGTGGATGAATTATATCCCTTATATTTTTATTGTGTTTGATAGTATGAAATACTACACATGAAAAATATTGTTTGAAGAGAAACAGCAGCAGTAAAGTAGCTTCTTTATTCTTATCTCTTTATCTCTACTAATCTGACTAATCTTTACTTATCTCTAATTTATTGAAGTACCCATGTAATAAATAATAATTTATCAATCAACTAATTATATGACTGCAGTCATCAATTGTCATGTTACTGTGTAGGTTATTATAATATATATATATATATATTATAGAGTTAAATTTTTCGTTAAAAATGGAGTTCTCAATAAATGAAAAAATAGTTATAATTGATGGTTTTAAGTTTCAATCTCAAAAACTTCTAAGAAATGATACAACATTGGTGCTGTTGTTTAAAATCCAGTAAGTGTTATTTTAAATTAACAAATGATTTTAATATTATTATTATTTGAATATTTTAACAATCTAATGAACATAATCAACTAAAACCAGATCAAATAATACTTACATATGTGTCAACAAATTAAAAATAAAACCAAATTTTTGGAAGACTATATGGTCAACCTCCTCGTTGTGTCTTCTGGGTAATGCTTATGGGTCAAATAAATGGACGCAATTCACCTGGTATTTAATTACATCAGGAACGCAATACGCCTAGTTTTATGAAAATAGGACACAATTCACCTAATGCCGTTGGTTTAACTAAAATTTGACTTTGAATTACTGAGTGTATCTAAATGTATAATAAATATATGAATAACTATAAGATTTTCAATATTTTAAATAAATGAGTTTTGAATTATTAAAAATTGATTGTTGGTATATACAAATGTAAAAAGTATTAAGGTTTATAAAATTATTTGCCAAGTTCTAATATAAATTAAAATAATTTTAAAAAAACCTTTAATATCTATTAAATCTTTTAACTCAAACATCCTAGTTTGATGAAATAAATTTAATATAAAGACAATTTATGAAAACTCTTGTAATTATACACATTGAGCAAAATTAACAATATTGTACCATAGAAAGGTATTTCTTGACTTTAAATAAGAGGGTTTTTTTTAAACATAGTGAACTTACGTAGTATATTATTGTCAAGTTAAATGTTATGTCTAATAAACTCAAAATAAATAATGGAAGATTTGGGATACTTACTTAATACAGTTAACACAGTCATTATGTGCTTTCTTTATCGACGTTATATACTTTTGAGTTACAGGATCAAATAACATAACACTTTTCTTTTCACATGCTGCAGCCAGCATTCTCCTAGAATAACATTAATGTATAATCAATAGTTGTTTATAGGCATAACTGCATTAGGGAGTTTGTAATGAGAATACGTTTATTATTTATATTTATATAAACTTGGTTGCGAAACAATAATGAGCATAAGGTTATTTAAGTAGTCACTTTGGACTCATAATACTTATTTATAACATTCAATATCTTATACCTATGCCTTGTGGTTTATAAGAAATTAAATTACGGCGGTAAATATTATTTAATATAATATTAAAACTTTGATTTACACGTTTGAACATCGTAAACAACGAATCGAACAAGATTCTCTTGGCCGTATGCATTACTGTTTGAGGATATTGCTTTAATTGAATATTATCTAAACAAATATGAAGGTTATTGTCGGTTTTAGTTACTTGGCGATCACTAAATATAATTGACCATGATTCAAAAGGTTATAAATTCTTTCTTTTTTTTTTTATCAATAATCTAATACGACAAAAGGCTATGAACTTTATTATTAATAAACATCAGGGTTTTGACATCCTAGGGATCGAAAAAACGATGGAACAATATCAAATACGAGTATTGTTATGTAATAATTTACTGGAAAACTGTAATTTCCACACTAACAAACTCTCACACTCGCGCGCGCGTGCTCACACACTCACGCACGCACAGACACACACGCGCATATACAAACATGCACGGAGATGCAGGCGTAAGGGATCGCATGGACCGGCGGAAACGCTTACCCGTCCGGGGAGAATTCCAAGTTGAAAATGCCGCCGGGGACGGATATGTCGGTGTTGGAGACGTCGTGTTCCCACTTGGCGATGGGATACACGGACGTGTACATTTCGCAGTGCAGACGGCTCTGGTCGCCGAACTTTGGCCGGAACCCATACTCCCGGTTGCGCAGATAGGTGTCGCGAAAGTTGGTGGACCGTCTGCGTTTCACGCTCTGCAAGCCGTCCGGATCGTAGTACGTCGTGCTCATGGCGCCACTGTTACGGGACGAGACGGGTGCTCCGGCGCTCGGGCTCTGAGCGAGTGTGCGGGGGCTTCCAAGTACTGCTGCTGTTGCTGCTGCTGCTATTGATGGCTGCTGCTGCTGCAGCTGATGGCGGCGGCGGCGACGGGGGCGCCGAGGATGACCACGATGACCGCGGCTCTCGGTTGATCTAGGACCGACTCCGGGTTTCAGAAGTCCGGCGCGGTCTGGCGCGGACGCATGTCGTCGGGGCGGAGGTGAACGCGGCGGACCAGAGAACAATACGATATGAGACGGATCTGCGCAATAGAAATCGAGAGTTCAGCGGACGGACGGACGAGAGAGTGTGTCGCGGCCAGCCATCAGCGAGAGAATAACACAATCGTCGGAGTCGCGTTATCAACGACGACGGACGTTATCAGCTTATCGGTTCACCGATGTGTGGTGCACGGTCCATGGCACCGAAACCGCCGCCGCGGTAATCGTTGGTCGCCGCGTCGCCTCCATGCAACGGCGTCGTGTTTGCGACGGTCGTCGTCGTTGGCGCTGTTCGCGCCTCCGCGGCCAACGTCCTAAACTCAAGTTCAACCGCCATCTACCGCGGTCGAGAGTTATTTTTTATTCTTTTACGTCCGCCGTAAAAGCCGCACGCGATAGACCGGACACACGACAGATAACCAATAGTATAATAATAATATTATAGTCGTCCGGAGATATTGTTTTCGTTTTGTTATCAAACGGCGACGACAACGGTGACACGAGCAAGTTGCGTAACACCGTGGACGGACGGACGACGGCTCTATACGGGCACGGGACAACGTGTGTGTATGTTTTGTGACGACTGTTACGACAGAATAGTAATCGACATAGGGAATTCAATGGTAACGATCGCGATAATATTTTATTATTTTTATTATTATTATTACTACTACACTGGACTGTGAAAACGACGACGCGGACTTTTATATTACAAGTCTAATATAGAAGTCTGTGGGGAACAACGACAACAACGATAATAATAATCATATGATGGACAAACGCGATTAATTAACAACGATATAATTATTTCTATTATTATTATTATTATTATTGTTTTTTATTAAAACCTGTGGCAGACCTTACGGCCATCCTCCGCGGCCGCAGTTGAATCCATGCTGCGACCGCGGCTCGTATTAAGCCGATGGGCGAATTAGAAAGTATTCAACTCGATTAAATTCAATTGTAACGTGTTCACGTCCGACACGTCGAGACCACTCGTCTCGTAATCGTGTGTTAATTTTTTTTTTCACGTCATTTTTCTCTCTCATCATTACTTTTACGCGTTTAATTATATTTATTTATGTGTTGTAGTCGTCATGATGTAAAACATTACTTACTCTGCTATCTTTGTATAGTCATGTAAAACAAATATGCAAATTTAATGCAACAAATCCTCCGTTTTATTTTTAATGTAAGCGAATAATTTAAATGAATAAAAAAATTAATTGGTTAGCACTTATTATAATATTCATATAATCATGTATATATATATATATATATATATATATATATATATATATATATATTATTATATTATATTATATTATATATATATATATTTATATATATATATATATATATGATTTAATTTGATAAAAGGGGCTGTGGTAGATGAAGCCTTCTTCTACCTCAAAATATCAAATACTTTCAAATTTAAATTTATCATATATTGTATAGTGCAATCCTTTTACATTTCAATACTGACATTTTAATTGATAACATCCATTGGCAATACAAATTGATGGACTATTCAATTATAAATTATAATATACTTTGTATAAATACTTTAATGTAGGTACCTACACATTATATGGTAAATGAAATTTCATTCCATGTAAAAAATATAAATCTAAGCAAAAAAAAAATGTAATGTTCCTTCTGATAAAAATCCTGGCTACAACACTGAAACTTATATAACATATTACACAGGTACCCATTTTTTTTTCTTTTTTTTTTCCTATAAATTTCTCATGTCGATTAATTATTATTAATAATATTTCAACTTGTATTTCAAATTATTTGAATAATTTACAAACATAGGATATGAATAATTGAAATAATAATCTTTAAACACAATATCCTTACTAAATCTTTTTATTTTATTTTCCAGTTAATCAGTGCTCAGTAACAATAGTCATCATCAAATTATACAGACTAAATGACTGGAAACAAATTAAGACTGAATGCAAAGGAAATTATCTGAACATTATCAGTTGAGTGTGGTGTACCTAGGACACCAAATAGTAATCAAATACTGACAGTGCATTGTCAGAATACCAAAATACAGAGACTGTAATATCAGATAAAGTTTATCAATTCAAAGATTTGAAAAATATTTTTTTCACCGGACCTCATTGATTTATTTTTTTAATATTTAGGACTCCAATAGAAATTACTTGCCGACCCCTGAGATAAACCATACATAATGAATGACGTAAGATTAAATAATTCAGATAAAGATCATTTTTATATTTATTTGATTCGATATAAAGTGCATGAGTTTTGGTTAAACCGTGAAATCCCAACTTTCAACAAAGTTTTTGAGGCCATCAAAAGTGATGCTGATATGTTTAATATTACAAAATCAAATTTACTAGACCTTTTAAAACTTATGAATTTTCAAGTCCCGTATAATGATTCTAATGACAACGATAGCATTGATGATATCCATAAAAATATCTTGACCAATATTTCTGTAGATAAGCCTCTTTTGGAAAATGAAGTTATTAAGTGTCAGCGCCTAAATTATTTAATGTCTTTAAAACGTTATCGGAACCTTGGAAGACCCATATATTACCTTAGCAAAACGTGGTTAAACATGAACTTAACCACTAATAAAGAATGGGTCAATGCAGTTAATCAATCAAATCAAGACACCTTTCTCCGAGGCCGCATACATGGGCAAAACAAATCGTTAGTCAAAACAAATTGGCTCGTCCTTTTGCACATAGGATCAGTCAATGGATTTGTCCCTAACGGTTTTCATATTTTGCAATGTTCAAAAAATTTGAAAGATATACCTGACAACATTTTTATCGATTGGTTCACAACAATTATAAAGTCGTTGAATGCAAATGCAGTTATTATCATAGATGACTTACAATTTGGTCAGTTATATTTGCCCAATATCGAATGGTCCAAAAGTAAAATTACAAGATGGCTCCAAGATCATGGTGAGATAATAAATATGCCAATGCTTAAACCACAGCTGCTGGAACGAGTAGAAGCTCACAAGCCAAATCAAATGATATCTGTAATCGACGAGATTGCTAGTGTTGAAAAGAAATTAGTGTTACATTTACCTCCGTACCACTGTGGGTTGAATCCGTTTGAATCAATATGGGCAACAATGAAAAATTTTGTACAAATTAACAATAAAACTCGGGAATTAAATGAAGTGAAAAATTTATTGTTCAAATATGAAGCATCTGTAACAGCCGATGAATGGAATAATTATATCAGTCTCACTAGAAAAGAAGAAGATAAACTCAGTGTGGTCGACCGTAACAGTGATGAGGTTTTGGATGAACAAATTGATGATGAACAGGATTCTGGTTCTTCTTTAGAGTCCAAATAAATAATAAGTAATAATGTAATATTAAAATCCGGGCAATTCTGAAGTTATAGCACAAACAAAGTAAATTGTTAGCACTTAAAAATGCACTCAAAAAAGCCACAATAGTTATAAATAGCACTAAAAATTGAAAAATATGCAAATTATAATTGTCAACAACATTTATTTTTATTTTTCATAGAATAATAGAATATATATGTATAAAATATGATGGTAAGTATTTAAGAACTAGCTTCTTGGTCTGACAGGAACATTTCCTGTTACAAACCGATAATAAATTATTGTCTGATGTAATTGGCAATAACAACTGAATATGTACTATTTTAAAATCAAAATACATGTTTGCTTTCGTTCGCATATTCGTATGCGGCTGTTTGGTCCAAAATCATTGTTTATTCCCTTTTATATATAAAAATATACATATAAATAACACGTATAACTCAAAATTAGCAAAATTGCAATAAAAACCGTGCAAAAGTAAGCCAAATTAAATTTCGTTAGGCTGCAGAAAATCGTCCATTCTTTTTTTCTGTAATTTATTAAGACTTTGTTTATTGATAAAACCTGCACAAATGTCTAGCTTATCAATCCACTTTTCTGATTCTCATGTTGTAATTTTAACGGGTTGAACGTCGTCATTGTCATCACTTTCTTCATTTTGCAGACTTCTCTCAGAAATTTCGTCAAGAATATTATCGTAACTCTCATTTATTTTATTTTATTTTTTTATTTTTGTTCCTGTTAACCGATGGTTTGTTCCCGATAAACGATTTAAATTGCCTTAACCGAATACATTTGTTCGGGACTATGCCAACTCTTCCCCATTAAGCGGTTGTCCCCTTTATGTGGGTTCCCAAAAAAGTGGATTCCACTGTATATAACAATGTATTTTAATAATGCTTTAGGCATTATTAAAAACAATGAAACATTGATATTATTAAAAGTTGGTTTTATATATATATATATATATATATATATTAAACCTATTTAATACATTTAAATAAATTTAAATATTTATTATTTACCTAATAATAATAAGTATTTAAATAATAAATAAATAATATTGTTTAATTTAAAAATTATGGTTTATAAACTATAATAATAACTAATAAGTAATAGGTAATATGGTAAACCTCTTCAAAGGGTTCCCTCCAAGTTTACAGTTTACAGTGGTGGATTCAGGGTATATGGTAAATTGTTGACCACTTGAGCTTATTTTGTTAAATCTTATTAAATTTATATTTTACTTTTATATTTTTGATGTACGACCACAATGGTCTAATATTATATAATTATTTGTGTAATGTAAAATTAAAACTTTAATTTTTTGTTTATTTTTAAATAATTGACATAATATATATGTATATATTTTTTTTTTATTTGAAAGAAAATAAGGCTTCAACAGTGGTGGTTATTAGCCTATAATTTTATATAGTTAGTTTTTCTTAAATTAAGTGTTACATTTGTAATGATGTCATTACACATTTGTGTAAAGTTATATGGTATAGCTTAAAATTTTATTTACAATTGTTTAGTGATATTTGTCTTGTTTAAAAATGTAATAATTTTCAATGTTTGGTTTTCGTTGAGTGCTTTTTCTGTGTAACTGTAAATTACCATCTGTTAGATGGTATGTTGAGATTGGTGCTTGTTGAGGTGTATTGTGTGCATTCCTCCAGTATGTGCTTGATAGCGAGGATTATATGTTTATATATTATTGAGTAAAATATAATTTAATACAAAAATTAATGCTTTTATTAAATTTGATAGCAAAAAGTATTAGTAGTTACTATCCTATTGAATAAGACTTCATTTGGTATTGGATATATTTCAATTATCCCTCACCCTTGAATAATTTCTGGATCCTCCGCGGACAGTTAACGTATATTAAACCGAGTATTTCGATACATATCATCTTGGCTAGACATTAAGTGATTAAAAAGTTTATGTTATTTTTAACTAGGTTATGTAATGTATATATTATTTATAATTTTTTTTTATCATTGTAACTCAATTTGTGATAATTGTATTTTATACTGGACAGGTTTAAGATTTCAGATTGCTTTTAATTTTGATTCAACGAGTTTTATGTATAAAAAATAAAATGAAACTCATTCGGTTCATTATGTATTGTATATATTGTTGTATACTCTCCCATTAAACCTATATCCAGTTACCACTTTGAAAAATAATTCTTGTACTCAAAATTAGATAGATACCTAACTAAAAATAGTAACATTAAACTCGATCCTCGATAAATTTCTAGTAATATGACTTAATAGCGAGCAACAGATCAAATCTACAGTGTATGTGGATAGTATAAGATTTTAAGCCAGTAAGCTGATACATTGTTTACGACTAGTGGTGGGATTTTATATTCTCTTAAAATAATATAATGTATTTATGTCGTTGAATATAGGTATATATTCTGGAAATATTATTTGAAAATAACAAACACACCATGATGTCTCATGTCGGTGAATAATTTTCTGGAAATTGTACATTATTGTTACCGTCTAGAACTTGTTCGATATTCTTAAAATATAATATGTACTCTATTTCTCTTCCAAGTAATAATATTTTTGTTTTCAATACTTCTGGTATATGCTCGCGTTAATTTATATAATTTATAAATTTATATGAATAATATTAATTTTCCTCATTTATAGGTACTGTCTACAAGTTTAAACGATTATTTAAACATTTTCAACTACACAAGTCATGAACTCTTAACGTTCATATATAATAATGAATGAAAAAAGAAAGCGTCGTGGAGGAGCTGACAAAAACAGAAAAAATAAACAAAAATGCTCGAAGCTGGAAAATGGTCAAAGAATAGTAAACTCATTACTAGAAGAACTATTTATTTATAAAGAAGTTAGACATAATAATTATAAAAACATTTCAAACCGATTTAAAAAAAATTACCCTATTTTCAAATTTTTACTTGATAATCTTCTTCTCTCTTATATATAACTGTAACGTGCTTTTTCTTGAAATCCTCCCACAGCCCAAACCGCTGGACGGATCGAGTTGAAATTTGGCATGAAGATAGCTATTATGACGTAGACGCGCACTAAGAAGGGATTTTTGAAAATTCCCCCCCTAAGGGGGTAAAAAATAGTAAAAGGGGTAAACATTATTTTGTTCCAATCTTTCTGAAATTAAGTATACATACTCTATAACACAAATAAACATTGTCTATAAACTTTAATATTTATAACTGTTTGTATTTAATGTACCGTGTGTATTTATTTAGTGCAAATAATTTGTCTTAGCTTGGCGGCTTTTAGAAGGATGTATTTAAATAATTGTATTGTTGTATAGTTTAACTATAATAAAAATATGCAAAATGACGCGAAAATGTATGTTAATAGTAACTGCGCCAAGCTAAGACAAATTATTTGCACTAAATAAATACACACGGTACATTAATTACAAACAGTTATAAATACTTTTATATTAATGAATTTATGAAATTACTTAGCCAATTTTTGATATCACAACTTTTCGATGTTTTTACACGGAGTGTTTTTGATGAGATACTCTATAACACAAATAAACATTGTCTATAAACTTTAATTTGTGAAATTCAACTCCTAAGTTGGTTAAATGGGGTAAAAAGGATGAAACTAGAAAAATTCGCCCGCGCGGAACCGTTGGAGTATGAAATTTGGTCAGCAGTATATCTCGGTTCCAAACACACACACACACACACACACCGACGTGGTCGGGTCGGTAAAAATAAATTTGTACGTTTAAAATTTAAATTTAAATTGTATATCCATAATAAACTATTCAATAATAACCTATTATTGAATTCCCAAGTCAGCTGATAACGGGGAAATGTCAATTATTATTATTATTTGGGCTATAAACATTTTTTATTACTTAAACCCGGCAAAGAGCATACATATTCTGTAAATCAAATAATGAAAAATCTATTAACTTATTTTTCAAAATTCAACCCTTAAAAGGGGTAAAAGGGGTTGAAAACGAAAAACGTTATTTCTCCCTCATACCGGGAAAACTTTTCACGGGCTAGATTTTGAGGTGCAACGATCAGCAGCGAGTGCGTGGTAATTTGCATTTTATATAAATAGATTGTTATGTCATCGAAAATCCTGACGATCTTTACCAAAAAGTATTGATTTTGCAATATCATATTATTACATAACTGTTATTGAAATCGCGTGCGTGCGATGAACAATAGAACGAATACAATAGAACTTTTTTCATTGGACGGTCGAATACGATCGCATGCAAATCTATTGTCATTGGTCGATAAGTTCGATAGGCGTATACAATTAAAGCGAAAACCCGACGGTGTTTACGCAAAAGGTATGGATTTTGCAACGTCATTTATTATTACATAACTTTTACCGAAATTGCGTTCGTCCGGCGCTCCATTCCTCTTTCAATCATAGACGCCGCGCCGTCCCCACACACTTACACAATAAGTTAGTTATTTTTTATACTACAAAATTCACTATATAGAAATATATGCCGGGTCAGCTTGTAATATACATAAAAGTGCTGAAGGACCAGAAACTCCTGATTTGTTTGATTTAGAAGGAAAATAATCCAGTTAATGCAGCCGACCAGATAATTGATAACCAGCGCGTCAAAACTACGGTAAATAAATAAAAAAAATATAATATATTTTAAATGCTAATATTCTTGTGATATTATTTTTAGGTGTGTTCTGATGATAATAATATACATGAAAGTGCCGAGGGACCAGAAACTACTGATTTGGTTGATTTACAAGACAATGATCCAGCTATTGCAACCGTCGAAATAATTGATAACCAGCATGTCAAAACTATGGTAATTGAATAAAATAATATATATATATTTAAAAGAGTAAAACATTTGTGTATAAGTTAGGTATATTATGTAAACATATAATACTGAAGGTATTATCAAAATACAATAGCAAATGTATACTTGATTAAAGTAGGTAGTACATGATTTATGAATTCAATAACACTAGAAGCCGGTCATATTAATTGGGGCCGTTGAAATTTTATTTTGCCCTATCACTATTTACAAATTCAGTTCCGGCGCCACTGATGGTGTAAACCGCATGAGTTAAGTAAAATCGTTTCGGTATTAAAAAAAAAAAAAAACCTACTAAAAAATAGTACATTTTCCCTTATCGATTAGAGTAATTATTATTTGCATCGTGGCTAATGGATAGGAAGGAATTGAACCCGTAAGTCTGTCAGTGGATTTGAAATTCGTCACCTCTCAGCACTCAAATTTCACCGCCCCTGTGTATATAATAGGTCATGTATTGTTCGTATAAATTCGTAAGTCGTTTTGAAAATTGAAGACGCCCATCGTTACGAGGTTTCTGTACGAATACGAGTTCATTCTAATTTACTGTCAGGACTGCTCGTCCGAAATTACTGTTGAACGACTGCGACAGTCATTTTTTTTCTCGCGATTTCGCTGAAATCAATAAGTCGTTGAAAAAGGATAGGCATAGGTATTCGTTTTGCTTCGATGTTCTATTATGATGTAACAGGTCTCGTCGAGTTTTACCCGTATCGTTGCGGGTTTTCGCCATCGCGGTACCTACCTACCTACGTAGTTATTTTCGCAATTATCTGGGAAATTACTCGGAATTCCAAAAAAGACCTCTCCGAAGTTGGAGAACCAAAGGTGTCCGATTTCCAATTTACTCGGGAGATATCTGAGACTTTCGAATCGCTCTTTCTACCCGAAAATTATTCACCGGAGCGCCAATGTCGATTTAATAAAAACAAAAAGGTCGCGCGTCATGTCGATCGTCAGCTATTGGTAGGTTTATTGGTCGATGTTTAACAGCGTGATAGTTCTATATAGTTCTATGTAACACTACTATACACCATTGATAACACTAAATATTTCGGCCAGACGACCTTGTCTTGAAATAATCTTTGAACAGGAACCTATGCCCTATAGTCCCGACGATTTTCAAAATTTCGACCCTACCAATGCGCACATGCACATTTTTTTTTTATAAAAAATAAATTAACAAATAAAATTCAAAACGAAACCCACGGCTTTATAACATTATTAGATATTATATTTGGCAGGGTGTACATTATTGAATGTTAATTCAATAATATTAAACTGCGTTTTATTAAATAATATTATATGATATATGTTAGAGGAAATAGAAAATCTGTCACCAAATGTTCGAGCATTAATTGTTTCTGGACGAGTATAGGTATAGCTCGCGCTATTATTGAAATGCACGCCATTTAATTTTTACGGCCTAATAAACAAAAACACGGCAACTCAAAAACAATCGTTATCCGGTATACTATCGTTATACAATTGTGTTCGTAAAATTTGTTAGCGGCCTCAGCTTCGGTCCAAATTAAATTTAATTGCGGACGAACGTATACTTTTGAACGAAAAATTAATTAACTCAATAACATTTTCAGCCGTTTTTACGATTTATCAAACCGTGTGTAAACAAATCTAAATTGAATTTCAAATTTCAATACCTATAATAATATTATACGCTATTACGGCATGGCCATATATTATCTGTTTATAATATTTTTTCGACGTAGTCATTGAATATATTTTTTATTCGCGTTTGTTTCGGAAAGAATCAAACGTTTGCGAACAAATAATATACGTATTACGGGTTCGACCATGTCGTTTAAAATAATTCGCTAATTTCGCGCTTTTATGCACGATATCATCAAAGCACCTGCAGCTATTAGCGAGTACACGTTGAATTAATTAACTTTTTGGTAGTTAGGTATATTAAAGAGTAAATAAAAAAATATTTTCCCTGTACAGTTAAATTATTTATAATACCTATTTGTTAAAAAGTTTAAATATTTATCTGTTGTAGTTGACTTTTGTAGTTTTACTTTGGATAATCGCGGGAGGCGGGGGCGGAGGGTGGGGCGAGAATGGCCGTGATTAAAAACTATAAGTATTAAGTATACGGAAAAAGTATTATTTGGCCGGCGCTCAAAAACAAAACAAAATAAAAAAAAAGTAAAATAAAGAAAAACTCCCGAAAAAAGTCCGCGAGAACCTTTAAAAACTCATTATATTATTTAATGTATACACAAGCATAAATAATTGTGAAATACGCATTTTTACTTGGGCGGTAATAACTGTTAAAATGTTATCGCGCCCGGCTAGACTCTAAAATATAATATATATTATTTATAATATTTATAATAGTGTAAATAATCCACGTTTCATATTTATTCCGTGCAATAACCCGCCGGAGTTCTCGTTGATTGCTCGACGGAATAAAATATTTTATCGCACGCGACTAATTAATTATTCCGGTGCGGCAATAATAAAGTTATTAAAACAATAAAATATGAAATAACAATGACATTATTACAGTAATTTGAGCCACAGAACGCCGCAGTATATAATAATATTATAATACGTTCCCCGCATAGCCATAAATTGGGCGGGGGAGAGAGAACCCATGAAAATTGAAGTCTACGATTAGACGACGATGAGGCATATTATAAATTTATAAATAATATTTTGTTTGAGTACAATTCGTTTGAAACATCGCCGCAGATATATTTTCGTCGTCGGAAAACGTTTCGAAAAGAACCAAAAACTAGAAATCTAGTCTACGCGCGTCGACTAGGCCCGGGGTTGGGAATGCTAAAAACAAAAACAAAAATACTCTATTTAACGAAACGTTTGATTTATTTTTTCCTCTTGAGCTTTAATTATGTAGCCGAGATTCCGTATTGACATATTACGCGTGTGCCTCGGGTCTACTAATTCAGACAAAAAGCAATTGAAAACAAATTGTTCGAGTTTCGGCGAAACGATAATAGTAGTCCAAAAATGTTTTCCCCTTATTTTAATTAATTCATGCTTTCCTTTTTTCTTTTTTTTTTATCCACGTGGCAGAAAATAATCTAACACTAAGCTTTTCATGACTGTTTGAAGTAAATAAAATATAAGTTTTTAAATCACTTGAATTCAATTCGAAAATAATAATCGAGGTGTAAACACTGAAACATTATGTAACGAATTCAGAACAGTTTCTGATAAAATTGAATGGGTTAAACAATGTTAATTTTTGAAAGAATGCGATGTTTTGATGTTGCGTACACGTCGTAATCGTCTTAAATCGGTCGATAAAACGTCGGCGACGACCGAAGGAAAATTACTATTATTTTATAAATTTATATTGGATAGGTATAACAACGGGTAAACATGATTATATTGGACGTAAAATAAATACAAGCCGGCACGGGCAGGACATTTTAAGGGGAGAAATACTTTTTACCTTGTTCCGTGCACGCGCGTGCATGGAAAAAAGAAAAAAGAAAATCGTGCACGGAGAAAACGACGTTTGTACACGCAAAAATTATGAGCAATTTGAACGATTAGTGTAACCGGCGCTTAAACGTTTGATTCGTGCGAGAAATTCACCTCTACCTATATTGTGTGTACAATAAATAGAAAAACTATTTACTATCGTGTTTTCTTCCGTTTTCGAATTTCAAATTTTTGGTTCGTTTCGCCAAAATCCCATCGACGAGCGACATAATATTATAATACGCGTTTTTCAAATACGGGTCAGTCGGCGGACAAAAACGATTTGGTTCAGTCATATTATGATAGTACATTATAATATACTAACGCGTAATAGAAATCATACATTGTTTTATAGTAAACGAAGACAACAAATGTTTCACTCGACTACACGACGGAATCGTGCTGATTGCAACTCGATCGTGCGAATCGCGTGTTGTGAATCGCGTTCAAATCGGATTGGATTACGCGAAAAAAGAGTTGATAATCTCTGAAATCCCACGTCGACGACACGGCAATAATTATCTCCGATAATCCGCATGTACGGACGCGTCCGAAGAGAAACCGGAATTGCAGATATTTCCGCCTTACACAACTGTACTGTGCCGAATAAATAATAGATCGAAAAGAGTTGTTTTGCCGATAGACCGTCCGAGTCGTGTGCAATACAAACGCAATATATTACATTTACATCGAGACGTCATAATATTTTATCGTCATTGGCTTATTTCCAATCCGATACGCGAGACTACGGCGAGAATACGAGAAGCAGATGCGCAAAACGTACCACCAAACGATCCATTTCTTTCTGCTATTTGTTTAAAATATTAATAATATCGAAAACGTCGTTTTCGACATTTTCTCGCGATTTATCAAGCACCCCGGTTTTCTAGAAAATAAAAAACAATAACAGGTCGCGGTGACAATGCATTATTATACGCGTCACGATTCGCTCAGCGCGCGTGCTGTTCGGTAAATTCATATTATTCAATGTTATTTGCGTAGTAATATTTTATTTTTCTCGACGATTTAAGTCGGTTGCGTTGGCGTAACCGGGGGACCAAGTCATCGTTTGGAAAACAATCGCCTCGCTTTAAATGCGATTCGACGTTATAATTTATTATTCTAAACCGGCCGCTAATAATAATTGTTCGTCGTGTAAAATATATTTCAGAGTGTTATCCGCTACCAATATTATACTGCTTATCAATAACCATATACTCGATGCACTATTATGACGCCGCACGATTGCGGCGGGGTTTCTCGTGCAACGCGGCCGGATCCTGTCCATGGAGTCCTTTTTGGTCTGTGCGCTTCGCCATAACGCGTCACGTCGTCGTCTGAATTTTCTCTGGGAAAAATCGAATAAATATCGTTACGTAACGCGCGCGAAACTTGCATTTTTCCCACGAAGGATTTTACTATACATATTGGTACGGCGAACCGCGCGCGTTGCGTACGCAGACGTTACTTCCGGTCACGGATTTATGGGTTGTTGAAAAATACCATATCCGTCGTGTGCGTTGCGCATAGTGAACGATATATTTGTGGTGTCTATAGCGCGTACTCTACATAACATCGAGTGTGTTCAAAGCGCGGTTTCGAAATCAATTGTTTCGATGTGTACGGCGATAATTATTATTATAATCCGTGGGGATATTATCGCGGGAGAGATGGGCGTTTTTTCTTTAAAAACGATTGTATCAATAAAAACTCACCCGTTTGCCGATAGAGTTGTAGAATTTTGACGAATCGTAGTGTTCGCGAGTTCGACGTCATCGTCGTCCACATTGTCACGCGCTCGAGTCATGTTTTTCGCGAGAGAAAATAGCAACTGCTATTTGTTAATCAACGTCTGTAATTTCGATACGACTCGAACACTGTCTTTCGCTCAGATAAGACGCGTCGAAAATCATATCGAAAGATGTTTTCCGGCGACGCGTCGTCGGAAAGAAACTCCGCAGTTCCGCAGTCGGACACTCGGGGGGTAATTGTTTCTTCTTCCGTTAGACGAGAGCCCCGTTCGGATCGAATATCAATCACTCGGGAAACAATGTACGCGTATACGGTCGATAGAGTAGGGTTTTGGCGACGCGACTAGGTCGAAATCGACACGAAAAAAAAAGTCGTCAATTGATTATTGTCATTACCGTTATAAATTCGTGACGTCATAATATTAGGTATCGCGATACATCGGCTTCGAAAAATCTTTCACATCAACTTTATTACGAAAAATTAATGAAAACATTTCGATTATTAAAAAAATACAATATTCTGTTCTATTACGTATATACGAGTAGGTGTGTAGTTTTGATTTATTCAAATTTTTTTCCATCTCTATCGGTTGCTCGATACATCTTTCGACGCGTTCAAGAAGAATAATTGTCGATTTTTTGTCACGCGTTTTTTTCACGGCAAATTCGTCAATGACAAACTGTCTCTAATTATCTTTTTGTCGCATTTAAAACTTACCTCGGAAGAGGGGCCGTAAAGTCACGCATTCGAGTGTATATTTCACGACCAAAATTATTTATGAAATAATAAACGAAACAAGATTCCGCGCTGCCGACGCATGCTCGTCCGGCGAAACTCACCGAGTAATACATTTCAAACGGCCGTCATATTGTCCCGTACGAAAGTTTGGATTTTCGCGACGCTTTTAGATTTGTACAACGCGTTATGTCCGTTACTATATATTAGACGGCGAATTAACGAACACCGGGGTAGCGACGCAAGTGCGTCACTTTGTGTTGATATTTCCGATGTCACATTATTTGCATCTCGTCGAGAACGCCGATAATTAGAGTAAATTTCGTTTCAAACACAAACAACACGCAGATAGTAAATACAAACGCGGAGCCTATTGTAGTGGATATACGTGTGTATATTACGGGATCGGCGAGGAAAGCGATCGCGATACATTCACAGTGAACGCGTTGTCGTTTTCAAAACACACAAATACACACTTTTTCAAATCGCACATATTATAATAATTACTACCGTCGGAATTGATGATTTTATTTCTAACGAGGGCGTTTTTTTCTTCATCTTCGAAGGCGAACTCAATAACGCGCCCGGATTCTCGCGCGGTGCCTAAAACTTTCAAAGTTCGAACCGTTTGAAGTTCGCCGATTTATCATTTATTACGCCGCCGTCGTCGCGGCGACCTGTACGTACACTATTTATCGTTTGCAGTTTATCGAGTATTGATTATTGTCGACGTGCCAGGAGGAACCGCCGACACGGAGAGTGTGCGCGTGCAGCGTGCGATGCGGGGAACGCGGTCGAAAATTCTAACCTGTCCGAGGAAAAATCTTCGCGCGCGCCGAGTAAAGTTAAATATATCGAGATAGATTTCGTACGAAATGGAAAAAAATTTAGATAAAAATATTATTACTTCGAAATCTTCCGCGAGGTACGGCCGGTTCGCGCGCGTCGGTAAAATAATATAGTGCATATAGTGTTACGAACCCACTCGAACCGGCTACTTTATACTCCCGTAAATTGTATTTGCGCCGGAACGTTACCGTGTAATTGGTTACGATCATCAAACACACGTGAAAGGCGAAATTCGATCGTACCGACTATGCGAGTTGTGTGAAAAAAATAAAAATATTGCCAGTACCTATCGGATTTATTTCGCGTTAAACACTCAAGCCGTACGAATAAAGTGTGCTCGGATAGGTTTGATTTTACCGAGAACTGCACGCTTTTTGATGAGAACAAAGTTTGATTTTTGTGTAAATTCGCCCGCGATCCCGTAAAATAACTCGACATTTATCACGGATACATATGCCACTTTCCGCGTTAAATTAAATACGATATATATTTCGAGATGAAAATGTATTGATTTTTTTCTTTTTTTTTCTGTCGAGTGCGTTCTTTATCGGCCTGATGTTATTTTCTATTTCCGGCAGGCGCAGCACATATGTTCGTTGGAATTTGTAATTTTTCCACCAAGTACATAATTTATATGCGTCGCGTGCTCAAACGTGTAGGCTGCAAGTATTGAGCGATATATCGAGTTCATTTTAGAGTATGTAAACGTAATAAAAACGTTGAAAAACACAAACACGAAATTCCTTTTTCATATTTGGACGGACGAAAAAAAAAAAAAAAAAAAACGGAACGAACGAAATCATATAATTTGAAAGAAAAATTTAATTAACGTTTTTTCACTCGGAAATACGAGTGCGCGTAAAATCTATTGTGTTTTCCGTGTACCTACAAGCTTCTTATTATATTATATATCTACGTTGCTTTTTTTGCTTTTTTTTCATTTGGCGGAAATGTAATTTACATTAATATACCGAGAAGTACGAAAATAAACCACAAGGCGCACGCGTATTTATAAACGAAAATTTTTCTTGTTACGAGCGTACGATTTTATTGGCGCATTTTTTATCAGCCAACTAAAAAAATATATAATTTATATATAAAAATAAAAATACAAATATATATATATATATAATATGTATGTATAAAATATATCAAACTTATAGCGAACAGTTTTTAAGAATACTTGAAATGTTGGCAAGAAAATAAAACTTATAATAAAATAAACGTTATACATTACAATTGCGATATCCGTGTAAATACGAACACGGTACGATGGTCACGACGATTCATATTTTTTATAAAATTACATAATACGTAATAAGTATAACGCCCCTCGGGCGAGGGGCAATGATATACGATGGCATTTTCAACGCGTATAAACTATAAACAGACAATAATAATAAAAATAATAATAATACACTATAGCTAGGCCGCGATTACAGGACGACGACGACGGGTTCAGTGGTTATTTCCGACTCGGCGGCGTCCGGCCGTCTCTCGGTCGTCTCCGGCACGGCGACGGCCGCGGGCCGTTCGTCCTCGACCGCCGCGGGCTGGTGTTGGCGGTTCTTGGTCGCCGGTTTCCTGGATATCAGTTTTTTGCTCATTTTCTTCTCGTAATACTTGGCCGCGCCGTCGTCGGACCGGTCCTGGAAGACGTCGTCGCCGCCGCCGATGGCTGTGGGCAAGATGGGCTTGAAACCGCCCTCGATCACCACGGTGCCGGGGTCGAAACCTCCCTGCGGGAACCGGTGTTCCTGTCGGCTCTGGATCGGCTGCTCGTAGCCCGCGTTACGCTGTTGGTGTTTCGACGAAGAATACGAGACCGACACGGACTGCGACACGGACGTGCTGGGCTGTTGCTGGACGTACTGCTGTTGGACGGGTGGCTGCTGGACGTACTGCTGTTGGACGGGTGGCTGTTGGACGTACTGCTGTTGAACGGGTGGCTGTTGGACGAACTGCGGCTGAATCGGAGGCTGTTGGACGAACTGCGGCTGAACGGGCGGCTGCTGGACGAACTGCTGTTGCCTCTGGAACTGGACGGATTGCTGAGCCATGTTGGGCTGCGGAACGGGCGGCACGGGGTTGTAACGGGAAACCGTCATGGGCGCGGACGGAAAATGGCCGGCGGCGTACTTGTAGACGGGTTTTTTGTACACGACCGACCGGTGGTGAGCGCCGCCGCCGCCGCCGGGCAACCGCTTGCCGGACACCCGGTAACCGTGCTTGACCGCGACCGGGTGCTTGGGCGCGAACACCATCTGAACGGGCTGCTGGACGTGGTGATTGGACGGCGCGGCGGCGGCGGCGGACGCGACGGCCGGCTGCCTTATCGGCCGGTAAAACTGGTTGCCCGCGTGCTGCGGCTGCGGCGCGAACGAACTCACCGGCTGCGGCTGCCCGTAGTGCACCTGAGGCATGTAGAACGGCACGTTCGCGCCGTACGTGTGGTTGGAGCTCGGGTACGCGTACATCGTGAGGTTTTGTCGCGACGACGGCGGCGGCGCGTACCGGTCGAACGGCAACTGCTGCCGGAAATCGTCCCTGAGGTTCTGCTCCAGGACGGCCGGCACCGCGGGCATGCCGTACGGCTTGACGTCCGCGTGATGCCGGTTGTCGCCGCGGTAACGGTCGTTCTCCGCGTCCGGTTTCACCCGCGTCGCGTACTGGATGCTGCCCCTGGACTGCAGGTCCTCCTGACCGGACCCGCCGGCCTCGGCCGTAGCGGCCGGTTGTTCTTTGTCGCAGCCGTCCAACACGTTGATCTTCCAGCCCAAATGCCGGTGCGTGAAACACTGAAAAACGCACGTGTTGTCGATGATACGAGAGCGGAGCAAAATTAATTATACAAAACGTATTCGAAATTTCAAAATAATAATAGTTTCGAAATCGAAACACGACGTGTGTTGGGAAAATTCGGTTTTAAATCGGAAAAAAGAAAACGCACTCCCATTTAAATTCACATCTATATCTATGTCGAGGGTTTGAAAAAAACGCCGTCGTATAATTTATTTATGGTATTACGCAGGTGGCGGCGGAGTGAACGGATCCATTCATTTGTTGTGTGTTCGATTTGAATTTGTCGGACCCGTGTCGAGTCGAACAAATCGTCCCTACGCGCGTTTTACCTGGTAGTATACTGTGTCCGGCGTATCCGCGTCCGGAGTCCATTGCACTATTCCGGGATCGCCGTTGTCACAGGCCAGACTCAAGGTCCTCTGATAAGCGCCGAAGGAGACAAACTCGTCGGCCGGAGGCTGTTGTGGGTCCGGGGTCCAATTGCACAGACGGCCGACGCCGGTCGGGATCACTTCTCCCGATTTGCTCTCACTGACTCCGGCGAACACTCGAATGTTCTACGGTAACGAGAAAACAAAACACAATTATTATATATTATGTTATTACTCGTCTCGGGTTTGTCGTGCGAACAATAATTATCAGCACAAATCTACGTCTCAGCGCGCGCGGGTCGCGTTACGATATAATTACAACACGACGTGCACCCGGAGGACTAAAAGAAGAGGAGAAGAAAATCACCTCTCTTTCTTCAGGCGTTTTGTAACCGTATCCGCCGACAGGATCGTCGGTAATGTAAAACGGATGGTATTTCGCCGGTATTTCTGGATCCAGTCCTCCTTCGACCACAAAAGTGTACGTTTGTCCTCTGACGACGTTTATTTCCGGTATCAGCAGTCCGTTTATGTACCAAGATATTCCCCATCCGACGTGCCCTATATACAACACACAGAAACGGAACAATAATGTAATAAAATTTTATTGGCTTATGATTCCGCACGATAACGCGACGCTATAACGTCGTCGTGTGCGGTTTATTTTCTACACGGGGTTCGCGTCTGGTCGCGTTACGGCGAACAAATTCGCAATGAATAAAAATTGACCTGTAATGGCTGAGTAACCGTGTTTGCCACCCGTGGGGCCCATTTGAGCGTAGAACACGCCGTCGTCCGGCTCGTAACACTGGATGGCCGGGATGTCCCACGCAACGTTGCTGTTCTCCACCGGAGCGGGCTTGGGAACCGGGCGGGGTCGAATTTTCTTGGCCGGTATTACCTGCGAATAATACGAAAGATAAGTTTGCCGCTACGTCGTTGGTTTGTTTTTATTTTTATTTTTTTATCTCAAACCAAAGTCCCACCGACCTCTTTCGCCAAGTTAGGGACGACGGTCGTTATGACGTCCGACGTGCTTTGCGCGGTCGTAACTTCGTTATGAACAGCAGTCGATTTAGCATCGGTGTCGGGTATGGGACAGTTCCATTCGGGCAAACGGCCGAAATCAATTTTTATTGTTTCTGAAACAAACGTCGAACACGCACAATGTATTGTTTGGTTCGCGAACCGCGTGACGTTTGTACGTTAGTAATATTATTCGAATCTCGTATGACATTAGCGCCGTTATTATACGTACAAACAGTGACGCAGTTCTAAAACGAAGCACGGGCAAAGACATAAAAAATAAATAATGTGAGGGGCTTTGCCCAGACCCCCTCTCTTCCAGCAACCTAAACAGTAAGAGTGATATACCCTGTATTTCAAAATACAATTCGTGTATTTTTTTTAAATATTCAGAATGAAATTCCACGAAACCATTCATTATCATTAGTTTATCGTGTATAAAAATCGAGTAATTATCGTTTTTTCATCGACACAATTTTTAAATTCAAATCAATTATTAAGTGTTTTATTTTTTATTTTTTTTTGGGCACACTTTCTATCGCGTATCCGCGGTCTTTATTCTTTGGTTTACGCACTTCTTCAAATTTGAGAAATGAGTATGCGGCGCATATTTACTACACCGCTGCGTGCCATTCGCACGGAACTTTCAAAAGCGCGGTTTTTTTATTTTCTTTCTTATAATGTACTTTGGGGAATAATAATTTATAGTATACACGCGCACGAGCTAGCTGTACACCAACTACAGTTTGTAAAAGCACGAGACGTTTACGAGCACGAATATTATGTGTATACATAATATCTGTGTACGCGGCGTATCACGGGGATTTGACAATCTCACGTTGAAATTACATTCGAACACGTCAAATTCGCGCGCTTTACGCATTGTTCGCAACGAGAATAACGTACGGTCGTAAATGAGACGCGTCCTTTGGCACGCGAATTCGTATTACTGTGTATGTGCAGATGTCACGTGCCGTGATGTTTTACAAAGTTTCCGTAGCGTTTTTAAACCGAAACTGTTTTATATGAATTCGACTGGATGGACCGCGATCGAGTTCCGAAACCGACGAATCCTCGTATAGAGGACACGATACGTATAATACGCAATTGTTGAAAGGCCACGTTAAAATACGGAATTCGTAGAGACGTACGATTAAATTAATTGCAGCCGACCCAACGTCGTCGAACACAATGACGGTTACGAACAGTAATAACAATAAAAAAAAAAATTGAATATCATACAGCGACTGTTCTGATCTCGACGTGTCGGTTTGCACGCGACGTATCTAACAATAGAAATACTCTTTTGTAGGACGCGTTGTTTATCAATGGGCCAATGTGATTCGGCATACAATCCAAACACGGTGACGGCTATGCGCTAACGCGTGTGTACGGTGAAGTTCATTGCTGGTGTCACGTTAGACTGACTGCGGCCGCGCGTTAATATTATGTACGTAAAATACCTTTGGAGAACGCCGGATGATAAGAGACTTCGTGTTTGTCGTTCAAAGGACCTACGGCCCAAATGATCGGCTGACTGTTGTTGGTCGATATGGGCAGGTCGAGGTTGTCTTTGGACTTTAACGGTCTCTGGTACGTGACTATCGAGTATCCGTTGACTATGGCCGCGTTCAACAGACGGACACTTTCACCGGCCGGGCCCTAGAAAACGTAATCATGCGTTTTTAATTTTCATACCTCGCCGATATCCATATGGTTTTTAACTTTCACGAGTTATAAATCATCACGGGCCGCACGCGCGTCAGAAAAAAACCAGATTCAATACCTACGGATATAACGTGGCGTCGTCAGATCAGTACCCGTGAAAAATGATTAACACACTACCGCGTACCGCGGCGCGGCGCTGTCGGAGAAATCGGCGAAATCTTATATACGCTGTTACGATTTAAATCTACAGCCGAACGAAATTTGAAGCGCCGATTTTCCGAAGACTCGTTATCGCTCGAATCCAATCGAATTAAACGCGACGGTCTCGCGCGGGAGCTCCGAAGTAGGTGCTCAGTAATATTATCGGGTCGTTACCTGAATATTGGAATCCGGGCAACTGCCACTGACTTGTCCGGTTTCTTGTTGCACGATACATTGCGATTTGTCCAACAAGTAATAGTCCTGAGCAAATCCACTGATCGTGCTTTGGTCGACTCCGGCGACCACCACGTCGCCTCCGACCATGCGATTGCTCGTGGGCGAGCCGGACAAACCGAACGCCATGTATTGGTTGGCTTCTGGAAAACGACAGTAGATCATTTCGTACGGTGCGTTTAGACCGACGACGAAGTAATTTCACGAGTAATATATTATTGGATAAAGATATTATTGCGTTCGGAGAAGAAGAACGACGACGACGACGACATACCAGAGTAGTAGAGGAAACGTGAGCATAGTGAAACGTATCGATAAAAAAAAAAAAAATAATAAATAAATATATATAGTAGTCCCTTTGAGCCATCTCGTTGGATGCGACGATAAAATAATATAGTTTATAGCATTTTTATACGTTCGACGTCTAAACGTTCGGCGTATCTCCCGGCGTATCAAAAGAAATTTCCCGTGATAAGATTAAAAGAATAATTTTGTTTTTTCTTTTATTTAATGTCGAATAAATATTTGATGACATTCCGCTCTACTAAAAATGATTTCGTTATTGTGTCCTGGCCGGGACGATTCCCGTTTTCGTGCTGGAAAATTTACATTTATATTATAGCATTTAAGAATCTAATAGAAGAAGAGTACATAAAATGTGTTGCGACTATGAAATTCCGTCGGATACGATTGTGATGTAATAATACGATTGTATAAAATAATAATAATATGCATAATAGAATAATACTTATGATGTAACAGAGCATGAAATTATTAATAAACATAGTCTTTGGGCGTGAAAGAGGTTTTTTTCGCTCTTTTTTTTTTTTTTTTTTTTTCACTCACAATGTTATTCTCTCCGCAGTAAGTTCATTTAAATTTTAATTAAAATAAATTTAATCCACGAGGATGACATAAATCTATCTAAAAATTTTAAAATAGTTAATAACCTATTGTTTACAAATTTTGCTTTAATTAAATACGAGAGCTCTTGAGAAACACTCCGAGGTAATACGAGCGCACTGGAAATAAATAATGATCTATTATACAACTTCTGCTCGTAATAATTCACCGAGTGGGTAAATGAAAAAATAAAAACAAAATAAAAATTGACGCCGCGCCGCCCCGATAAAATGTTATTTTCTAAATAGTTTTTGAAATTCGTCCGTTTTGATTATGTATATAAAACACTGTTTCTGGAGAAAAAGTGTGAGAAATAATAACGCCGTGGATTAAGGCAATACCATCAATTCGTGAAATGTCAAGATTGCGTAAGGTTATTATATTAGATCGGCGGCGTTCAAAAGCGTGATGAGAAATATTTACGGACGGATTTGAGTTTGTACCCAGTCTACCTAGCGAATACATAGTTAATGAGACCAGTGTTGTACAACATCAAAAACAACGTTGTGTTATCGAGATTGAAAAATTGGACGTGTAATTTGTGCAGAATATTATAATGTTTATTTTGTAATCTTAAAAGCGACCAAATAAGAAAACACGCGAGGTCATTATTATTTTAATTTTAATAAAGGCACGCCGGCCCGGTCGGTAAACTTTTTTACACAATCGTCTCTGATTTTATTTTACAATGTAATATTTAAAAATGAAAAAAAAACAAAAGTAACCGAAGAACTTTTTCAGTAGATTGTCAGATAATAATAATATTTTATTACGTCTTATTATAAATAGGTTATAAAATGCCATACGATTTTATTTGAATTTCAAACGTAATTATTATTATACGTTCTTCACAAAGAGCATATTATATAATGGCCATGTATAGATGGATGTCCGTCCGCTATTAAAGTTCTGAAGAATATCTGATCATTTTCATTTTTTGATAAACCCGCCACAAAAGGAAAGCAATTTACTTAAAAGGTTTTTGTCCAGTTTTATAGCCCTCCGTCGTATGTATTATTTATTGTACGATTCGAAACTATTATTGAAAATAGCATTGTAATATTATTGTATTCGCCTCGTCGTGTTCTGTAGATCGATTATTCGATTGTAAAAAAACGTCTACAGCATTGATTAATAATTTATTATGCCTTATTATTTTTTCGAGTTTGGATTTCACGGTCAGTTATTTTATCCACGCGCGGCGGCGGCACGGGCATCGACTAATATAGGAACATCGAAAATACGGATTTCGTTTGTTTTTTTTTCACTCTAAAACCGATTGATCTATACGGCGGTCGCTATCGAACCTAACCGATCGGGAGTTAACGTTAATTAAGTTCGTGTCGAACAAAATTCGAATTCGGCCGGGATTTTTGTCGCCGCCTGAAAACGCGTCACACGTCAAACCAGCGCAAACGAAAAAAAGAAACACAAAATAAATTATAACGTTACTTACCCAACTTGGCCACCAACTGAACTACGATGCTGTCGCCTGCTATTGCCCATCGCACTTCGTAGCCCAACGGGTCGCTGAGCACTTCACAATTTAATTTCGACTGTTGAAAAAAAACAAAAAAACAAAACATAATAAAATATACAATCCAATATCGTAACAGACAACGTCATTATCGCACGCGTTTCATACACGAATCGTCCGTATTTTTTGTGTTCCGGCGCACACGGCGATATTTTCCACGTCGATTACGCTGTGATTTGTTCTCTCTCGGGCCGAGACGTTTGTCGACATTACACGCGGACAGTGAAAAAACCGAACTCGCAGGATTTACGTACGACCGCGAATAAAGCTGCTCTACAAGGCACACGGTATTAGTGTAAGTACGATATTATATTTCGAATAACCGATATACTTTCGCGGAATTCGTGCGGCTTTGACCGACGCGATAAATACACATTATACTGTTTTCTATAAACGCGCACGGCAATAACATAACGCGCGAGACGGCGAATTATTTTCAAAACCCGGTCCGTAACAATTTCGGGCGATAAAAAAGGCACAGTGCGAAATTTGATTTTACGACCGTTGTAAAACTGAAGAATTTAATCGCATTACCGCTCGGCCCGACGACGACGGCCGCGACGCTAATAACGCAGCGGCCCCCGGAACCCGACGGAGGATTTATGGGCGATTTGCCGGCGTTTATTGTGGCGCTGAATGGCGTCGGCATTTCGGATATGCTCGCGTAACGGTTGAATTGTGTTCGGCCGAACAGAGATAGATGATTTCACGGCCGCGTCGAATCGCGTTAATGATCGCGGGATCGATTTTTGAGACGATAATCTCTCCGGCGCGGCGGAAGGCAAAAAGTTCACGAGTTATTATTTTTAGAAATCGTTAACCTATATTTTGTGGACATGCCATCTTACGTATTATTCGCGCATTGAAACGTACCGCGTGTAATAATAATTTCTTGCACAAAATGTATAATTATATAAATATATAAACGCGAAATCGAGCATTTAAAAAGTATATATGGTATATAAAAATATATCATGTATATAAACGTTTATTGACCGCTTGTATATGTAAACCAGAAAAAAAAAAAGGCAACCGAGAAACTTTATAGTGTAGTGCACAAAACTAATTTGCGTTTGTCGGCGGCGGTATCTTTTAGATTAAATGTTAACCCGAATAAAAGTAAACTTTAAATAATCATTTTATACCTTCGTTGCAGAAAAGTTGTACGCATTCCAACGGAGATAGAAAAAACACTTCAAACGCGCGTTTTATTTTCGTATTTTTACGCGGGGGCCGACGGCGAAGAAATTAATCGAGACGTATACTTTTTACGCGTACCTATACATTCGGATTTCGAGTATTTGATTATAATATAAAAGCGATTTCCACGTGATGGGTAAATAATGTATTATAATGTCGCACGATTAGTCCGTAGTAGCTGCGGATCGTCGCGATCGCGGGCGCTTTCTAAGGATTTTTCTCGGCCGTCGAGCATAGCCCCTCAAAAATACATTTCTCTAGTCGTCAGCAGCGCGAACAACTACCATGTTCGCAAAAACTGTACCTTATATGGCGCTTTGTAATCGTAAACCGTTGAGAGATAATATTTATTGTTAACTTAATTCTACACCGGAACTTTGACTGCACAAACGAACGAGTGGAAAAACACAACGAATTAATATAGTGGGAATTGTACTTTTTTGTTATTTCGATTGTTTTAATGCAATGCATCACCGCCGTCGTATCGAAGCGCCCGAATTCGCCGACTTTGGACACTAATTCTAACTAGGCTCTCCTCGAATCGCGCCGACCACGTCCGCGGACAAACGATTAATGGTACCATAATATTATCGCCGTATGCGACGACCGTCGGTCTAATCCGACGAAGAGAACGAGTGGAGCGGCGCGGGAGAGACGATAATCGTTGCGGCTTTTCCTTCCACGGCTGTTTGAAAATAAAAAAAAACTCGCATACGTCCGTCGTCCGGCGTCATATGGCCGTCGCGCTTAAAGAGAAACCGTGCAAAGAAAGTACCGCGCGCATTCCACATTGTGTGTACGCTTTGATGGATTGCCTAAAAATCTAACCTAACGCGTGCTCTCGTCGTGTAGTGCCTAATTGGAGGACATGCCGGCTCGAGATCGTTGTGCGGCGGAAAATGCACGAAATCGCGTGAAGGAATCCGAGTAGTAATATTCGTATATACACGTGTATGAAAAAAATAAAATAAATAGTGATCGACGCTATGGGCGGATAACGGACGTGTATAATTTTGTCCTCATTATCACCTCCGCCTTTCAACGTTACCGATAAGAATGTTCGACAAACGGTTCGATACGAGCTCGATGTAGAGTATCTGCGACGGCATCGCGTTCGGTGTTTTGAAAACGGACGAGGGAAAAAATCTGTGCGAAAACGCCGAATCGATCAAGTTTCAAAGTCATATCGGTGAAATCCTTTGTCGGATGACTCGCGGATTTTTTTAAAAATTTCATCGATATGCTCTGTGCGTATCGCCGAAGGAAGAATAAAATTAAGACAATATGGGAGATACGACACGTTGACATGACGCTCGAGTACGAGAGGACGGCATCATCTCGGGTTGTCGCACTCGTCATAGGACGGAACACGTCGCGTCGGTCATTAAATCTAAATAAACACAGGACGAAAGCGTCACGGTCGCATGTTTAAAGCAATTATATTTTTACGTCTCGTTCGTGTGAGGAGAGGCAGGCACGTTTTTGAAATAGCGACTACGGACATCGTTCACAAAAGCGAGCGCGATCCTGTACATATCATACGCGCGCCGAGCACTCGATATAATTGTAACTCAATCAGTGGCTTGGATAAAGATTGCATTTATTTTTTTTTATTTTCCCGCGTCAAAGCTAAATAATACGCCTTGGCGAACACAAAAGGTTGTCCGATCGACAAAAGTATTACGTTTGTCAGGAGAAACTCGAAATGCGCGCGCGTGTTAATTTTTTTCAAATACATAATCCGAGCTACGTATTATTGTACCTAACGCGTGATGTTATAATAGATTATCGGTTCGTTTTAAATCTCGGTAACAAATAACAATACATACTAATCTTACAACCACCGTTGTATTCGCAAAGTACTAAAGTGCACGCTCGAAATGTTTGTTAAAAAAATGAAATCGTAAATCTATAGGCGTTGTCTACATAACGGCATCAAATATATTACATTATTTCAAGCCTGAAAATCGCCGATCCCAGCACGACGACGACGACGCGAATACACAAACAGGAAAAAGAACCGCGATCGCTCGAAGAAACTCAACGTTTTTCATTACAGATTTTCCCGGGGAAACTATTCGGGGTGAAAAAAAAAAAATTGACCGCTCGGGAGTACCTATACGTACAGAGTATGCCTTCCGCGCGTCCGATTTCCGATCTAATGAGATGCGCTGCACGGTGCACGCCAGGAACTCGAAAAATTCGAACAGAAAAAAAAAACAAATCGTTACAGTGAGGCCAATACGTACATATATATCTGTACACGTGCATTCCTGCTCAGAACTCGCATTTTATATACATATATACGTATATATACGTCTGTGATTGCGACATACACGAGGGTCCGCTGTCGGCTCCGTACCGGATTGGAATGCATAAACTCGCGCACGTCATCGGCAGAATATATATTGTGAAAAATTTAAAAACGAATACGTTTCGTAAGCGCCCGTCGGCCGAGATCTAGGCGGCAGCGGACGAGGGGGCACATTTTATACACACGAATAACATAATATAATATCATTGCGTCCGGAGGTATTATTATTATTATTATTCTTTTTGTTACGTCGAATCGCGTTCATTACACGCGTGTCCCGCGCGTAGGCGCGCACCACGGAGAGAAGGTGTTGTTATATTATACATATTATATTGTACTGCGTGTATACATTTGTTGTTATTTCTTTTTTTACTTATTTCTCTCTCTCTCTCTGTGTGTGCGCACTTCGAACCGAGAGTGTATAATGTGTGTTCTCTCTGCGGGTCGTCTCCGGCGCACCGGTGCAACGTCGTTGTGTAACAATATGAATGACAATGTAATAATAATAAAAAACATTATATCGTTCGGCGGTATATCGTTCGATTTGAATGATAAAGCGATTAAAGTCTCGAAAACGACGTACTATTATGCATTATTATTATTATTATTGCGTCCGGATCGGGCGCGGGCGCCGTACCGCATACACTTACAATATAGTCGCCAAAGATATTTTCGAATTTTTTTTCTCAGATATTACGCACTCGAACGTACACTGAACACGGTGACAATAAAAACACGAAGTATGCACATAAACGGTCGTAAAAACAACACGCATTGTTAGCATTATTCCGCAGTAATGATTTTTTTTTTTTGATTTTTTATTTATTCGAAACGGATATAATTTTCGATAACATCATCGTTATTGTGCGAGTAAATATATCAACGGCAAGGCGAAGTAATGTTCAGCAGGAGAAAAAAGAATAATCCGACATCGCAAGACCCGACGGAATAATATAATTCGTGCGTAAAATACTGGTTGACAACAAATTCGTCGGGCCTTGTTAATACTATGTTACAGTCAGCGTAATCTTACGTTAACTCTCGTTAATTCAAAATTTCGATAATTATCCGAAGCTCCCTGTAGTTGAAATTTCAAAAACGTGAAAACGTCGCTATAATTCGAATAAAATAATGTATTTCGGTACACTCAAACAGTCCTCAAATAAAAACGAGCTCCAAAACTTTTACGACTTTTTGCCAAGTATTTTAGGTCTTGGATCTGCGTTACGGGGCCATATTTTATAGTCACGAGGAGGATGTGTAAGATGATATAGCCAGCAAAGCCGTTTTCTTATTGGAAATTATTAATTTTTTCGTCGACATTTCGAACCGCTCGGGGTTTTCACAAGTCCCTCGGAATAATAATATTATTATTACGTATCTTTTATCGACCGTATTTTCGTCGTCGTCGCTGCGGGTCGTCGTTATTCCGCTATCGTCGTCGTAATCGCGCGAAACAAAACGGAAGACGGAGACCCGGCGGCGGGGAAAAAGAAAGCGCTCAGAGGTGTTTTCGCGTCGTCTCTCGGCCGAGAGACAATAATAGTTCGCGCGCTCCGGACGAGGAAAGGTACGACGACGATAATAATAATAATTGGTCGCAAAGGTCACACACGACGACGACCGCGGCGGTCGCGTTTCGTTGCGCAACGCCTCGCGACGGGGTTAGTCGGGCGCGAGCTGGAGAACACGCGTAGGAGTAGATCGGCGGCGGCGGCGGAGGACGGAAAGAAGAAGAAGCAGAAGAAGCGTCGGCGTCGTCGTCGTAACCGGTCCGCGCACGCGCGCGCTCGAGACGTCCCGGGGAAACAATTCGTGCGCGACGGAAATCGTACGGAGAACATAACCGGCGGCGGTTGCGTAACGAGAAGAATATTAATACGTTCTTCTGTCGCCGGCGCGGCGTCGTCGTCGTCGTCGCGTCTTGCCCCGGACGCGTTTACCATTTATCGCGTTTATTATTATCGTCGTCGTAAAACGCCTGGCCCACTCGCTCGGCGTGCAACGGGTGGGCGGGCGGCGGCGGCCGGTGCGCGGTTATCTGCCGAACACGAAGTCACGGCGCCTTAAACGGTACGTCGTCGTCGTATTACAACAATACAATATATGCCCGCCGATAGTGTACATAATATCATCGTCGTCGTGCGATTAGAAACCGCACGTATATTACTAATACGTTATATTATTGTTTAACGTCTCGTAACGGAAAAAATCCCGTCGACGACCGCCGCGCGTATATCGATATACGCTGCGGATTTCGATGCAACGACGTAATCGCGACGGTGCGCGGGGACGGTGTGTACCCTTTACGGACTCGCGGGCAGAGAATATTCCCGGAGAGTTCAAATTCACTACGTCGAACGAGTCCGGTGCACGGTGACGGGCAGAAGCGATTATGACGATAAACAAGAAAAACGCGAAATCGCGCCCTCTTTTATTACGGACTTATCATATCGATTTATAATAATATTATGTATTGTTAATTTATTTCTCGAAGTATTACGTTGTTATTTCCGTTTGTTATGATATCGTGGAATATTATGGACTACGGTTAAAATAAGCCAACAAGTCGTTGGTTGAGTTATAAAATAACTAAACTAGTCGCACAGTATCGAGTCGGTGGGAATAAGTCGTTTCTACTCATCTCTAGTCTAGTGGCGACTCGGCAGAGAGGAGATTTGTTGCGACCGAGTCTTCACAAGAATAACGTCTACTGATAAACGATAATCTATTGAAATAAGAATGAATTGGATTTTTTATCCGAATTGAAAGAAATACGTATAGTGGTTTTTTTTTTTTATCGTTATTGTAGGGCGTACAATCTAAATATAATTGTTTTGACGACTCGTTGTATTTCGAAGTTCTCGTAACGATCGCTGGTTTAGAGCGACTGGCGCCCGACAGTTTCATTCGAGCAGCAGAGGGCCAGGAGGAACGAGCCGCGTATTTCACATGATGTTGAAGCCGGGTTAAAATAATGTTATAATCATACGATATTTCATAATTTCAAACGGACGAACTTCAGGACTAACCTGAGGACGAGATCGTGAACTTTTTATCATCTACTCGTAACAGTTTAAATACTTTTACGCAAAAACGGAAGTTTCAATCAAAGCGTTCTCGTCCAATGTACATGACGTGATCGGTGTAGATTAAAATACATTGGTCGGTATATTCGTTTAATTTTCCGTCTTCTCCGAATTTCAACCCTGAATGTAACCGAAAGTTTGTTTTATGCAGTTCTCATACAGAATACAATAATCACGGTTCCGACGACGACGACGATTCGTTTTAGATTATATTTCAGTCTCGATTCGCGTCGATTCAAAACGTTACGTTGTAGACAAATGTCGCTGACAAAATTCTACTGTTGTATATAACGTCGTTCGTTGTTGCTATTGCCACAGATTTCGCAAGCCAAGTAAATTACAAACGCCGAGGTCTAAACGTTTCTAATATCAGCAATAAAAAAACACGTTTTACACGTTCATTGAGATTTCAGAAAATCGCGCCGAGGTGTAACGATCTCGGAGGCGAAAAGAAACAAAAAGACCGTAGTCTCGAGAGACACCGGCGCGGCGTTGGAATATAATAACAATTTAATTGTAACGTGGCATTATCCTGTAATAACCGCCGCGTTATCGTCGTCGTCATCATCTCGGCGAGATTCGTGTTTTGCGCCGCGTTACTATTGTTATGTAGACTTAAAAACGAGCGTTACGTGTACAATACACTCACCTATATAGGATAGGGGCGACGGCGTCGACGTTTTAACGCGATTATAATGTAATATCGTATAATCACGTGGGCGGGGCCACGGACCATATTTTCGGAATATGCCCGTTACGTGTCGGGACAGGAGCGCGGTTACGGAGCAGACGTGCGTTCGGGGGCGAAGCGATTTAATTAACTTTTAAAAAAATTTTTTCACATTATTCACCATCTATATCTACGAATAAATAATACCTATGTATATTATATTCTCGGAGTTACCAGAACTCTCGGCGCGGAGAACGGGCGGCGGATTGCCCGAAGCTCTCTGCCGCCGCCGCTGTTTTTTTTTTTTTTTCTCGTAAACGTTTTCGCAATAGTTTAAACACCCCTTTCCGTTTACACGAAACAAATCGACCTCGCAAAACCAATAAGACGACGCGATCCGGGCGCCGCGGACAAAACAAATGGATCGGTATTTTAGAAAGTACGAGACGTATATATCTCTGAATTCGATGCGAAACAACGGACGACGACGAGGGCAATATCGAACCGCGATCGTTTGCGAACGGTTAAACAATTAATAATACGCCGTTCGGTCGCAACGATACGTCTCGATATTAGACTCACGAGACATTACAAAATGTACGTTCTCGTCGGAAAAATCGAATTAATTTCTTCCATTTATGACTTCACTTGGAGTTACGATGCCGGTGAATCGGTATGCGTCGCGTGAAAGGCAGTCGACCGATCGCGGCGTATCGCGAGGGCGTCGTTTTATCATTCGTCTGTCAATAATAATACAATTTGAAATTATTTCGAAAACACACCGAGCGATTTATTGTCCGCAACGACGACGCCGCGCACTGGCGTCACGTCGTCGCCACGGGAAATATCGCCGTACAGTAGGTGTCGTGTATCCGCCGACATCTCGCGTGTACCTGTGGCACGATCGACGCGGAATAAATAATAAAAAGCGGTCCAGTAATGTGCGCACAGTGTATAATAATCGGGACGGGTGGTGCTTTTTGAATTTTAGAACGACAATATCTTATCGCGTTCGAAAAATAAATCCGAGAGATGATCGATTTATCATTACGGTACGGACAGTGGGACAGATATTAATAGTACTCGCATTCGTGAAACGATTGGCCAGAGCATTCGATGTACGCCATAAACACGGTCGGGTCGAATGCGATAGAAACGAAAACGTTCCGCAGTGTAAATTGTAAGAACAAAAACTCGGCATTTCTCGGAGAAAATAATGGACATAGTATTCAAATAAAAACCACACACTGTTGTTTGAGAAAATATTAAATATTTATGTCCAATTTCCCATTTTATATCTTACGAGAGATGAAACGTTGTATACGACTGTTAACGAAGTTATTTATTTATTGTAAACGAGCAAGTATTGTAGCGAATATGGTTAAACTCAAATTTACGATAAACAGAAATAATAATACAATCACATAATATTACTGACAGTGGTATAGAATTATTAGATAGGATGCCCATTAGTCAAACTCATCATCCGATCAATTGGATTATTATTACCATAATTAGTGCTGTGCAAATGAATAACAAAAGGAAAGCGAGATCGAGACGAACGAGGAGGAACCCCGAAGTTAATTTGGGAAATTAAAGAAGGAGCATCGATATAACCATCTATCAACTTTCGCAAAAATACTAAATTAGCTGCCGCCCGTCTATCTGCTGAGGATATTGCATTTGAAAATGAATTTTCAGTAACGAATACTATGAATCAATACGTTCCACGTTTTGTGAGAATCGATATATTATATAAAAAGGGGAAAAAAACGTAGACACGGTCGGTTTTAAGTCTAACAAATGAATCGCCGACTATATACGATTGTAAATAACAGTTGTCAGAATATAAGACTGGCTCACGAATCGTGATATATTTCATTTTATATAACAAGTGATGCACATTATATGTTATAATAAGATATTATGCAACTGCATTGTAATGTCGCGATCCCTGTGCAGTTTATCGACGACCGTAGGGATGACTATTGGTTTGCACGCAAGAACGTTATACCTTAACCGGGTATAGACCATTTAACATTATCAATAATAATATACATTGGCTCGTGAAATGTCAAGAGTCCAAGGGTAAAACGATTTGGTATTTACATAATATATATGTCTACGGTTGGCAAACACTTTATAATCGTGTGATGAAAACTGTATACATTTATGGCGGTATTATTTACTAGTTTATTGATAGGTGCTCAGAATATGTCGAAAGAAAAACTAATTACTTTAAAAGTTATAATTTCAAATCGCAACGGATAACATTACACATTATATGCCATATAGACAGTCATAATGATATTATACGGTCGTTTAGTTATTTACAGTCTCGTGTTCGTGTTTTTTTAAAAAATAAATAAATAAATTGCGTCTATCCTCTTTCTCGCGGTGGCAAAGAAAATCTTAATAGTTGGTGCGTTTCACGAATTAGTCGTTAAAAACTTGATCGTGTTGCTTTTTAAATTATAATTATGTTCATTACGGAAAGTTAAATATTTACTATACAGACTCAAAGTAGTTTTCATCCGAAAGCCACAGTGTGTTTTATATTGATAAATTACTTTGGTTTCTTGGTTGGAAAAAAAAACAAAACAAAACGCCCAAGACGGTTAAAATACATTTTTTTATTGAAGCCGTTTAAAGTCTTATAAGAGTATAACAAGTGGTGGTGGGTTATAATTTTTTTTTTTTCAAACGTAAAACGTAATATAATAATCTTCTCAATTATTACGTTTCATCGATATGGACGTCGAAAGAGACGCGTGCAATAGTACGTATAGATGACATTTGCGCTTAAACGAACGATCCGTTTATCAATTGCTCTGTCCGCGTAAGCATACCACCGTGTATATGTATACCACACGTCGCGACGTGCAGAAGGAACCGCAAGGCGTTTGCCAAATGTAAGGCAATAAACAACCGTGTCGTGTACACAGTATGGCATCGGTATAGTTTTATCGAGTAAATAAATAAATATTGTTTGTACGATAAATTATTATTATGTACATAGATGAGTTTATAAGCGCGGGCAAATATATATATATATATATATATGATTTATATTGTTTTACGACCGGAGGAGATATGACCGGGCGAGGATGACCGGAATTCGCTGGCGGAGTTACGGGGACCGCGGGGGATGTCTATGACTGCGACACGATCTATGGGTATACCTACTGAATCGGAGCCAACGCGATACGTTTACGATATTTTTTAAACGTTTTTTTCGTGAAATCTATACGGGAAAAACACGCGAAATCGACGAGAAACCATATGGAAAACGCGAAGCGACAAATTCTCAGCAAGGCGTATCTGTCTGCAGCGTTTGTTTTTCTAAACGGAAGAGTTCGACGAGCCGTATAAGTATATTATAAATAGTGTACAATGATACGTATAGTTAAGTGTGGTTTTTTTGGTTTTTGTTTGCCGTCTCGCGTTTCGTCGTTATTGCGGAATGAAAAAAAAAAACTCAAAATTGTTTTCAAATCGAAAATATACGTATGTTTGTGTACACAATACGTTATAGAAAAGAGGGTATCGGGAACCATCGTGATATACGTACGAGGCCGACGGTGCACTCGGCCGATAGCGAAGTCGACTGCGTGAAATTCGGAAAAGGACATTCGCGCCACCGCCGAGTCTCTCTCGACATTGCGATCAGAGGCGGCGTCTTCGAAGGAGCCGAGGGGCTAATAATATAGGACTCTACCGGAATTTTGGACGGGGGAAAGGGCGCAGTCAATAAAAAATAACTCGATTGCAATAGCAGATAATAATTCGCATTTAAATGTACTTTTATTAATCGTATCGTTCGTGTATAACTCGTTTTTTCGACAGAACAGTACTTATTATAGTTATGAAAGTCTAAAATTATTTTTGATTGTAATCGTTACCGAATTTTTTATTTTTTTTCTAGACGGGACCATCGAAATAAACAGTGGGGTAATTGTTTTCTTAAATCGGCTCCGAGAGGTACATTACTTTCGTATTCAGTGGTTGGAAAAAATTTATATCTTCATGAAATCTCGCGATCGTTGTTAGCATTAGATAGTTACGACTAGGGTTCGGATTTGAAGGCAAATGCCTTTGTTTTTCGGATAAAGATAGAAAAAAAATTCTTACATGTATAAAAATGTGTTTCATTTCATTTCTATGCTAATTGAATAATAGATAAACATTATTTGTGTCTCTTTTTTTTTTTTCATTTTTCGCCCCTTTTTTTAATATGTCGCGATAAATCGTCTATTTTATTCGTATTTACCGTGTGAATAATCGACAAGAGTTCGCGAGAACAACGTGCACGTTGTCGATGTTTTGTTTCAAATAATTAGACGTAACGACAATAGAAGGTACTCACACGGGTATTCTTTTGTAACGCAAATTAGATAGGGAAGTTAGTCGGAAACCTATTATCATACCCGCTAACGTTTTTTAGTAAATTTTTACATTGCTATTTTTATAAAATGTATAAATGCTTTTTTTTAAAAGGGTTTTTTTTTATCATTCATAATATTGCCTACAAATCCGAGCACTAGTCGTGATACTATTGTACATAGTTATGATCGCGTATTATGATATTTCGTCGACTCGACGCGATTAAAAATAAAAATATCCCGTCCCGTAGGCGCGCAGTGTTATAATATCGTAACCCCTCGGAACGGATTTACAAGGGTGAAAACGTACGTCATGAAAATTAGCGATTTGAAAATGATAAAATTGTAAATTTTTTTAAAAAATACAACACGAATAAACCGTCGGATTTGGTGGGGGCGGGGGGGGGGGTCAGGGAGGGATGGTCCCAAAGCGTCGCGCGCGTTACGACGACGAAGAGTTTAGGACGCGGCTGGTCGGTTTCTGGTGCTGCGGCCGAACCGGAATTCTGGAGAGCGGCTTGTACGTGGTGGCAGGCGGCTGCTGTACCGCCGCCGCGGCCGGGCGGGCGGTGGTCGTGCGCGGCTGCTGCGGCCGACCCGTTGCCGCCGCGAGTGGACTGTCGGCGGCCGGCGGCGTCTTCGGCTTCTGCAACACGGGACAAGACGTGTTTCGATCAGCGCGTGCACTGGACTCCGTCGGCCGCCGCGGGGACGACGACGACGCGGAGGGACGACATAGCGCGCGATCGGGACGTACCCTACGTGAGTACTTACCGACGAAGTCGACCGGGCGCGGCGCGGACCCGGGGTACCTATTTATTTTTTTTTGGGGTGGGGAGGGCCTATTTTATGTCACGAACACTCGTGTAGTGTTGAGAATACGATAGAACTCGTGTGTGAAACCAAGTACATTGTAATTGCCTGGTAGATTTACGAAAACGCGTCGACGTTACGTAGTCGAGTAAGTGCGATTTTAAAATATCATCGAATCATACATAGGATCGTCCGAAAACGTGTCGTATAACGTGTAATATGTTGCGGGCAACATTTCGAGTACGCGAGCGAAGTAAGTACTTACTTGGAAACTATTAGAAAACAACTGCAGTACATTATTATTATAATATCGCGGTTTCGGTGACCGCGTCGTGATTTATATACAACTAGCTGAATAACCCGGCTTCGCCCGTGTGCAGTATAACTTTTTATTTTATCAGTTTTTTTTCATTTTTACCCCTTTTACCCCTTTTAACTCCGGTAGGGGTCGAATTTAGGAAAATCCTTTCCCATGGGGTCTCCACTATATAAAACGAAACGGCTGACCAAATTTCATACTCAAAGCTCCGGCAGTTCCAGCCAGGCGAATTTTTCTAGTTTCACCCTTTTTACCCCTTTGAACCCCTTTAGGGGTCGAATTTTGGAAAATCCTTTCTTTAGGGGCCTCTACTATATTAAATGAAACTATTGACAAAATTTAATACCACAAAGCTCCAGTGACTCAGGATTTTTTCCATTTTTACCCCTTTTAACCCCCTTAGGGTTAATTTTCTTAATAATTCTCTCCGTAAAAACCTCCTCGTACTTCAAGGAATATTATAAAAAAAGAATTAGCGAAATCGGTTCAGGGGTTGTTGAGTTACAAACACATTTTGCGATTCATTTTTATATATAAGATAATAAAATACATGTCATACGTATAATATTACGTCATACGTACGTATCTCCTAAACATGATCATTTGGAACTCAATACTATGTAATATTAGGTATGTGCGGAAATCTAGAAATATAATAACATTCAGCACTTGACGCCCTCATAGCGGGAAAAAGAGTTCACGGGCGAAGCCGGGTTATCACAGCTAGTTATAAATATTTTTGTAAAAATGTCATTTTCGCACCAGAAACGCGTATTACAATCGAACAGATCGGTTATTATTATGTAACTTATCATGTATTATATCACACGAGATATTATTTCGTTATGAATACGTAATTATGTAACAATAGTAATGACATAAACAATAATACGCGTGTTTGCGCGAAATCAAAATAAGCCAAAGTTTACGTAAGACCAACAATACTGCTTCCAATGATAGCACAAAGCCGCTCGCGCCGCCCGGCCAATGACGGCCGAGCTGCGCGCGCGACCCAGCCATCGCCGATCGAGCGACGCGCGGAAATACAGCAGCTGGTGCACACGACCAGTATAGTGTCGACAGCGGTTCGGAAAGTTCTTCTCCGTTTTAACATCGCAGTGTTTTTATTCTTTCTCCGTGATAGTCGATAGTGTTGTTATTATATTTTATCTCGTCGACGACTAATGTAACTTTTAATCGTGAATTTTCTATCCGTTAACTTACAATTTCACGAGCCAATACGAACACCGAACCTCTCAACAGAAACCCACCGACAAGGCCGTAAGTAGTACCGATTATATTTATTTAAACGCTATACACGCATAGATATGCAGCCCCATACCCTGCACACCCCGTGCGCACGCCTACCCCCGTACGTATAAAATTACCACATTGATTTAAACCAATTATCCGCGAATGAAATGAAATATTCTCATTCGGCTGTCTGTATATTATCATGTATAGGAAAAGGTATACTTGTAAATATCAATAGTTTATTGTATAGTAGATTTTACGGAATTATTTTTCGGTTCTGCCAAACGAAATAGGCAAATACTCATGACCAAAGGGAGGCCTTTATCCGCCTTAAATCCACCTCTGCCATTGTCTGTCAGACAGGGTTGTGATCGCGTGTATCGCGCGCAATAATACAACATTATTATAATAATACGATTCCCGTGACGACATCGATCGTCCGCAGTGCAGTAGGCGTGTGTTGCCTACGTATATAGGTACACTCGCACGTGATTCCTCGAGATAAACGACTTGTTTCGCGTGAAAAACTCACTAATGTCGGCAATAATAATATCTCGCGATGCCGCCGAACTCTCGGCGCCGTTTCGGGAGAGCAGGTAGGGACTTATATTTTTTCCGGCCCGCGAACGGCTTAAACGTACTCGTGTAACTAATATGCATTTTTATATGTAGGCCAAAAGGTGAAAAAAACTTTTGAATTCGTTAAATTATTCACCGTGTAACCGTCCGACTACTCCGTACACGCACCGCTGAATAAAAATCGGGTAAATTTACCGCGACGAAAGAAAAGGTTTTTATTGTCGACACCCCTATTTAAAAAAAAAAATAAATAAAAAAAAATCTAACAATAATAATAACTCGAACGACCGCGAGCTGTGGTGGTCGAGCGTGGTTATTAAAATCCTATTACACTTTACATTATTAATATACAGGCGAAACTAGACATTTTAATCAGGTCAGGCAAAAATAGCGTAATTATCAAAATATAATAAACACTATTATGTAATAATATAATGTATACATCGAAACTACGTCCCATCACTCATAAAAAAAAAAGAACAAATTCTATATTAAATGTTACGAATTCGTTTTAAAATTAAAAAATTCTTTTTTTCATAAATTAATGCGTATTGGAATGGCTTATGTAAGTTTATGAAAATCCACACGAAACATGTATGGCTAATATAGCCATCATGGTTTTAAAAATAAAATACCCAATCGAAAACGTTAATATAAATTCACAATAATACCGATGACTAAAGACCGGATTTCTGGGTAGATAACATCTAAAAAACGTGCAATTAAAACGCTGAAATGTGTGCGAAAACGTGTGAAACTACATTTTTCAATCAAACACTTTATTTTAAAAGAACGCCTGTCACCTATTTTCGACGTTTTAATTTAGATAACACGTACATTTATCGGTATTCGTCAAAAAAAAAAAAAAAACAACTAGTATTTGGCTACGGCTGTCACGGATAAACTATTTAGTACCTGCTAGTCACGCTAGCGTAAACAGATTTCATCCTTAGTTTATAATACCTACCGGTATATCAGTCGTGTCGTCGTTATCCTTACGACATAAAATTGTATTAGATAAATAAAAATCCAACAAAAACGGTAGAGTAACACGAATTACGAATAATAGCTGAATCAATAGGTTATGAAGTGAAAATATTTTTACAAAAATACGAATTCGCGCGTGAAATAAACATATGTAAACGTGCGGATTTCAACGCGAAAACGCGCAATTCCGTACAAAGTAAAACTCCGTTTAAATATTAATCTAATTCGCTCGATTCGATTCTATAGATTTTGGAACGCGTAATTTAAAAATAATATGCGATTGCACGAGAATCCGGTCTGTACTACCGATGACGATTTAATAATGCTGACACCGATTCGTTGAACTTTGAACGAAAACTGGTCGTCACCTCGGCTCGGTCGCGGTATAGAAAAAAAAACATTGTACTCATTGTAGGTTCCATCCGTTCGCCGTGGAAAAATTTCATTCGACTTGTATTCTTTTCACAAAAACCTACTCCCTACAGCATTTTCGTCTGCTCGACCGACCTGACCCGTAGTTTGGCCTGAACTATTCCGTATATGTCGATCGTTTTCGGGCTCTCGCGCGCGTTATAGCCGCGGCTCCCTCGGTTTTTGATTTCACGTCAGACTCGTTTCAAGGCTAGATTTTCGCTAGATCACTACACCCGTTTTGAATTATAATATCTCAATCGAAATCACGCGATTTCGCCGACGATATTCGGAAGTCGTATAATATCGTAATGTATGATACCGTTAGACCCGAGACAGACTCTGCTGTTTTCGGGTCGCGTTTCATATCGACGTTACATTTTTCGCGATTAAATCGTATTTTATTACTTTCAACTCCCGTATTGGCGCTAAGTCATATGTTTACGACGACTGCGTCTGTATAATAATAATAATAATATCGTCACGGTAAACCGTCGAAATATTTGTTTCCGTTTGAAAACCTGTTGTACGGTTTAATATCATTAATACTACTGCTTTCGGCGCATCGCCATTCGACGTACGAGAGTAATAAGCGTTATTTATAGATTTAATTTTACAAGCGCACACGATATCGCAGAGTATATTTTTTCAAATTCGTAATACGTCATGAGGGTATTATTATATTGTTGTTTTTTTGTTTTATTATTATTATTAAATTACACGTTTAAGATCGGCTTTAGTTTTCGGTCGTTTCGTACTCGATAACGTGTTATTAGATTTGCGAACGCAGTTTTCTCGTGCGTTTAGAAATCACATCTAAAATTATTAATTATGACGTTTTTTTATTCTCGCGGCCTATTAAAACCATCATAACGTTACGCTATAACGTGTACCCATCACGCGGGACCATTACATCGTATTATTTACAGCTATAATATTATATTATATTACTCGGTCGAGGTGTCTGAACCGCGGACGACTCGTTATAGAATACCGCGAGTACAGCGAGCACATAAGGGGGGTCTCAGTGCACGGCCAAACTAAATATTAGCATCCCCGGATTTTTACGTTTTATTTTCTTTTTATGAATTTTTTACGAATTACAAACACTTTGGTATGTTATGAAATCGGTCTCGAATGATCAAAGGTGCCTTATTTGTCGGAACGGTATTTCTTTTAGGTTCATAACAAATCGTTATAGACTTCTATTTAATAATATTCGTCTCGTGCGTACGTCATATTGCGGTGACACATCGCGTGCTCTGTGTTTGGAAATCTGACGATTCGGCGACGTAATCGTGTGTTGTTGGTGTATTTGAAATTTAAATTGATACTCCGTAAAAACCCGACACTGCGCGGTGTTGCGCCCCCTCGAATTTTGTCCGCCCATAGCACTCTCGTCGACGACCGGATAACAATGAGACCGCGCGTACGAAAAACGTTCGCGATGTTTATACGTGTGTTTAAATTAAAATAACATAATATACCGACCTGCGGCAGGACGCCGAGCATTTTCAACGACGGCGGCACGCTGAGTGACGGCGGCAGGATCACGTGGCCAAAGTCCACGGTGAAGGCCTCGCACCAAATGCCGAAATGACCGATGTCGAATATGGTCAGGTCGCCCGGCAACGTCAGCACGATGGTCTTGCGGTCGTACCGGCGCAAAGGCCCTTCTTTTCCATTTTCGTCCGACACTTTAATGCCCTGCGGAGTCGGCTTGTCGCCGGCGCCCACCCAAAACTTGGCGTCTGAAAACGAACGAATAATACATTATAATTAATGATGCGTGTGAACGATTCGAACATTAAGATTATTACGGACTTTTTCTCTTTTTTTTTAACAAATACCAATTTTTTTTTCAACGACAAAAACAACTTTTCACAATAAGATGTGCTTGTACTTGACAACAACTGATAGTATGCTTTCGAGCATAAACATTCGGAAAAACACGCATTATTTTTCTCTTTATCAAGTATTTTACACTCGAAGCGTTTTAGCGAAATTCCAAAGTTTTAAATATTAAAAGTTGCACAACGTTGATTTTTTTTTTTTCCGTTAGAAAATGTTTAAACAAAAGGCTTTATGCGACCATATCGATTGTCGCCTGTCGTCGTCGTCGTCGTCGTCGTCTCTTTATTTCCTCGGGAATTTTAAACAACGAAATCGTTAAAATATAAATTGCCCTTATTTCCGAGTGCTATTCGAAAATAGCTGCGAGTACGATACTCGCGACAACTGACAACGTGTGATTGAATTAAAATGTAAAGTAAACTTATAAGAGGTAACTACCTACCTACCTACGTTTAAAAGGTCTCAGTAATTCAGTTACATCGAAATCGAATTATTTATGAAGGGCAAAAGTTGGTCCGCACGAGTCGACGGCAAAACTAACATTAATTTTAGCAATTTGATACCGATCGCGTATTGAATTAAATACTTTGAAACTAATAAATTTACCTGGTGCCTCGCCGTCGTAGGAAAATCCCGGAATCAGCAGGGTCTGTGCGTCGACTACGACGATGTTTTCCGAAGAAACTCCGTGAATGCCAGACAGACCGTCGATTTTTTGAGGTTTCGGGTAGTCCAAATTGTACGGGATCTTGACGTCGCCAAAGTTGACCTTTAAAATCGAAAACGTAACGCGCGTTTTTCAATCGTATCGATACGCGATTTTATTGTTATTATTAAAACTAACGATTGTTCTTTGCGGGCGGGAAATCGAAAGTGTACACCGACATATTGGTCGTAAAAAAAAACATCGAACTCGATAATACGTGTATATAAATAGCTTTGCACTCGACGCGCGTATATAATAATATATGACGTGTGTAATCATTTCGAAGGCGGCCGACGGCTGTATATACCACCGTCGCGCGGTGGCCGTCAGAAGGTCGAAGGTAAAACGATTTTTATTTCGCGCGCGCGCGCGCGCCTTTCTACGGCCGTCCGTAACACGCCGATAATAAATATAAACGGTAATAATAATAAAAAAATAACACACGCGCGCGCGCGCGGCTTTTTAATTCTGTTTATTACTTTTTCTTTTTCGTCCGTATAGAGATACGGTACTCGTACGTACGCTATAATAATAGTAATAGTAATATGATATTATAACCGGATCGGCCGCCGAGATCCGAGGAATCGAATAAAAATAAGAAGAAAAAAAAGAAGAAAAAAAGTGACCGAGAAAGCCCAATTACGCCCGAGTGTTTTCGAGTCGGTATTTTATTTATTTTTTTTGTTTCGAATTGGTTTCATTAGGGCCACTACGGGGGCCATATACACAGCACATCATATACGTATATACACACGCATATATATTTTTTATATACACCGCACGCCGCGTATGAGTTAACCGGAGAAAGTGGTCGGGCCCGTCTGCGCTACCGTTAGACGTACACGCGTTTGCATATACGCCATTTAAACCCGCCGCGCGCCACGGATACGTTTTTATCACGATATAATCCGTACGGACGAATGTGTACCGCAATGTTTTCTCTAATAAATGATACCGGACGCTGTAACGTGCGCGTTATACAGGGTGTCCCGCGGACCAGAGATGCGAAAAACGCGACTACTCCTCTCGTGAGAATAAATCGTTGTTTTCGTTTTTCGTTTTACTTCTGTATATTATAACATAACAGACGGGTTTTGAATTTGAAGAAAAAATTCGTAACGTTTCGTCCGACCGTTTTTCGGGTACGATTTTTCATTTTTTAGAAAAACCTTTCGGTACTGTCGCGATACGCCGCGTCATTCGTTGAGGTTTTCAAACGATTCCCCCCGGCTCTATAGGTACGTTTTATCGATGGCCGACGAGATTCTCGCGAAATCTAAATCAACGGCGCGGCGCTCGCCCCAAATCGATGTTGTATAAAATACAATTTTAATTTCTAGTTAAAAAAAAAATCAGACGGAACAATATTATTGGCCGGCCCGGCGTGTCCGTAAGACACCCTGTATGCATATAGCCTACTATTTTAACGTCTGTACGCTCACGAGCTTGCCTTGTCGTTCGGTACACGTGTGCGACTGCTGCGGCGTTACAGTTATACGCGTTTAATTTGTGCGCGCGTGTGTGGTAAGTATACAAATAAAGCTCTTCCCGTTGGTTGCACGTAAAACCGGGCTGACGTCGCCGAACTCGTTATTTTGTCTGCTGTACGCACACACACACACGCGCGCGGTATATAGTAGGTATACACTGGAATTGCAGCACACTCACCGAGAAGTCTTCGCACCAAACGTAAAACCACTTGATATCGTGCAGTGTCAAACCCTCGGGCAGAGTGATTGTCAAGTGTTCGTTCCTGTACCGTTTCAGCGGGTTGGTTCTGGCGGAGGTAAAACACGAAAAAAAAAAAAAAACGAAACGAAATAGTGATAAAAGTAAAAAAAAAAAAAACCCCCGTACGAAACAAAAAGGGTTTTCACGCGTATAATGTAATATACATGGGCGTTGTATTTTGCCGTATATACTCACGATGCTTTCTCGTCGCGAATCCTGTAACCGTTGACGCCTGCCTGCTTGCCGTTGGAACCGTAAAAATACGCGGCTGAAAATGCGAACGCGATACAACCACATGAGCGGATATAATGTAATATATTATATTTTATAGACGCGTGTGCATTGCTTCGTCGTCGTCGGTACGAAACTGCGTTTTTTTTCCGCGCGGTAGGCAAACGTTATTTTGTTTTTCCGACGAAAATATCATCGCGCGAATACGATTTATTTATTTTCCATTTGATTTTACGCACCGGAAGGAGTAATACGTAGAGACGCGCCGACGACGTCCCGTAATTTGCCGCGAAACGTGCATATTTTACATTATTTATCTATCCGCCGGTATTACATATTATAGTATGATCTGCCGGCGCCGCACTATCGATGTCCGTCTATCAAATTTGTATTTTAGTTGAATAAATAATAGCGGGAAATTGGATTTTGTAATTATTTCAATAATTGACAGATTATGTACCTCGCGCCGTAATAGCTTCTGCTATAAAATGCGCGCTGCAGCTGGCGAAAATTGCGTCAACTCGCGCCGTACGTTTCAATCATTGCGCGTCTGTTGGGTGTATCGTTTTATAAATCATGCATTTCAACTGTTGTTTGGAATGGAAAATTTAAGTGACAAATTGACGGGAGAAAACCCATTATGAAAACGCGTTCGGATTTCACCCCGATCGCGTCGCGTAAAAAAACGTGGAAAATAAAACTAAAAATTCATCGTCCGTTTATATAATCTAACGCCCTTCCGGTCGAAAATAAAAAAAAACACGCATTTTCACGTTGTTGTTGTTTTTTTACATGTTTTCTAAAGTTGAAATATTTATCTCCGCGCGATAATTTATGCGGTTTAATAAATTAGAGAGCGGACAAATACGTTTGTAAAAACGTATCAACTTGTTTGTATTTTATTAATGCGCGCGCAGTGGTTCGATAGTACGCGCTATAATTATATGGGTTTAATTTTGTTTTGAACGTTTTCCATCAAAGGTTACACCCAAGTTTGTTGCGAAATTATGTCAGGTAAATAATAGAGCACGGAGTAATGATTATACCTGGTCCCTCGCCGTCGTATACGAAATTCCTGATGTGCAATGTTCTAGCATCCACGGCGTATACGTCACCGCCTAAACCATGGTGGTAGGACTTCAAAGGTCCTAAGTATTTTCCGTAATATTCTGCAGCGTTTGTCACAACTGAAAATAAACAGAAAAAAAAAAAAATAAATAAAAATTACGACTGTGATCACTTGAGCGTAAACGTATACGAACGTTTTAATGACAAACGATTATATATTATAAACTATATACGTATGTAGGTATAATAATAGTCTGAGAAAAAACTAAAATCGCATTGTAAAAATAAAATAAACTGATATTTAGACTTTGCGAATTTCGAAAACAAAAAAAAACGGTCCGACTATACTATGTAATTTTGTAGGACGATTAATGAGTGAAGATTAGATGAGTGATATTCTTGAACGAGTGCACAATATCCAGTAATATCGAGCGAAACTCGATTGAGTCGTAAATGAACGGTTTTCGCCGTTTTTAGAAACACTTTTTTAAATCAAATCGACTAAAAATATTATTCACCCGAATTCGACACGCGAAAATAATAATTGATGTGTTTATAAAACAAAACAAAAAAAAAAACCGTTCGTTTTCGTTTGCATTTGCAAGAGTCCTTTTTTTTTTCTCTCTTCTACTCCGTACATCGTTTTTACGAGACAAAACATTGCGTCGTCGTGCTGCTGCTTATTATGACTCGTTCGTTTTGTTGAACAACGCGAATTTCTAAATCGTCGCGCGTGTAGACGCGGACTATTCGTTTGCGACGAGATTTACCGCGGAGTTGGAAATCATCGTCGCTGTTTAGCCGAGTGAAATATTCATAAACGCGCGGGTACTTTGTTGTGTACAATGCGGCGGTCTACGCAACAGCCGCGCATTATCTTCACTAGGTATTAGCAAAACTTTGCGAGAAACATTGTGTTCTCCGCGCGACTCGTGCTACACCTGTACTACACGACGCTCGACCGACGACGCGCGCACGCACTGCGCGAGTTAACCCCGATGTCTTTCGCGTGCCACTGAACTTTTTTTTTTTATCGTGCCCCGACGGAAACGCGCGAATGAACCTACAGTTTCGATACGAAATACGCGCTGTAGGTATTACACACGGTGTAAATCGGTACGCCGCCGCGGCAATCGTACGCAGTGATTATTGTGCGTAGTAGAGACGGCAATGTAGCTCAGAGCGCACGTGGCATTATGATAATGTCTGTCAATGATTGCAGTTCAAGGTTTCGATTGCATAACGCGCTCACAATTAAAGTGAAAGTGTACGGATTTAGAAAGGAGAGTGCCGACGACGCGGTGTTCGGCTCGAGAGTTTCGGGGGAAAAAAAAAGAAGAAGACGAAATTGTGCCCTTAAAACGCCACGGTGTCGTGCAGATTCGTATTCTCGGACGATGACGCGCGCGAACTGTTTGTTTTGCATTCGGCTGACGCGCGAACACTAATACGTTTTGTCCGACAGCCAATGGGGACGAATCGGTCATGAAAACAAAAAAAACAAAAAACAAAAAAACAACATTTAAGTCAACAAATCGTTGTTGTTTTTCGGACGGTGAAAAATGAAAGTCTCTCTCTTCGATAATAAACTAACGCTCGGATAACACGTTGTTCGGCCCGGCGAGTGCGCTCCTCGCGCACGTGAAAACAAAACAAAATCCCACGGAGAATGATTTATTATGACCGACATTATTAAGGATTATTATATTTTTCGCGGGAAATATCCACAAAGTGTAATCATTCATTTTTTTAATATTTGGTAATTTTTAATATTTATTTCGAGATAAAACTAGTTTGTTTGTTCGACCGATTTTTTATTTTTTTTTTTTTTAGAACAGTCGATTCGGGTTTCATAACGTTATCTAAATGGATCGTGTTAGCTCGGACCTTGGCTATCGAAAAACCCTCGTCATGACCAGAACACGCACAAACACACACACACACACACACACGAGAGCGCACGAATATAATAATAATAACAATATGTATAGGTGTACACGAGGGAGCGACGTATATGACTTATAAGGCGCGCGTTTTTATATGGTCGAAACGTTTTGCAAACACAGCGCGGAGAAACAGGTCTCTTGTGCGTCTCGCAACGGTCCAGAGATAATACGGTTTCCGGGTCAGGTACCATACGAAAAGATAGAAATAATAATTACCAGCGATGATCGTAATCCGCGCGAAAAAACCCGCGGTCGGCCCGATCGAACCATGCGTGTCGTCGTACATTATTCATATAATATAATAATACGCTGCTGAACGCGTACGATAATATAACAATATTAATACAATATTCCTACGTATGTGTTACACGAACGCCGCCGACTCTGCACAGTCAGTGGTCACGATGAACAATAATAATTATCGCCCGCGTTTTCAATTAGAGCGGAAGAAAATTTTAATTACCGGTCTCGGCCGCGGCACGGGTATAACGGATCTCGTCGGAACCGACGACGAGTGCGGGACAGATGGAAAAAAAAAAAAAAAAAACGGTATACGCGCATAAGGAGGGTGTTCATTATGCGAGTGCGGTACGACGACGCAACGAAATGTACAGTGTGTTCGAGGACAAAGGTTACTGAAATATAGTCGGCAGGATATCTCCGGATATGCCGTATCGATCGGAAAGGCCGACAGAACTTGAAAGTCAGTTGTGATTTTTTTTTTCTCAAACCGATTCGGATCGGCCGTTACCAAGTCCTTATTCTTTCACGTTTCGTTCTCCGTTTAACCCGAAATCGACCGGCCGCGTTCGGAATTCGAAAATAACAGCGTTTTTTCGAATTTTCAAAAAAACGTCAACACCCCTGAGAACACGCCGTAGTCGTAATGCACTCTGCCGTCGTCGTAATAATATGCGGCGTATTCCTAGCGCACACGCAACGGGGGCGGAAGAGTCGGTAGTGCCGCTAAAAAAGGACGCGAGGCGGGTAAAGGACGATCCCAATCTTCCTCGGCGCGTTTGTGTGTGTGCGCGTGCGAGGAACTTTTACCCGTGTCACCTCGTACGGAAACGCTTTTGTAGTCGTCGTCGTCGGCGGCGGCGGCAATTTTAATCATGTCAACCCCGTGGAATAGAGAGGAAAATCTGTTGACCTGTAAAGTACCCGATTGACTTTTCTATTCCGTACGCACACATATTATATAATATATGCACGCGTTCGCGCGCGCGTTCCGGTACTACGTGCTATATAGACGCGCGCGGCTCTTTCCTATTTCCAAAGAAACGTTTCTTTTTTTCCCTTTTTTTTTTTTTCAATTCGCTTTACGGACCATGTACTTCTTACACACACACACACACTACACGCGTAAATAACGACTTGGCGCGCGCGCGCGAATTGTTCGGTCGATCGTATTCAATCCGCTTGTATATTTTGTACGCGCCGGCAACGGGTTGTCGCGAAGGTATTACCCGTTGAAAATCACGTTAATTCTTTCGCAATCCCTCTCGTGTCTCTCAGATGTTATTATTACTCTGCGCCGAGCGGACGCGATTTAATCGCGGCCGATCGGTTCTTTTCTTTCTTCTCATCTGTGATTGTTATTATTGTTTGCACTTGTATTACGCGCGTCGAGAGACGGATACACAGTCGTCGGTCCATTACTTTTATCTTTACTGCGCGCCTATTGTTCCATATATTATATTATTATTATTATTATTATATCGTTATTACCGTCGATAATGTTAACGGTAAACGGCGGTGAATAGCGCAGATTACCATAACAATAGAACTTTGATTTTATGTGTTCTCCCCCCCTCCCCACTTTTCCCTTGCCTTTCCGTCGCCGCTAGAAATTTCAGCGCAAAGTCGATTTGGGCCCCGCCGCCGCCGAATAAGGACACACTCTTCGTTAACGACAGAATAACCCTCGCGTACACCCTCCCGTAGTACCTGTGTGGCGCGCGCCGTCTTTTGTACTCAAGTCGTATCTATAATACATCGATAAAGCCGAGACGGATAACGATGCCCCCGAACTCGGGCATCGGCCACAATCAGATGCGAAACGGAAATCAAATTTAATCTGCCGCGTAATACGTCGCGGTTGTTATGATGTTATTTTTATTCGCTCGTAACGCATACAATGCAATTAGCGAACGAAATCATACGGTCGTGTGTATACTGTGGCTGTATACACAATATAATTCCATCGGAAAATAACGAGACGTATACTGTTTGGAAAATGTCATTTTTCTGCCGCCGTCGGACGGACGACGTCATTAATATTATTTATACGAAATAATCACGATTTCATGACGATAATAATATTATTGTGATTCCAAATGTGTAGGCACATCGAGCGGAAAAAGAAAACCATCAAAACATTGTTACGACGACGGTAATAACTCTCCGAAGAAAATATAATATTTATTTCACAATTTATTGTGCGATGCAAGTTTCACTAGAATTTTTTTTTTCTTTTAATACATTTTATCGTGCTCTCAATAGTGTTGTTCAGTTAAAAGCCGGACTAAGATTATTAAGGGTCTCGATTCATTAACGAGCAGCGCGTATTAATAATAATAAAAAAATAAATATAAACCTGTAAAATACAAACTACTTTTTATTAACTCTCGGTCTCAGAACACGAATCGAATATAAAAACGTTCTCAAATTCACGTACGTTCAATACCTATGTATATTATATAACAACCATGTTTTTCGGTGAAATTCTTAGCGGATTGAAAGTATGGTAATATTTTCAGACGCCGTGTTTGGCACTCACGTCGAGGAATTCGTCTCGAGAGAAAATTATCGTCTCGACGCGTCGAGTAGACGAAAAATCGTAGGCGATTGATGACACGACGACGTACATATATGACAAGTGGGTCGGCGGTCGAAGAATTGTTTCCAATCTGTTCAACGGGTTAACGCGGTAAATAAAATAACAAAATATATCGACGACGCGTGGTTTGTCAGGTGGGTTCCTCAACGTCGACCACGCCCTGCCATATTTCCCCTAAATCCGAGCTCCACGCTCCACTAAATTATATACTACCTGCGTGCACGGGCACATAAGAAAAAATTAAAACATGTTTGATTTTTTTGCCTTTTAATTAAAACTTTCGGAAAAAAATGTCGAATTTTATTTGACTAATCGCAGATCACAAAGTCATTTCAGCAGACCGCGACGTCGAACCGTGCCAAAGAACGAGAATCAGTCGAACAGACTCGACGCGGCAGTGCGTTCGATTCCCGGCAATAATAACGCGAAAAACGGTCGTTTTAACGGTTTTATTTTTTATTTTATTTTTCATACGAACCGACGTTTTCCCCACGCACATCGATCGTCTGGGATAACGCGCCGTCTTCGGCCGGCTAATAACTAAAATTCATCTTATATTTATAATATTTGTTGTATAAACAACGCGCGCCAAATTGGATAGTATCGATTTTATTTTCGGATAATGTTGACATTGCCCGAGTTCGCGCTTTGCCCGCGACACGGACGCGCGGCGGATACGTTTTTACGACGACGGCGAGAACGCGCGCGCGCCACGTCGTCGTATCATACATTTCATCCGACGCGCGAGACATCTCGACGACCGGGCTTTTCGTCGGGCTCCGGCGTTGTCGGTATCGATAAAATAATATCGCGCGAAAAGTTTCACGAGACGTGTCTATAATAATGTCATAATAATGCAACGCGACAAGCGTCGTCGGTCCGGTCTTACCGTTATCCAGGGCCGGATAGGCGTGCTCCGACCGGCCCGGGAAAAACATAATCTAACGGCCCACGCGACGACCATATCATCGCACCGAGAACCAACCGCGACAACCCCCACCTGTCTTTTCCAACAACAAAATAATTTCATATTACACGCTATCGCAACTTTATTTTCTACACACACAGCTGTCGCAAGCGCGAAACCAATATTTACATCCACAATAATATTATTCACACGATTACCTCTAATATAACGTACATAATTTTACCACAGATTTCCGAACACTGACTAAAACAGGTATAATCTTCTTAGATTTTATAATAATATTTAAAACGTATCGATAATTTCATCGATTATAATATATTAGCATAATACGTAATCGATTGAATTCGATCAAGCTATTTTACGTAATATTAATCTAAATATTACTTTCGACGCGACAGACCTGCGCGCGTGGCGGGCGATTCGTCGGCGTCGCGAACACGCTCATTTTATGCGCGATAAGAGCGATCGCCCCCTCCGAAGCCTCGTTCGAAAACATCCATACCAAAACCATGTCACGAGCGAACGCAAAACGATTCGCATTTCAACGACTACATTATATAGTCGAGCAAAACGGCAAACAGTGATCGCAATAACGCCGTCCGAAGTTGTGCTGTGAAATTATCTACGGCGACATTAAAAGAAAAAAAAAAACGGCTTCGAATATCGTTGCGCGTTTAGCAGTGTGCAGCGTAACCGTCGAAATGTCATTATCTACGTCGAAGAGGCGATCGTTAGAAAACCAAACGGCTCGTGTTCTATACTGTGTGCTTCACACTTGCACGCGTAATTCTTCTTAACAACTGCACTATCGTTCCAATCGCGTAATATTGTTCGTTCGTACGTGTTTCTTTTTTCTCGCCGAACGCTTATTATTAGTTTGCTCGCACTACCTATACGGATCGCGGTCGAGACGGGACGAAACCGCGCGATTGGTTTGGCGTCGTGAAAACAAACACATTAATCGCAAATAACGGCCGAAGATAATCTCCAAAGTTTAGCAAAGACAAAAAAAAGAGGAAACGATACATTCCTAATTGTGAAAAACAAACGAATCGGCGTTGTTCGCAGAACGTATGTTTTTTTTCCCTCAAATATACCCGAGAAAGGAAACAATCACCCACTCCCTCGCGCCGAAGGACCCAGAGTCATGTGCGCGGTCGTCGACGAAATGCGGTTGACTTTCAATAGCGCACGGTCAACATTGGCGGCGGACACGTCGTTTTCGCCACGCGACTTCCAAGGACGACGGCGGCGGTGGTGAACGGATATCTCTCGGACGCCTATAACGACGGTTTCTATTGTCGTAACGGTCGCGCGCGCGTGCAACCGTCAGCGGCTGCTACCGGTTGAGCATATACGAGTTTCGAAAGTCGGAGGGCGATTAAAAAAATAAAGAAAAAAACTGTTCCTTTCCGATAATTATTTTATTATTGAGCGCGTATAGTGTGTGTGTGTGTGTGTGTGTGTGTGTGTGTACTGTAATTATGCTACCCGCAATAAATAATAAAAACTCGTATTACAAAATCCATACGTGTATATTATACAGGCAACGAGAAATGTTATTCGAACACACATTATAATTTTATACGTTTTATATTATAGGTGGATTTCGCGATAGAATATTCACCGACTAATGGCGCGACGTGACTGTACCGCGTGAATATAGTTATACGTTTCCGGGGCGGCGAAGAATTTCAGATCGCCCAATCCCTTCCGTTCGCGTTTATTTCAGCACGCGAGCACGTCGAATGTATAATACCGTACAGTGGCGGTCGCGCGGAATCATTCCGGAACGTTTGCGCGTCCAAAAAGGTACGTCCGATACCGATCGTGTGTTTTTTACGATATCTACTGGCGGCGAGTTCCGAAACCTCGGTGGAAAAAAAAAAAAAACGTCGGCTCGAAATAAACGCGTTATTATAACGACCGACTGGTGTAAGGTTTTTTTTTTTTTAAATCTTTCTAGAGCGTTTCCTAAAAATATCCTATCGCGAGACTGAGTGTTGTAACGGTAGTCTAACGCTGTTCCGAAAGTATTCTATTTCTACGCGCGAACGATTGGTACACGCAGTCTGTCCGGAAGGTAGTCTGCTAACGATTTTCTTGAACGGAGACCAATAATCGCTCCGCCAAAATCACCATCGCAACGTTGTTGTTGTGGAGAAAAATAGAAGTAACGAAAAGCTCTCGCTCCGAAAATAAACCGTTTGATCGTGAAAAAATCATATTCACGAGAGTTTATTTCGCGAATTGTTTTTTGCGGCCCCGATCCGATCGAAATTCTAGACCATGGTGCTTATCATCTCGCGGCCGGAATTTGGGGCGAAATATTCCTAGTCGTTTTACTAATTTTAACGAATAACTATTGGTTTACTAATTCGGGTAAACGCGATCACGGCCCACTAAACCGCATGTCAGTGTCCATGTGAAAACATTTCAATTTACGAGTATAATCGTCGTCGTCATCATATTACGTAGGTTAAGACCCATTTTCGTTCGTTTCACGTCGTATACACTCCTAAAAATATTGTAAATTTCAAATCGTTCGCGCGCTGAAATATTATGTTTGCTCTCTCTCCGCACGTGAACCGTCGAGGGCGTTACCTATTTATTGCACATTAGATAATTATTAATAAAATACTCGGCCGCGTGCTGTCGCGTGGCGGGTGGAAACACGCGAGTCGTATGTGCATGTCGAAATTTATTTTCCAACTCGACGACGACAGTCGAGTACATTTAATTCCAATATTGTTGGAACTGTTGTTGATTCGTCATCGGCAGCACTCACTCTTGCGACGGAAAAGTCAGAAGAGTTCGCGGTGGTTTACATCGAACTTTTAATCGTCGTAATATAATTATTATAATCTGTACGTGAACGTTACAATATAGACTACGTATTATTATATTTCGAGTAGGTAGGCAAAACCTTTCTTATTAAAGCGGAGCAAAAGGGGTGTAACGCCTCGACATAATATTATAACCTGTCATCGTCACCGCGTTGCATTGCGAGAACCTTGCGAATAAAATATAAAACGTGTTGCGTACAACATACACGTATATTATATTATTATACGATTCTACTTTTGATCGAACGGTTGCCCTCGTGGACGGAAGATTTTATTTGCGTGACTGATGAAAACGGTCGCATATTTTACAAGTGTACATTGTAGATATATATAACGCACGGTCGAGTTCATAGACTTTTCCAAACTTTTATATGATATTGTCAAAACGTATTGTCCTTCGTTTCGACTTTCAATTATGTGCTATCGATCATTTTATTTTCGAACCCATTTCATTTTTAGAACGCATTTGTCATCGGAAAAAAAAAAACACACGCACACCGAGAACAACGACGACGTCGTCTGCGGTCTATTTCAATTTACACTAATACCACAATATACGTAAGGTAACGCAATGTGTTTTAGATATTTTATCGATTACATAAATACGATATATTATAATACAATTATTCTATTAACACTATGTTTAACGTTCGTAATCACTGCTCTGAATATAATTCATATAAGTACGAATACTAATATTTACTTTAAGCGCGACCAGACCAATCGACTCGAGTTTGAAATATATAATATATGTGTTTTATAATCATTTTAGTCAACCTAATAATAACAGTAGGCAGCGGACACACGTTATATTAAATAGTTGGCGCGATAATGTATTCAATAGGTATTTGTGTATGGCTGCTGTTTTAGTCGGTCGAATGTTTAACAAGTGTATATCTATATATGAAATGCATATTCAAGTTCACATTATATATGAATGGATTACGGCGGGATACGGTCGCAAGCTACTTAAATCTCTCCGGTCGTACATGAATAAAATATCGTGGCAATAATAACTCAAAATACGGGTTTTAATAACTAGTCCTGTTGTTTTTCTATTTAGACAACGAACGATTATATTTTGTGCCCGAAAATAGAACGACAACACGGCCGTCGTCGGTGGTGTAACTTTTCAGGATTCGATCGAATTTCAAAAATTTCAAAAAAAAATTCCTATTGTAACAATCGTCGCGTATAAGTCCCGTGTCCTTAATCCTCGCGTTCGAACGAAATCGGAACCGCGGTTCGGTTTCCTCGGCGGTGTTATGTTTCCGACAATGAATATAAACGTAAATTTCCGGCGGACAGATCTAAACGTCATCGTGTATTTTACTGATGTACGTGTACAACTACGAGTCAACACAACGATTGGGAAAAATTAGTAACGTCTCGATTCGAGTACGATCGGTAGACTTGCGCGCGTTTTCGGGGAAACGTGTGATTCGATCAAAGCGTAGGGACGACGACGACATATTATAGTACCCCGCGCCGTAAAAAACTTGACCGCTCGCAATGTCCTTAATAACACTTTCAAGTCGATCGAACTGATTCGCCGTCGAACGCGTTGTTATTGTCGTTTAAATCGTAATTTAACGCCGACGGAAGTCGGTTTTTTTCTTTTTCAGTTACCAAAATGTTTTCTCGGAAAGGATTATGTTTTAGAAAGTTTTAGAAAAATACGTTCGTAATATCTAATCGCTATCGTCGAAATCTCACGGTTATATAATGGATTGAACGGAACACTAGGATCAAGTGTGAAAATTAATACTCTCAGGTACGTTTTCCGTTTGCATCCATACCGATGTCTGATGTTAACAAGTAGGTAATAAGGTTAGCGACAATAATAATTAGTAACGTGTAATTGACGAAAAGTCATTTTTTTTTTTTTTTTTTTTCCCGAGCACCCGACAATTATATTATTATAATAATATTTAAAAAAGGAAACTTTTAACGTCCAGCGGGAACGATCCGAATAATTGTTTACGGCTACGAAACGAGGCGCGCTAAACGAATCACGCTCTGATATTATTTAAGTACGGCGTTTATTAAAATTGTTTCGCGATATTATGACGATAATCTAACCGTACCTAATTACAAAATACGTCGCACGTAACGTTACGAAAACAAATGTGGTGATTATAAAAGTAAATCATAATAATAACAAGTAGTGCCGGCGTTCAAATTATATATTCGTAAAATAAATTAGCGTGTGTATTCAAAACGAAATACTTTGCACTTATATAAATTACTTCGATTATTATGGCTACCGAAATGTATTTATCGTTTTAATGTTAATTGATTACCAGAGTACTTATTCTCCCTGGAACGTACATTTAATTAATTAACTAACTATATTTAAACATTAGGCGGGTATATATAATATCTACCGAAAAGCTTTTTAAACTAATTATTATTATTATTATTTTTTTTTTTTTAACAAGCTGTTTCGGTAATTTAAAAAAGAAAAAAAAAAGAGATAGACAAAAACGAACCGTATTGATGATGGATGATAAGTAATTTGGCTGTGATTGAAAATTTTAAACTTAATAATGTTCCTCGTTACACTTTTAAGGTCATATTTATAATTAAATCCCAAAGGACTTTCTTTTCTTTTTTTATTCTCCGACTAGGGAGAAAGGAAAAAAAGAAAAAGAGTCATAGATGACTTTTAACTTTTAAGGAACTAAAAATACGTGACATTTTGTATTTTATTGGAAATTGTTTTTTTTTTCTTTTTTTCTCTTCGGCTCTATAACAATATTAATAATCAATAAACTTTGTACGGCTTACAAAAATTTAATAAAATATGATCAGCGCGAGATAAAATAATCTATTACTTAGGTATATATATATATAGATAAATAAATATGTGCGTGCTCAATAATGATGTTTTAAATTGAAATAATGACATTGTTAGTGTCACAGAATATAGTCTCTCGACTTAAACCATCAAAGCTCCAATATAGTGGAGATTTTTTTTACCGTAATTATAAATTATAATATTGTAGACTTTTAGGATTAAGCTAAACGACCGTATCTTTATATTTTATCCGTCGCGGATTTGTTCGTAACTCTGTGTATACAATATACGTTGACTTAATTCGACTATAAACATATTATATAGTATAAAATACATAACAGACGTGAAATATTATCAGTATTTATTTTTTTATATTTCTGCACGCGATTTATACCAGAACACTTGCTCTGACCCAAAACTTTTCGAGAGGTTTCTGGTCGGAAATCGGATCTTGTTGGTACTTAAAAGAAGTCATTTTTCGAATATTATAATAGTTTTAAAATTATAGGCCAAAAACTGACGAAAAACTACTACAAAAAAGCGGCTACATTTACAGCAAAAAGATTTTCACTACATAATCGACGATCACGGAATGTCCAGTTAACACTGATAATATTGATGAAAGATTAGGTAAGTCGTTTGCATAATTATCTACACGTGATCTTTGTTCTTTTTGTGGCAAAAGTTTGTTCGATTTTCCTATTGTTAAGAAATTTGCTTCTACTACCAATATCAACCATCTCTAGAAATAAAGCTCATCCATCCAACCTCTCTTTCGCTCGGAATCGTTTTTTCGTTTCGAGAAATGGCGCGTCGTCGGTCTCAATTTTAAAATTTCATTGTGATCAAGACACGAGTCTTTTTTTTCTTCACACGTGTATCTATGATACCGAAACGGGCGAGATATTTACTGCAGATCGAAGTAGTCTCTTCGAGAACACCTGCTCGAAAATCACACTGATCCAAGCGGGGGCAAAGGGCGATCCTGCCCCTACCCCCCGTAGAGTCTAGTGTTTTCTATAATGTCTTGAAAAAAGAGTAAAACCCGGTTGAATTTAAATTTACTCGACGCATTAAAATATCGCGATAAAAAGTGCGGGCCGTTTAATCGTTTTTTAACAGAGCCGTCGTCTAACGTCGTCGTTTCGTTTTATTACTTTTAGAAGTGCAATACTTTTTTCAACTTGATTTTTATTTTTTTCGCCTATTAAAAACTCGGACGCGATCAAAGAACAGCTCTTAAACGGACTCGCATCATATCGTCGGAAATGTTAATATTAATAACTAGTTAGACGGATTCGCAGAATCAAAAAACAGATTTCATAAGTGCGTCGAATGGAATCGATTCAACTCGATTTCGCCAGTACGAACAGATACTGTTCTTAATCGTATTAACCCCCGTCGATTGTCGCGTACTGACGAATTCCGAACGCTCTTGGTAATTTCGGCTATCGTATTATTATAATGAACCTATTGAACAGAACGTTATGACTGGGAATCGACGCGTCTGTTTACGATTATACATTACTCATCGCGCTCGATCATATTATGGCTTAGAAGCACTCGGCGCATTGAATAATAATCAAGACGTCCACGACCTAGAAGACGGGCGGGACCGTGGCGAAAGCGCGAGTCTGAGCGAGAACTATGATGAAAAAAATACGTCCGAGCGTGCGGGCGCGCGCGTTGGTGTGAAATACCGAAAATACGAAAAGAGGAAAATTCTCCACCGTCGTGCCCGACGGCCGAATATCCGATAATATCACAATAAACAGCGAGCTGTGAGCGCCACGGCGGCGACACCTACGAATATTAAATGTGCAAGCGCGTTTTCCGGCAGCCGCGTCCGCCGCAGGTACCCAAGTCATCTCGCGGAGACGACTGCGGTAGTCGTCGTGTAGTACTACATAATATTTAGTATTATACGCGCAGGGCACTACTGTAAACAAGCTCGTCCTACATATCGGAATAAAACGTTTCGTCGGTATCTCTAATCGCCGCGCGCCACAACACCGACCACCGCAAACACGCGCGTTTGTAAACCGGATATTAAGACGCGCGTTTGAAAACGATCGTTCCCGACGGATGGAAAGTGTCCGGGGCGCGTACCTACGCGGTACGCACGAAATACACGTGTACTTGTATGTTTCGTTGCCATTCGAAACCTATTACGTTAACTCGGGTTATAAGGCGTTCGCACACTTGATACAACTCTCGGTCGGATACGAACCAACACTCGAATAATATACAAACGTACATAATATTATATATTGTACGCGGTCAGGTGCTCAAAAACTCAACTCTGGAAACTTAGCGCTCGGATGACATTCCTTTTCGAGTAGGACGATAATAACAACGACGACGACGACGACGATAGCGACGATATACCAGTTGAATTTGGTTGTTTTTTTTTTTTCGTCACTCAAATCGTGTATTCGTTCAAATTCTGATTTTCGTATATTGTACTAGTACACTGGGAAAAGTACCCTCGAAGACTGTGTTTTCTTAGACTTCTATTTTTCGCACCTCTTAAGGAGTGTCCTGTGGTAATAACGTCGACTTTTTTTTTTCATATGGAAATACCGATTTTTCAAGGCGAATTATTCGTTCGGGAAATGTTTTTTGGAATTTTTTCACACGACTTGGTCAGAATTCAAACCGGTACTTTTGAAATGGTTTTTAATTTCGAATTGCATACGAAGAGAGTTATAAACAGTATCAGATTTTTTCTCTTATGGCTCTATATTGCTTCTAGATCACGCAAATATAATACAATGACTAACTGAATATTTTAATCATGTAAAACGGATAAAAAATGGCGTTACCATTTTGAAAGTCAGACTATTTCGTCGCAGGACACTTTGCAAGTGGTATAATATAGCCCGTGGTCCACCGGTGTTCCACGAGAAGAGTTTGCAGAAAAAATTCCAAACGCAATTCGCCTAACCTTCAGCCTCGTAATGAACGCAAAAACAATTTTGATCGCGCGGTATGTTTAAAGAGGCCGCCCAGGCGCGTGTTATCCAGGAAGGGGGGCCCGAGGTATTTGAATTCCCTTCGACATTTTCAAGTACCTTCCGCGTAGAAACAGTAACAGTAATAAAAATCAAAATAAATTACTCTGTAATTAAATACGGGTTACCAGCAGTCGTAATAATAATTCATAATATACGAGTATATTATATACGTACGTACTCGATAGAAAATAATAGAACAACATTCTACCGCGGTTTAAAAATAATCGAATATGGTTTTTGTATTTTCCAAGTCGTCAGCAGTTATTATTAGAAAACACAAGGTTTTTTTTTAATTCGTAAAAATCGTATTTTTTTACTCTAAAAAGTCGGGCGAAAGACGAGTAGCCATAGACGGGGCGCAACATTCCGGACAAAACCTTTGGAATTCATTTAGTCCGCACGATCGAACAACACACGAGCGTTATTATAATATTACTATGAGGTAACGTCGAATTCGCGCTCGGCAAAGTCTTCTATTAAATGCTCGTACGTTTAAAACGATTTCTCGTCGTCACGGCGGCACCAGTGTCCCGTGACATCGGCGAACGAACAAATAGACACGCAAATATACGTATAATATATTTTATGATATCGCCGAACGGATGTGTCTCGTGAAAACGTCGAACTTGTGCCCGCGGTCCGCGGAATGCAAAGTCACGAAGAATATTCTCGTCGAGGCGGCACGAAAAGTCTGGTCCGTCGGTCGAGCAAAACGTTTCCGTAGTACTGTTTATTACTACGCGCGCACACGCGGCGATGATATTACACGTCCGCGGAGGCGTGAGTACCGCGTCGCGGCCGTTATAAATTTAGCGTGAAACGCGATAGCTCGAGCGCGCGCGCGCGCGCGCACACACGATCGTCCTTCGTGGCGGCGGCGCTCGGCCCCGCTCGGGTTTGAATAATTTATTTTGGTTTCGGCGAGAGAGAGAGAGAGAGAGAGAGACGGGTCGTGTTGCGGTCAAAAGCGGTTCGGCGTACAACGTCCGATGGTAATTAATAACTGGACCGACTGATAAATCATCCACACCGGCGGCGGCGGCGGCGCGATTCGCGCGCGAGTGCGTCTGGAAAACCGGCCGGCGCCGTCGCGGTGAAAAAAAAATTAAATGAAAAAAAAATAAATAATAATTATTAAAAAAAAAAAAAAACTAATAATAATAATAGGACGCGCGACGTATTATTTTTCACTATACCTAGTATATAATAAATACATATATACTCGCGCGGTCATCATCATCGCCATTCCTCTTCGTCCGGACGTATCGTTTCCGTCCGTTTGTCCGGCGGCGACAGTAGCGGTTTATCGTACACACACACATATTATATATATATATATACCTGTCACTGTTTACTTTATCCTCCCTTATTTTTATTAATTTTTCCTTTTTTTTTTTTGTTTATTGCAACAATCCAACAGTATTATTTGCTCTGTATACGAAGAAAAAATAAAATACCCTCCGTCTATAGAATAATATGTAATCCCGAGGAGAGCTGTATCGATCGCGTACGCGCCCGCCGGTGGCCGTTCGATTTTCACCGTCGTCGATCGACTCGTATACGATAATATTTACCGGCGTCGGACGAAGCCGACCGGAATCGCGCGATTGTGTACGTACGCGGCCGCGAGAGTCCATCGCCGTATGTTATTATTGTGTTCGCGCGGGGGGTCACGCGGATTTCTAGAAATTCGATTTTCCACATCGCGGTGTTTCTCGCGAAATTTTTTTCGTACGCGTCCTCTCGAACCGTATCCACGCGATTTATGTGCGGCCGGCCGTCGTTTAGGCGTGTTGATCTTATTCCGACGATTTCGTACATTTCAATCGACGCCCGTCGTCGTGCGAAATGTGTTATGTTGTATTATTGTGTTCCGATAACGATCAACGTTCTACACGACTTGAATTATTCTTATCGAGTCATGATTTTACAGAGTCTGGAAAACCGCCAAACGTCCGACGACACGATAACAAACCGACATAATTTATCTTCTATAAAACGAAATTACAATCTCAATAATTACAAGGTACGAATTACGTATATTATGTGATTTAACGTTTTCATTTCACGAGATCCGAGTGTTTTCGTTCTCGTGTATTTCGTTTCGAGCGATAATTTTATTAGTCGTCTGCACACGATGACGATGATATAATATCCTACCGATAAAAACGACTCCGCATTGTTTCTGGAAGAACAATTATTTAGAAATTCGCTTTGAATTTCAAATTCTTTTCGATCGAAACATTTCAATGAGAACGTTTTGTCGGCAGTCGTGGGAAAAAATACCCGGTCGTATCCGTCTACTCTTGGCGTCTTCTCTCGTTTTGGAAAATCGGCAGCGGCACGTCGATCGATCGTAAAAAAACCAGCGCGTCCCGTCCGAGCGTCGACAGTTCTCTCGCGGACTTCCGCGCGCGCCAATTAAAACGCTATGATAATTATTATTCCGCTGCACAATGCATACCCGTTGGCGTATTATTATATCGTATCGCCGCGGATAATAGTTGTGTCCGTCTTTTAGACGGTCGTCGGTCGTTACGCGCGCGTGTCCGGACCACGATCACGTCGTCGCGGCATACAGGGCGACAGGCACGTAGCTAGGATTAAATAACTAGGGTGGCACAGTTATGGCCAATATTTTTACTTACCCCTCCCCCCCCCCTCCACACTAGACACTAATAGAATTATGTTTATGTATAGGTATATTGTTTATAATATAATAAAATTGTAGTTTCTGAATATAATAATTATAGACCTTAATATAATAATTATAGACCTCGGTGATTAAATTTATATTTATAGATTATAAGTAGGTATCTATAGTACCTATAGCATATATATTATTAGTTATTCACATAATAGTTATCCTGGTAGCCACTAACAAGTCATGCCACGATGGGAAATTCCGATTTACTGGAATAGGAATACCTGCGAGTTCTTGCGACTTTATAATAATTAATAATAATTAATATAGATGCATTGTCGTCGTCGTTAATACGACGAATACGACGAGTATGTATGAACGATTTCTATTCTGAGTTCTGATATCTGGTAATCTGACCATAGTGTTCGGAAAGACAATTATGTAAAAATAACAAATATGATAATAGAAATTTTAAAATATGTTTAATTTTTTTGTCCAATTATTTGAGCCTTGGGTATTTCAACAATATTTCAATGTAATGGGGTGGCCATCAGGGTGGCCTGTAAATATTTTGGGTGGCCGGGCTACCCCAGGCCACCCCTTAGCTACGTGCCTGCAGGGCGATCGGAAACCGCACAAGCCGAGACGCGTAAAAAACGTAATCGTATTCGACAGCCACTCGCTCCCACATCGACGCGTTTCCCATCACACTCCGTATACAATACTTTTTACTATTAACACGCGCGCGTACCCATAGAATGTCCGCAGTCTTTGTTCTCGGCGGCGGCGGCGGCGCGCGTAATCATCTGTTTACGTACGTTCCGGTAATCGATCGTCACACGCGTTCGTTTCGACTTGTCAAATAACCGCGCGGTGTCCGAGCATTCACATCTCCTCGGACCGTCGAAATCGGGTATTATCACTAGACGGCGCGTTGAAATTCGTACGGAGCGTGCAGTAGAATTTAATTTTATAGACTCGAGTCGAGAGTGGATTTTTTTTTTCGACACTCGACCGGAAGACTCGAACACGCGATGACGTGTCAGATCGCGGCAAAATGTTTCGGAACATCGTCGACCGTCCGTCAAAACCGTATCGGCTGGGATCCGTTTCGGCGGACGACGAGGATTTTTAATATTTCACCGAAAACAACCGCGGCCGTTATTTACAATCCGTACCCCGACGTCCAGCTTTGAACAGTTATCGCGAGACGATTTATCATTTGTCCGAGTAAAACGGTCTTTCTCTTTTCTTTTTTTTCGCCGTTCGGCGTATCGCGCGGTTCCGGCCGAGTCCTGGGCCAGGACGAACGATGAGCGTTTTCACGGTGGCCGCGGGCGTCCCCCCGCACGCCATCGACCCGGGTCGACCGCCCCGAGTCGCGAAAACGTTCTCTTAATGCGCGTTCTCGTCGATTTATAGGTATACGTTTAACACGCCGTTTGCGTCCGACGTGTACACACGCGGCACACGCAAATAACGTGTACATTCGCTACGAATTATTTGACAATGTCGCGAAATCCCCAAAGTACACAATACAACGCATTGTCCGCGCGCGACCGTACGTATACGCCCTCGCCCGCACAAAAGTCCGCCGTGTTCGGTTCCGCGACAAAAACCTGTCCCCAGGGGAGAGCGGACATTGCGAGCCGTCCGCTTGGGGCCGCCAAAGGACGAAAACGCATTTCCTTTTACAATAAAACGCGTAAAACGCCGTTAAAAGCACGTGCATTTTACACGCAGATCGCAATGTCGGGCAGGTTACTTTTAAAAGCAATGCAGTTATCTTGCTCATCATCACAATGACGTTCAAAAAATAAATAGACGATTTCCGAGAGAGAGTTAAAAACCCAAAGTCGATAAATATGGATATCATAATAAATGTTTTAACTTTTGTTGGATTTCGTCGTCGTCGGCAATGCGTAAAAACAATCATCTAAACACACAGATCGCAGCGGTACAGTCGTCTCGGTTTGTGGAAAATATAATAATGAGAAACTGCACAGTAAAACTTAAAAAATGACATAAAATGCAAAACAAAAATCAGTCATCGAATGTGGACTCGCACGTGGTGGTCGAAACACGTTTTTTAAGCTAAGAATAAGCGTCGTCTACGTAATATTATGATGTCCGTAGAAAAGATTCATCGACATCCGGGCGGTAATGTTTCGTCGCGATTATTTTTCAACCGCGGTAAAACGCAAGGCAAATAAAACCAGCTTTATCGACAATACTTTTATGCGTGCGCAGCGGGTGGGCAGAGAGAAAGAGGTGTACGCCGCCGCCCGTTTTATCATCCAGCTCCGTCGCGCCGTCGTCGTTATTGTTCGGATGCGATTTGATATTTATTTTTTTACCTCCGAGGCGAGTTTCGTCAACGTTTTCAATTAAACCCGCTTGTCGCGCGCGTCCCCCGCCCCGCCCCGCCCCGATAGCTTCTCGAACAAATAAAAACCGAATTAACCGAAACGCGGCGTTTTTAATTAATACCATCATTAGTAATTTGGGGCCATTACGCGCGCGGCGCACCGACTCCGTTGTTTAATTCTTCGAAAACGAAATATCATTTTTATTAGTATACGTTTGATTCGAAACAAAAAATAAATAAATATAAACAATGAATACTAACGAATGGTTATTGTCAAATAGTCGACATGTTCTTCGCGCGCTTAAAATTTAATCAAGAACGGATTAAGAGATTGCAATTATCGTTTATAATCGAAAAACAAATATGTCCGATGCCCTGCACTAATGTGATAATCTTTCTTTGAGTACGGTAATATATTACCTAGCTTTTATGCGACTCGAATAACTAAAAAGTATTTTGCGCAACGGTTATTTTACGAAAATTACTGTTTTTCGTAACCGCCGGCAGGTTTCGTGTTTATTATTATTATTAGTTATTACTATTATGGTACCTACAATAAGCGTTGTATAATTTACGAAAACGTATCGTTTTATTATCGCGTAAACACGAGAAAGAAGTAATCGGAGAAATAAAAATCAATAAGTTCTTATAGTAACATAGTCTCTTACAATAATATCGCGAGTCGTAATGTTCAATTAATAAAGTCGACGATAGTAACGGAGAAATTTACCCGGGTGTGTTCCTATGGTTCTATAATAACGCGCGATCGAAACTTCTATTCGATAGATCGATTTTATTTTGCCATCAGAAGCGATTGAATTCGTCTCATTAAATAACGCGCATCAGATTACATAATTGATACATTAATTCTGAACTGTAGTCGAATTACGCTAAAACGCCCGATAAATATTAAAATCTGATCCATCGGATCGTAAAGTGTCTAACAGACCTGTCAAGCGAACGCGTTTAAATAATGGTCTTCGTTATGACTTATGCGCGCATTAGAATATCGTCTCTGGCGATTAGAGAGATATCCGATGTCTTGTTCTCGACGGCGATTATAATATTCGCTCGCACAGGTAGATGAAATTGCATGAATTTAGGTTGCATAACGTAACGATTAGTCATGGGACGATTTTGGATTGACTTTATTTTCTGTTCCGTTTTCGCGACGAAAATACGAGAAAGAAAAAAAGGTTACGACTACGTAGTGGGAGGGGGGGGGAGGGAAACACTTATAACGATTTGGAAAAGTAACCGATTTTCAGAACGTACAGCAAATAAACCCGCGTTAACGTTTAGAGTATAGGAATAACACCGCGTTTAATTAAATAATAACATTACAAGTTTATAATATATAACAGCGATGGTTTTGTGCTCGAAGTTAAAATATTTGTATTGGCGGCGCGTATTTATCGTTAGATATCAAAGTTAGATAAACGTGTGTTTGGCTTATGAATTATCGTATTATGACCTATATTTACATTATGCTTATTACTACTACTCGCTGTTCAATATTCTCGCATATATCATCTTTCCGTGTTTGTTTGATCAAACTTTTAGGTCATTTCTGGTGGAACGGTATATTTCGCGCATTAACGATTTGCGTAACGGCCGAGTCGAATAAACCCTGCAGAATTAACAATACGAGACTATAAAATGTCCTCTGTCTGCAGTTTAAAAGAGTTTTAAAACATGAAAAAAATTAGAAGAAAATAGTATTGACATTTCGTCTTTGTAAATAAGAAATTAAAAAAAAAAAAAAAAAACGTAACTCGCTAGATGTCGCGTAAGCTTTCGCACAACAGACCGCGCCCCCTCCTACCGCGCGCGCGCGCACGAGGCGTAGATTGAAACCCGCACGCGGCAGCGACGTATCATTCTCTCGATACGACTTGTGCCGACCACATCGTACAATAAAAACGATTCATTTATTAGTTTACCGATTTTACTGTACGCTTCAGCGTAGACATTTGTCATTTTACAAACGTAAAACCTACATCAGTACATTTGCTTGAATTCCAATTAATATAATACGTAATTTGAGAAGATATTATTATGATAATTTTATTAACATCGGCACTAACGTCACATTTCTCAGAGGCAGTTAATGGACGGGCTAGGTCAACGTCGTCTCGAGACGATCAACAAGATTCTTTCAAACGTTTCGCAACTAGACATACAATAATATAAGACTTTCAGTTTGAGCAGGATTTGAAATTATTTCTACAGGTGATACCGACATTTGTGTATTCGAAGAACTCTGTTCATCGGGCGTTCTGGACAAATAATATATACGCATTGTATTTACTCATATATTACACACGCATAATGGTTGGGTAAAGGATAAGAAAGGATCTAGAAACACGGGAAGTGACGGATTGGGAACGTAGAGTCCAGGGTCGTGATGATTGGAGAACGGTGGCGGCCAAAATTCTTACAGAATATTGTAAAGCCAAGAAAATAAGGAGTAATGTTTGGTTAGTACAAATTATATTTTAGGTCCTTCTACTTCTATTGGTACGGTTAATTTCTCTTTACTCCAAATAATAACTATTTAAAAACGGTTTTAAAAAAAAAAATAAAAAAAGACTACATTAACAATAATTTTATCGATTAAAACAATATTTTAGTACTTAAATATTGACATTTTACATTTTATTGATACGAATTCGAGTAGTTTTTCTTTCAGTTAAATATGAATTTGATATTTACAGCGTACTTTCGAGGATATTACGTTCCTTTGCTATAACTCAATAGCATGTGAACACTTTTAAAATTAAAACACTCGAAATAATAATTTATTTACACGGATAGTAGGTATACGTGATATGTAGCGTAGGTACATTAAATTCTTAGTGTGTATGTGCTAGTGAATTATACGTTTTTTAAATTTATTATGTCTTACACTAAAGGCTAGTCACCAGCTATATGTAGAGTCCAACTTTTAAATTAAAATTCGTTTTGCATTTTTGCAAGATATTAAAGTCACTTTTGATTTACAGAACTTTTATAATTGAAAACGTAGTGTTTTTGAACAACTAAAACCCGTCTAACTTTTATGTCGTAAAATATAATATGTATTTTTTCATTCTGTTTTTTTTTTTTTTTTTTTTATTTAGATTTTACTGAAACCCTTAAGAAGCACTTGTAGTTGAACGTTTGCGTTTTTCAATTAGTACCGAAATAATAATTATCGAAGCGAATCAATAAAACGTACATCTATATATTTGCGAATATCGCACAGCAGAAAGAATATGGGTAAAGCTTTTATAATTTTGTCCGTAAAATGTATTTTTATTTGTTAAGAAAACATCCGAGAGCGAAGTTTATTAGTATCGACTGTTTCTCCGCTGTCTTTGCTAATAAAGCAATGAAAACTACTATTGTTCATAAAGAGTAAATTGAAAAATAAAACCGAATAGAGACGACAATGGCGCTCGCGACGTAATCTTCGACCGCGCGTTTTTACATTCCGATTGTAAATAACGTCGAATGGATATTATGAACCGTTCGGTTTGTTATAAACGCGAGACGTATTACGATATTACTTTTTACGATGCGCATTGTCGAAGAATCGATCATTTTGAAATAAAAAAAAAAAAACTACGGCGGCGCAGACAACGGACCGGGAATGTCGTCGACGGGTCGTGCGAAAACGTCGTCGTTTGAATATTTTCCGCGCGATCTCCGAGACCGCGAGCATTTTTAAACATTAATATTTTACGTAAAACTCCGAAATTAAAATACCGACGACAGATATCCGAATCGGCTCTACCGGCTCTGCCGAATTCGCAATGCCGTCGCGCGTCTCCGTCGACGACAAACCGTTTTCCGCGCTGAGATATCGGTAGAGACTACACAAAGTCTTTGCCGGTTTCGCCGGCGAACCAAAGGGCCCCGGCGCAGCGTTACAGCGACTTTATACGCGACGACGTGAGAATTACGCGTAATAATATTACACACGCTCGCGGTCGGAGAGAGAGGACGCGCGGACGATAGAATATTATAATAATACGCGATACACGTTCGGCGCGCGCGCGCGCGCTCGCGTAAACTTTAAACCTCTGTCTGCGCACCGTATTAATTCGTATAATTTTCGCTCGCGTCTATTTAATTATATATACGGCGTATAGCAATTAGTTACGGCGGGATAAGTCGCCGTCTCTCGAAATCTCCACTCCTCCGACCGTCTTGTACAGGCGTCATACACCCCGAACGAGCGTCGTCGTCTTAATTCGTCGATATATTATATTATCTTATATTATCTTATATGTTACATTTATATATACGTATTTGGTGTACGCGGAGAACACGGCGGCGGTATAAAGCGCGTCCCTTCTCTCGGACGTTATATTATTATATAATACTCGTAAATTGTTCGGCTTTTCACGTTGCTCAGACGTACTACTACTACACACACACACACAGCTAATTTCAAATCGTGATTTATGCGCGTACGCGTATTTATGACTTTGCGCGCCGACGAAATTATTATCGCCCTATACAACTGCAGCTGCTGCTGCTGGTACTCATTAGCGCGACTAGACTTTTGTGTACGAATATTGCGTTTGCGGCTGCGGGTGGCTGCTGCGTCAGTATAGTTTTCAGAACGCAAATGTGCCGGAGGACGGGGAGGGACTGGACCAAGATCGGCCAACGAAAACTACACCTACTCGGGTACGGGTAAATCGACAGAAGGAAAAAATGCTCGACAAATAATAATTGCCATCGTAGACGTGTTTACTGTTTATGATAGTAATCGGCATTATCGTTGAAACGCGATAAAAAACATAATCATCCACATGACACTACGATATGATGTATTGGTATTTGGCACACACTACACGATATTATATTTCATTTTTTTAATATCGGAACGCGGTTCATTACTAATCAATACCTAAATCAATTATTCGACGTGACTGATATTAATACTATTTTGTAACACTTATGGTGTCAATTTTAAACGTCGATCCTGCTTTGCATATCAGTCCGGTAACGTATCTGAATAGAGATTACGAACGTTGTCAATCTGAAGAACACCTACGTAGAGAATCGAAAGATTAATGAAACGATCGTGTGTTATTGAATTTCTCTTTTTTTTATTCCACCGTTTTAATTGGGCGCACGGCCGAAAACCACCTGTGGACTATTTGTCTATTATGAATGAGATAAAAAGATGATAACAGTTATTACGAAAAAAAAAAGAAGAAGGATCCGAAGACTGAAATAAGAAATATACGACTTATAATACACAGTTTATAATATATAATTATGTATTACGACTTATATGTATATACTTTTATATACATAACTAATATTTTTGTACATCAATAACGCGTGGCATCCTAAGTTTTCGTTCGCGGTCAGAAAATACAATAAAAAACTCGATTCGTCGGCCGGTTGCCCGCGCAGAAATCTCCGGTCGGAGATATGGTTCACGAGATTTAGCGGTCACGAGCAGCGCCGGATAAATCGCCGCCGCCGGTGAAAGTATAATGACCGCCGGCGTCGTCGTCACTTCGAAATATTTCGGTAGCCCCCTGAATTTTCGGGTTTCCAGACTTTTCATGACGTCCTATCGCCGACATCACCCATGTCGTGACGGTTGCAGTGAAGTGCATCGCCGGTTACCGCGTAAAGTCAAAACGATAAAAATAAAAAAATCATCAGAAACTCGGCCGGCGGACGTTCTCGACGAGTAACAACAAACGATAACCGCGAGAGGCTATTTCCCCGACGCCGCGGAAGTCCGTCGGAAATCAAACAAACAAACAAAAACATTCCGAGTTAGATGACGCATCGTATTATTACATTACCGCTATCTAAACTCGCGAATTATTCCGAGCTGACGACTGTAAAAATGTTCTTTTTTCAACGGTAATTTGCTATATTTTATTTTTAGCGAAATTTCGTGACGGTTCGCCGCGGTCTGCGCGTTCTCTCTCTCTCCCCTCCCCCCGACGAAAACCGTCCCTAAAAGCGCTCGTTTATGATAATTTATCTGCTGACCGCCCGCCCTGGGGGACATCGGCATGTCCGCGAGTCTATCGTCCGCGTTTTTTGTTGTCATAATATTTTCTTCGTTCGTGTCCCTCGATAGCCGTTTTAATTAATCGTCGGTCGCGACCGACATATTGCTACTCGCCAAACTGCGGGTTACCGCAAAAATACCTATGGGCACTTCATATATATATAAATAAAATGAAATGTCACGATTTTTTTGAAATTTAACATATTTCAGCTGGGTATCGACATGAGAATCACTGTGGACGCTTTTCCGGATCACCGGGCGAAGTGATTTTTCGATCATCATTTGTCTCGTCAAAGGGCTTTTTTATGGTTTTATAAGGTCAGTATGAAAAAAAATAAATATCATTAAACTCTTATACTCGATTTCACCTCTATTACTACTAAAAAAAAAATTATAATTTACATTCCGGGTGTCCCTTTTCCGTTATAAATACTGAATTCATATAATATCTGAAATCACGTGTATAGGTTGTAGATTTCTTAAATAGAAATAAAAAAAATCAGTTAGTATTAACATTAGAATCACACTGGATACTTTTCTCGATCACTTTTTCCTCTAAGAATATGAATAATGATAATTATTTACGTATTTAACATTAAAACCGGGTAACGCCCGCTAGTATATACTCGTGTATATATATATATATATATATGACATTATGTACATAATACAATGGTGTACGTTACATGCAGTTTTTTCTTAAGTGTGTGTTTATAATGCGGTGCATTATGTGATTTTCACAATCCGCGACTTCGTGACGTATTGACTTACAAAGCGGATCGACAGGTTTCCGAGCGCGTATAATTTAATACACACATAATCGAGCGGCGGCGGCGGCGGCGGCTCGTGTCCGCGCGAGGGAGTGTCGCCGCCGTCGCGGTGGTATGTGTACGCGCGTACGTATTATGTCGGCGATCACTGTTTGATTCGAATTAGAGTACGACGGCGCGTCGGCGGTATTGTAGTGAAAGGCGGCAAACGAGGAAAAGTAAAAATCATATTTTATCGCCGCGCGGTGGTTTTGTGCAATAACAACGGTCGCGCGACGACCTCCGCGACGAAAATAAAAACAAATATGCGGCCGCGTCAGGAACAATGGGACCGTTAATAATCGTCAAATGAGACGTGTCCCTGTTGGCGGCGGCGCAGAGGGTCAACGACGACGACGACGACGGCAGGTCATTTCGAAAGGACGCGAGCGCACACACGCAAACAATAATTATGAACGTGTGATATTATACACGACGACGACGGGACCGGGGCTTATCGGAATAACTTTTTTTTTTACGATCGTCGGAAACGATATTTTTAACGCGCGCCGTCTTTTGAGAATACACCAGGGGCGTATTTAAGGCAGGTTAGGGGTGTTCGGTGTTCCTCCGAACACCTACTTTAAGGCCCTTCCCCTCCCAATCGACTGTTTCTCTACTTGTATTTTATTATAATATACGTATTATATGTGTTGTATTATTCGAGTAAAGAAAAAATACACGACGAACGTGCTGAAAAGTCAAGAAAATTTAGATTTCGATTCGTATTAAATAAATCATTACGGTTAATATCGTGTTAAACAAGTAAAACGGTAACGTCGTTATAATAATATCATTTTTACACTGTAATAAATACATTTTTCAACGCGTTTTTAAAGTGCATTTTTTAGAGCATTAAAATCCCAATTCCTAATTATGAATAATATTTTATTATAATCGAATACTTTATGAATTTAATATATAATATTTAGTCTACTGACTGAATTAAAAAAAATAAAAAGTCATGTTGTAATAAGTGACAAAATAATAATCAACCACATATTGGATAATTTACTAAAAAATAAATATTGTTTTATATTATCATTCTTTTCAGTGATTTATGGCATAAAGTATTTCTCGGGGCTGTAGCCCCCCCCCCCCCCTCGTATTACACCTTTAAATACACTGCCTATTTTACGTAGTTTTCCAGTTATTCTGTGTGCGATTGTATAAAATTAATTAACCGAGCGACACCGCGAAAACTATCTATTCTCTCCGCGATTGTTTTAAATTATATTGCCCGTTGTCTTAATCAATTCAAAGAATCAGGCCGTCCCTATGTCTACACGGAATTATTCGTCTCGTCTCGTTGTTTGCGGATACTTCGTTCAAACCGTTCGGCCGTACTATTATACACACAGAATATCGTTCGGCTGTAAACGCAACGAGCACGCGGTTGTGGTTTTCTCGTATCGGCGATAACAATAATTAGGCCGAACGAATGGGGAAATCACGGGGGTTTTGTCTCTATCCGGATGCCGTTTTTCAATGAAGAGGTGAAAACCATCCGAGAAAACAAAAAGTAAAAAAGAAAAAAAAAAAATCATTTGCTCGAGCCGAACACGCGCGTGACTTTTTACCGGCAAATCCGTGTCGTCGTCATTGTTATAATTTTGATGTTGTGTTTTTTTTTTTTTTTTTTTTACCGTAGGTATTTATTTTGTGTGTACATTATAATGGACGACGACGGACAGGTATAGATTGGTGGACAATGTGTTGCCGTAATACAATAAGTGAATAATATGTTAATAGACACCTATCCCCCGAGTGATTGGCGGTGTAGAATTTTCTAAAAAAATTTCCTAATCTATACATACATTTACGCGCGCCTGCCTGTAAACTACGTGTAGCGGCGAGACAATGGAATCGAAGAAAAAACAAACATTTTTCAATTAGAAGTAGAACATGTTGTTTTTGACGACGGCGGCGCGGCGACGACGACGACGTGCCAGCCGGTGAAACGAGCGAGTAGTCGAATTTCGGAGCGCGCGCCAGTGTTGTCGGATCGAATATTAAAATATGATTTAAAAATTACGTAATATAATATCTGATGCAGGTTGATAAATGGTTTTTAATAAATCACGAGCGTACAAAATGTTTACCGAAAATTATGATTGAAAGTATGAAAATCATTGTGCTCCGCATACCGTGATTAAAAAAAAATCGTCGTGTTTGTTGGAAAGGAGGAGAAGAAGACGACGAGAAAAAATGAAAAACATTTTTCGATAAAAACGTCACAACGTAAACGCGCGTTCCTTTTTTCTCTCGCGTTTATTAATTTCGTAAATATTCAAGTGCGTGGTAATTTCAAAGGAAATCTTTTTCCTTTTTTTTTTTCATCTTCTTTACCTATAATAATACGCATATTGTAATACTTCAAAACTATTGTGTTCAAAGCATAATGCGTTTATCTGAGAGAAGCCTCGCCGCGGGTTTTAAAAGAAATCGTTATTTACGGTAAAATACCGTGTTCACTCGTCAAATCGACGCGACTACGCGGACGTCGGATAAAGCACGCGGGGACTTGAACGCGTCGACCAGCACCAGGCTACAACTTCGCTTAGTGATATCGAGTCTACAGTTTCGGCAAACAGTCGTCGAAAACAAGACCGACGTTTCACATCGGTCGCGGAACAGGAAAAGAGTTTTCGCGGGCGAGCGCTCAATAATTTCGTGTCATGATCGATTTTCGTTTCCGGCCAGGACGAAATGTCGACACCGTCCGCGATACCTAAATGTATTGATGACCTGACTCACCCGACCGAGGACAAACCGGAGTCCTCGACGGCATCGTTTTGTTCGAGTGTAAATATATACCTGCTGCGAACATTGTCGAAACGAATGATATTTTCATCATCATCGCGTGGTATGAAAACAACGCGTTGGTCGACGAAAACTAATTGATACGCAAACGCTACGAATGACTTTTCATCGAGAATTATGAATACGTCGTAGAAATTCAACAAAATCACGAACGTATATCGAATAACCCTTGCGTCTTATGGTTGAAAAAATAAACAAATATCTAAGTCAACGAGTTCAAAATTTAATATAAATATTAATACGATATTATGATTTTTTTTTTTCACTGAAACGTTTCGTCCATCGAGTTGAATTTATATGTGTTATTACACTTATAATTATCGAAAAGAGAAGAAACGCAGTTTCAACACGGAAAATATTATCGTCTTGACATGTCGGTCGACACGAAGCCAATAATAGTCTGCAAAAAACGACGTCTGGGTTCACTCGAAGATATTGTCGTCGCGGCAGTAATGCACCAAAGACGGACTTATCGTGTGTTTTTCAAGCGTTTCGCAAATGGTTTCTACCACGTGAGTTGAAAAATCCGAAAACAAATACCACGAGATATCGCGGTAATACCTAATAATATTAGATTATAAAAAAACCACCGTAGCAGTACGATATGAAATCATGTCAGTGACAGAAAGACGACGTCTCTCGTACGGTACGGACGCGCTCGGGGGAGACACCGCATGCGTTTTTCATCGCATCGAAATAAATAAAACAAAACCGATATTATTTTACGGGCTAAAACGTTGGGAAAAACTTACCGGACGTGGTCAGATGGAGTAGAAACGTCAAGACGGCGATCCGCCGAAGATTGTCCGTGGTCGTCGCGCCGGAGAGACGCATCGTGGGGGCCGTGTGGCGAAGTGCAAGTGCGCGTATCGACAGGTGAACGTGTGCGACACGAGTGAGCGCCGGAACGAACGCGCGCGCGGTCTTCGGGCAGGTAAAAGACGTCGTCGGACCTGTTGCGGCCGGTCTTTTCGCCGCCGTCTTCTAACCGCGTTTCCCCCGCCGCTTCGAGCGGACGTTCCGCGTTCGCCGGGCGGATGGAAGGGAGAAGACACGAGCGGCGGCGCGTTCGGAAACTCACACCAAGTCTGAGATTCCGTTTGTTTTTCTAGGTTTTCGAAAAAAGAAATGAAAACTACGCGGCGGATTTTTATAGGATTTGAAGAAGATATATTATAAGACGCTTCGTAACAAGCGGCGTGATAACGATTATTATTATGTATAGCTCGTCAAATCGAACGTGGAAAACGCGCGTTTTATTTCGAGGATAATGTTCAACTCGACTGGCCCGCACAGTTCTCGTATCGTGTCTCTCGTCGGTCGTGTGAATATTCGCGACACGAAATACCATCGCAACCGGAAAACCGAACAGCGTTCCACTCGCGAACCTTTGAAATTCTTCGCGTTTTCAGTGACGAAATAGTTTTCAGACTACCCGCATTATATACGTATAATAATATAGATATGTGGTACGACCGAGGGGGGGGGGGAAATTGAACCTTTTTGTCGTCGTTCTCGTCGTCTGACCGTGTCAAATGCGTCCTCGAGTTTCGGCTACTATTTCAAACTCGAAAAAGAAACATATCACCTGTTTTTTACATACTTTTTTAAACGGTATTATTTATGGCGGTGACGAGGTACTCGGATACAAAAGATGTTTACTCGGCGTCGAGCGTTTAAAAAAAACCGAAATATATTCAACGCGTTAATAAGAACGTGTCGGTTTTTTATTTTTTTTTTTTTTCATTTCCAGAGGCGCGCTCGGAATCAACAATAATTAAAATACAGGCCCGATTTTAAGTATGTATAATTTTGATACGATTTTTTATCCAAATGAGAATATTCAGATTGTCACGTTGATTTTAGTCTGTTCGTTTGTAGAATACTAATATTTAATCACTAGCTACCGTTAATGAATAGGACTGAGTTACAATCTAAATAATACATTTCGATGCGTTTGATTATGGATTCGGCTAAAACAGCTTTTTTTTTTTTCTTCGGCGTAAACAAAATAACCTTTTCTCAGTTGAATTATTTACAAAATAACTATTGATTTAAGTTTATAAAAAAAAGTTGAAAAACATGGTAAGCTCGAGCTCACCAGGCCTACCCGCTGGGCACGCCACTGATTATGCCGGTGGTTTTTTTGATTCAACCGAATTTTAAATGTATAAAAAAAGTCAAGCGCTCACAATAGTCTATACGGTTGGCTCGTCCGCTGGTGTAATGAAAACAATATCGAAAAATAAAATAAATACCTCAATATAATAATAAACAATATAGCCCACAGGGGCACGATAATAATATTATAAAATAATAATAAAAATCAATTTACTTGTTGGCACGCCGATAATAATATTTCAATATAATAAATAATTATGCGTGTTGGTCAATTATAATTTTATTATAAATTGAATAAATATTAATAATCATAGCGCATTGTAAATATAATAATAATCAAACAATTTCAATCAAAAAAAAATAATATATAAATGTCGAACAATGGTTAAATCACAATCATAAAATCTAATAATTATTCAAAAGGAAATTAATTATAATATTATACTAATAATATAATAATAATAATACGCAATCCGCCAGGCCGATACTGTTATGATATAATTATTTTATTTGTATTAAATTTTAGCTGAATGATGACAGTGGAAAAACGTCAGTGTCAACTGATCCGCGAGGTCGAGACGGTTCACTTTATTGGCCGACGACAACGACGGACGACTAAAGTTTCAGTGTCACCACGTTTAGACAAGAGTATAATGTACCCAAACCAGAAAATACTAATTAATTCAAAGAAACAACGATTGGTGTTGGCCGTACATATTGAGTAGGTAATAAAAGATTCTTTGTTGTCGATCGAATCTCACCATCTAGATTTTCTTAAACGATGTTTTTTATAATTTTATTTTGAAATTAAAATATTTTTTTTTATTTGGCAGCTGTGAAAAGGGGGACGAAACCTCATTGAATCAAGCCTCGGTGTATATAATTTCAGCACTCTCCCAAGTCTCAGGCTGGACGCGCGCCCGTGGCGGGATGGCCGGCAATCGTGTGCGCGGAGACGATATAATATTATCATTACTCCGATACCGCGACCGCGGTAACACCGTGACGTCGCGCGGAAACGGTAACACGATTCGTTGTAAGACGGCGAGAACATATTATACGCAATTCGAAACGTTTCTCGGCACGAACAATGGAATCGTAATAGTTTAAATGGTAAAACACATTTTTGTGAATCGATCGAGTCGAAACGAACACTTATGTTTTACGTAAATCGGCGTGACACGGGGGTCAGTCGGCGGGACACGGGGCACGCGTGACTGGTGTTGGCGAATAATTATTGTTCTCTTAAACCTCAAATCAATGTTCCGTCGAACTTGGAAGACGATTCTGTGCGAAGGAGAGTGGACGGATCGGCCTTCGCTCGCGTTTCTAATTTTTTCTACAAAGACGGTTGTTACACTATAGTTTGTAGATTTACAATTTCCTCGGGCGAGGTACAACACGTACGACGTTACCATAATGTCACATTTATTTAGTAAAACAATAGTAATTGTCGTCACTTTCGTCGGTTTTTCTCGATTTCAAGTGTTGGGAATTTCGAAAAATCACCTCTCGAACCAGATGGATAAAATTCGTTTTATCGGAAAATGTATTTACACGTCGTGAACACATTGCACTTACGTACATTACCGTAAGACCACTAGCTCCCGAGAAGTTGAACTCCGCTCGGAGTCTGAAACTTTGTTTCACCCTTAATCTCTCGACAAATTGAATTAGCGGTTCTTTTTTCTTTTTTTCTTTTTTTAACCGCGTCTTCAAATCGAAGACTACTTCACACGCGTGTAAACGTAAGCGCCCGAACGAGATTAAGTAATGCGTATCGATGAAAACGCCGTCACAGGTTTGCCCACAAACTGCAGTGTTTCAGTGTTTGTAATTAGCGTCAGTCTCGACTGAAAGTTGTAAAACGACGTTGCCGCGAGATCGTTCGTTTGTCGGTTTGTCGCGCGCGCCGTCGAGTAAATTTGTAATTTCAGCGAAGAACCGGATATCATTATAATATGTCCTCGGCGTTTCGGTATCGTGTTTAGACATTTAGTTATTGTCTGTAATACGAGCACGCGACTTTGAAGAGTATTCATATTTCGCCGAGTGAAGTTTGCCACGCAGTCGCTTACCTAATAATACGGTTTGATCGCGAGTTCCATTTGACGGTGTTTAACACGTGAGATAATCACCGGCTGCGGCAAACAACAATCGTCGACACCTTTTCGCCGCGCCGCCGGACGACGACGACGTGTCCCGCAAGTTATTCTCAGTCCGCCGACGTACTGTGTTCGACGAAGACTTTTTTCGTCAAATTTAAAAATCTCTTTTACCCGCTCTCTTATAGTAATTTATTTCAAATTTAATCGACCGATTACCGTGTTTTTACGTCACGACGAATTTTTCCTCTGCGAGCACTGTTCCCCGTTGAATTGAACGCGATTTTACACGATTTTCGATTATATTTTTAATATACCAACCGACCGGAAACATTGGGCCAAAAACGAATCGAACGAAACTCCTCTATCAACTCGTACAACACCGTCGTTAACAGTCATAGTATTATTATGAAAACACAAAACAACATGAAGGCGAAAATGTCGTGAAAAAATCCTGTTTGCCTGTCGTCGAACCGGACGTTTCGCTCGGCTTACGTCATTGATCACATTTACAGGTATTCTTAATGCCGGCCGTCGACGACGATACTCATCGTCATTGTTCGTTCTCGGTTCGTTCGCACTCGCTTCTCGTCCGCCCACTATAAATAATATCACAATAAACGATAACGTTTCCGATCGATCGGCGCGTCATAGGCCCTACCGCGGCGGCACGATCGATTTCCATTCGGTTACGTACGCAACGATAACATCGCGAGCGCGCGTTTCGTAAGTCTCGACGCCCCATTGTTGTAATAACTTATTCCTCTCGGTTTCGGGTCAGATTTGGCGTTTCTGTCTCTCTACGGACGAGCGTCTCGCATATTATTATCACACGCTCGTGTCGGGCCATCAGACGCGGAATCGTTTCAAACGGACCGCGGCGGCGCTGTTGCGTCGACAAACCGCACGGTTCCTCTCTCGCGGACTAGAGCACGAACAGACGTATAATAATATTATTATTATAATAATCTCGGTCCGCGGAGACGAGCGGTCTATACCCGCGGCGGCGGAGGAGTGTTATACAACGGTTGAATATTTTTCACGACGAATAATCAATCGGCGGAATCGTTACGTAAATTTATAATACATTTTCCGTTCCGGCGAAACGATCGTAATAATATATATATATATATTGGCCCGAGTTATAAATCAAATTTGAAATTTGAAATCTTATCGAATACTCACTTTCCAAATGGAAATCTAAATCTAACAACTCGATTTCATCGTAAGACATCGTAAGACGAGAGAAAAAAATTCATAACACTCGTTGGAAAAATATATTATACGACCAGTTGGACGAGCACACGGACCAGGTGAATGGGCGATAATAGGTGAGGTTCGGTCGAACCTAATGCGCGGAAAGAACATAATCGACGGCGGACGCGTCACGCGACGACGACGTCGCGACAGTATTCGTTCGTACCCGTAAACACGACGGGAAATCGTCCGTCGACGTGTTTGTGCGTTCCGAGAGTCGACGAGATTAAATTATTTTCACACAGATAAACATATATTTATATAACTCGGCTATTGATACACGCGAATCACATAAAATCTACACTAAAAACATACAACATTTTATGTGCACTAAATATGTATTATTATTATTTGTCGCTGTTAGATAACTCGTTGGTTGCATTGAAATTCATAAACACGTAGAAGAACGCCGTGACACGAATATTACATAATAACAGAATAAATATCAAAATAATTAGTGTTGGGCGTGTGAGTTTTTATCGTATTAAAATTATTTTCGATCGCAATCGCGAGAAAACAATAATCGTTCGAGTAGTCGAATGTATTCAATTTGTGTTTTGCACGACTTACCTTCTTCGTATTGATATGTCATGTACATAACATTTTATGCATTATATACATTTTATCTAATGATTTAAAATCGAATTATTATCAACGAAAGATCAATTGGCGCAAACGTTTGGTTTCGGAGATTCGGCCTTTTATGATTTTTCGACACCGTTTTTGTAAAGCGTGTTTTTTCTTTTTCCTGTAGAAAGTCGCATACCGATGTGACTATAATACGTCGCGTTATGATAAGTCAATATAGTCACGAAAATTCGACGGGAAAAAAATCTATTTAACGCCAAGGACGTGTCGTTTTTTTTTTCTTCGTGCTTTTCTTCTTCTTTTACTCGTTTTCAATCAAACGAACTATTTAAAATAGGTATTTTTAAGTATTTGAAAAATATCTTTTTCACGATAAGAAATAGGTCCAGGACTTGCCCACATTCCGTATAATAATTGTCCCTAGTAATTGCTTGAAAGTTAAAATCGTTATGAATTTTTAGAGAAAGAGTTCTCTGATGTAATAATAATCGTATAGTTCTATTATTTGACATAGATTTTAATAATTAACACGAAAACTTATCCATAATAATAACGTATTGTGTATTCGGTGTGGGCAGCTGTCGTACAGCGCACTTATAAATTTATCATATTCGTACGCTAAAGCTTCACAAGCATCGTTAGTTCAAAAGGAATATATTTTTTTTAATAATTATATTTATTTACTAATATACGAGCTATCGAATCGCTTTAAAAATACTTCAAAGGATAAATACAAATCCTTTTGTGTGGGTTAATTATCTAGTATATAAATACGAGTATGATAGTGTGAACGATTTACTTTTATGTCATGGCCAGCGAAAATCGTAAAAAAATCGTTAGAAAGTCTACAATAATTATTGTATAATTATCGTAATATAATATAATAATTATTGTACGTCATCTTTGTTCGAATCGACGACGTGGCGCTTATTTTTTACAAATATTTTACCAAAACAAAACATAAAGCGTCGTTGTGTTTTACGAATTCTATATTGTTTCTAAACTAGCTCTGAATATTTTTGCCCTAAAGTAGCGTCGCGTGCCCTATTTTGCCGGGAAACGACAGTTGTTTTCTGTGCCGCGTGGGCATAGTTACAATAATATTATAGCGCCTACCCGTAGAAGTCGTGTATTTGTTCCGTTCCTATAAACGTCTCGTCTTGTTTGTTCTATTGGAAATTTCATAAATACAATACGTAATGATTACGTAATGCAACACGCACCATTGTGCTAAAGAGAGCCATCCGCAATGTTTTCATTTTATTTTTATTTTTCAATTTTATCCTATATAATTCTTGTTTAGAAATCGTTTTAAAACGGTTATTTTTCAAGTAAAACACATAAATCGGGGCGAGCGTAAAATTCACGAACCGAAATCGTGTAGTCGTGTAGAACCCATAAAATAATACAACACATATATTATTTATCTAATTTGCGAGCGTATACAGTGTTGAACAATATATACGTATATACCATCTTATCTCATGGGCAACGGCAATAAATCAGACGAGTACACATCGCGAACGCAAACAATAATTCAACAGAGAGATTTCACATTTTTCGTTAGTTTCGATATTCGTTTGGAAACGAGTCCGCTCGGTTTTTGGCGTTTGAAACACCTTTGTTTGAACGTTCGCGCGTAACAAACATAACTGGCAGAAGGGGGAGTTCGATCAGTCCTCTCGAACGAAACGCATGTGACGAAACATCGAGCGTGAAAAATCTCACGATTTTAGGGGAAAAAAAAAACGAAAATCGGGCGTGATATTTTCTCCGACACCGCGCTGCTGCGGCCACTCGACACCGGTCGACGACTCGTGGGCGGCCGAAAGAGTAAACACCGTCGTCGACTCGAAAACACCCACGATAACGTAAACGTTAATTTTTTTTTAATTATTTCGTGATCGATATTTGGCACAAGCCGCCGCCGCCGCGACATTTCACAATACTTCCGCCGCCGCCGCCGCCGCGCAGCGACCAACCGTTTCAGTTCGTGCGATAGTTTCGAGTCTATCAGCTGCCGTCTGCGACGTATTTTCCAGATCATTAGGTAAGTGTTTGTTCGCTAAACTATTTCGGAAATGTTTTCCTACATCTGTCTTACTTTTTCAAAGTTATAGTTCACTAACGCTAATACAATATACACTTATATATTACCGCACATATATTTATATCGGAACACTTTAGCGACTTTGCTCGAGAACAGTTTTTTTTTTTATTATTTATAAATCGAAACGTTCATATTATTATCCACTGTATGGCGCGAAGACATGGTGTGCCGATAAACGCGTCGACTCGTCTACAGAGTGATTCGAATGGTATTCTTGCGTACGGCGAAGAGTTCAAGCATAACAAGTATTTTCCGGACGAGTTTTCCAAACGGTCTTTCCGTAAAAACCTCATTCGGACTATTAAGAACGTTGGGGGAAAAAAACCAACTCGGTCCAGTCAGTCCCTCGAGTGATGCGGTTCTCGGCGAGCAGAGTTTAGTTTTTATTTCATAGATACGACGAAGCACACTTTGGCTTAAAACAAAATGCGTTTGCGATCACACAGAGAACGACTTTGGCGAGCAGCGAAATATCCTTGAATGTCGGCTCTCTCTCTCTCTCTCAAAAATGATCTGCATGATATCGATGAGACAATAATTATCGTCCTGAAGTGAATACGATTACAACACAACGAGTTGTACGAAATTTTTCTCAAAACACGACTAAATCAAAAACCGTATCTTTCCGTCGATCACGGATTTCGAACGAACGTCTCTACAAACGACGGCCGATAATGACGTCCGTGTAGAAATCTCATTTACCAGATAAATATACCGCGGACCGACGACGTGTGAAAACGTGGTGGAACGCAACGAGGGGATATTGCAGGACGAACTGGTTTCCGACTAATAATAATAGTAAAGAGCCACAAAATAGATTAAACCATAAAACGTAATCAATTCTACGGCGTGTATATAGGCTCAGTCGACCTATATTGTGCAGCATTGATTTTGGAAATCTGTTTTTTTCTTCGATCAATTAAACGCGACTAAGTCTGTGATCAATCATTTTTTTTTTTTCATTTTTTCTAATAAACCGAATTTATCGGTTAGGCATCCGAGACAACGGCGGCGGCTGCGGGATCACTGAAATATCGTACCGCGCGAGTGTTACGAAGTAATAGTTTTAAACTTTCGGAGCACAATAATTATTATAGTGCTCGTAATTAAATTGTACACTTTACTGCGGACCGTTTGAAAATGCGTTTTAAAATGTCCGATTTGTTTACTCTCGACGCGAGTGTTTTTGACAATCTCCAATTCGATACTGCTCTTTCTGTTATTTATCGGCTTGTATTATTTCGTATACAATGCGTAACATTGTCTTTACGTTTTCGTATCATTTTCCCAATTATCTCTCTGTCGGCTATTTCTGGGGAGGGGGGACGAATAACGAAAACCGCGTATTTGTGCGTGTAATTCGCTAGTTACGTTCGTAAATTCAGAATGAAAATCAGTATAGGCGACCTCGTGCGTTGTATTCCGTCGATATTCGTACAATAATAGCCTACAAAACGCTCACGGAGACCTAATATGCGGGGGGGGGGGCACTTTCGTCCGAGAGATATCATAATGTACTCGTATTAGTTCTTCGTCGTCGACCACGACGCGCAACACGCACGGCACATCGAAACAAAGAGTACGCGTGTACATCGCCGTGTGTGTCGGCGAATCATTCTGCGCAGTACCTACGGATTTCACTTTTACGTCTCTCATTGTAATCGTAACGATTACGTCGTCGTCGTCGTCGTTTTGTTATTTTCAACGCGACCTTGTGCGCGTCTCAGTTTTTCTCCATAAACGTCGCTCGGGGAAACGAATATTCGTCTCGTCCACGTTATAGAACACAATCTCGTTTCGCGCGAACGTTTATAATACCCGTTATATTTACCCGCGCGGTATACCTGCGCGTTCGCTCGGGCGACAACAAAGCAAACAAACGACCCGCCCGGCCGACGACGCGCTAATCACCGTACAATTTCGGATAAGACTCATCCGACGGTCGAGTTTACGCTCGGAAAATGTTGCCGAACCTCGAGGAGACCTTCTGCAGCGCCGAACCCGCGTTTTTAAGTAAAAGCATCCGTCGTCCTGCAACCTGCAGCGCGTCGACAATCGGCTCACAATAGCCCCGCCGCGGTGGCGCGTACTCTACAGGCCTCGCTGACCACGTTTGTCTCTACCGCAGGGCGACCGTTTTTTTTTTTTTTGGAAAATAAAAACTAATAATAATTCGTAAGTCGACTCTAAGGGCGGAAAAAAAACCTTTGTTTTCGTTTCGTAATCACGTTACACGTTTATACGTTAAAATTTAATTTTCTATTAGTTTGATGTTTTTTTTTTCTTAAACTCGATTCGTCGGTGGATTTTTTGAGTTTTTTAGATCACGGTTCGTGTGATAGGCGTTGTGTACACTGCGAGCCGAACGATATACATACACTCCGCGCGCAAAACACGACTATTATAAAAATAATGACGTCGCGTCGTCGAGTATTCCGAAAACAAAAAAACGACGCAAGGAGTTATGTGTAGGCAATTCCGTATCGTTTGGTCATTATACGTGGCGTTTTTGCAGCGGGACGTAATGTTTGCCATGTTATTAGCGTGCGCGCAGACACGACGTGTGAAAGGCGCAAAATCACGAGCCACCGTGCCGACGTATACGCGTTCGGCTACCGTTCGGCGCGTGACCGAGCCGCGTGGTACTCGACGAATGGTAATTATTCGTTACTAATGCGGTGCGCGAGGGTTCCGAAAGCGCCTTTTGATTTCGCATATTTCGATTTCATAGCGATTAATCGAAACACATCGCGGGGTAGGAGTCACACGTGCGGCGGAAATAACCCGCTTGTACATTGTTCCCCGCAATCCCATTGTAACGTCGAGTCGGAGAAAAGTTCCGCTTCCGACGAAAACGAACGGTTCGCGGAGACTTCGCGTGTGTGGCGCCACCGCGTTTGCGAGGTTGTTCTAAATTTTCGAACCGAGAGGGGGCCGACTCGGAGTCGTGGCTTTTACACTTCACTTTATATTGTTTTATTGCCGCACTAAAAATAATATATACGTATTCGTGAACCTACGGACGCAAAGTTTATTCTTTGTATTCCGAAGGGGTGATTAAAATATGCGACTTTCTAGAAGGCATAAAAACAGCGCCGGAAACAATGGCTTTTATACTTGTGGATTTTTTGAAAAATATTACAGCTCGATAGTTATTGAAGTTTTCCGACTGTAAAATAATAAGAAAAAAACTTAAAAAGAAAAAAGTTACCATATAGTTTTAAGAGCCTAATTAATTAAATTGGAAAAAAAAAAAGAAGAAAAAATCATAACTACAACAACGGAGGACTAAATATTAAAGAAAAAAATCAACGACATTTCCGAAGAATAGAAAGATTTTTTTTTGTCGAGATAATTTTACGTGCCGAAAATCACACGATAAAAAATTCACGGAGACGGTTTTCCATAGTTAATACAGTCTTTACCTAATATGATATATAATAATAATAATAATATACTCGTATTATGAGTGAGTAAGTAAAGCGATAAAGAGTCGACCGTTTATACGAGCGAAAGAAAAATAACAGTCGTTGCGCGTAACGTGTAAATAATGTTATCTGGAAGTATCAAGACGAAGGAAATAAGTTATGAGCGGCGCGAGCGGGAGGGAGCAAGAAATGAGGGATGAGGAGATCAATCTATGCCAAGGATAGGGAAGGTCGTTTTAATTGCCGAGCACGCAGTCAAGTTCCAAAACGGATGCGCGCGGAAACCCGCAGCCACATACTCTCACTGTATAATGTACACGTGTTGATATCTCCGGGACGTTCGGCAATGAAGTCGGCGTTCACGTTGCCCGCGGACCGGGGGAGATAATGAAAACAAGACCTTTTCCCCCTCCCCCGGATTAAACGAACCGAGCGTGTTGTTCGGGGAAAAAAAGATAGGGGAGACGTATGACGTTGGAAAGGATTGGAGTTCGAGAAAAGCGCGAACGGGGCTCTGGAAGTCGGATACGACTAGAAAATTACTAATGCAAAGCGAGTGGATGAACGGAACGGCATAAATTACAGTACGACACATTATGTGCAGTAAAAGAAGACGAATGAGGGAACGAGAGTTATCTGAAAACGAAAAGTTCAGATCGAGAATGACAAATGAGAAACCGGCAGCAGAGTCGAAGCAGAACCGCCGGCGAGAATAAGACGTGCGACGACGCGGGCAAATAATAATACGGAGTTACTCGTATGCGTTTTTTTTTTCTTCAAACGAGTCGATTATATTGTTGAGATACCATAGGGTGGCTTATTGATTATTTCGGCTGTTTTATTCGATCGATTCTAGTCCGACCATCGAGACGTTTTCCGGTTCGATTGCGTAGTCGAACACGATAATAATAATAATAATATAATTACGTCGTTTATTTTTATTTTTTTGAGTCTGTTAGATCGTGTTTAAACACGCTACGACGAAAAACTAAACAATCGCGTAATAAATAAATGTCTATATTCAGTATATTCAATACGATACTGAGCTAACCACTCGTTCGGAATGATTTTCGCGGGCAGGACAATGCGACGACAATAATTTTTATAAACGTTTGGATTTCGGTTTTCGCGATGAAATAGTGCGGATGTATTGTTTTGGCAATGACTAATGACGTTCATATATTAACTTTGGCAGTTTGCTCGTATTGTTCGGCTATTATTTGAATAAAGTAATGTATGTGTAATAATAATAGATAATTTAAGGCCGCGTCTTTGTTCATATTTCATTATTAAGGTTCGCGTTTAGTGGCGGCGAATTTTTAGCGCTTACTGACTATCACGTGCGGAATTTATTTATTCGTTTTTATCGAACGTCAATGTAACCGACGCAACGCCTGCACATATCATTATTGCGGTCGATCGAGGCGAGGGTTGATCGAAGCTATTTTATGATTGATCACATCGATCGTCTCCGAGAAATACACCGAGATCAGAACGACCGGTCGGCTTCGACATCACGGCGATACCGTAATAGTCGACGATTCAATTCGTTCGGAATATTCAACTGTCAATAATACACCTAATCAGAGACGACCCCGGTACGCGGATCGACTGGGACATTTGTTCCGGGCGCCACGAGCACGATGCAAGCCCGTGATTATGAGAAATGTTACGCGATAAAAATGTCAGAAACATCCCGGTGCGCAATAAAAATAAATAAAAATTGTTTACAAATCATTAATCATTTGTAATCCGAGGCATTCGTGTACAACGGGCGATCTACTGTATTTTTTGTTATGCGTAGCAGGTGACGAGCCGTTTATTTATTATAATATTCCATAGGCGAAGTCGGCGATCTATAATTTGATAACTATTTTTTTCGTGAGACGGACGGACGAGAGTTAAAAAAGAGTAAGTAAAACAGGAGTGGGATGAGATACAGACGACGACGGGTGATTTTTTTTTTAAATTTGAGACCAATCGCTCTCGATAAAACGATTCCGAGTGAAAAAGGTTCGTTTTTATTTCCAAAGACAGTCGACATTAGTATAAGAAGTAAATTTCTTTGCATAAAGTAAGTTGAACTAATTTTTGGAAAAAAAAATATATGTATGTAAAGATAATTATGTAAATGACATTGTTTTCTTTTTAACCATTAGTACGTTACCACGACAGAATATTCAGTTATCGTCGTCGACGTAGTCAAAAAACGGTATGTCGTTATTTTTAGTTTATCGTCAGTTTTTTGCCTATAGTTTTAAAATTATTGTGAAATTCGAAAAACGACATTTCAAAAGTACCTAATAAATTTAATTTTCTACCAGAAACCGATACTTGAGTTGAAAATCGGATCATTTTTTTTTCAGGTACTTATCACGTACACAGATACAGAAAAAAAAAACCACAAACAAATATGTCACGGTAAAACCAATATAGTTAGGTATCCGGTACAATCAAGATATTACATAACCTCGTTAGTCATCCCATACGAATATTGTATATAAAATGCAACGATTATGTAATCATGAAAATAACGACGACGGTGTTATTGTTATTTAATCATGTAATAATAGGCGTCTGCGTAAAATCGGAACGAGCGAAAGAAGACGACGACCGGGCCAATGAGAGCCGAGCTGCGCGCGCAGGACCCATCCGATTACATGCTCGAGCGACGCGCCGAAGAAGAGAGCAGCTCGTGCCGACGACCAGTCTAGTGTCGACAGCCGATCTCGTCCGTACTAAATATTTCAGTTATTATTTTTCACCGCGACAATCGATAATAATATTACGTCGTCGCGGTCGTCGTCGTCGTCGTCGTCATCAATAGTGTTAATATTCATTTCGTCGTGACTTGACGGTTTTTTTTTTCTTCAAATTTAATCGTTTTTATCGAGTGTTTTTTTTTGTCCGTTGTGTTTTATTTCACGAGCCAACAATACTGCGAAGACTTCACTACGGACACCGGACCTCGGCAGTAGGAATCCGTAAGTAGTACCATTGATTATTTTATAAACATAAATTTAATACGATTTACGAGCACGATAAGCTCGAGCGTTTACCTCCTCCCCCTGGCTTCGCCCCACGTTATCGATTTTCGACGTCGTCGATAACAATCAGGCCGAATCGGTAATTCTCGTAGATCGCTGCCGACGCGCGGCGGCGATCGAGCGGGCAGCGTTTAATAGTTATAATAGCGGCGGCAGACGATCGTAACGCGCCGTCACGCGAGCCCGCGGGGCTCCCGGAGGAGGCGTTGAATAATTCAACGCGATCCTCGCACGCCAGTTCATATACACACACGCGCGCGCGCGGTGCATAATAACGTATACGAAATACGATATCGCGGACGGACGGACAAACGGGTCGGCAGGGCGCGCGCATGGGCGAGGCTATGAATTTTCCATTTGTAACGCCGCCGTTTCTTCTCGACTCGTCGTCGTCGTCGGAGTTATTCGTCGGGGGGCTTAAATATATATACATGTGTGTTTGCGAGCGATTGCCGTTTCCGAAATGCCCTCATCAATTAAACGCCGTACTGAATGTTTAACGTGCGCCGGTGGGGGGGTGATGCCGGGCTGGCGGCTCGTGCTCGCGTGTTGTTTCGAAAAGGGTATGTTTATATATAATATAACGTATATTATTATGTGTATTATAATTCTCGCGTATAAAAACCGACGAGTCCGGGTTCGAATCGTTTCTTATCTCGCGCGTTTATACGACCCCGAGTGCTCGAGACTGGCGACAAAATTATAGCGCGCGATATTTTATTGCGATATTTAGCGTGACGGGCCGACGGCCGCCGCGCCGGTCGACCGTGGAAAAAACAAAACACAGGTACTGTGCGTTGCAGCTCGTGTATTCCTTTTCCCTTTGGGTTCTCGGAACTTTCGACCGTGTGCGATAATAATACTTATTTTTTCTTATTATTATACTTTGTGTCGCGAAACGCGCGTCGATCGTCGACTGCGAAAAACGTCGGCGCCGCGCCGTCGTCGGTCGTTTTTTACCTATCGCGTCTGGTGCTAGTACGTCGTTCATTTTATTAAATAAAACTAGCGTAAAAGTTTTTACCAACAAAGTAACAACCCAACTAAACGAATTGTAAAGTAAATACGATTAAATGTTTGGATATTTGGTTTGCGCTAATAAGTAGCTACCGTTTTCGGAGCCACGATTTTTGCCCGAATCGATTTCACCTCGTCTTTAATTCGACGACGACCGCCGTTTCGTTTCGTTTGTTTTTTTGGATTTTGAACGCGCCCGCGTCTATTTCATCATTGCCGACGACGATAAACTCAGTGTTTGCGATTATCATTTCCTATTTATTTTCATATCGCTTCATTAAGTCGTACTCTCGATTGTGGAATTAAAAAATTACGAAAATTTGGGCTATCGATGAGACGATAAAAACTTTTATCGGCCATTATTTACTCCGAAAATTCAACTGGGGCACCGCCTCTCTCCGCCTCACCCGAACGCCGGTTATTATAAATATATTTTTAACAACACTCTTTCGTTCAGAATGGTTTTTTAAACGCAACGCGGTACATTGATTTAAAATTTATAACAACGATTCGAGAATAGCTATCGCGCCCGTCGTCTCGTCCTTGTTTTTCATTCGCGTGGTTCGAAAATTAAAAACTACGGAAATTTGATTATTACGTTTTTTCTTTCGTTCACCTGTCCACCCGCGATACGGAAATTTTTGTTTCGCCATTTTAATGGAAAAAACTGCGAAATTATAATGCTTAAGGGCTCTTTTGGGATGTCACAATTCCCCGCGTAAAAATATATATCGCACGATAGTCGCGCCTCGACGCGCTTATATAGAGTTTAGTCAGATAAGCTCCTATGTAAAAATTATGGTTTTTCTTTCTCTATTTCATACACACAATAATATCCACATGGGATCCACCAATTTTTATTTAGTCGCCGAGTTTTTATTTTAACTGCATATTATATATTATTATCATACAGTCGTGGTAATACTACTCGGAAGAAAAAAAAAATAAAAAATAAAAACCGGTCAAATTAATTGTGGTCGTGAATCATTTGCGTGTTTTAATAATTAGAAATTACGAATTTCCGACGTTTCTAAATTAAACTCTATCGTTTATTTTTTTTTATTTTCACAAAGTCGTTTTTCAATACTTATTTTGACTGACGGAAGCTCTTTTTAACGAGCCACCTACTGAATCATCATTATTATTACTACAAACAATACATTGGTATTATATACTCGTATTATATTTCGCCAGTAGGTTTGATTTGAAGTCGGAATGTTAAAAAAAATTTAATGATCGTAGACGTCGTTGTTTTAAGTTAAATATTATTTTGAACGCAATATTATCTTCGGGCCGTTTTCGTTGTACAATAACACTTTATTTACAGACTAATCGATAATAAGTACGATTTTCGATTTCGACGTTTCTTGCGGTTTTATCGGTATAAAACGTGTTTTGTTCACTATAATAATATGGATTATACCTTCTACACAACCGATCGGTGAATTGTTCATTTCAGATCCGTAAATTGAATAATTTTTTTTTACAGTCTGTCGCGGTCGGCCATTCGATGCGCGTAACATTTACCGTTTAATGTGTGCCCCTTATTAAATTAAAGGCGTTTTCGTCAAAGTTATTCCAATCGAATATCAGAGCGCGGTGAGGATTAGTAAATAGTATCTAAAACGATTAATCCGTAGCCAATAATAACTAAACGATTATGCAACGATTTGAACGTCTCGTCAATAGTATTGTGGTGTAAGTTTCTTAGTGATATTGAATAGGTAATTTGACGAAACAATAATATCGATTAGAAATACAGGGACACGGCAATATTTTAGAAACATTTCGAGTCGTTTAAACAGCGAGTTAGTATTGAAACGAGCGAAAATATGTTTGAAATTAGCGTTTAGTTAACTTTACTCACTTGATATTATCGCGTTCTCCGTTTTCTAAAATCCGAACTAGCTGTTTAAGGTAAACACTATTTTTTATACACGTCCCACTTTCATTCGTTAGTTTCACTCCACACAGTTCGGTTACACGTCTGTTGCATAAATCAAGTCGTCGGTCGCTCGTGTCATCGCAGGGTTAAGAATTTACATCGCCGTATGTTTGTACAATTTATGCACAGTTGCAGTTAATGGGTTCAACGAGACGGTATTTTCCGGTCAAATATTCCCATAGTCGGAGTGAGCAGCCGTATTCTCGTTCGATCTGTCGAACGCTCTCCGAGTACTCTGTTCGGCGATGGATTGGCCCGTAGAGGAAAAGGGACTCTGTTCGGAAGGCTCTCCGTTTACGTCGGTGGCCTTCTCGGTATCGCTCGTTTTGTTTGTATTGTACGTAGTATAATATTATTATAACGAAATAATTTCGCCGTTTGGATAATAATATAATCAAAATTATTATCGTCGTTGTTATAATGATGTTGTTTTTCGACGACACGAGTAACGTGTAATAATACCTCGAGTCCACAATTCGCTTGAATATACTACACGTAATAATAATTAAATATATTTAAATAACGGTCGTTATATTATATTGTCGATTCTCCGGAGGCCCGGCGGCGCTTTCCGATCGACAATACGCGAACGGAAATTATTGGACACTTTCGATTTAAATTTATCAAAACAAGCTACGGTATCGTTTCTGCAGGCGACTGCACACAGTGCACTCGGTCGACTGCAAATTATTTTGTCGCAGTTTACTGCACGAGGCAACCGATTGCCACACGAAAACAATGGGCCATACCGCGCCGCGGCGGTAGCTGTGGCGCAGTCATTGCACTCGAGCGAGCCGTGAACGTGTGTTTTTTTTTCTTCAAAATTTAATTATGTAAAACATATTATTATTTAAATAATGAGTACCACCTTGTCGCACGAGCGTTTAGAATGTCTCGTGCTCGCGAGTATTACGAAGAAAGGGTTGTTGAACGTATAATCGACCCCGGTGAAACAATTGCAAGAGTAAAGTGTTGAAAATGTATTTTTTTATTAAAATAAGAAAACAAAAAAAAAAAATGTTGACGAATTGAATTATCGTAATAATTTTTTAATAATACTAATCTGGTTTCGAAAATTTTCGGGTCGAAGTGAACGCGAGCTATTTTTTCAATTCAGAGGAGGCCCTTTTGAAATATTTCCCTCCGAGTGACAAAAAACGACCATCAGTCCGCGTCCGACTAGATTTGTCGGTAATCTGTTGAAATATTTATTCTTTTCAAATAACTAAAACATCGAGTTGTAGAATATAATATACAGTCGACTCCGCTTTATTGGGACACATCGGTTGCATGTTATTTATCCCAATAAAGCGGTTGTCCCAATAATCCGAAATGAAAAAAAAAAACATACAAATTTATTGCAAAACTGATTTTTTATGTTTTTATTATTACAAATACATATTAGTTTAACAATAACACAATTATAGAAATTTTTTAATTATACAAAAAGAAAAACATAGTATTATAACCTAAATATAACTAAATGGTCATAGCATTGCACATTTGAATCCAGATGTTCAAATTCTACGTTGTTCAGTACTCTTACAATATCATATTCTTCGGAATTTGGTTCTAATTGTTGATCGATGGTATGATTTTCTTACTGATCTATTAATATACTCGATAAAAATGTCCCAATTATCCGGATTCGTGGCCCAGATAAGCGTTGAACGTTTACCCTACAAGTGTACATTTGTTTTCGTAATTAAAGAATTGTCCCTATTAAGCGGTGTTGTCCTTATTAACCGGTGTCTCTATTAAGCGGATTCGACTGTAGTAAAGTCGAATTTGAAAACGTACTTTGAAATATACGTACGAAATCTCTGATTTTTATGCATTCTCGGTTATAATATCACAGTTTACTTTTATCTAATTACATCGTACAATACACACAAACGTGCACACAGTGTACGTCCAGTACACATTTTACCTCGGTCGAACGAATCGATAATATTTGTTTGATAAACATACACGCGTATAATAGAGTGACGGGTACGAATCATATTTTTGTCTGCAGTTTATTACGGACACGATAATGATATTATGTTTCCAACAAGTTGTAAATTAATAACGTAGCCCTCCGTCGTTTTGTATTAAATAATAAAATCCACGTTTTCCCGTAGGCTATGTAGTTTGAAAATAAAGTAAATTTATGTTGCGAACAATATTAACTTTGCGCATTAAATCACGAATTAACAAATGACGATACATTTTTCATGTTAGGAAACACTATTAAATAATTTATTCTTACAATTAACAGAGCTAATTGCATTCAGACGTGTACGTGTATAATACACGTATATGCGGCGGGTTGAAATTATGTTTTTATTTTTACCTCTAACGTTTTACACGGTATTTTATAAGCGTGTTATAGGTATAGGTCTCGGTAAAAAAAGAAAAAAAGTCGTTATTAAAAGAATTATTAATGTTATCAATTGGTTTCGTTTGAACAATAAATTAAAGAGGCCTTAAAAAATACATCGTATTTCTGATGAAAATTGAGTTACCGTACCAAATAATAATCGCGAAAAAAACCTTTTTCTCTACTCGATACAATTTAATTAATGGTTGTAACGTGCTACGTATATTCGTTCGGGGGAAAATAATAATAAAAAAAAAGACTCGACTGCGAGTAGTGTCTACAAACAATATAAAAGTAGATTGAATTGTTATGTTATTATTGTCGCTGCTGTAAAGTCGAAACGTACGTTTCTTTTGAATTTTATGTCTTTAAATTTCGCCGTCAGAGTTCAATACGTTAATACATTTTAGATTCTCGGTAAGAGTTGGGTTTACTTTTTTTGTAATATTTTTTTTTTTTAATCAAAAAAACTGTAAAATTTATCGCAATAAAAGTAGGTGACAATGAATTCGTGAACATGTGGAGAATTCGCTCGACCCGAAATTTAAGTTTATTTGAAAAGAGTTTAATTTTCATTAAAAATTATTATAAAACAAAACTAGACTATACGATTCTTATATGGCTACAAATATAAAACGCATAGAAATATGTGGCGCGTCTGTGAAAGGTTTTTACGAAATGTTTCCAATATTAAGTAGATTTTTTAAAAACGTATTATTTTATATAAAATAAACATATCCCCCGATCGATATACAAACAAATCATTTCGTTTCTCGTCTTGACGTCTGATTTAATTTGCGCGATACGATGATGCGAACGATAAACGCCGTCGTAGAGCGCTTTTCAAATATTTTAAAAAGCGTTTTCAGATTTTGTAAATTCTATCGATTCTACTTTATTGCGCACACGTACTCCGAGTGAGTTGGACTGTTACGTTCAATGTTGTTCTATACATTTGGGTACGTTCGATTTTCATAACGTCGAGATTTTTACGGAATGAATATTATGATATTTACGAGTACGTCGACGGAAACATTCGGGGCGTGTATTGAAAAGTGAATCTTATGGTATGGAAGGATTAATTTTCGAAGCCAATAGAAACGGCGGAGAGTGGTCTTCCGGTCCTGCTCGTGGCCGCGACGGGCGGCAAAACTAACATTTCCGCCCGTTTCTCGCTGCACCGCGCGACGAGTGCAACTGACCAACAAAGGTACGCCGGACACTATACCCCGTCCGCGGACAGACCGACGACGATGCGCTGATCTCTCGGCGGCGTACATTCTTTCTCATCACGATCGTTTTCGCGTTTCTCCGACGTGTTATTGTTTTATTATTTTTTTCCACGACGCGTTGGCGTTTTCTAGCCGCCCAGAGAACAATGACGTCGAATCGTCACGGCGAGAGTGTAAGTAATCGTAATCGCCCGTCTTAATACGATAAACATCATAATGATGAGTGACAAAACACGAGCGAAACTAGACATTTCCATCAATAGGTCAATCGTGCGGGTATCAAAAATATCAATATAATATTATATACATGGGTCACCGTTTTTTTTATTACGATCGTTTATTGTTTTCGAAAAACCGTAAGTGTACGGTCCGGACGTGTATCCTTGCAATCAACAATACGTACGCGCAAAATTATATATTAATCTCGTGATTTGTAGACGCACGTTCTGTTGTGTTTTTTTCAATTTCCGTTTCGTATCAAACCGATCGGTTCATGTTATTCATTTTGTCCAGCCAGCAGCACCAAAGCGATTACATCGAGGGGTGACCACTGTAAATATTTTATCATAATATTATATACATCCAAGTCGTCGTGTCTCAAAAAAACAAATCCAATTAAATATTACAAATTCGTACATTTTTTATTCACGATTTAATGTATTGGAATTAATGGCTTGGGCGAACTTATGAAAATCCACGTGAATTCTATAATATCGTTCTATACAACAGCCGATCGAAAAGGGTCTGAACGAAGACGGGTCGCCTCTTTTTCGCATGTTTTTTTCGTACGCCCGATATTCCGACGGCGTCGACTGACCACTAGTTTCGCCTATGGAAGCGTGCGGCGGCGTGACTTTGAATATACTTGCACGCGGGCGACAAAGCGTCGATGATAATTTATATTTATCGCACATGTTGTTATTATATGAATGTTTCGAGTGGGCAACGCGCGAACCGTCGAATTCGAAATACCGGAGAGAAAAAAAAAGTAAAAGTAAATGCGTTAATCAAAACGACGACGACGTCTAGCAGCAGCGCAGTGATGTAAAATAAGAGAAGAAAAAAACAAACAAACGTACGGTTTGCGTACGACGAGATCGTCGCGACACGCGCGTTCGTATTTAAGATTCAATTAAGGAGTGTTTCTACAACAACATTCATTGTTCGACGATCGCCAGTGACCTTCGCGTAACAGCGAAAATTACACACGAACGCGACACGGATTCGCACGCGCGCGCGCGCGCGAGCCCGCTAGTCGTAGCGGCAGTCCGACGGCGCGAGTTGTGTAACGCACGGGAGAGGTTTGATTTTCGTTTATTCTACCGCAGCGCTCGTTTTGGTCATTTTTTTCGCGTTGGAATCGACGCGGGACCGTGGAACGACGGACGGCCGGCTAGAAAAGTCAAAATCCGAACGATTGAATCAGGTACGAGCGCGTTTTTATCGATTATATTTACAAGAGGTACTCGATCGCGAAAACACGTCATCGTCGCGATTCACGCGCACACATATAGGCCGACGGTATTTCGACGGGCTTTACGCCCGTTTTTACAACACGTTCGCCGTGGAAGAGGATCGGGAAAACATCGCGAGATATCATCATACCCGTAACACGATATTATAATTGTTATTGCCGATCTCCGTCGTCGTGCCCGTCCGGTCGTCTGCCGCCGCCGGTGCGTGCTCGAATCGAGCGTGTCGTTGGCGTTTAAAGTATTGCGACTACAATAACAATTTCTGTTCGAGCGATAGTCACGCGCGGCGTCATCGTTTTGCGGCGGGGGTGGGGGGACCGCGCATCAAAACGCCATTCACGAAGTAGTCGCAACAGGACAGTATATTATCGTAAATCACGATTAAATTTGTAATCCTCCGGGCCGCCGTAATTATCTCGCATCTGCGATATAGAAACGGCAAAAAAAAATGGAAAAAATTGTACAAACACATTTTCCCTTTCGTTTCGTTTTTTTTTTCTTTCTTTCTTTCTGTCCGTGCGCCGCGATTAGAACGAGGGGGTCGGTAGTTTTAAAAATCGAATTAGTCTAAGTGGACTTTGCGCGAGCGCGCGCGCGCGCGCGCTCTCTCGTTTTTCTTTGTTTTTGTTTTATCAAAGTCCCCTAGCGAGGTTAATTGTATTTTTTTTTTTATGAAATTATTATTCGCGTTATAATACAATCACACGCGAAAAGTTTTATCGCATAATTCGTCGTAATTTATTCGTAAAACGAACGCGCGTCTTGAGAGAAAAAGAAACGTATGACGTGTTGTTTACATTGCGATATTATGTCTAATGAGTTATTCATTTATTTATTACACAACGGACCCTGCAAGTCCTTTTACAAACGCGTGTTATCATTGTATACATAAAAACAATTTTTTTCATACATTTACATATTATTATCGATAAAGATATTAAAAGTAATCGATTTACAAAAAAAATTAATATATAATGACAGGATAATATCATTTTTAAAAGAAAAAATCGAGAATGGCTAAATAAAATCAAAAATATTGGAATTACCGACAACCATTAAACGAGACTAACAGGACTATTAGACATATAATTTGTGTATTAGAAGTAGTGAGATAGAATCGATTGTTGTTTCTAGTGTTTTAGTAATTTATTTTAAAACGGATAAGCAGCTCGGGGGCAATCGATGTCAAAAGTAAATTATGAATTTCCTTTGATATTAATATCACTAATATCGCGCGCTTTTCTTGATAAGATAAATAACAACTAGTTTACGCAGTGGTGTAGTTACGGGGGGGGGGTAAGGTGTGTAAGGGGTTTCCACCTCCCCAGATATTTTTATTTTTAATGATATTTAATTATCATGTACCTAAATATTATAGTAAAATGATATTTTCATTATAAATATAAAATATACATAACAATATATTATATAAAAATTAAAATTAATAAAATAACTTATTTAAATTAACCTGTGATTATGAATTGACTCTTAAACAACCCCCTCAAAAAAAAATTCCATTTACGCCACTGAGTTTATGTGAACCATGAAGTGGTCTATGTAATATCTTAAACTTATTAGAAATAAAGCGTAAGCAATTGTTTTGAACCGATTCGATAATAGAATTTTGTTTCGATGGACCAAAAGACAATAATATTCCAGATTAGAGCGTGCCCGAATCATTAAAAGAACCGCAAATTCGTTTAATAAAGCCTAAGTTGCGCGTCGCTTTATTTTTTTATTATTTCGAGCTGAAAAATTTGATTTCGGTAATCGTCGCATAACACTCGAATGTCTACCGTTATTGATTTGATTTTTTCTACTTCGTTTCGTGTGCACAGTGTTTAATATAATATTAGTCTGATAGTTAAATCGCGTCCGAAAAACCGAACCCATTAAGTATAAATAACATCAAAAACAATATAAATGTGTATCGATCGGCGTCGGAGTGCTCGACGTCGTTACGACGAAAACGAAATAAAATTATGTCTACTATCGAATTTTAAGGCAATTATCGACGGAGCGCCAGAACGCGTTTTACAGTTAATAATGTTGAATTATACAATAATTAAGATTCGCCGAACGCTGTGACATGTCCATAATGAACTCACGTAAAATTAGGCGAGTTAGTTCGACGTATTATATTTCCGAGAACGATGGAATGTATATACGTGTGTAGGCGTGTTGGTCAACTCGTCTGATCGATAATTATTGTTTTCCCCCCGTCCGTCGAGAATATATTATAACAATATTGTTTATTTGAAATCTGTAAACGACAATGACGACTCGGTGGATTTCGAATCACGCACAAAACGAGACTGTTCAACAATATTGCACTTGAAAGTTTTTGAGAATAATTATATCGTCATTTGGCGTTTTGTCGTCGAGGCGCGTGACCGAGTTTGGCGCGCGAGTCGTTCGCGATACGTTCGGTTTCGATTCGGGTTGAGTAAAATAAATTCTGTCCAAAAGTAGTGTATCGAACGAGATCGATGAACAATAATAATCGTGTCTGCGAAAAGCGTTCCGTTCATTACGTTGTCGTTGTTACCTATATCTACGTAATAACGTCGTCGTCGTCGTCGTTCAATTGAACGAATAAACGAAAATCGAACGAAATCACTTACGGTCGTGCCAGCCAATGTGTAAACTGTACAATTAAACGCGTACAATTAAAAACGATCAGTGTAATTTATAAGTAGCCATAACATCACGACACAATTTATGATATAAAAAAAACTCGGGTTAATACACTCGAGATGATATCTTTTAAACGGTGCCCCATCAATTAATCGCGTCGAATTTATGGCTCGACTGTAAATCGTGAATCGTGATAAAGTCGGTCGCGATAACATTGCTCGTGATTCTCGCACAGTTTTTTTTACATTTTTATTCAAGTGAAATATTAAAAATGTTTAATAAAGATATGCAAATACTCGCGTATAAAATAAAGGTTTTACACGTATAATTTTGAAAGTAAAGGAGTAAATAAATAATAAAAAAAAATAAAAATAAAATAATATGTAAATGTAAAGAATATTATTACAAACGTTGTCCAGAACAGGATTTAAATTATTTGGAATGAGATGCCTACGCTTTAACGTGGTCCTGTGAAAAGAGGTATATAAATAAACCTTATTAAAAAAATTATTTCAGTCACTTATTTATAGTATAAAAAAAAAAACAAAAAACTGCGGCGCATATTATTTGCATCTTAGATTTTATTAAATGAGTAAGTTGCGTCCGGATTAAAACGGTCGAAAATAGGTCATATCGTACTTGCGTCTCGGCGGACTTTTCTTTTCTTTTACCATGAAACTTTGTTGCGCGTAGAAAATCGATTATTTAATCGATTAGTTGTGCGCGCAAAATCAAAAGAAATTTTCAATTTTTTCTTTCACCGTAATTACTTCGAGTTCGTTTTGAATGTTAAAAGGAAATAGTTAACGGCAGAGGAGTTCAAGGAGTAAAGAGTCCCGTTTAAGTCGACTGTGAGAAAAGCTATTAAAACTAAATGCGAAACTTGAAAAAAAAAAAAAACCTATTTTTTCAGATCAGCGAATACTCATAATAACTGCCCAGAAACAACTGATGATTTAACACGACGACTCGCCTCGAATAATAATATTGTAAATCGACACATTATAGTCGTTTACAATAAAATGAAAAATATTACAAACTATTTTAGATATCACTCATATATCGTATGTTGTCGAGTATCTCGTATTTGGTGTTTTGAGTTCGTACAAACGTCGAGTCAGACATCTAACAAGTTGTAAGGAACTGTTCATACATATTAATGCGTCGGATATTAAATGTATTACTATTTTTGTAAACATAATGTTATATTATGACGAAAACAAGTTTACGGGGACAGTAAAAAGAGAGAGCTCTTCTCCACCGGCGAGATATGTCTTCAATCGCAGCCTACATAACGAACAAATAACAACGACGTGTATATCGATATGATTTAATCCAATTGGAAAAAAAAAAAAAGTTTTCAAAATACAAGTCAATATAAGTTTGATATATGGCGTCGTTCGTCGGCCGTAAATATCCCGCACCAGAACGCTGTACAGTTTATTGACCAAATCGGTTTTAATTATGCGATAACGTGGACAATAACATATAGCCTACTCGCTGCGTCTCCGAGACGCAATAGCCGAATTCACCGTCTGCGAAATAAACTTATTTTTTCCCCTCCTTTCTCGAACGCGAGCAGCAGCCCAAAACAGAATTTAGTGATTTTAGTAATTTTACAACGACGTTCGAATAACGATAAAAATACCGGCAGTGTAAAATAAACTTAAAACCAATATCGACGGGAGATAATATTATTACGTCGATGGATTGGTGCAGATGTTGTGATGTACAGGATCGGGTCGAAATAAGAAATAAGACGCACGGCGAGAAGCGTCTAAACGTGTTTAGTATTATACGGCCGGTCTGTGCGGAATGATTTTATCGAGAGAAAAACGGAACGAACGGGTCGGGTACGCGGCCGGAAGAATCGTTTCAAAAGGTTCTCAAAGGACCGCGAATCGTCGTCGCGGCGAGGTGAAACCGAGCGAACGTCTTTACAAGTGAGGTAAATCCCGTCGTCTGATTTTGATTGCGCGGAGGAGGCAAAGGGCGAACGATTCGCGGACAGTAAACGCCGGGACGTTTTAACGGGGCGGGCGAAGGAGGGATACCCTATTATAAACTGCGACGGACCTGTATATCGGGTGCGAGAAAGTCGGCAGTTTTATTGCTAGTCATATTTATCAAACCTCTGTTGGTTGTAATAGCGAGCGTATTTTTGTTTGTCATACCCTCTCGAGTCCGCTTTTGGCTACTTGTATGTAAACCGTAACCGCAATCAAATCCCTCAACGCACCGACGACGACGACGACGTTTATCGAGCTCGCAGTCGGAAAGCGATTTTTTTTCGTTGCGTTATTTCAATTATTTCCATTCCTAATGAATTAATCATTTTAAAAGTACAATTATTGTATTTACGATTACCCCGGCGCGGCGGCGTGGTGATTTCCACGTAATTCGCGACATCGAGAGTAACATAGAAATACCGACGTGTGTATGATATTAAAACGCACGACTGGCGTTCAAAAGATAAAACGATTTTGGCGATTCGTTTTCGGACGGGTACGTTTACGGTAGTCTCCCTCGTATTATAATATTTTACGTACGCGTACAAATATATTGTATATTTTTAATTATATTTGTTTTCGACGTGAAATTTTTTTTTTTAATCTCGTAATTATTTTCACTCGCATTCCCGTCGTAGTTTTTTTTTATTCGTAGATATTCTCGTTTTTAAAACCGTTGGGTCGAAACGAATACAAATCTATTAACGTGCGACTTTTTGATTTCAAAATGATTAATGAACGAGTTTTCGGGGGTTGTTCTAATTAAATTGTTCGATTCGAGATCGGTCGTCAATAATAATAAAAAAGAAAAGAAAAATATCAATTAGATACCTAAAACGTAAAGCGATAGACATTTCTGACTATATTAGTTTTATACGCCTACCCTGCGAGACGTCCCTCCACACCGTGGCCTGTTTACGGAAAAAATACGTTTTCGGACGGTTTCGAACGCGTGAAAAATTGTCGTAACGTTTTTCGTATTGATTGATGGACACGCGACACAAAAAGTCATGGTATCTACGTCTGTAATATTATCTACGTTTTAAAAACGCGAGGACATAAGCTGTATTTTTATGGCGTAACGAGTAGTACACGTTTCCTCTACGGTTTAAATGTTCTCAGACCGCCGCGCCGTCAACATTCGCGTTCGATTCGGCACGATTTGTATAAATAATACGTTTAAAATCTATAGCCGTTTTTACAGCGAGAAAAAACATAAGCGTTCGTATCAAAATATCAATCTATTACATTGTTAATTTATCGTTCAGGACGGGTTTACCTAAATTTCGAGTCAATGTGTGTGGATACGATTATATTCGCTCGTTCAATAGTTTCGTCGTCTATGGACGAGCACATTGAATTAGGGGCATGGAGATGGGGTGGGGGAGGGGGTGCACAATGAAGTTTCGGGCTCGTGTGTCGGTTAGGAAAATCACAAATATTTATTCAACTACGGCGAGTCTCCCGAATTATCGACTGTTCGCGCACGGTTTAAGCGGCCGGGTCATTTGTAATATTTACGCGAGTATAATTTCCTAATAAATTGATCTGGATAAATTATTAGACGGTTCGTTTTTCAGACGGTACGGCGCGCGCGTAGTTCTTAAACCTAATTGAGTTTTCTCGTAACTGTTGACGCTCGCTCGCCCGCCCGCCCGCCCGCCCGCTCGTCGGTTTTGATTAATGCAAAATTTCTAATTTAAAAATAACCAATTATTCATAACACTCGCGCTGAAATAAAGTAGTTTTTCCCTTCCGCGACCTTGTTATGAGCGACCTATTGGTTTTGGGCGAAGAGTTTTTTTTTTTTATTTGTCGATTCTCAAAAGTAAACACGGTAAACACACCGAATAAAATCGAACTAACGATAAATTAATGTACAACGCACGACGCTCTTTAACGTTGTTTGTATTATTTATTCTTCACTGACGTACAGATAGTCCCGCGAGAATTTACTAATGTAGAATAGTGGGATAATGGAGTTTCCATTGTCCTACCACTTTAAATTAGTAAATTCCTCTGGGGCACACGCTACATCCTATTTCATTGATAATATCAGTGTTTACAATTTCGAACGCGGCCGGGGCATTGTTTTTGCGCGATCACTTCTGCAGAGTTCTGCAGTGTTCTTCCTCGCGAGCACCGGGCCGCCGAAATATCAAAACTTTATTTCATATCAAAATACATAACACAAGAGACAATAATAATGACCGACGATCAATAGTCATTGCGATTGTTTCAAAACTGTCGTTGATCGCGCCGAATGAATACGAATAATCTATGGATAATTTTGGTAATTATTGCGGGTCGATTCCGTTTCGTTTCAAACCGTCGGAAACGCATTAGGCAATAGTAATTTTATTCGGTGCATTACCGTGTTACAAAAACGACTTTCGTTTTGGACGCAGCGGCGTCGTAATATTTTGAATTAGCAGTCAACTCGTCGGAAGATTTCACTACAAAGAGAATGGTCTGGTATTTTATGTAACAGCGATTCGTAGTTAAACGGTTTTATAATACGCGGCGCACGGAACGTCGCTTTATCGAACGTAAATACATAATATAAATATTATGATAATGCAATTTTTATCATACTATTTAACATCTGTGTAGGCACCGGTACGCGAATTCGGTAAATATATAATAATTGTTTCGATGTTTATAATCTCGTTTGAAGTAACATTTACGATCGGTATTAATTTGCGACGGTTAGTAGTGCAGTTCCATTCGGCTTTAATAAGAGTTATTAATCGAATCCCTTCATAATAACGGACGTTAGGCGTATATTTTAAGACTTACAATATTATTGAAATCTAATCGCCGTGTTTTATTTCTCGAATGACTTCGATTATGTTCATAATCATAACAATATAATACAGATGATAGTTTTTGGAAAATATTCGACACGATTTTAATGGCGATAATCATTTTGGTCACGATAATTGGACACGGGGTAAATTCGGGCACAGCCGTTTTGTTTTGTTATTTTACCCAAATCAGTGCACTGGACTTACAAAGAAGTGGACGTTGGAAATTGGAATAGTCGTTCTTTTGATTTTTTTTCGAATCGAACATCGATTTGAAACTATCGTTTAGAACTGTTTATACTCGTACATATTGGTAGGTACTATTTCGTTTATAACTTATGTACATGGTCGTGTCGATGACAATTTATTCGTTTACTGTAAAATAATTATACTTTCTGAAAGCATAGTTTTATTAAAAAAATATCACGACGAATTAGAGTTTGAGTTATAAAATGATCGAAAATATATTAATCGTGCAACGCATAAAACATACATTTACGAAAAAAATAGTAACTAAGCGTAAAATCGATTTCAAACTCGATGTTTTTTAATACGGCGCCGTTTTCTCGCGTCAAAAAATTTCAGAGTCGGCGAAAACGTCCATTACGCATAATCAGACTCGCCGACACGCCGACTTATAAAACACGGATCTTAGTCGTCTTAAAAAGAATTAATTGCCGTTAAAATTATATTTTTGGCGCCACTCCAAAATATGTGTTTCCTAATTAAAAAATGAAAAAAAGAAAAGCGGTTCACAAATAGATGTTTGAGTTGAAAATATTTCCGTTTAAAAGACGAAATTCGTTGCATATTTGGCAAATATCCATTTCAATTGTTCGAAAATGTACCTAAGAACTATGATTTATGTTACTATACCCGTATTCGTTAAGAGCAAGTAAAAATAAACAATATCTCTCGGCGTGAATGGTTTTTAGTAAATGATATTATGTTAAGTGTGCTGTTGTTATTCGCGTCTGCTGCAGTGTAAAGACAAACGCCGCGCGTGCAATCTACACTAAAATAGTTTATAGAAAAACAAAACTTTCATGATATTACGGATGGCAAGGCTCGATCGCCCTCGAAGCGACGAGTCGGCTCGTATTTTCAAACACTCGTATTTTACATAATATTCTGGCGCTGTCGCTAATTTCCTGTTCTCTCTTTTCGATAAAACATAAGAAAATAATGAATAGTTCAAAAACCACGAATCGTCGATAAATTTAATTTAAAATCACTCACCCGTGCCGTCGAAATACACGCGTGTTGTACACACAGGTATAATATACGTATTTCTTAATCAAATATTTTGAAAACATCAAAGCGAGGCACTACGTACGATAACGACACGCGCGATATTTATTACACATTACTTAAATCATTATTGGATTCTAATAAAATACTAAGGGGAAAAAAAAAGTCGAACGAAATATAATATATATGTATCTCAACGTAGGTTAATGCTGTAACGCTGTAGCGCCGACTGGAGATATTTACGATTGTCGACTGCTATATAGAACACTATTCGGCGTGCTTCGTACTTTATAATAATATATTGGACCTATAAAAAAAAAGAAAAGAAGACGTTATTTCGTCGAGTTTCGTTGATTTAGTTTAGAATTTAAATTACCGGTCACAATAAAATACCTCGCAACCATTTTATTTATTGTTAATTAACGACACAATAATAATATACTTTCATCAGTTCGACGAATCGTCAGTGTTCAAGTTTGATACAAATGAATACTTTACAGTTTGAAAATGCTAAATTGCACAGTCATAAAAGTTTACTTACTGGCATCACAGTGTACTTAAAATTATTTATAAAAGAATGTACGATTTTATTTTTACGGTACAGAGAGAGAGAGAAAGATTATTATTCATATTATACACTGCACAGCAAAAAAAAAAAACTAAATAAAAATAAAAATAAATAAATAAATAAACACCGGATTCTTTTATCGAGTACTCGTTTCGCTTTGTACACCTTGGCACAGCGTAGCGGTGAACTTTTTTCTTTTTTAAAATTCAAACAATTGTCGTCTTTAAAAAACGATACTCAAACGATCTCATCTCGGTCAAGACTTTGTCGAAACGGAACCCGTAATGGTTTTTTTGTTTTTGATATTGCTTCGCAATCATTATTTTGTTTCCCGGGAAAGTCTGAATGATAAAAAAAAAAAAAAATCCAAATTTTTCATCTCGAAAATAAAGTTTGATCGTATCCAAAAGCAGTCGTTCTTATCAACCGTAAAGTCCACATAATTCTAAACCAATCGTATCGCATCATACTCGAAATCTGAAATGCTACTTAAACTGTAATATGTATACAATATGCGTATCTAAAGATTCTAAAGTATATTTTTTATGAAACGATGCAATATTATCGCGTAACGTGTAATATTTGGTCAACAGTTATATTTCCGATTGCTTTTCTTCCCCGCAGAAGGTTTTTTTTTCTATTCGATTGCGTAGGTAAAATGTGGTGTAACTCCTCATAATTTATATGCGATGTATTATTTTGTGTAATTATTGTCGAGTCCACTGATAGATATAAATAAAAACAATTGCAACGCGTAGTTTTTGAGAAAAATTCCAAACTGCCCGAACGTATAACATCAATGCAAAGGAATTTTGTTTTTTCTTCATTCGTTTTCTCGGTCATTTATGTGTTTTTATAACTAGTCGACGAGTAATTTGTGTACATGACATAATCACAAAGAGCGTGGATTCATAAGATAGCTTCTAAACTCGATTCATTTCTATGAATGAATAGGCTGTAATAGAGAAATAGAGAGAGAAAAAAGAGCACCTAACCTCGGGAGCATTATTGTAGTGCCTCCTAGGAATTTCACCGAGTCGGTAATTTACACAATATCATCTATTGTCTATGGATTGCGTTTGATGTATTATTAAATTTTAAAAGTATGAACATTGTATGCACAATTCTCAAAACGATTTTTAAATTGAAAAAAAAAAAGGAAATAAAAACTTCATGCCCTCGACAAACCGGCCGTGGTTCAGTGTGGTCGACGAAATTTAGTCATAGACGACAACGCCGAAAGATCACTTTAACCTAGTAACATATCATTTGACCAGAATACTTAGGTTTTTATTTTTTCGTCAATAATTTAAAACGTGTACAATATCAATTCGTCGAACGTATTTCAGTCAGTTAAAATAATAATGTGCATATTATAGGGTCTTAAGTATCTCATAGAACTCGATACGTGGACGATTAACTTTGGGAAATCACATAAATTATTATCTAGAAGAATAATTCAGTTTTTCTATTTGAAAACCAATTTGTATACCTCGTTTTATTGTTTCGGTTAGGTATTATATTATGATTTGCTGCGATCGCGTGTCGTCGTACTGAATTTCGTGTGGTTTTTGTTGTTAGCATAATTTGTCGAGTGAAAAACATCAAGACAATGTTCAATATATCTTTATTGCTGTATTTATAACGTACGTTACCGCATTGGTAAAGTACACTATTCGGTCACCGTAATCAATGACATTTTTTTTACATTTTTCATAAGACTTCCATAATAATATTTCCTTCTTACGAATAACATTTCCGACGAATAACAACCGAACGCGCGATAATATATTTTACTCGATGACGTCGAGAACCCGATTTCTCGATCGACGTTGTCTGGTTTTCGTAGTATAAATACTGCCTTATAGGCATTATAGGTGGTTAAGCGAAATCGAGTAGGTTAGGATAGTTCGTGTCGGTTTGGATCGATCCATTAGAACATTAAAAATACGAAAAAAACTATGCGCCCAGAAATAAATGATTGTTTGGGGTTGATTTTTTATATTTCTCTCTCTCTCTCTCAATTCGTTCCAGCGTACACGATGCTGAAGTTTAAATTAAATTTGTTTTATTCAAACGAATTTAATTCGAATATGTGTTATTCACACTCGTTGAATTATTTATACTGTTTTTATAGAAAAATGTCTAGCGTGTAAAATTTTGCATGTAAACATTGAGAATTTAAGTTACTTACAAACACGGTAGCTTACATCGCATGAGACATAACCTATGTTATCAGATTTTAAACTAAGTGAGAATAAACCGTTTTCATCGTACGAAAATGGTTTTTTTGTTCTATAAAATAACATAACATAATATTATAAACTACATTATTCCATCGGTCAGATTTAGATGTTTCCTTCTTTTTTTTTTTAACGGTTTATCACCGTTCTCTAGACCTTTATCTTTATTTCGTCAGACAATTTGTACGAAAAATAATCTAAAACAATTTTCGAAATCTCTAACTCGAAGGCAGTCGAAGTTTTCCAAAAATATTAACGTATACTCGCACATCGTATATCTGTATTATGGCATATACATTTACATATAATGAAGTAGATTTTCATTACAAAATATCGGTTTGTTCTAAGAATTTTACGGGCTTTATAATATTTTTGTTGTTTTTACGAACAATTTAAAACATATTAGTAATTTTTGTTGACTTTTGTATTGAACGTAGATATAAAATAGTTCTTTTTCTACAACACAAAGCAACATTTATTTTTTAAACTAATACATTGCACAGCCGATATTCTTTTCTTCATTTTAGACAACAGAATTTAAATAGAATTTTTTTTTTTTTATAAGTATTCAATTAGACAAAGGAACATTGTAATAACGGACCTTATTGTTTAACTTTCGAATTTTTATAACGTTATCACTTAAATATCATTACATAAAACACAAAAAAATATCAAAATTAATAAACTAATAGCGTCTTTAATTATTTTTTTGCCATGACTTTCAATTTATATTAATCGTATACTATGCAAATATCTATAAAATATTAATTTTTCCGCCCCATAAAAATTATGGTAGTTTTGATGCGTAACGTATTTGCTCAGTACCAATAGGTATTATGTACTGAGTTTCTTATTGTAAACGAGATAATTTATTTTTATTTTATTTTGATATTTACCGTCTGGAACCTTGTTTTAAACTATGAGATACTGAAATTTAAAAGGGATAGTAATTTAAACTTAAAACTTTTAATAATTAAGTTGAAATTCGAGTTGGCCAAGTTTAATCGATGTATTAAATGTCAACAAACGATCGCTAAAGTAAAAATAAAGATAAGAAGAAAATAAAGATTGGTAAATTAAATGTGCTTGTATAAATGCCCGAGTAGACATGGAACAGTATGAGTTTCAATTGATAAGGAAAAACAAATTGGAACGTTTTCAAACCGGCAATATTTCGAACATTACGATGCCATCGATTATTATCAAAAAAACAACTAAATCGAGTTTATTTTATCCGTTTATACGGTCGACTCGCGTCGTTCATAACTAGGTACTTACATATTATGTATTTAATTATATAGGTCACTAAATTAGATGAACTATTAATCATATCGATTTTTTTTTCCAGGTGAATTAAAAATCATTTATAACATGATTTTAAGCTAGAACGAACGAGAATTAACCAGGTATTACGTTCTCGTCGACTTTCGTACTCGTAAAATATTTTAAGCGCGTGTATAGTTATTTATTTTTTTTTAGTTTAGTTTTTTTTCTTTATTTCTTACAATTACATAAAATATGAAGTAAAATAAAATTAGAGATAGAGAAATATATCTACTCCCTTAAGCCTAAGCTTGTGTTGGAGTAGAGAGTTAAAATACAGTACATAATATGACTTCAAATAAAATAAACATTACTATGATAAGAAATAAGATAAATGAAATAAACAATATAATTATAATTATCTCACGAGATCTGATATATCGGTCTTTAAATCATCAAATAATTAATATTTAAAACCTTTCCCAATTTTTTTTTTATCTAATAAATGCATTTTGTTAAAATATGTATCAGATTTCGTGAGATAATTATAATTATATTGTTTATTTCATTTTTCTTTTTTGATAACTTAGTAATGTTTATTTTATTTTAAGTCATATAATATACTGTATTTTCACTCTCTACTCAGTCTACTTCAACACAAGCTTAGGCTTAAGGGAGTAGATATACTTCTATATTTCTATTTTTATTTTAATC